>CM026201.1:9344341-9944341 GCA_014839995.1 Xenentodon cancila | reverse complement strand
CGATGCAAAGAGAAAGGCATTCATTCTTGCTCCATCCCTGTTGTCTGCGTATTCTACTCAGCCTCTGTCTGAACTGATTGAGCCGTTTATTAACAGCACGAGCTTTGTTGCGTTTATCTGATTGTTTATACTACCCTCTGTGCATTAATTGAATTCAGAATTAGTTATCTTCTGCCACAAAGTGGAGTTTGTCTTTGTGTTTGTGTGTGTGTTTGTGTGCACCGTGGTTTTTGTAGTTTTAGAAAGCAGTTTTTACAGAACCACCTTTGTGGTTACAGTTACATTCCCCCATTGATTTGTGGTTATGTGGTCAAACATTTGACTGTATGCATGAGAGGCAGACTCACTTATGTATTTTTATAAACCTAATTCATAATCACAGCTTGCGGCTTCCTGTTTACGTTCTGCGTTACCCCTCTACGAGAGACAACATAGCGTGATAAACTATGAAATGAGACACGGTACAAGTTAAGAACAGTGTCCAGTGGTGCAGAAGCCCTTGTCGATAAGAGTTGGCCAGTGAGGACACAGGAAAGGGTATGACACGAATTAGATTAGGAGAATCCTTATATAGAACTGATTAACAAACAAACAAGGAGAGAAAAATGTCCAGTAGCAGAAATGCCTTGCTAATCTAATTTATAAATGTAGCCAGTCCAGCAGTGACCATGACAACGTGTTATTTAGACTGATTCCATAATAAAACTAGTTTAAAAAATGCTGCATAATAAAGAATCATAATTTTAAAAAAAAACAACAAAAAACAACATTTCTCTTGGGTAGAAGGCTTTGCAGGATCATATTTGTACCTGTGAATTAGCAGGATGTCATCCTTTTATAGCAGCAACCTTCTTTTATTAGTTAGAATTAGAGCAGAAAATTGGCAGCAGTCTGGAGTCAACAGCTGGTTATCTTAGAGACAATGATAAGGCTTCTTTTTTTTTCGTGGGAAAATATGACATTTTATCTATGACTCAGTGAGCTTTAGAGCTGTTGTGTTGGTTTGTGGTACCAGGCTCACCGTCTTCAGTCTGTTTGTTAATCTGACGCACCGCTCCCTTAAGCTTCACCTGCTCCAGCTCTTCTGCGCAAACATGACAATGGCGTCAAGTCCAGACTAGACGGCAAATGACTACGCTGTATATACCAAAATGTCAAAATGTTCAGAATCATGGAAAAAACAGACTTATATTTTTGCTTTGTGAAGGACAGATTTCTTCAAACATCCAATTAGCACAAGGTGATTAAAATATTTAGGGTTATTCTGTGACTCAACTGAAGAAATGTACTTAAAGACGACATTACTTCTAATTCAAGAGACCCGCGCCCCTGTCATATGTTCTTTTTATGTTGTTATTTTATTTAAAAAACAAACAGTATAATCTATGTATTATTATTTCATATTTCAGGCTTTAAAAGGTCAAGAGTCCTAAACTGAAGAGTTGTTCTCCTTCATTTAGACCACTTCTACAAAGTTTCCTCATACGGTGAAGCATGTTGAACATTAAAAGTTTTACGTAGATTTGGACCTCTGTGGCTCCCTGTGTGCTATAATTTCCCACACCTGCATTTACACATAATTTCATCTGCAATTATAATAAAATTCTTAACTGTGGCTCAAAATTGATTTAGTGGCTTATTATTCAGAGTGGTATTAAAAATTTGATATGGTCTGATACTTTTGTGTTCTATATCTAGTTGTCTAATTTTTGGGGGGTCTTTTAAATTAGATCCACACATTATATTCCCCTCTGGAGTGTAAAATTACTTTAATTTGAGAGGAATCTTGGTTGTAGTTGCATCAAGCAGTAGTAACCTAATACATCTGCTTGAAGGTGCTAGATATGGATAGCAGGAATGTAAATACGTAAATGCAAATTGGGTATCATCACCTTTTAAAGAGCCTGGCAGAATTTAGAGGCGCTTTCAATCAGCGAGTACCATAACGCACTCGCTTTAGCTGACAGAGTCAGTGGAACCGTCTTCTGGATGGACTATTTCACTCCTGAAATGTTTGGGACTGAACTGCAACCTAATTAAACACACAAGCAAATTAGAACAGCTAAAGACCATGAATGATTAAGTGTCTTTTCTGTAAAACAAAGTCAGGCACTGAACTGGATATGTACGTATGCACTTGGCACACTGAATCAATACTTTTTTTATGTTTAATTTTAAGTTTATTATCTACCTTCTTTAAGACCTGTGTAGCAACTGCAGCAACAGTAAAGGACAATACGACACTGAGCTTTAAAACAAAAAACATTAAGTGGGCTATATAAATTCATTTAGAGTTGTTATTTGAGTTTTGGGCAGAAACCTGTTCAGAAACAGTTTGGCACACCTTGAAAATGTAATCACATGTTGGCAGTCACTCAGGATTAGGGAGAGGGCAACGCTAGGCTGTTTAATAAGAAATGTGAAATCAGTAAAAGAGTTTTGAGGCCGAATATTTTAAAATATGTAAAAAAGCTGAAGTGACCAGGTAAGTTCAACTATTAAAAGAATCCCTGGCAGCCAGACAGAAATGTGTGTGGTAAAGGAAGAGCGGACAGTCGTTGGCATTAACTAAGTGATACTAATGTTAATGTGTTCGCAGTACTTGAAAGTTTGGCATCACATTTTAGATATGCCATTTAAAATAGAGCATTAAACGGGACCAAACAGGACTAAACAGGACCTTCACCGTGCCAGAGATTCTGGAGCAAAGTTGGGAAGGTAGATTTTGGGGCAAATCAAAGAGAAATTCCCATTTTAGAAAAGACACATTTCCTGTCTCTGTCCTGCCAAACCTCTTAGTACTATTTTGTTGATTCAAAACAAAGCACAAAATGAATAAAACTGGTCATTCAGTAGATCCAGGTGTCCAGTTGAAGCTTGTTTCTTGAGCCTTGAAATTGGCTGACCTGACCGACTGAAGCAACCACAGACCATAATACTGCTCTTACAGGCTTGCAGGGAAGACGCTTGATCCTGATGTGTCTCACTCTGCAGCAGGGTAAAACTCATCAAACAGATTGATGTTTTTCTATTGATCCACAGTCCGTTCTTTATGCTTCTGGGAAGATTTAAGGCATTGTTATTACTTTATAAAATTTTTATTTATTTTTTTTATTCTCACTGAAATGTGTTTCTTTAAGGTGACTTAAATTCGTTTCCACACAGTATACAGAAACGCCCTTGCAGACATGTTTCATGGTGAAAGTGACTTCTACTGTTTTTTTCCTTTATTAAAAAAAAAACAACAGAATTTTTTAAATCTTAATTGATCGTAATTGTGATCATCAAACACCATTAATCAAGATTTCCTTTCCACCAGATATATCTTTAGATCATGTTTTTCTACCACATTTCCGTAGTTCCAGTAATTTTAACATTCTCCTTAATTGTTTTGTTTGCTTGAGAAAACTTTTGGGATTGTATGAGTTCTGTGTAAAATCCTTTACACCATTACATTTTATTTGCTAATAAAGTGCTAAGTGTTGGGTGTGATCATGTGACTTTTTCAGGTAAACTTTTGAAAATTACATTTTCATTACAGCAAAGGGGATTTTAAAATGTATTTATGGTCAGAAAACATCACTAGAGATGAGCTGCGCTTCAGGTTTTAAACTGCACTCTTTGATGCTGCTTTTCTTGACCACCTTACACAGTTTTTCCTTCTCCTGTTCTCTCCGCCCTCCTCATGTTGTCAGACCCTCCTCCCACCGTTTAACACAACCACTTTTATTCACTGACTCATGCGTTTCCATTCCTCTTGCTCCCCCTGTTTTCCTTCTCCGCCCTTTCCATCTTTTTTTAACTCCGTCCTGTTTCTCCCGAGCATTTCTATCCCGCCTACCTTTACCAGCTGAGAAACAATAAGTTTGCACATATGCAAACGTTTCATCATACTTTGTGTTTGTACAGTTAATTGTGGGCATGACCCTCAGCTGTGGCGTACTGTGTAATAGGTGACACGGTATTGTCTCTAACAAGTGTCCAGAGACCCGCCCAAGACAGCCCTATTTACCCAGCTCCGCACAAGGGATCAAGAGCGCTATTTTTAGTCTGAGATTCATTTATTCTCTCTCCCCACACCTCACCCTGTGGCCTTCTCCCTTTCAACAATCTGTCTGTTGTCCATTCATTCTGCTCCTCTGCCTGTCTGTCTTTATATCTCCATCCTTTTCCTCACGCCCTTTCTGCCTACTGTGGTTATCAACCGATGCGATGCTGTGGATTTAGTTGAGGAAAGAGATATTCAGTGTCATCCGACAGATGCTTAACTGTTTATTGTTTCCTTCTTTATACTCGAGTCAGTGAGAGAGGGTAAGACAGAGGAACGACACGAGGTAGGAGATGCCAGAAAATGAATGGTATTTGACAGGATTTCTGGCATTTCCTTTGATTGAGAAGGTGTAAATGCCAGGCATGTATGCGTTTCACTGCAATGCAGCACCCAGCCAGAGGCCAACAAAAAAAAAAACAAACAAAAAAAACGCCCTTCGCTTTAATCAAAAGTTTGAATCAATACCTGATGCAGACCCACTAAGGGCAAAACGTTGCTTGGTCTCATAGGTCATAGGTACCTTTATCACAATTTGTTGCTGGTTTTTTTTTGTTTTTTTTGTTAATGTTGAACATTAACTCTATAATTCAGTATTAAATAACGCAATCGTTTTTAATAACTCACAAGCAGTTAGTAGTTATCATGCACAACAGTGTAATCAAGTATGTTCAGGCACACTTCAACATATTTCACTGGGTTTTTGTAAATAAGGACATGGCCTTCATGTGAAGCAACACACTTTTCTTTAAACTTCTGCATACGTTAGGCATTCGGATGACCAAATAAACAAGGGACAAACAAAAGAGGAAAAGAAAGAGGTACTACAACGTCTTTCTAGGGACACGTTTTTGAATCACGACGAGATGTGTTTGTGCGAGGCCAATATTCTGAAAGCAGAATTCAAAAGAGAATATCTGGGACATCTTTTCATCCTTTGAACTGAAATGGACACTTTTTTTTTTCTGCGCGAGGTGGCCTGACATTTTTGCTGTTTACATCAGGTGCTCGTATGTTAATGCAGCCACTAATTGTAGTCATCCAACAGACCTCTGATGGCCTGCCCACATACGGGGAAAAAAATGTAAGAAGTAAAGAAAAAGAAAGAAAAAAAATCATGATTATCTGCCATTATCTCTCTACTGCTGGGTGGTAAAGACATTTAAATGTCCGTCATTGATCATTTGCCCAGCGAGACAGAGAACAACACTGACATTTCAGAGATAAGAAAGCGGCACTATGTAACCTTTTACTCGCTTATAATGTTTTCCTTTAGTGTTTAGATCGTAAATCCAATTTTAGAAGTGCGGTGTGTGCTCATGTGTGATAGACTCTTCTCATCAGCCAGTTAAGTCAATAATGTTAGATGGAAAATTTTAGGTATATAACACAGTTAAAAGTTAATATCACTCATTAGAGCATGATCCAGGATAGAAAATAAAAACTCAACAGTATAACTAACCTGGTTTTCCTCAGGTGGAACGTAAAAGTATACAGATGTAGTTTCCTCCGGTGGGCTCCGGATTGCTTCCACAGGGTGAGAATTTCATGAACGTCAGCTCAGTTCAGTGTTTGGATTATTACGAGACATTGTTACGAGAAAAGATGAGACAAAAATCACAAACTGCAAAGATGATTCCCACATTCACACACATTAAAAGAGCGTCGACCCGTCTCTGCCCGACTATCTCTGCTCGTGTGGGTGGCATACACCGAAGGCAGGAGATGCTCAAAGATCAGATAAAAGTCACATTTCATCTTTTCTTTAGATTTCTTTAACATCTTTTTATATCTTCTTCTCGACACTCTCTCTTCTTCCCAATTTGCAAATTATGTATATAAAAAACTTTTTTAATATACCGAGATTGACAGCGGAAAGAAAAAATCTCCCATTAAATGAAAGCTGAACTTATAATGAAGTATATATTCAGCCATGTGGGGTTGTCCTGCAACTAAAATCCTGCACACACACACACACACACACACACACACACACACACACACACACACACACACACACACACACACACACACACACACACACACACACACACACGGGTTCCATTCAGCATGTCCTTCTCCATCAGCGGACCGCTCACTGAGAAGGTTATTTACGTCTTTCTCGCTCTGTGTGGCGACATTGCGGATGATTTTTTTTCTTAATAAATTCAGCAATGTCTCTTTTCACCAGAGGGATGCTGCTTCTCAAAATGAACGTGTTTCAGGTTGTTGCCAGGTTGCCTGCTCTCAATTTCTCAGCATCTGCTCGTACAGCAATAAGAGAGAAGGCGAGGCCTGATGTTGTTCCCGGAGGAAACGGCTTGACTTGGATTGCATTTACCTTCTAATTTTTGCTCTTTTGACCTCTCTGCATATCAGTGCATGTCTGGAAGGTCTCTGTTCTCCTGTTGGATGGCTGATTGGCTTGTATGGTCACTTTATACTCTATGTGAGGAGTGGATGTTGTAACAAAGTGAGACTGATGCCGTCAGAGGAAGTGGAGGAAGGACAACAATTCGAAGTGGCTATAATTCAATCTGGTGCTCAAAAGGCATTAAAGGAGATGTGACAGCACTGCTCTGTATTATTCATTGCATTTATGTTTGTAATTGTAAAATGGGAGCTAACGTCAGGCAACGATCATTAAATACTTCTTAATCTTTCCATAAGACGTGTCCATACCATTCTGACTTAACTAACTTTGGTTATAAGAAGCAGGCACCACATTTTCCTGTCACATCAACCTCACTGAGCACTTATCAGAGCTGTGACTGTCACGTCTAATATTGGATGTTGCATTGGATTCTGCTGTGTGATGTAATTCTTTATTATCAGTCTACACAGCAGGCAGTCTGACTGTACAGTATGTTCCCTGCCCTCTAACACTCTTCATCTCTACACAACTCTTGCTTTTCTGCATTCCCCTGTCTTCAGTTACTGCTGCATTAACTCCATTGGTAAAACCATCGGTTGATCATAAAGCTGATTGGTCCGTTACGCAGACTCCTGAGCAGTCCTCATAGCAGAGACCACCAGTTCCCCCTCTCCTTGACTTTTCTATTTCTGTACCTCATTTTTAATCATCTCTCCATCGTGCTTTTCCATTTTTTATCACCTTATCTGCTCTACCGATGATTGGTCAGTCGGTCGCGGGTGTGTGAGAGGTCTTGTTCCGTGTCTTTATCTGCTTTTCCCACACACTCGTCCCCTCTCCATGTCCCAGCTTATCCCTGATGTCCCTCCATCCAAATCTTATCTCAAGGGTGTAATCAATACATGAGCTGAAATGCATGGTCTCTCCTTGTGTATGTCTGTCTGCCCCTCACGCTCCTTCACACACACACACATGCACGTCTTGTCATTAAATAAGAATGACGAGGAGATGTAGATGTAATTACTGTTGAACCAACTATAATTTGCACAGGCCAAATGCACACGAGAATATTCGCAAAAGAAACTAACATATTGTAATGTTGTTTTTCTTGAATCTAAATGTACAGCGGGATCTGTCTTTGCCTCTGCAAGTTTACAACCATTTAATCCCAACACAAGGTGGATAAAGCTTAGGGTTGTGCTACATTTTACACAGAAACTAATGACAATTTTTCAGAAGTGACATATGTGCTCTTGGAAAGGCACTGAAGCAGAGAGTCACTCAAACCATCATGGCTCCAGGATGGCCCTCAGTGTTCACTATGTGCCAAAGTAATTGAACTTAGTAGCAGCAATTTTTCTTACACACTTTTTCTGTGTTTACTGTAGGTGACTGAATGCAGCATGGCTGTGTGATATAATGGCTCATACTTACTTTTAAAATGCCAAAAGTATTAACAACAAACGAGCATTAATACGCTACTGAAGGGAATAAGGCTGCTATGCAGCTCTAAAGTTTGTTTAGAAAGTCTTTAAGAGCGAGCGAGCTGTTCAGGAATCTGATTCTTCCTTTTATTCTTGTGTGTGTGTGTGTTTGAGTGTGTGTCTTGGCCTTTTCTTATCTAGACAAGATAACTGGTATATGGATGGCTTTGTGATGTCTTTTATCACATCTAACCTCAGTGCTTCTAAAATGGCAGGATATATATATATATATAGAGATGCGAGATGAGAGAGAGAGATAGAGATAGACAGAGAGATAGGAGAGAGAGAGAGAGCGAAGAGGATAGATAGAGAGAGAGAGGAGAGAAGATAGAGAGAAAGAGAGAGGAGCGAGATATATATATATAATATATATATATATATATATATATATATATATATATATATATAGATATATATTATATATATATATTATATATATAATATATATATATATATATATATATATATATATATATATATATATATATATATATATACCACAGAGACAGTCAGATAACACTAATTTAAACTTAAGAAAAGAAAAAACAAAACGGCGTATAACAATGAAATAAGCTTTCCAGGATTTCTCTGCACAGTTGAGCTGCTGATAGTTGCACTTCTGGAAGATAAACACCTGGAAATCTTTTAAAAAGCCAGACAGTCGTCAAAAAAAGGACTTGTCAGCAACCTCAAAGGCTGTTGTTTGATCAGACAAACAAGTCGCCGTTTCACTTTAAAAGAATCCCTGGCTCAGGAGCACCCTGAAAAATTAATAGTCACTTGATTGCTTGTTTCCCAGAGCTG
Source organism: Xenentodon cancila (assembly GCA_014839995.1). Lineage (NCBI taxonomy): Eukaryota > Metazoa > Chordata > Actinopteri > Beloniformes > Belonidae > Xenentodon > Xenentodon cancila. The sequence goes on along the minus strand of CM026201.1, from coordinate 9,935,631 downwards.
CATGTGGAGAAATTACTATCCCTATACCCCGCCTTTTGATATAAATCTGTTGCTCTAGTTGGGTTATAAATAGAAAATGAGATCAAAGTCTGTGTTGGGTAAAATGCAGGTGGCATTTAAATGCGGGCCCGATGAGGGTTAAAAGAGGGCTGCAAGTATGGGTCCAATGAGGGTTTGTCCACAAGCTCTATGGTGTCCCTGTCTATGTTTGCACATATGGACTTAATTAGATCCAACTGGTTTTTAGGTGGGGCCCAGCTGGTTAATCTATATGAGGGGCATGTAGACCTGTTTGGGACTGGAACCATACTTTCATCTTCTTAGCCTAGGCCCATTTAGTCATCTTGTCAACCCCATAAATGTCCACTAGCTGTCCATTTGGGACTTATAATGCTGAAATCATATGGGACGCATGGCATTTGCCCATTTCAAGCTGAAGCCCACTCTGTACCCAAGTAGCCCACTTTTGACCCAGACGGAGCCCACATGGACAGGCTGGCTGGGACACACTGCCTCTGTGTAGCACAATTGTCCCAGCCAACATTTGTAATGCCTCTGTGTGGGACGAGGCCCTTTGAGTTCACAGTCTGATCCTGATCTTTTCTGATTTTTCTGAAACATTATCTTAGTTCACAAATGTAATGTCTGAGGATTAAGCTGCGGATATTCTTCAATGGAATAAAATGTTGGCCCCCTGCAGACTTCCAATTCTCCCCATTTTCTTCATGCAATAGCGCTACCTGTTTGGGCTATGGACTCTGGACTGTGATGTCATGGTATTATTGTGCCATTTGATTATGCTATTTTATCCAAAGTACCTAATATGTAATGCAGTAGAAGGCAAGTTGTTTTTTGCTATGGGTCATTTGCTCCTCACTGTTCTGTGTATTTTTATTCTTTTGCATTATCTTTCCAACTGTTCCAGATGATTTTATCCGGTCTTTCCTCCTTCCTTCCTGGCTGGGAGTCAGATAAAAGTCATTTTCAGACCAGGGACACAGAACGCTGATGGCGGTCTACTGTATATCATATTTGATATAGTTCCCTTTTATTTGTACCCTCCTCAAACTTTCATTCAGATCCATGTACAGAATTTATGCAGAAAGCCACAAAACATGCAAGATTTGACAGCGTAAGCACGAAACAGTGTAGGACGTCAGTTTGTTGGTACCAAAAGTTCATATTAACATATTCTAACAAGTGGACTGTGGGTTTATAGACTGCCTGGTGATGTTTTTAAGCTTGTTAGGCAGGTGTTGTACTATAAGATTTGCCTTAGCTTTTTATTCTGCAAAGGTTTCATACAATTACTGTACTGTGCCGTGCTGTCAACACTAAAAAAACAGAAGAGGAAAAAAAAGTGTGTCCTCTATTCACCTGGTTTGATTGGAATCTTGTCATGTGTGTGTGTGTGTGTGTGTGTGTGTGTGTGTGTGTGTGTGTGTGTGTGTGTGTGTGTGTGTGTGTGTGTGTGAGAGGGAGAGAGAGAGAGAGAGAGAGAGAGAGAGAGAGAGAGAGAGAGAGAGAGAGAGAGAGAGAGAGAGAGAGAGAGAGACATAAAGCAGAGGCTGTAGAGAACATTCAGCGGAGCTTGTTATTGTCTCAATTATAAAAAAAATATGCTGCAGATGATAATGGAAGCAGGAACGATGTAGCAGGAAAGTTTAACAGGCTTATTGTTTATTCAATCATGCAGTCTGCAGGATTTTATGGAAGTAATTTTCCACATTAACTGCCTATCTGTGAATGTAGCTGCATGTGGTTCAAACTCATGTGGAGTTGAAAGTAACATAAATATTCCAAAACAATCCAATATGTCAAGACTGCTGTTGTGGCTTTGATTTTTATTAGAATTAAGATTAATTAGATCAAAGGAGAAGAGAGCATGCCTGGCAGGGCATTTTGGTTATAGTTTATTGGCCTGGCAGGAAGGAGAGGAGCATCGTTTTTACTCTCTTTTCTTACAGATGCACACAACTACGGCTGAAAATGTGCAGATGTGTGTGAGTGGGTAAGAGATCGAGGTTCTTGTGTGCAGTCAGGGTCGCTGTAGACACCCAGCACGGACCAGACCCACGGACAAATGCCTGAACAAGCTTTTCCTTTTCACAGGCCAGTAGTGGAAAACCACAGGTGTTACCTGCAGTCTGTAGAGAATAAAGAAAATAATAAACAGCATCCTCAAAAAACCTTGTTTTTTTTTTCAGTCTAGTAAAACTGTCTTAACCTTTCATGCCATATGTTGCTCCTTCAAACCATCAAACTGCAGTGTTGGTGACTGTGAGCTTACATGCAACCTTACATACACAATGGCACATTGTTTGAAAGTGGAGAATGCTGAAAAAAGCAGCAACAACAACAACAAAAAGACAAAATCTGGCCTGTGTGGGTTTCTCATCCACTCTGAGGAATAAATAGATTTGAACTGGCTTCAGGCTTGGCCTGTGTGGCTAATGGAGATGCTTTGGTGGTTTTCTGTCTTGGACTGGATATCTATGAGTCTCATAAAACCAGAGGGAACATAACTGTCAATGTTGAAGCGTATTGTTGATTAAACTGAGCCAATGAAAGGAGCAGGAATATGTTACTGCTTTTTTTTTTTTTTTTTGTTTCACCATTTTATTCCCCATCCAATTCAGCGCCTTTGCTGCTCGTAACCACTTGACACATCTTCATGATAGAATGGAGAGCCGACAGTGTTTTAGTTCCAGCTAATGAAAGGAAAGAGGAGGCTTGATAATTTCATATACACATACTCAATTAAAACTCGCTTCTTTGCTTTCATCCACTTAATCTAAAATGATCAGTTACAGCCTCCCACTGCAGATGTGTCACCTCGGGTTCAGCTGCAGATTAGGGAAGCTTTCGGTGTCTTCTGTCTTTTGTACCAAGAAGAGCTGAGTTTACTGATACATATTAGATAGATATTAGATCTAGTTGTGTTTGGGTTTTTTTTTCACTTTTCAGTCGCATGACAAAATTTCGTTAAAACAAATGTCTTCCAATTCTCCTTTTGCTCATGGGTACATTGATATTTCCAAGTGCACAAAAGAAAAAAAAAAGAAACAAATGTTTGTTTGGCTGAAAACGAGTTGATTGCACTTTGTGCTATTTACAAATTGATCTGAGAATGTGGATAATTTCATTGGCATCGATAAATATCTCAAACATCTAAAGGCAAGAAGGTATCAGCTTCCATTTAATAAGTCATACTGGAATGTAGGAAATATGAGTAATTTAGGTTTGAAGTGTATTGAAGTCCATTTTAAAGCTCAGATAGTCGGTTGAGCTTTCTTTGTCTTTCATTCGTAAACTCTTAAATCTTATATTTGCTGTGTGAGGTGTTCATGATAAATCATCACAGCTGCGGTTTCATCAATTAGGTTTTTATCAGGAAAGCTAATCCCCCTGCTGTCACTCAGTAACAGCTCAACCTTTATCCGCTGGGATCATTAATGTGCACTCATGCATCTGAATAAACTATGATACATTAAAAAAAATAAAAAATAAAAGAAAGAAATGTTAAAAGGAGCTTATCTAGTCACTAATGACCTCTTTAAGTCTCCTTGTCACCCCTGGAAATCCTTGGACCAGAGAAACGGAGCACAGAGCCACTTAACTGCATATTTCAAACCATCTCACTTTAAAACCTTCAATTAGAGGTGCTTTAAATGTTAAAACACACTTGTAGTGTTGAGTAACTTAATGGCTCTAGTATTAAATTGGAGTCAACCAGATATAAAAGTGACCTAAAGCAAAGCTTGGGGGATGTCATCACTGCTTTGTTGATGTGTGAGAACAGCACAGATTTCAGAACATATTTTCACTGTAATACCCGTGATCAGGTTTCATTATTCCAGCTGAAGCTGACTTTTAGTTTGGATTAAGTTAATTGTGTCATTGAACTGTTGTTACCCTTTTTTATTATTATTATTATTAACCTGTTAGTTTAATTAAGTGTTGGCACAGGTGATTAAGAGACTTGAGAAAGTCGTAATAGCAGAGAAAATAGGAGAGTGGCTCAACATCTGCACCTATGGGGGCCCAAAGCAGAAATGATCACAAATCAGGAATTTGCAACATTTCTTGAAATGCATTTAGTTTTTTTAATGTCACTATTGGCAGCAGCATAGTTTGTAGCTTATTTTAAGTGTTATGCATACACCAATGAGAATGCTTTATCATATTAGCATTTTGGAGGTGATAGATGTCAGTAAGTGACATTTTTTTATTTAATTTTGTCTTCTTCTTTAGGAAACAGGAGCTGCTGAACATCTCCAACGTCCCTCTGGGAGAATGTCCCCCCTCACCACCCCGCACTGCACCACCCAGCATGAAGGTATGGCATGTTCAGACTGAATACAATAGTAATATGCAGACGATTGAACTGTATCAAATTTAATTAAATGTTTAATTTTATATTAATATAACCAAACAGTACACATTTAAGGAGTTTTTGTTATTCTAAACCCAAAGACATTAAAGGTTGGGTAGGATCTTTTTGAAAACCAGTAATGGCTTGTATAAACTGCATGTGCAGACGTGCCTCTGAAGCACACAAGTGTGCAGCACCTGTTCAGTGAAGAAAAGGAAAGTTTGATAGAAAAGCCATCAGTCCAATAACTTCCCTTTGATGAATTCAATTCAATTCAATTCAATTCAATTCAATTCAATTCAATTCAATTCAATTCAATTCAATTCAATTCAATTCAATTCAATTCAATTCAATTCAATTCAATTCAATTCAATTCAATTCAATTCATTTCAATTCAATTTTATTTATATAGCGTCTATTACAACACAAGTTGTCTCTAGGCACTTTCCAGAGACCCAGAACATGACCCCCGAGCAATTATTACATAAACAGCGGCAGGTAAAAACTTCCCTAGTGGAAGAAAAACCTTAAGCCAAACAGTGGCAGGAAAAACTCCCCTTTAAGAGGGAAGAAACCTTGAGCAGGACCTGGCTCATGAGGGGGGGACCCTCCTGCCGAAGGCCAGCCGGGTAGAGCAAGAAATAAGAAAGAATAGAGATATAGAGTCAAAGGTACAAGACAGGATACAATAGTAACTATCGTCAGTAGTCCAATTAGACTTCTGTGTATATGGGTGATATATGGATAGACGGTGATACAAGGGGATGAGGACTGCAGGTTGGGATGTCAGCAAATATCCAACAGACATCCATACAGACAGGTGAAGGCAGACACTGGGATGGTCAGAGGTGGGACTGCAGGACTGAATCACAATGATGATGAAGATGGTGTTTTTAGGAGCCTGTCTCTTTCACAGCGGATTCAAATATTTTGTTTTAATATGAGAGCATTAGTTTGCTGTTGCTGTTGTTGTGTTTAGAGAACGTCAGCTAATATTGCAAAACACTGCTTCAGAAAAAAAAAAAAAAAGCTCCTACAAAACTTCCATCCATCATCTATACCCGCTTAATCCGTCTCCGGGTCACGGGGGTCTGTCGGTGCCTATCCCGACGCATAGTAGGCGAAAGGCAGGGGTACACCCTGGACAGGTCACCGGTCCATCGCAGGGCCCCTACACAACTTTTAAAGAAATAACTACAATTCAACCTAGTCTGGCCTCATTTCAAGTAAAATGTCTGATGTGATTTTATTTTTATTTTCCATGCTTCCTCTCAGACACAGTGCAGAGGTTGACAGTTGTGTAAAAAGAATCCTACGGTGGCCCTGAAGTGCAAATATCAACAGCAAATTAAAAAAAAACAAAAAGGCAAAAGCAACGACATTAAGCCGTTGTGACTTTGCATTTGCCGCTGTGTTTCTTTGATTTGCAGTCGTGCGTTCTCTTTTGTTGTGTTTCTTGATTTGCTGTGTTGATTTTGCTTTTGTTGTTGTGCTTTCTCTTTTGCTATTGTTTTTTAATTTGCCGTTGTGATTTCCACTTCAGGGCCACCGTACAATCCTCCTCTCCAAATGTAAATTTGAAGCAAATGCAAAACCCCTTGCAGTAGTGTCATATCTTCTAAGCCAGTGCTGTAGTTTAAATGGTCTTATTTTTAGTTTAATTTTGTGAGACGGTTAAGGAGCAAAAAAGGCATACAATTATTGTCTAATGCTTTTTCCATACTTAAAAATTTTCCATGTACATCTACTCAAACAGCTACTCTTATACAGCTTTTATTTTTTTCTTAGCTTTTAAGTTAATGACTCCGGCTTTTATTGCCTTGTCTGGCTCATGAAACCGTCAGCGTGCAAGACCGAAATTGGTTCTCTGCGTCTTTATCTCCCTTATTTTTGTTTCTGCTCATTATCTCCTTTTATTTGCATTTGAGTTTTTAGGGTGATCTTTCTTTTGTCCGTAGAAGCATGTGTTGTGAAACAGAAATGTTTGCAACTGGATCCTTCTGTGAAGTAGATCAAATGCTGAGACACTTCAGGACACGGTTGTAGGTTTTTACTTGCAGACTGATGGTATCCTGACCGCACATTTTCAAACTGTGTTGTCTAAAGCAATGAAAAGGAAATTATAAGGGAAACAGCAAATTAAATTAGGCCAAACATCAACTGTAACACTGACTCGTGTAGTAAGACATTTATGGAAAGCTTTTCCTCTTCATAAGGAATTGTTAGATGTGATGTTTTCCAGTCATACATTATTCACTTCACTTCTGCTGAACTATAGAGGACCCCCCCACCCATCAAGATGATAGAAGATAGGATAAGTTTTACAGAAAGTGAAGGGTGATGTGCAGAAAATGGATGTTGGCCTCTGTATGAAGGAAAACACATTTTTGCTGTATGATGACCTTGAAGTGAGCCATCATTCCCAAATCTGCTGAAAACACCACAAAGTACTACAGAGAGGATTAGAGAGAGCAGTGCTCACAGTAAGAGATGTTGCTGGCTGAGAATGTGGTATGACAGGAAAAAGACCACAGCAAATGAGCGGATATGTGATGTATGAGATGAATATACTTCAAAAGAAAGAAGACATCTATTTTCTCCCTGATGTGTGGCTGACTTCTGGTAACATCAGCTGTTCTGGTCTGAGTCGAAGTGGTCTAATGGGAAGAAATTCATCCTCAGTGTCACACTGGTGGAAAAGCTATGACACGTCTAATTTCAAATAATCACTCTATACATCAAACCCGTTGCTCTGATGGAAAAAGTTTCTTGCTGGAATAGAGTCACCAATCACAGTTTGATTTTAACTATCCTAATTCAGAGAAAAGTGAAGATGATAAGGAAAATTCAAATTCGGTTTTCACTTTTCTTTGGAGACAGTGTGAACCTTTTTTTTCATTTCCTTTTTTTTTTGTCAACATTATAAATATACACGTTCATGTTCGTATTTCAATTCTGCAACACTTTCCAAAAGACCAGTAAAGCTTGTATCACGTCATAATGTTGTTATTTCTTCTCACAGCATTTAAAATTGTGTTTTAGGAGTTAGAAATGACAAGAGATGAAGCAGTGCAGTTGTTATTTTGTCCAATTCTTCCAGAGAACACATTTTCAGGTGCGCAGTGGTACAGGCTCATTGTTGTTGCATTCTTTACTTCAAAATTCTCCACATGTCCTCTGGAGATGGGTCAGGATTGTAAGCGCAGCAGTCCAGTACCCTCTTCTTCTTCAGTAATGACATCGTAATATTTCCAGAATGTGGTCGTCTTGTTTGAAAACATGTCACCTTGAAGGGAACACATGCAGCTCTAAAATTCTAGCTATTTCTACACTATTTCTGCCATCAAAGAAATGTAAATGAATCTTTGCCAAGATACAACATAAAATGACAGAACCTGGATTTTTGGACTTTTGTTTACTCATACGTTTTTTGTCCACACGTCGCCCATTTCCTCCAAAAAAGTATTGAAGTGCAGGTTAATGTGGCCACTGTATTTTTCCACTGCGCGATGATCCATCCCAGGCGCCTCAGAGTCCAGAGATGCCAATGTCTGTGCATCTCTTGACACAGTTGACAGAGTTGTCCTACAAAGTTAAGTTTTAAGAGGCATTTGTGAATGTAGCTCTGTATTGCAATGCGTCTCAAAGTTTTCAAAAGTAATCCATACTCACATGGTTTAACAGGTATTATATATCACAGCTGTGTGCCAAATAGAGCACTTTTTATGTCCCTACACTTTTATTTATTATATTATGGCAGATTCATTATCCAAAATATAGTCATCAATGAAATGATGATGGTCAGGTATTCCCAAGTTAACCATCTATATGTATGAACCAGTTTGATACTGAATCCTTCTTGACCATTGGCACTGCAGTAAAATGTTTCATTAATTAAAATCCATACGATATAACATGGATTAGTCTGCATATTAAGTACTTTTACATCTGATGCAAGTTGGGCACAGAGTTATTCATTTACATCTTCATTTCCTCACAGCAGGACAGCACAGGGATGTGTTGTTTAGCACTGTTGTCTCACACTAAGATGTTAATAAGAGTGTACGTTTTCCCGGAGCTGCATGGAGCTGCATTGCCCCAGGTGCTCCAGCTTCCTACTACAGGTCAAAGACATTCATGGTAGGGTAAATGATGATGATAAAATGGTTGAGTTGAATTAGATCCTGCATCGCTGACTGTCACTGTGTGCTTGGTCTCAGATGGACTGCAGGTCTGCCCAGGGCTTACCTCACCTCTTGTCAAATATCAACAGTTGACAAAGTAGGTGTAGAGGATGAATGAATGTTTACTTTTATGACTGGCTATTACATATAACAGAATTTTAAAAAACTGTGAAGTGTAATAGATTGGACGTAACTGTTAACAGTCATGACGCTGTGTATAATGATAATTGTCACCAATTCTGAAACACACTGCAGGCCAGACAGCAAAACAAACCTCAGACGGTTCAAGCCTTTCTGTGTGCAGCTGGACGCATAAAGACTGGAAAAACCTGCTCTGCTTTTAACAAACAGTTCCATTTCCTGCCTGACGTGAATTTGTAGTTTAAGCTTTTTAGTGTTGAGGCAAAACAGAGATTAAAAGGGAGTGAGTGAGAGAAGATAAGACTAAGAAGACAAATGCACCAAATATGCTTTAGCTGCTGTGTAAATGGTAAGTCTGCATTAACTGGAATTGAAACATGTCAGATAATTTGACAGTGAAAACAGTTTTGACAGCTGCTTTCAGATCAGTATTCTGTTTACTTTGTAATTTCATCGGCATATAATTTATCACTACTCTAGTCTGTGTTTATATCAACTACTCGGAAATTGAGGAAACTGCTCTTCAAACTTTGCTCTCAGCCCATCAGTTATCTCTATTATGTCGACTTGGTAATTATGGTGTAAATACAACATTAAAGCCGCTTTCTTACTGCTTTTATTTCTATAATAACGTTTGAAGGAGCTGTCAGTTGTCCAGACTAACGTGACTGTCAGCTGGACCTGCTCTTGTCATGTCATGTCTTACAGCAAATTATTTTCTACCCTCAGTTCAAAAGGTTTAACAACTGTTTCTGTTTAAATACCAGAAATGCAGCTCCAGGACTAATGCAGTTGAAATAACAACACAGTAAGACAGTCGGCATTGTGACTAATTTGGCAAAGGCTGCGTGTCTAAAACTGTCCACACATGTGTGTCTTATTTATAGCGGGATCGCGCCCACATGTAAAACATTTCACAACAGTATTTCATAACCCAGCGACCAAGTCTGAGCTGCACCGACTGAAATGTCAGTTACAGGAGAAAAGGCGGCCACTGTAGCTATCAGATGTGACGGAGCTGCGCTGCAATCTGCACAGCTGGGTTCAGCTCATCCATCTAGCGCATTTTTGATCCAGGAAAGGAGTTTCCAGAAAACGGAGCACAAGCTCAGCTAGAAATGCCATGCAAGTGATGAGGATTTACTCATATTCAAGCTGTTGCTATGATAAATAAAAGAAAAAAAGAATGCAAAGAGAGAGAAAAGCAGTATCTTGCTCTTTCTTCAATTTCTCTCTGTAACGTTTGGGTTCGTGTATACAATAAAACAATGACGTTTTTCCCTTTCTTTCATTTTTACATCAATAGCTGAAATGAAACTGTGGGAGAAAAATGAAACAATTTTGTGGGAGAAGCTTAAATCCCACTCAGGCTTATAAAAAAAACATCTCTGTACTAATAAAACATGTTTAAAATGAACTTAACAAATATGAAACTAAGTAACTACATCAAGCTGACAAAAGACAAAGAAAACAAGATTCTATACAAGAAGTCACAGTATATTTATTATGCAAAAAAAAAAAAGGAGAAAGAATCAAATTACATTGATATGTGTAGGATTTTATGGAGGAACTACCCTTTATATTTGATATATATCTGATATTATATTCTTAATTAGAAATGAATGTCTAAAGAAGATCTAAATACCTTGGCATTGATGAGTCAGATGAACATTTTTATCCATTATCATACAGCTCTGGTCTGTGCTATCCTCAAATATTTATAAAAGTTTGCATTTCCTGAAAAAAGAGGCAGATGAAACACATTCATTTGGCAAGGTTGCTCATTGTTGAGACTTTTTTTTTTATTAAGTAGATTTTCTTGTGATTAGTGGGGTATGTAACAGCCTGAGTGATTTTATAATACCTAATATAAGGGTAAATGAAACAGTTCTTAAAACTGAAGAGACTGATACTATCTTTTTACAGACCATAATAAAAATTCTTTTTTTTCTCCAAGCAATTGTAATGTATTTTAAATCCAAGAGGAACTTTGGGTTAATTTCTTTGGATTGATTATACTCGGCTCTCAGTTTGGGCGCCATCATCTCCAGCTGCTTTAAAAAGCTCATTACTGGGACAAAAAGCGCTAACAAACCCCCACTGTGCTGGCCTCTCAGCCAGACACAGTGGCACACCAGCACATCCAGGCACAGAGCCACGGTCAGGATGACCCAGCATACATCCGTACACTCTCCCACCTTCACTCTGTCCTGTAACTCAGTAAATGAACTACTAGATAACTTCCACTCTGAAATTTCAGATATCATTGATGCCATTGCTCCTTTTCTGGTAAGAAGATATCTCAGTGTTGAAACGCCAAACGGAGGTGGCAAAAGACTGGACTACAGGATCACTATACGTATAGAGACGAGAGACTTCACAGATATAATTCACAACTGGAGATCCCAAGGGAATCCTTCTTTTCTGAAATCATCAACAAAAGCATCAATAACAGTCGTGCCCTGTTTGTTACTGTGGTTAGTTTAACAAACCCTCCTATGTCAGTAGCATCTGAACCCCCCTCTACAAGGGCCTGCAGTGAATCCCTTCCCCTTTATCAGGTGTTTTCCCCCAGACCTTGCAGACATCAGTCATCAAACCACTGTTGAAAAAGAAAACTCTGGAAAAGTTGCTAATGCAAAATTACAGACCCATCTCAAATCTTCCGCTCATCAGTAAAGTTATTAAAAAAAGAGCTGTGCTTCAGCAGTTAAATACCTTCTTAACTCTGACCAACCGGTTTGACGTCTTCCAGTGCGGTTTTCATGCTCACAGCACTGAGACTGCCTTTGTCAAGGTGTTCAGTGACATTCACATAAATACAGACTGTGGAAGAACCACAGTACTGGTATTATTAGACAGGGCAGCATTTGACACAATTGATTGTGGTATATTGCTAGAATGATTAGAGAATTGGGTCAGACCTTCTAGCACAATACTTGACTGGTTTGAGTCTTACTTAAAGAACAGAGACTAATTTGTGTCAATAGGTACCTTTACATTGGATTCAACAAAAAAATACATGTGGAATTCCCCAAGGTTCTATCCAAGTCCCCTTCTATTTAACATCTACATGCTTCCACTAGCTCAAATAATAATAAACAACAAAGTAAGTTACCATAACTATGCAGATGACACATAACTTTACATTACAGTGTCACCAGGTGACTAGGCTCCATACAAGCATTAAGTAGATGCATAGAACAAATCAATGGCTGGATGTACCATAATTTTCTTCAGGTAAACAAAAACAAAACTGAAGTATTGTTTTTGGACAAAACGAAGTGTGTTTAAGAGACAGTGCACAGCTTCTGGTATTACAAGTACAATCCACTGATAAGGCCCGAAATCTGGGTGTAGCCCTGGACTCAGAGCTGAACCTTCAGAGACACATTAAAACAATTATAAGTCGGCCTTCTATCACATGAAGAACATCCCCAGGATCAAAGGACTAATGTCTCAGCAGGATCTTGGAAAACTCATTCATGCGTTTATCTTCAGTCGAACTGATTACTGCAACAGTGTCTTCACAGCTCCACCTAAAAACTCAATCACAGCTACAGCTGATACAGAACGATGCTGCCCGAGTTCCAACTAGAACTAAGAAAGTGGACCACATCACTCCACTTCTGAGGTCCTCACATGGGCTCCCTGTACCTCAGAAAATAGACTTTAAAATACCTCTGTTAGTTTATAAATCACTGAATGGTTTTGGATCAAACTACATCAGAGACATGTTGTTGCCATATCAACCATCCAGACCTCTCAGGTCTTCTGGTTCAGGTCTGGTCCGTGTCCCCAGAATCAGAACCAAACATGGAGAAGCAGCATTCAGATTTATGCTCCACAGATCTGGAACAAACTTCCAGAAAACTGCAGGGAAGCTGACACTGTCACTTCCTTAAAATCAAGGTTAAAAACTAATTTCAGCTGCCTTTAACTAAATTATTTAATCATTCTGAATTTAGATTTAAACAATGTTAATTTCAGTATTAATAAGTCTTACTTTTCTTTGTTCTGCCACTGCACTGTAGCTCTTTTTTACTCTTTTCCAATTTTCTTCTTAGGATTTTATTATGTAAGGCAGCTAGAATTGGCTTGATGCTGATTTGCGCTTTACAAATAAAGTTGTCTTGCCTTACACCCATACAGCCACATACACAACATAAACCCATACAGATGTGGCAGGAGTAACAGAAGTAGTAGTATTTCTTTTATAATTACAATCATTTTATTTGGAGAAGTGTCTAACATAATAAAGCAAGATGTATTAACCTAAGATATTATCAAAGTGGAAATCCTACAAATAAAAAAAAAACAAAACAATTATGAATGAGTTTTCTTTTAATAAAATAATAATAATAAAAATTCATAATTCCATCTACTGCACCTAAAGGACAAGCAAACATTTCTTGTAGTCAATTAGTACAAATGGACTTTCTTCCATTTACATTTCGTTAGTCCGGGAGATAACATATTGAAATATGGAAATTGCTTTCTCAGTCTGTGACTTTTCATCGTTTCTCTCGATCTTTGGCCGATTTTGTTCATGACTTAACATGAATATGTGTGATTTCAAGCAGCCAACGAGTCTGTCTGTCATTCAGTGGAGCAGCCAGGCGGCCCATTTAATCTGCTTTTTGGCCAGTGGTTTCCTTTTTAGGTTGCCATTGGAGATGAGCGATGCAGATGTTGCCGGGCCAGAGAGAGAAACCGAGAGAGATAAGAGACAGAAGTGATAAGACTGGTTGAAAAGAAAAAGCGATAAGAAAGGAAAAATTAGCATGAGTGTGTGAATACAGAGAATGGAGTGACGGACGGGGATAGGACTAGACATAGTTTGGTGCTGTTTCAGCCCTAAAGTGAGTTATGAACGCCGCATGCTTAAGTCTAGACACTGTAAGTGATGTAGTATACTTAGTGGAATAAATATTCTTCCCTCTTAATTGCCAACATACTGCACTGTGTGGCCTTCACATATATTTACACTGTGTATGTAGAGGCAAATATGCTTGACTGCCAAAGCTTCTAAGAAAACAGGTGTTATTGTTGGTCTGGCAGTCTGTGGACCTGCTGTTGACTGCAGGTCCTGAAGCAGCACAGTATCAGCTTATAGGTCCTTTAGGTAGTTAATATTAACTGTTTGATAAGAGTCGGGTTTGTTAGGGTGTGTATTTGCACCAGTGGTGTTGATGATGGATTCACATGGAGCATTAGGGTAAAATCTAGTTTTGTTAAATCTAAAATAAAGATATTTTTTTTTCTTTTAAACTGTTGAGTTAGGCATCAGGGAATGGCACCTGGTCCGTGTGAGTGAGTGCTGCAGACATGTACAACACATTTACTTGTAAAAAGTGTGGCAAAATGTGAGCACAAAGCTCGTGTAGACCATTAACGCCCTCACAGCTTGTTTATGTGGCAGGACAGAGGTGTGCAAAGTGAGTGTGAGCGCGTGCATGTTGCCGTCTGAGGAAGTGGTTCCTTATCAGTGTGTGTTCATGTGGGTGTGAGAAGCTGCCGCCCTAACCCGCCCTCTTGACACAGTGAAGTTGGAGAGTTGTGCCCGGAGAGCTGGAGCTCGGCACGCTTCTGCTGTCGTCAGGACCCATGTTATCAGTGTAAGACCTTTAAATGCAGCCATTTTTGTGGTTGTTTTTTTTTTTCTTTTTTGGGTGTTAAAACACCTGCTTCACGTGTAAATTGTGGCCATCGAAAGGGCAATGAATCAGTTGTTATATTGACTACCTTTGTGCTTACTGTAAGTTTTTTTTTTCTGCTCTGATACTTTTCAAAATTTCTAAAATATTGAATCCATTTCTGTGTTTCAGTCTGCAGAGTTCTTCGACATGCTGGAAAGGATGCAGGTAAGAAATATTTATTTTATTTCCCCCTGAAAGTTTATCTTATTTCATACGTCTGTAGTCTTTATGTGTCCTCTTCTCTTTCTTTCTCTATTAAACAATACCTGCACATATTTCAGAGGTTGACAGACATGAGATGCGTCTTTTCTCTCTTTAGTGTGAGACAAAAGTGTGAGTGTCATCCCACGGGGTTCAATGTGTTTCTTGCACTCCATAATGTGAATGCTGAGGGGCTGAGAAGAAAAGCTCTTCAAACATCTCAGCAGACTGTTCTCTCCTTCTCTGCGAGGAGTGCATTGATTTCTTTCTCTGTCTTCTGAGCGAAGTCTGTCCCTGTGCGCGACCACTTCATGCCCTCCACAGACCCCTGAGGCCACAGGCTTTTAGTCATCAGAAGAGGAGGACAGAGAAATGAAAGAGACAGGAAGATAGGAAAAGGAACATACAGGCTCATGATAAGATTTCTGAAATGTGAATATGGATATAAGTTCAGCAGTGTGTGTGCGTGCGTGCGTGCGTGCGTGCGTGCGTGCGTGCGTGCGTGCGTGCGTGCGTGCGTGCGTGCGTGCGTGCGTGCGTGCGTGCGTGCGTGCGTGCGTGCGTGCGTGCGTGCGTGTGTGCAAGTAATGCGTTCCTTTTTTTTCCCAGTTGCATTTCTATCTTTTCCCTTGTTCATTTTCTTCCTCATTCTCTCTTTACCTCATTTGTCTCTCCATCTCTGAAACTGGAGATTGCAGCCTCTTAAGAGCGTCTTTGTGATCAGTCTTGTATGGTTGACAACTGTAACAAGCAGCTCCGTCAATATGCACTCAGACACACACAAACCAGTGCAAACTAGACTTGGAACATGTGTGTGCATGCATGTCCATGCGAGTGTATGTGTGTGCACTGAATGTTGTCTGTCTGAAGGCATTATAGGCGATAGTAACGGCCCATGTGTTAAAGCTCCACACAAGCATCTATCTCCTCTGTTATGCTCTCTCGTTTAGTTGAGCGGTTCATCTGGGATTATTTCTTAATTGGTCCATTTATTTCCATTTTGACCAGATTGTCCTATTTTCATGCTAAAATATGCAGCACGCTGATGAAAAAAAAATGCTTCAGTGTTGCTCTTTCCCAAAACATGATAGTAACAAAGAAAAACATTTTTTTAATCTGTTTGTGGAGGCCCTACATTTAAAGAAGGCATGTTAAAGTGTTGGGGTTCTAGTATATATATTGGACATGTGTGTGAGTGCAGGAGAGAGTATCGTCACGACTCACTCAGCCCTCATGTAGCAACAGTGAAAATGAGGTCTGAAAACAAAACTACCATGTTTCAAGACACTTGCTTTTTGACTCTTGTGCTCTTCTATCCTCATGCTGCAAACGGACACTAATAAGGTCCCAAAAGCTGAAGAGACCAAAAAGTGGAAGGTGTGACCAGATGCACACTTGTTCATATCTTCTCTGTGGATCTCATTAGTTTGTGTTATTTTATGGCTTTCCACTCTGCATTCTGCTCTTGATCACCACTGCATCGTACCTCCTGCTTTGCTCTGTGGTTGCTGTGGTTGTATCTCATCTGCCTGCTTGTGATGGATTCTGAGCTCTCCTGTGTACATTTATTCACATTTATCTCCGTGCTTTTTTTTAATGTAAAAATCGGTAACCTTCTTATCTGATTGATTATAAGTTGAATGAACTCCAACTGTCAATCGATCCTCTCCGACCTGCCAGTATCCCAACTCCTGCAGCAGAATGTAAATGACCAGCTGTCGGTAGCTCCGTGCTCCTGAGGTGCTAATGGGCCTCAGCAGCATTTAGAGGTCTTACGCTGGAGCTGTTGTACACTGCCAAAAGCCACGTGACAGCTCTTAACCTGAGGCCTGCCGAATCAAAGCAGCTCTGACAACATCAAGGGGGGACACGCCCTCTCTGACGTTGGTTGATGATTGTGTATCTCACGGTGTGGAATGATTGCCTGCAAGTCCATTTCACATAAGTTTTTTTATCTTGTTGTGGCTGGTGTTTTGTGGCTTTGCTTGTTACTGTATCATTGTATAGAAGGTCAGGAAGAATCTAAGGCTATTAATAGACGTGTTTAAAGTTTGTGTGCCCTCTCTTTACAGGATGACTATATCCCCTATCCACGAATAGAAGATGTGAGTCACACATTTATATCCTTATGATGTACACCCTTTTGTCTAGAGGTGTTTCTGAGTATATGCAACATTTAAAGGCATCTGTCTCAAGAAATAGTTGACCCCGTTCCAGCTGTCTTGATTGTATTATATTATTGTATCTATTTTTTTCCCAACCCTCATGTACAAGGTCCTGGAGAAAGGTGGTCCATATCCCCAGGTAATCCTGCCCCAGTTTGGAGGTTACTGGATTGAGGATGCGGAGGCTCCAGCGGGCACCCCCTCCTCTTCAGAGTCCAGTTTCTGTGAGGAGGAAGATGGAGGTGAGGCCATGAGCCCCGGTGGGATGCACAGCTACCGCCTGGAGTGCAACAGCACAGCTCGAGCCTACCGCAAACACTTTCTAGGCAAGGTTAGTGTTTGCATCTGGGTGTGCGTATTGATGTCATTTTCATTGTGTGTGTCGCATGGGTTATTGTTTTTGACCTAAAATGCCTGTTTTTGCTTTCATTCATCCAGGAGCACATGAACTACTACTGCACTGGCAGCAGCATAGGAAACCTCATCATGTCTCTGAAATACGAGGAGGCAGAGGGGTTGGAGTTCCTCCGCATCATGCTCAGGTACAAATGGAGAAAAGCACTGTCAGTAATTAAGCTGTTGCCTTGAGTCAATTAATCAATCACACTTTAATGCCATGCAATTTGCGCAACACAAAGTCCTTTGCAGGATAGAAAAAAAAAACTTCTAGATGTCATAAAGGTATTGAAATGGTCACAGCAATACTCCGCTACATTGTGGCATTTAAACAAGGCTCAGTTTTTTCCAAGGGACCTTACGTGAACCAATTAAATATCGGCCACAGCGCAGCACCACCACTTGCCTGAACTGTTGATTCATGACATGATGCATCCTTGCTTTCACGCTGTTCATGCCGAAGTCCGACCCTATTATCCATATGTGTTAGCAGAATTTGAAACTCCTTAAACCAGGCAAGATTTTCCCGAATCTTCTATCGTCCAGATGTGGTGAGCGCGTGTGAACTGTAGCTTCATTTTCCTGGTCTTCTACTGCTGTGGCACATCTGATTTGAGGCTCGTCATGTTGTAGATCCTCTAAATACAATGGTTGCAACAAGAGGTTGATTTAATGAGATTTTCCTCTTTTCTCATCTGTTTTCCTCTGCTTTCTGATATTAACATTTTTGCTTGGTTGATAATTTTCTATTTTCAGGACAATTCCCTGTAAAGCGCAATGCTTATTGTGCACAAACGTCCTAGTAGGTCTGCAGTTTTTGAAATAGTCAGTTCAGTATGCCTGGTACTAACGACCACGCCACATTCAAGGTCTCTAAAAGCAACACAAAGACATTTTTTTTCTCTTAAAGAATCTGTTTCAATTTCATTTATATAAATATTTGAGTTTCCTCTATCTGTTGGTCTCCTGTCCCTTCTAACACCAAAAACCATCTAATGTAACTTTGAACCAGATTATTTCTGGTGGCAACTGCATATCCCTTATTGCACATTGGTGCACACACACAACAACGGATGGGGGAGGCAATTCAAATTCTCAAGAAAGTAATGATGGAAGATAAAAATGCATGAATGACTGAGCTTTAAATCACTCTTCATCTCCATTCTGATCAGCAGGTCATCTCGACCGTACCTGCATGTCTAAGTGCGTTGAGCTGCTGCAGTGTTAACTGGTTGATGAGATATTTGCATCAACGAGCCTTTGAACAGGTTTGACTAATAAAGTGGCTTGCGCCTGTACAAGATTTTGTGATTATGCCTGGAGCAAAGTGGGAGACTAATTATCCAAAATACAGATGGAACAACACAGTCATTCATAAAATAAAACTGTTGCTATGACTCCAGATAATAAAAGCAAACCTGCATCTTTCCTTCTTACATAAAACTGCTCTGGTTCTTTCGTGGCCTTCTCCTTACTCTGACTGGGTTTGTGGCCCAGATTTTCTCACCATCATCCTAGTTGGTTTCATATTCATGAAAAGCAGAGAAAGGCAAAAGCATTAGTCGCTGTTTGGCTGTAACCAGGTGATTGTTAACCTTTTCTTGGCAGTGACAATGCCGGTTATGTCACCAGTGATGTTTACATTCAGGGATTGTACCAGACCAGCACTTGTTCTTGTCCAGGGTTGTTGAGACTAAACCCATCGGAGCATTTCATTCAGCTGGAGAGGGGGACTGCATGTACAGTAGATTAAATTTCACCTAAAACATTTACAGTTAAGAAAACACACTGATGGAAACATTTTATCTGTGATCTGAAAAGCAGCTCTCCTCTTTGTTGTTCTCCTTGCAGATCGAGGACCAAAACAGTTCATGACAGAATCTCTTTGGCTGGCATCAACCAGCTGCCCAGTGTACCTCAGATAGCAAAGGTAATCAACTCAGAAACACAGACAAAGATCCCCAACTTTGTCTTTAACATTCTTGCGACTCATTCCCCACATGCTGGCCGCACGTTCAGAGTCTGTAATCGGGTCTCCAGGATCTGGCAGAATATTTTTTCTGTATATAAAAAGGAAAATCACTGAGACTTTTGGAAGCACAACTGATTTTTAAACATTTTCTTTTTCAATTTAAACTGTGCAAAGTAGCTTTTGCATGCTGCTGTTCTGTTGCGGGTCTTTCTGCGGTCCTGGTGAGTGATGTCGGTTAAATCTTGACTTTGTCTTGTTCTTTCAGCTTCTGTGCGATGATGCCACCGGGCTGAAGTTCAACCCGGTCCTGTACCCCCGGGTAAGTTTATCCTCGCTTCCCACTTTAGGTGCATTTCTACCTGCAGGGTTTCCAGGATGTATTTCCGGGACCGGATCGAGCGTGTCTCCATTACCAGGAACGGCCCCGCAAACGCGGCCTTCAGAAACATTTACAGGGCACAAGACACTTCTGTAGTAGGAGAGGCACTCAGGTCGGCTTAAAGAAACTACCTGGCGGGGGGTCTCTGCTCATCGGATATTTTAAATCATGTTCAGCCTTCTCGTGTGAACACATGAACTTACTGGACCTGAAACGTTTTGCGACCAGTACATTTGGTGAAAATGGGGATCACAAGGAAAAACAAGTCTGTTCTGGCTTTGGTGGTGTATTAGAAGAAGGTCCAGTCACAAATGTGCCACTTTACATATTTTAACCCTCTCCAACATTTGTCCTGTCCAGTAAGCTCCTTCTTTTCCTTCCGGCTGCTCCCTTCAGGAGTCGCCACAGCAACGTATCCATCTCCATCTAACACTATCCTCTGCGTCCTCTTCTCTCACACCAACCGACCTCATGTCCTCCTTCACTACATCCATATATCTCCTCTTTGGTCTTCCTCTAGGCCTCCTGCCTGGCAGTTCCCATCTTAGCATCATTTTCCCAATAAACTACTATCCCTCCTCGGAGATGTCCAAACCATCCCAATCTGGCCTCTCTGGCTTTATCTCATGTGCCGTACCTGATCCCACCCATCCTTTTCACTCCCACAGAGATTGTCTGCTACCTCCAGCTCTGCCTCCTATCATTTCCTCAGTGCTATATAGTCTCCAAACTATAAAACATCGCTGGTCTCACCACCGTCTTGTAAACCTTTCTTTTCATTCTTGCTGGTACTCTTGTCACACATCTCCGCTGACACTTTTCTCCAACCATTCAAATCCATTTGCACACACTTCTTCACTTCTTTTCCACACTCTCCGTTGCTCTGGACTGTTGACCATAAGTACTTAAAATCCTCCGCCTTCTTTATCTTTTCTCCCTGTAACCTCGCTGTTCCACTTGTGTTCCTCTCATTCACACACACACACATATTCTGTCTTGCTGCAACTAACCTTCATCCCTCTTCTGTCTCGTGCAAATCTCACCTCTCCAGATTTGCCTCCACCTGCTCCCTGCTCTCGCTACAAATCACAATGTCATCGGGCTAATAGTTAAATAAATAACTGATGATACAGCAAATTCGTAACTAGGGTTTGATAGATGTCTCCTCTCTCTGGATGCCTGGAGGAGGACTGTTCTGGAGGATGCTTTTAGCCTTGGCCTCAGGGAAGGAAAAAAACCATCTGTTTCTCCGTCTGCAGGAGAGGGTGACGGGGTACTATATTCGCTGGCGGCCGCGACAGTTTGCCGCATATTTGTCTTATGCAACATGGGCCCAATAAACCTGCCCTGGAGATGCACTGCAAAAGAGAAAAACATGTTTTTCTAATGGCTGCAGTCATTAGAAAGTGTGCAGTAACAGTCCTTGTAATGAGAAAGTGAGACGTTATTGTTTCTCCTCATGTGCAGGGATCCCAGTTGATAGTGGCTTACGACGAACATGAGGTGAACAACACGTTCAAGTTTGGCATCATCTACCAGAAGTTCAGACAGGTGAGCGATAAGCTGCGTGTGTCCTCGTGCATATCTACCTCGTGCATGGGTTCATCTTTTGTCTCGTCTGTTTGGACATCTGTTTTCCCTTGCAGACATCAGAGGAAGAGCTATTCGGAAACAATGAGGAGACGCCTGCTTTCAAGGAGTTTCTCAGTATCTTAGGAGACAACATTGAACTCCAGGACTTTAAAGGGTAAGAAAGGGAGAACATTTGAAGTAAAGTGCTATAAACATAAGGAAAGAAGGAAAAAAAAAGACAGAGTAGTGAAAAGGCTTTACCGAGATGAAAAGACAGATGCATGAGTGCAATGCAGCAGAAGCTGACAGCGGCATTTAACTGCTGTCACCTTGGAGCTATTTGTTTTTCGGTTTCGGACTCAGCATGCAGCTGGGATAAGCTACTTAGTGAAACAGATCTGAGGAAAGAAAGTGCCGCATGGACATGTAACCATGCTTTGAAGGCACTTCTTATTGTCTTACTGGCCTTTTGTATACTGTTTCACTTGTAACGCGTTGTGTTACAGGGGATTAAAATAAGCTGACACAATTTTTGAACTGGTTAAGGGAATAAAAGTGGATTAATAGACTTCTATCTCATGACCAAATAATGGAAACAACACGAAGAGAAGACGTTTGTTTTTTTTTACTGATGTTACAGGTTCCGCGGTGGGCTGGACGTGTCTCATGGACAGACTGGATCTGAATCCGTCTACACTGTCTTCAGGCAGAGAGAGATGATGTTCCATGTCTCAACTAAGCTTCCTTTCACTGAAGGGGATGTTCAGCAGGTATCAGGCTGTAATACTGACTTTATTACTGTTACACTGTGTTTTTAACCGCTTATCAAGGATACTTTGTCCCTGGAATATTAATAAGACACTGGTCGATTGTGTTTTTTGGCAACATGTTATGATGTTGTAATAAAAACTAAGCAACGGCTTTTAAATCATTGGCTTCTCAGATCCTCCTGGGAAACAACATTATTTTTTTAGTTGGTTTTGTTGTTTTTTTTTAAGTGGTTTTATGTGTCACAGTTCCCTGATCTCTACTAACTTGTAATCTTTTCTCCTAGCTGCAAAGGAAAAGGCATATAGGAAACGACATTGTGGCCACAGTTTTCCAGGAAGAGCCCACACCGTTCGTTCCAGACATGATCGCCTCCAACTTCCTGCATGCGTACGTGGTGGTGCAGGTTGAAAACCCCTGCACGGAGCACACGACTTACAAGGTACAAGACTTTTGAGTCCAGATGATATCTTGGCCCTAAATGAGTTGTTGCAATGCTGCGTTTCACTAAGCAGAAAGGCAAGGATGATCTAAACTGCAGTTGAGTAAATGCCAGCTGTGTCCTGGACAGAAAATCTCTCTACTAAATATATAAATGACAAATGATGATCTCATATCACTCATGACACTGTTTTCCCAAGACTTTGTGTCATCATCACAGTTTCGATATAAATCACTCAAAATAAACTCCAAGACACTGTCTTTTTTTTTTTCTTTTATGTCAACAGGTGTCTGTTACGGCAAGAGAAGATGTCCCTTCTTTTGGGCCGCCTCTCCCAAACCCAGCAGTCTTCAAGAAGGTGAGACACAATGACTCCAGTCAGACTAGAGTCCTGATTTTCATAAGCTGACACAATTTTAATGCCTCTGTCGAAACACAGCTCCCTTTTAAGCCGTCTTTACACTGGTTTTCAAGCCACTCTGCTTCACCCGTCTCTTCACTGGAATATGCCTCATTTAGGACCGGTAGTACAGTTTTGTGCAACCATTCAAATGATGACGAATAACCTTTTACCGTTTTAGTGCTCGGGCACCACTGCCCTCCATGTTTTAGGTGTTTTAGGTGCCTCAACCTACATGGTTCTAATGAATTGTCATCACCAGCTTATTTTCGAGGTCTGCAGAAGTCTGTTAATGAGACAACCATTTGTATCAGGGTGTGCTGAAGCCGGCAAACATCTAAAACATGCAGGACAGCAGACTCCGAGGACCAGGGTTGAGAAACATTGTTTTAAATGAATGTGTCATTGGCAGACTTGTGCTGACTTTGATGGCAAGCTGATCGTGATCCATTCAGTTGAATCAGATGTGTCTGAGCAGGTCTAAAAGGTTCAAGGTCAAGGTCAGGTCTACATCTAAAAGGTTCAAGGAGGTGGTCCCTGAAGACCAGGGCTGAAGAGCACTATCGTACACCTTTGTTTTACACAAGAGAGCATAAGAAGCCTGAAAAAAGTCTCACACTACCACACACCAAATTGATCAACTGATCGATTTTATTCTTCTATATGTATATTTCCCAAATGCCACAGATTCCTCTTTTAGCCACAGTTTCATGAATGCATTTAACAGCCTCAGATTGTTGAAACGTCACATCCCTGATGGGAAAGCTGAAGTAGTTTAACAGCCAGTTGGTTATGTTGCAATTCCTCCTTCAGATTTATGCTGAACAGGTGAGGACTTCACCGTCCATTTGGTTTGTTTCTTTAGTTTTTAGAGTCTGACATTCAGGATTGCTGCTTCTGCTTGGAATGTTTCACTAATATTTTCACTAATGTGTTCTCGTTTTGCAGTATTTTATGTATTGCCTCCGATGAAATGTGTTAGTATAAAAAGTATAAAATTGTTCTTCTTGTTTTGATGCAATTTATGTCTTGATGGCCATTATCGGCATTGCTTTTCCTGCATGATGGATTGTTGCAAATAAAAAACTATATAGGAGAAGCAAAAGAAAATCTAGTTCCAAAATATACCGTGACATTTCACTGGCTAAATAAAGGGAACTTATGAAGAATATCACTTTTTCTGTGCTATTTGGAAGTCTGAAGTGACTGCAAAGTACAAATCCTGAAAACAAGAAAACATTTTATTTTGTTTGGGGCTGAAAATATATGATTGTGTGAGTCCCTCAGATTTGCTGGGGACTTGTATGTCACTGGCGAAGTAGGGAGTAGTGATATCTAGCCTCGCCATCTGTGTCTCCCCCCACAACTTAACATCTTGCTGTATTTGTTTTGCCTCAAAAGTAAGAAGTCCAAACTGTCTTGGCCTTGCTTTTTTGTTTTTACTTTGCTTATGAATATCTTTATATTTTTATCAGCAGTTACTTAGTCATTTAATTTAATGAGTTTCATTTTTGTCCAAATTCTTGATTGAAAAGGTTAAGGTTGAAAAGGGAATATTTGACTTTGTCTGTGTGATATTTTAACTAAAGCATGCCACAAATGTTTCATTAAGACATCACTAAATAGTGTTAACTTGGTGTGGAAACAGACTAACATACGATAGCTTCTTTAGAGATATGACCTCCATAATATAAACCAAAAAAAAGAGAGAATTTGAGGCAGACATGACTTTAAATCTGTGTGATTTATATTCCTGCTTAGACGCAGCATGATGCAACACTGTAATCTGTTTCAGGCTGACAAAGGTCACCTTTCCTCATTGCAGCCTCCCCTGCCTGAGTCTTTTTTGTTCATCATCTTATTATCCTTCTTCTCTCTATCACTGTCACCCCCCCCTTCAGGGTCCTGAGTTTCGAGACTTCCTGCTGACAAAGCTGATCAATGCCGAAAACGCTTGCTACAAATCTGACAAATTTGCCAAACTGGAGGTGACACACGCTGGACTCAAACACCACAGCATGCCCTCAGTCACTTATTTTTGTCACCCAATAATCGCTTTCCTTAATGGAGGTTTTTAATGGGTGAACCGCTTGCAGGGACGCACACGAGCGGCGCTGCTGGACAACCTCCATGACGAGCTGCACAGACAGACTCAGGCCACGCAGGGTTTGGGCCAGGTGGGGGAGGAAGACAAGCTGGAGAACGGGGGCCACGGAGGCCTGCTGGAATCATTCAAGGTGAACATGAACCCGGACAAAAGCGCATCAGAAAGTCTTTCTCAGCTCTGTGACATTTATTTAATCACCATCGTTCTTGTACCGGACCAGCTAAATGTCACAGGTCTGTGAGATGAATTCTGCCGCGGCTTTCCTGTGTGCTCATAAATTTGAACCTTAGACTCAGTGGGAATGTTAGGGAGCATCTTTGCAAGTGTGCGAGCATAAAAGCAGCCCTGTTGTGCTCACCCTGTCAGTTTTTTCTCTCTTACCATTCTCGTCCCTCACTGGGCCTCCGCACTTTTACCAGCACAATGTATATTTCCATCTGTATCTGTAACATGCTGATTGGGCTCTGTTGCTCTTTTCAGGTATTGTGGACAGCTGCCTTATACTTTCTGCAATCAGTCCCAGGGGGCGCTCTTCTCATTGCTTTCATAGCAGTTACTGTATATTATTTCTGTGTATTACTGTAAAAAAAATAAATAAATAAATCAACATGCACAAAATGAAGATTATTTTGTGAGATGTTTGTGTTTATACTTTTCAAGAATCTGAGGTTTTCAGACCCTAGAAGCTGCCAAAGCGTTTACATTATATGATCCCAATAAGGAATGTAATTTGAACTGATAATGAACTTACGATAGAATCATTTTTGTCTGTTTATACTAATTACTCAAAAAATGTATACTAATTACTTTAAAATATTCGAAAGAAGTGTAAGGCATTTCACGGTCATCCACTACAACGCGTTTTTTCTCTTTTTTGTAGAACTGCGCCCTCTGGTGGCTAATTTCTGCAATATCATCAAGGATTCTTCTTCCTGGGATTTTTTTTAAGCTTAATGAAACAGTCTTGGTCGCAGTTTTCTTCCAAAATCATGCTTTATATATAGTCAATCTTTTCATGGTTTCTGTTATTCTATATTTTATAACTCCTCCTTTCCTCTGTGCTCCTGCCTCCTCAGTCATCTACTCATTCTCTGCATGCTCTTCCTCTTCCAGAGAGCCATGCGAGTCAGGAGCCACTCCATGGAGACCATGGTGGGGTCTCACCGTCACCGGAGCCCCGGGGTCGGAGGCGGCGTCCCAGCCAGCCTCAGTGGTGGAGGACTGCCACAGAGCACCAGTGAATGCACAAAGAGCACCTTCACGGTGAGTACAATGATTAGGACTGAAAGGAAAAGGGAAAGTAAATCTTCACAGCCAAGTCCTTATTTGAAAATACTGCAAGTCAAACCAGCATTTTGTGTGTGTGTGTGTGTGTGTGTGTATTTACTTTCAGCTTTAAAGCCGTGATAACTTTGTTACTCATTATGTTCATGCATAACACACAGCCACAGCTGGTTCTTCCAAAGTTGAACAAATTTGAACCACAACTTGATTATGCAAATTTTTGTGACATCAGCACAGCAGAGACCGCAAAACCTGGTGGAACAACGTCCAACCATTCTGATTAAGCTACTTTCTGGTTTTGGCTGTTTTGGGGTGTTTTTGCTCAACTCACTCTCTTTTTAATTCAACACTCCTTAAGGGGAGGACTCCTACAGTCCCAGTGTGGTCCAGCAGACAACGCTGTCACATATGGGAGTCATGAAATGCCCAGTACACAGGAAGCGGAGGAGTGCACGTGGATTTGTTTACCAGTTGAAGCCGAGTTTAGCTGACAAAGAAAGCAAAGCCCAAATAACACACATCAAACTACCAAATAAGGAAGCATTTTCATTTACAAAAGCAGTGGGTGGTGAAATCCCATCTTGCAACGCAGCAACGAAGCTGTAATGTCGCTACGCAGCATCCCTCTATGAATAGGAATCTCCTGAAAGGTATTTGCCATGCTGCAGCCACAGTACACAGAAGCACTGCACGCAACTTCTAAAAGCATCCTGAAACAATGAAAACAGAAGAAGAAACACCTGAATAACAAAAGTACACAAACACACAGCTGCGATACAAATACAGAACAGTTAGTCAAGGAAGTTCATTTTCAAAACTTAGAATCACCTGACAAAAATTGCTGTTGTTGCTTTAAAGCGCTCCGGCAGACAGGAAGCCTAATTCTGTTCTCTGCAAACTCCAGCCTCCGACCCTGTCAGCCAAGTCTCCTCTGAAGAGCCCAGTGAAGCGCCGCTCAGGCCTCTTCCCCCGTCTCCACTCCAGCACAGAATCCCCTTCGGACAAACACACCCGCAGGTCGGTGCTCATTGTTGTCGATATCACAAAGCTGATTGTTGCTCCGATTCTGCTGCACCGTCAGAGGTTGAGGTTTCTAAGTCATTTCATTTTTTTTTGCCTGCAGTGACCAGAAGTCAGCCGAGATCTGCCCCTTTTCACAGGACGTGAGGTCAGAGACTTCATCCAATCCAAGCTCCCCTGAGATCTACCCCAACAAAGAGAGGTGAGCAAGATGCTGCATTTCCCAGAGATCAGCTTAAAAATTTAAAGTCTCCAAAGGACAATTAAATAAAGGTTGGTCCAACACAAGCGCATAATAAAACCTGTCTGTGTCTTTGCTCCACCAACAGGCCGTTTATAAAGCTAAAGGAATCCAGCAGCTGCAGCAGCAGGCCCAACATCTCGCGCTCTTCATCCAGCACCAGCAGCTTCAGCAGCACCACGGGAGAAACGGAAGCTCTGGAGGAACTGGAGACGGTGGGAGGAAAAATTCTGCTTGTTTGGCTTATAGGGCTGAGAAGAAAATGCTTGCTTCCACTCTTTATTGTTTTCAGCTTGTGTTTACAAGAAAAACTGAAGCTAGGAAGTGCGTGTTTGGGAAGAAACAGGGAACACCAACTGGAAAAACACATTTATAACAGAATGTGAGAACGATGGAAATGTCAGAGCTTTCAATAGTGAAGTAGTCTGTAATTACTGGGAAGCGTCTGATAGTGAGCATTGAACATCAGCCTGTTATTTTAACGGTTGCCGCTAAAACTCCGCCAGATGACACCACTTGGATGACACCTTTCGTGAGATAGTTAATATATCATACCTGCTTAGCAGCATTTGCTGTTAAACCGGTCGGATTAAGTGGCTTAAAGGCAAGAGGAAGTCATCCAACCTTGATTATGTCACTTGATTGACAACAGTAGATAAAATCAGTGGTTAAAATGTAATCAAGTTGTTAAAATTAATATTAAAATTAAAACAGTGTGGATTTGGAGCTTTGTTCATATGGGGCTATGAACAGGTGAGTCTTCAACCTGGATTTAAATAAACTGAGTGTTTCAGCTGATCTGAGGTTTTCTGGGAGTTTGTTCCAGACATGTGGAGCAGAGAAGCTGAAGGAAGCTTCTCCATATCTGGTTCTGACTCTGGGAGCTGATAAAAATCCGGATCCCCATCTGACCTGAGGGGTTTGGAAGGTCCATACAGGGTCAGGAGGTCACTGATGTATTTTGGTCCTAAACCATTCAGAGCTTTATAGACACTAAATAAAAAAACAAAAACACATGCGCTGTTCAAAGTCGTAAAGTGCTCTGTGGTATGTTTCTTGTGAAAGAGTCCCGTGCAGGTCATGACAAGTCCACAGAAACACAATCCTGCCGTTAAGTCAATCAAAGGTGGAGATAAGATCAAAGTGGGCCCTTTCATTGCTCAAATGGAAACAATGAGTTTCTAATGGGGTCTAAGCTGACTCTGCTTCTGGTTTTGGTCTGAGATGCTGGTGCTCTTCCTGACATCCACTGGTTCTAAATGCAGAGAGGTGTAGAATCATGATCCTTCTCTCTTTTTTTTATGTCTCTCTTTTCATCTCCAGTCTCTGGTTTCTAGTAATCAGAAAACACTTTTTTTTCTTCCTGTATAAACACCAAAAATATTTACACCATCTCAAAAGCTTAACCTTTGATGGTACTTTTTTTGTTTTATTAACCATAACATCATCAACACTTCCACTCAACCCCTGGCTGAACATTTTGAAACTTTACCAGGAAGCCTGAGGTGATATTCAGTACAACGTCGTGTTTTACTCTCTGTTGACTTTACTCAATCCGCCCTGCTCGTTCCCTCTTCCAGACCAGTCATCCATCTATAGCGTCGTCGTCTGCCTTCAGCCCTTCCCTCAGTGTCGAGAGTCAGGGATCTGGCACACCTGTCATCATGTGTCGTAGTCCAACAGGTAAAATCAGATGAACTGCTGAGCGTCTTGATCTCACTGCTGACACGTTTAACAAAATTCAATGGCTTGTTTTTTAATGAGCATTTTCTTCTCCCGCGTCCCATTTCGATTTCCTCCTGTTGTGTCCTGCAGATGTGAAAAGTAAGACATCACCGCGGTCAAGCCTGAAGTTCCGCTTTGACAAAATGAGCCACTCATCCACAAATGTGAGTTTTATGTTTTTAAGTCTGTCATTTAACCTTTTTAAGGCAGAAATGATAGAAACCTTCAATATTTTAACCAAGAAAATTATAGCGACTCGGCAACATTAGCGGCAACATGTTCTTGGTTGTTTTTCTTATTGCTGAGTCGTTGTTGCGTAACACGCCCAGACTGAAAGATGCCTGCTGCCATTGAGCGACTGTCCTTTAATTGGTTTCCCTGTTTTCTTTTCTCTCTTTCAGTCTGAGTAGCTTTATGGAATAAAAAAATAAAGAGATTTGCACAATGAAGAGGAAGACTGTCACGGCTGAGGGAGCTGAAAGAAAATCATTACGACCACAAAAATCACAGCGCAACCACATATTATAACCAGTGATTCAGCTTCCATCTCAAACAAAGACTCCACACTATAAATGTACTGACAATACTGTGACTGTAACATGAGGAACAGCGGCCGACGCGCTCACTTCGTTGTTAATCTATGCTTCTAGCAGCTGAAATGACACAATACTTGCCGCCTTTGAGTTGTTTGTGTTGTCATCACATGAAGGTCAGGGCATGGCTGTAATACTGTGAGTGTAGACGCCACCTCAGCTTTTTCTTAAACGTCTTGTTACTAAATGAGACACGAGTATATGGCAGAACTGTTAGTCTTTATATAGCTCACTGTTGAGTGTTCTGTGGCAACAATTACAGACACCAGGATGTTCCTTTTCACATTTACCCATGAATGGTACGTCTGGTAAAAGTTCCTCTTTTGGCTAAAAAAAAACAAACTATGAAAACAAAAGTAAGCTGAGACACATGAAACACACGCATCCATGGAAACGTTATGTACAGTAGTGAAGCCTTGACGTTTGGCAACACTGCAAGTCTTTCTAAACTGCAGGATTTGAATTTGTTCTCTGCTGCTTGTTACTGCTTTTCTAGGGAGCATCCGTGTCTTTTGGAGATGCTTTTATAACCTTGATAGCTGCTGCGCCAACATGCCTGCTCCTTAGCACAACTTCTCCTTGTCCGTGAGGGCAACCTCAAAGCCCCGGGGAAAACCACTTCACGCCGAGGCACAGTAGGAGACACTGCCAACCCTTTTTTTTTTTTTTTTTTGCCACAAGCTTATTTTATCCAAAGCTGCGCCTTACAATCTATCAAGAACCCTTTTTGCTCCACTCGTTGTCTCTCACAATATGAGAAGGTGAGTCTCCCGGATCTGGTTGAAGCGCAGTTGTGCGAAGCAAAACTGACACCCTCAGTCGCTGGAAATAGATGCTGCTCTTGAAACATTTTAGATTCTCATACATCTCACCGAAGCTTGCTGGTTCGGTGTAAACAACTGTGGGGCTTTTTTTTTTTTTTTTTTAACATAGAAGTCTCTGCAGGTTTTACCGAACCTTCGAACTATCCTCTTGCAAAAACACTGAATGTGAAGTTCCAGCATTTTCTTTTCTCGTGTTTTATGCCTTGATAGTAATTGCAAAGTTTAAATGGTAAAGCCAGTTACTCACAAGCACAACAGGACCATATATGTTCTCTAATGTTTAGTTAGAACTTCAGATTAGACTTAAACCGGATAAAATGGGATCATTGAGAAAAGCAGTTAAAGATGCACAGACGTGTTTGTGGTCTGACCAAAACAACCACAGCGGTGATTCCTCACTGGGATTATCCATTTCTGAATTAATGATTGGCCTGATAGTGTGTAGACACGTAAATCCCCTATTCCCTCAGATTATGAAAAACTTTTATGGTCAAGTTGACATTAAAACTTGCCTGGAAGCTCTTCTCAAAAAAGACACACATGAACTAGAAAAAAAAGAAGTGTTGAACGATGCTCAAGATCCTCAGACAGTGTAGACCGGTGACTAGTAAGAGAAGCGGGGGACAGAACTCCTCTGGCCAGAAGCAGAAAAGTCAGATGTCGTTTAGTTTTGTGAAAGATATCACTCAAAACACCCTGCAGCCTTTTCTCTGTTAATATGCTTAATTTATTATTTAAAAAAAAAAAAAAAATTCTTTTGCATTGATGTAATGTAAAACTGTCACAGCAGAGTACGCTAATTAATTAAAGTAAGGTAATTAAAGAGAAATCTATTAATTTAACAGATGTCTAAACATGTATATGTATATTTGGTTATGTAATGTGTAATTGAGAATTTATTCTAAAATAAAATGTTGTATTTTGTGTCACTTGTGGATTTTCTTTTTCTTCCACACTCACGGAACAATATAAGTCATAAGGCATCTTTAATCGGGCAGCGTTCCACAGAAAGGCATTTATATTTCATCATCGGTGGACGGACTCCTCATCTTCTTTTTGTCAGTCAGGAAAATTTGACGGCTGAGTAGATGGTGGACTGACCAGGGTCTCTCGTGGTTTCTTGTTGCGTCAGTGCATCCTGAGAGATGTCTGCATACACCACCTGGAATATTGTTACAAATAAGCTTATATGCACCCTACTGTGGACATAATACAGGCTGGTCAGGGAAATTACTATATCATGGGTGCTTAAAGTGACATTTTTCTAAACAGAGCATTTACCCACCTCAGGCTTCTGCTCAGATCTGGAGGAATCTGAAAAATTTGAGATAAGGTAGTTGATTAATAAAAGTTCATTCCCAAATTCACTGCAGTAACTTATCAGTGCTGCCAAGCGGGCAAATAAAGGGAAGAGTAAGAAGTACTTTTCAGAGTGGCGGTCTTGCGTTTGTGTGGAACGGGGCGGCGAGGTGGAGGCCGCGGGGCACGCTCTGGCTGCTCTCTGAGTGGGACGGCATAAGTGACCTGTATCCTGGAATATGGCGTACTGGACTTCCGGGCTTCTGAACTCAGACAACGAGCCAATCCCAAAATGATGGGAAGACAAAGGAAAGCACCACCGCAGACCAAAACCCTGTGCAAGACACTTCTCCGATGAGATGGAGCTGTTGAATGACGGGGAGGACACAAAAGGAAAAAGGATGCATCAAAATGTTTCTGGAAAGAAATCACACGATGCTCATATACCCAACATATGTGACTGTAAATACCTTCTGTGATATTCACGTTCATCCAGTGTCCCATTTCCGTGGTGCCATCACCCCAGTTAACGCTGCATCTATAGGAGCCTTCATCTGATGTGTTCGCATTCAGAATGTTTAATGTCAGCTGGGTTTCGCTGCCTGTGAGTTTCTCCGTGGTGAAACGGTGCCTTGTGCTTTCTTTAACAACGTTGATTATGGAATCTGCTGACTTTTCCCATGTCCAGTTGCGTGTCCAGGTGTCTTCACAGTGATGGATCACACAGGACAGAGACAAAGTGTCCCCTGCAGGCACTGAAAACGTCTCCCGTCTTCCCAGAACACCCTGTGCGCATTCTTCAGCACAAAGACCTGAGAGGAAAATTTCATTTAGTTTTTTACAGCACACAAAGAAATCCTTCGACAGGCTAACCTAGGTAAGGTTTTGTATCCATCCAGCAAAATGTTGGACTGTGACAAATAAATGATAGAACCTACATAACGCTGTATAAATCTGGTGCATCTGTGTGACTCCATGACAATTACACATGCATTGAAATGACAGTCATGTGCAATAGATGATACATTACTAAATATATATTGTTGTTGTTTTTGTTTTTTGTTGTTTTTTTTTTACTCGGAGGCTTTGTTGCCTCACAGCAGGAGGTTTCCTGGTTCAACTCCCAGCAGGAGTCTTTTTGTGTGGCGTTTCCATGTTCATGTTTGTTCACAGTCCACAAACGTGTTTGTTAGGTTGATTGATGATTCTAAATTGACCTGTATCTAATATGGTGTACTGGACTCCTGTAGGAGTGAATGTAGCTGTGTGCAGTTGTTTGACAGGGGACTTGTCCAGGGTGTACCCCTGCTTTTGTCCCATTAATGTGCTGGGATAGGCTTCAGCAGACCCCTGTGACCGTGCTTGAACCAGGTATAGAAAATGAATGGATGGCACAAATACATTTTCTAGCATGTCCACTCCTTATAAGGTCTTAAATGCTTATCAATTTTGAAAAATCTTTCTCACTGCAGAATGTTAAAAATCACATTTTCTTTGAAAATTAATCCTGCATGACTAAATTTCACTTTGACCTAGACCAGACTGACACGCAGCAAAATTTACTTCTCTAGGACTTTGCTTATGTCCTTCCCTCTCGGCTTTGTGTTTATACACACTTCTGTAGAGGTCTGGACAACTGCCAGCGATCAGCTGATAAGGACACAGCAGTAGAAACTGGCTGCAAATTATGCTCTTTAATCCTTTGTAAGCACAGGAGTGGTGCTTGATATTGTGCCACATGTTTTTTTTTTTTTTTGTGTGTGTGTTTCCTTTTTGTTTAGTTATGAAAATAATTATACACTGTTTTTTCTTAAGTTTAATATATCTCATATTCATGCACACTATAAGCTGATGATTCCTATTTGGCTTTTACACACACTAACACTTACACACCAACCGGCTGATTAACAGAGAGGTTAAATGACTGCACATTGTTAATGTCAAAATTCAGTTATGTTGACACACCGTCACCAAAGTAAAAAAGATGAGAAACATTTCAAAAACAATACCCACAGAACACAAAGTAGCCTGATTACTACAGCATCTACACTACCAAGAAGTTTCTTTCAGCTAAACTTATTTAAGGAGATCATGCAGATCAGGGGCTGCACTCACTAGTTCTTCTTTCACAAAAGCAAATTTTATTTGTGTACTTCTAACCTGCCATTCTCCTCAAATAAGACCACAAAAAAAACCCGCTTTGCTTGTAAATAAGAAGGATATAGGTATGGTATTAGAGTTGAAAGAGCCAGTTGTTACTTACCAAAATAAAATATGCAGACAAACCTGAACGCACCAAGGAGAAAGCCAAACATGTCTAGCGGCAAAGCTGTTGTTTGCCAGTCCTCATAACGTTAGATCGTACATCCCCGGAGCAGATTATATCTTCAGTTATGTCTCACCGAAAAAAAAGAATGTGAGCCTTCTTGGAAAAGGACCTACTTCGTCAAATCGTTGTCTTTTGTTGAAGCTTTTCTGTCACTTTCATTTTCCTGCTTGCCGTAATCACACCATGGCTTTCGTTTAAATCACAGCTGGTTTTATTTCATAAATGGAGGTAAAGGAAGGAAGTGACCCTGCTAATATACCCCCTCCCTCCATCTCCACAGGATCTCCCTGACACACACACACACACACACACACACACACACACACACACACACACACACACACACACACACACACACACACACATCAGAGCTCTTACACGTTAAATTACAGGAAAGCCCTAACCTCATATTGTAGGGGGAGAGTCTTGACAACAGGAAATGGGAAAAAAAAAAATATATATAATACTGAGGAAGGGAAAGTAACGGATCATTTTGTGTCTTTTTAAATAAGTGTTATGTAGTTGATTTGGGTTCTTGTTTTTATACTGTTTATGCCAACTGGTTTTCAAAAGCTTAACACTGCTGGAGTATTTGTGTTGCATGGCTTCATGCTGGTACAGAATGAACCCTGTAAGTGGTGCTCGGAAATTTGTGAACCCTTGAAAATGTTTGAAAAGTAGAGTTAAGCAAAGTACTTGATCATTTCTTTATTGATCAAATAATCTTGGCGTTTAAAAAATACTAAGCGTGGGGTTAATAGGTCCTTTGAGGGTGTGAGAAGGTTTCCTATTAGATTTAAACACCATTGTGTGTTCTTCATTATAAACACATGAGGATGTGCGACTGATGTGAGGTGACAGCTTATTCTCAAGTGGGATGCAAAAATGTAGGTTTGAATGTACAGTTGTTATGCTCTCTGTGACGTGGATTTACACAGCTGTAATA
Organism: Xenentodon cancila; assembly: GCA_014839995.1. Taxonomy (NCBI): domain Eukaryota; kingdom Metazoa; phylum Chordata; class Actinopteri; order Beloniformes; family Belonidae; genus Xenentodon; species Xenentodon cancila. The sequence continues at coordinate 9,900,569 of CM026201.1, read as the reverse complement.
GATGTGATAAAAATGATTTAAATTCCACTTTTATGAAGCTTAAAATGTACTTTTCTTAGCCTTTTTGAACGAGCTGATCATTCTGTATTATGTTTATTACAACGATCCATCCTAATACATTTCAGAGGAGCTTCATAGGAGGCAGAGCAGTTTTCTCCCAGTTAAAAGGTCAGAAGTTCAAAATATGTGTCTCTGTAGTCCAAAAGTCAGTGTTTTTTGGGCAAAATACTGAACCCCACATTTCCCATAGTAATTTCCACTAAGTGCCATATGGAGAAAATAAAAGAAGAAGAAAAAAAAGACCCCCTTTTAATTTTAAGGTCTTAAGTATCAAGAATTTTAAAAAGTGCAGATGTATTAAAAATAAAAAACGAAAAGCAGTGTGTATCAGTACACTCTCACTGCTTGCTTGAGAGAGATAATTGCAGTGAGGTGCTTCTACTCAAAGGCACTCTTTAAAGTTGCTTCTGAAATTAAAGCGGTAAGCAATGTTAATAGGGCCTTCTTACCTGCAGATACGGCCCCAGGTGCCACACCTTCCCACACTGTTCTGTAAAGTCACATACACCTGTTGCATTAAATAGGTCCTATGTCAACATCCTCAACAGCACTTCAATGTACACTTCCCAATACGTTTGTAAGGCATCAACTTAAGTACTTCCTCACAATATCTGACATTCCTCTAATCCTTCTGGGGGCAAAGCACCACCACACATTAGTCTACTTTTTTCCTTTCACCGCATGGTGGTGCTGAGTATCAGAAAATATGAGCATATGGATGTGTTCAGGCCAGGAAGTCAGAGGTCTTTAAGAAAATGTATGCAGGCTACAGCTAACATTATTTTCATGGTGACACATTCAAAGTCGCTGCTGCATGTTTCGTGGAGCCAAGAGAAGAAAATACATTAGAGCAGAAAGTCACTTCCTGTTGTCATTTAGCCATGCTGTAAAAACCACAGCCCTAAACATACGCTCACCATTATTTCTGACAGACCTCCTCAGCAATTTTAATATTTTCTCACAAAATTTGACTAGTCTGACCATTCTGAGAGGTAGGGCACATCCAAATCTAAAGCAAGGAACATTGTGGCACTATTAGTATGAGCACTTATGAGCATATGGATCTGTTTAGAGCGGAAACTCTGATCAGGCACAGGAAATCTGAGGCCCCTAGGACAGTGCAAAACACAATACAAAACATGTTTTCTATTGCCAACAGGTGGAGCTACAACTTTTCCTGAATATTATGGCGGATGTCCAATTCGCATCGCAAATCGCTTGCATTGCACACGCTCGCGCATCAGGGCAGCACGTCAAAATGTTCAGCGTTGTTCAACTTTATGCAAATAAGTGCATCCAGTGCAAGGCAGCTATCCAATCAAAGATGACACTGGCTCTTGGTACAGTCTACGAGTCCACTGCACATAAAAAAAAAGGTCAGCTGCACGTCAATGTGAATACCAAAAATAATTGTTGCTGATGCAGGTTACAATAGTTCATCAAACTGCTGTGTTGACATTTTGAAGCACTGATCAAGTGTTTAATTCAGAAAGAGTTCTTGGACGAGCCGGTGGAATTCCCCATACTGCTGCCAGAACATTTGACTCACCTAGTGGCTTTGGCTACATTTTCTTTGCAGGTATGACAACGCAACAGCAACAATCTTCAGTTTGCTCAACATCTTCAAAATCTGAACCAGGCAGTTAAAGCCAAGGCCCCAAGCCAAAAATGCTATAAACGCCCTTTCTTCTCTCTACTGATTGTAAACAGCAAATCCTTTTATAACGGTTAAAAACCTCTTCAAATTTCAATTGTGCAATAAAAAGAATTATGAAACAAAATCATGACTCATTCGTATATATACAGCTATATTTCTACTAATTTTGGTGACACTAACTGAAAAATAAGTTGTCATAAAAAAAAATATGTTTAGTGTTTAAAATTTACAAATGCCACTTTATGTGTATCATTTGACCAATCTGTATGAAAATCAATCAATTAATGAGCTCAGGGCTGATGGTGTTTATGGTGAGTTCAAAGTTGATCAGGCAAAGTATGTCAGAAATATGATCATCAGTTATGATTTCATATTTTCTAAAATGTAGAGTGTTAAACTTCTGAATAGACTCTATGCTGCAGTGTATGAATTGTTTGCCTTCATAAAAGGAATATGATCCATGACAAATTATTGATTTGTTTTTATACATGTGTGGCAAAACCACCCGCAAATGGTGCAGGCGTAGTTCCACGAAACTTCACATGGTGAGTGGTAACAGTTTTGAGTATGTTCAGTGCAAATGTCAGGGTGATCTGATGAAGCATGCTGTAAATACAGGACCAAATGTGACCAAAATCAAGTTCCATTGGCCATGAGGATGGCACTATAGTGTTCATCCAAGATCCCTAATCTTGTTTGGCGTCTGTTTGGCTATCTGTTGACAGATATACAATAATAATCGTATTTATACAGTAATTTCAACTTTCTTATGATGTAGGATTAATAGTCGGAGTGAATGATTATTTACAGTGCCTCTTAAAAAGCAAATATTTCTTCACAACTCTTATTTACTATTAGTCTGATTTGGAATCAGATTTAGCAGATTCATTTGTTTGTAACTGACCTGGTGTTTTGTCATGTTTTATTAATTGTTTCTTCAGTTTTTCTGTCACATAGACACGCCTCCTCAGCCCCACGCCATCAACACATTCGTCATTGTAGCATACGATAATTTTATGCCAAATATGATCGTTTTGGGCTCTCTGTACAATAATTTGGTTTTGGGTAGCTGGCAACAGTTTTTGGAGTAGAAGCCATCAAACATATGAATTTTGGGGCAGATTGAACAACGCATGTGAAAGTTAGAACAAATGTTCCACTCATGGCAAGACATCAAACTTGGCTGCTCTCTCTTGGCATGTCCTTTGACAGAATGTTACTGATCTCACGGTCAGTCATTTTCAATGTCTTATGACTACTAGTTGGCTAGGTTTGAGCTGTAATAATAATAATAATAATAATATTAATATACTATATAATACACTACAGATACAATAGGGCCTTCACACCTTTGGTGCCCAAGCCCTAATGAATAATTTAAACCCAATACTTTTGGAAGTATATCCTTAGGACAGATAAGACCAATATAGATATGCTTAGCCTTAATGTACAATACTACGTTTACTGGAAAACAAAGCACATAGGCATGAGCACTTTAACACTACTGTCAAGTATGGGGGTAGAGTAATAAGTTGGTCTTGTTTTTCAGCCGCAATACTTGGACACTTTGCAGTCATTGAGTCAAATGCAAACCACTTTTTAAATAAAACAGTCAACTGTGCACATCAATTCAACAGTGTGTCTCTGTTATTTTTGCTGTACTTCACATGTATTGTTAGTTATCTGTACAAACAGGTTAGCTAGTATACTACTGGATAGTTTTGTACTTAAGTCAAGATAATGACTTACAATGTGAAAATTACCTTAGTAACCTCTAGTTTATCTCGGTTGACACTTTTATGTTTCATATTCTGTTGCCTCCGCCAACAGCCTATCAAACTATTCTAGAGTCAAATCTGAAAAAATCTGTCTCAACACTAATGCTTGGACAATACTGGATCCTGCAACAGAAGGATGCACTCAACACACCAGTAAATAACAGTGGTTGAAAAACAAAGGTAGGCGTTACCAATGACTTAGAAAAGTCCAGTTCTCAAATGGAATTAAATGCTGAGGTGGGACCTTCAGAGACTTGTGCAAACCAATTCTCTTAAACCTCAAGAAACTAAACAAGCTGAAGCAACACTGTAAAGAAGCAAACTATTGCAAACTGTTCAGTCATAGGGTGTGTTTGATTATGCAGGTAATGCTTCTGAATATTGGCTTCTTTTCTTAAATCAAAATGCATATTGACACCGTGTAATATGTGTTTTTTTTCACCTGAGGTTATTGTTCTAAAGGTTTCAGACCTGGTAAAGACCAGATGATATTTTTCCTCTTTTTAACTTTTTCCTCATAAAATCTTATCATTGATTGATGATGTCCTTTGATTTTCATGTAACTGTATATCTTATTCATGATATGAAAGTTGGGGTTGGGAATCTTAAATGAGCAGTAAGAGGAAATGTTGGGGATAAGGTTCTTCATTGTGTGCTTTGTCATCAAAACCGTGAAAACACTACTCTTAAGTGTTTGAAATATAATGCAAAAATGTAAATATAGCAATGACTTAAACTCTTCAAATTCAATTTAAAATGCTTGACTTATTATATTGCACTGGCATAATTAAGACAGTTCAATTTCTGTCAGTTTCAGTGTGAGAGAAAGGTTTATCACGAACTCCGCCCAACCACCACGTCAAACAAGCAAACAAAAACAAAGGATCATCAGGTGTTAGGCCGAGAAGTGCATACCTGCAGAGAAACGCACCCCCATTCGCGGGAGCGCGCACAGCTAAATCAATCGGACATTCTTTGCTCTATTTGTTTATTAACGATAAAATATTGGAATTCTATGCATTATAAAGGTATATAACTTTAAGTGACTATGACTTTATGGTACACATTTGGAACTTTATTCTCTTAATCAGTGAGTGTTTTTACACAGTCGTCGGACGAGCTGCCGCAGGCTAAATAAACGCGTCATAGACTTGTTGTGAAATGACGTTTCAAATGTGGACTATCACGTTGACACAATATAGTTAAAATAATAAACTTATCCTGTCAATGGTGTTTCGTTGGTTCTTGTTTTTTTCTTCTTTATGTAGGCTAGATGAAGACTGCATGTGCACTTGTTAACCTGATAAATCTCAGCCTTGTGCATCATCTCTTTCACATATTATTGTATTGATACACCCAAGGAAGTGAACTACGCTTTTGTTGTAAGCCTGAATAATATTTGGAGATGTTCTTTCTTGATTAAATCACATCATAATTTGCTTACTTGGATTGAATTAACAGGGGAAAATATCAGCAAGTCCCAATATTTCAGCAAGAAAAGTCTTAGGTGCACTTTTTTAATTCATGTTTAGGCCACAAGGAAAAAAGGCGGTTCATAGAAGTGTATTCAGTCTTTGTCTACATAAAGAAAGAGGGTAAAGATTAACAAAAGAAGCATGGAAAGAATAAGTTTATCAATTCACCTTTAGTGGCTAAACGCGATTTTCCATATTTGAAAGGTCATTTCACAACACCCCTATGAAGCGTCACAGCACTCGTCCGAGAGCTTTTTTTTTTTTAAGCCACTCATTAAAAACACACATCTTCAGTTTCAAAGGTGTACCGTGGTGTCCTGGCCAGTGGCACTTCTAGACATTTGTTAACCAACCGAGAAATGGGGAGACTGTCGAGGAGCCAGGGAGCAGGGAGGATGATTTAGCTGAGCGCGCTCACGCGAAGGCATGCACTTCTCGGCGTAACACCCGGGAGCGAGAAGCGAGCGCTCCCCGCGACCACACTGGCTGTTCGTCGGTGAATGAGGTAAACAAAGAGCCGGCGACTCTTCAGGACAACAGTCAACGCTCCTCGGGCTCCTCTGGAACATGGAGGCTGGTAAGTGGAGCGGGCTCTGCCCCCGCTTCAGCCGCGCCGGGCGGGTTTAGCTCAGCCGCGTCTTCATACGTCGGCGGAGGGATGACAGCTGACGGAGCTAGTATGCTAAGTTAGCTTCCGTCGTTAGCATGCCTGGCAGCGGAACCGTTATTCAAAAAAAAAACTAACAAAAAACAAAAAAACCGCGACATCTCGTCCCATTAGATCATCCTGACCGAAGTGACACACACACCTTTAACCCGAACCTCGTACACTGTCTACAGGAACATTATAGTCACCTCTACAAAACCTGTCCCTCTTTAAGGTATTCATTTTATTTCTTTATTTTATTTTTTTTTTTTTGGATCGGACAAGTCTTTTACACATGTATTTCTCTAAATTTAACCGTCAGCCCAACTCAGCCGAGGACTTCTTCCTCTTTCAGATTCTGCGTTGGCGAACAAAGTGCTTTTGTCATAAACCCGACAAATATTTGAACCTACTAAGAGATCAGACTAATAACATTTTAGGTGATTTTGATAAGTAATGAACGGCCTTTACACTGGAGTCACACCGTTGCCTTCTATTAACTACGGCACTGGCCTTTTATTGCTACTGCATTTCAGCCCTTTACTGAAGGAGGTGTGATAAACATGATACAGTCCTTACAGCCAATATAAAACCAGTTGAATAACCATTGATGTGTAAATGTGCAAGTCACCCGGGCTGCCTGTGCTTTGCCCCACTCCATAGAAAACCCCACGGGGTCTGCCCTCACGTTCATTTTAAACCAAGTAAACTAACCAATGCTTAGATCAGCGTTTATAGTACCTCCTCCAGTTTTCGTTTTTGCACATGTTGTGTTTGAGTGAGCTGGAGACACCTTAAGGTGTTTAGTTGATAGTCACGATCCAAACATTGATTTCTTATTTTCCCCTTCATTGTCTATCTGTGCTCATCTGTGTCAATAAATACAGTTGTTGCACCTTAAGGAACACAGTATGATGTTGAATTGAGACTCCGTGCATACCAACTCTGATAATCTTCTCTTGCCTTCAGTGTGCGTGGTCTTCCTTTAGCTTTGATAACTTTGCATGAAAGTTAATAAAAATGAATATGTATTTGATCTGTCAGCCTATTCATTTCAGCTTTGTGTCCATGGAAAATAACAGAGGGCTGCTGAGAGAGTGGTTGAACTCCAGGCAGCATGCATGACTAAGCAATGTTCCTCTTAATGTCTAATTGCTCTGCGCTATTATTTTAGAGAATTACAAATCACACTCCAGTGCCAGTTTGATTCTGTCAGAATGTGTGTGCACCCTCTTTCCCCTAATGCAACAGCATCAGACAAGTTTTCCAGTGTGTTCCTGTCAGAGATGGAGCCAGATGAGTGATACCAGCCCGCTCTGATCTGCTCCCAGCTCAGTCGGGCCACGAACAGCACTACCAGAAAGAATCTTTGATTTTTTTCTGCAAATTTCTCTGCATTATTTTGATGAGAGTCATTGATAGAGTCATCTTTCCTGTAATGTGTGTGTGTGTGTGATTTCTTTTTTTTAATGATGAGGATGAGAGTGAGGCACCAGCCACTTGAAGTATTGAGTGAAAGGATGCAGTGTTGGTCAGTATTGATCCAGTAATTTCCATCTGACATCTGAGAGCTAGAGTGCTCATAAGTCAGCTTTGAAGTGGGAAGTTTGATATGTTGAAGTGCACAGATGAGTCATGGAAAATGCCGACATAGGAAATTCCTCCTCAGAGTTGCAGGCCATCCTCTGACTATCAAGCTGTGAAAATACTTCTTAACTTGCCCTTTGTCTTTTTATTATGTCTTTCATTCTTCCATTGAAAGGTTTGAATCGGGAGAAGGTGTCCACCTTTAATAAGCGACTGAGGGCCGAGCCACGTTACCTGTTGGCCCAGAATGTGTCAACCTGCATTGACCCGCTGGAGGTTTGTCTGCACAGGCAGACTGTCCAGGATACTGTGCACATCTTCCAGCACTCTATCCCCACAGAGGGCAAGCCCATCACTAACCAGAAAAACTCAGGTGAGACAGATGTAGTGCAGTTACATTCACATTAACATGCATCTCCACAGGAGATAGATGTATAATGTATATGTAATCCATTATATTGACACACATGTAATGTACTGCAGTCGCAATTTGTCCATTAATCACAAAGTATTTTGGGAAAATGTATGCAATGCTCCTCAGTAAGTGAAGGTATTTCTGAATACTTAGTTTTTTGACAGCATGCCGGATCCAAATGTCAGAGTTTGCAACCTCAGTTTTTATTGTTAAAATTAAGAAAGTATGAAATAAAAACTATATGTATGAAGTACTGAGGGTCATTCTCATAAGTCCAAATATCCTTTTACCTCCTTCGAATCTAAACTGCAGCGTTTTGTGTAAAGTCTGGTTGGAGCAGTTTCTTTGAGATATTACGAACTACATATTTCCCCATTTCACATCTTCTATTATGAAACATGTTATTTGCCCACCCAGTGGATTGCTTTCTTTAAAAAAAAAAATCCCTCTGTACTGTTGTGCGTAGTTTAGGACTGCCTGTGAGCAGTTTCACTTTTAGACTTACTTCTTCCACTGTTTTGCCGCAGGCACGTTTAACGTTTTGGAGGGTTATATAAAAAAACGAATGGAACCAGGTGGTCCAACACAACCCTAACAAAAGCAGAGCGAGCGAGCGAGCTAGCGAGCGAGCGAGCGAGCGAGCGAGCGAGCGAGCGAGCGAGCGAGCGAGCGAGCGAGCGAGCGAGCGAGCGAGCGAGCGAGCGAGCGAGCGAAGCGAGCGAGCGAGCGAGCGAGCGAGCGAGCGAGCTGAGCGAGCGAGCGAGCGAGGCGAGGCGAGCGAGCGAGCGAGCGAGCGAGCGAGCGAGCGAGCTGAGCGAGCGAGGCTAGCGAGCGAGCTATGCGAGCGAGCGAGCGAGCTAGCGAGCTAGCGAGCGAGCGATCGAGCGAGCGAGCGAGCTATCGATCTAGCGAGCGATCGAGCTAGCGAGCGAGCGAGCGAGTCGTAGCTATCGAGCGAGCGAGTCGATCGAGCGAGCGCTAGCGAGCGATCGATCGATTCGATCTATCTATCTATCTATCTATCTATCTATCTATCTATCTATCTATCTATCTATCTATCTATCTATCTATCTATCTATCTATCTATCTATCTAAACAAAAAAACTACCACTTTAAATCTTGTGCGTGTTCGTGGTTAATACCTGATAGGTTACAGGCACTATTAAAGGAAAGGGAGTATTGTTCGGCTGTGCTCATCTATTGTGAAACCAGTCACAATTATTCTGGCTTGGATTTTGAGTTTTTGTGGAGCAAGTCAGGTGTATCAATACAAGGACCCTGTCACGGTTTTTTTTCTAATCATGGAGATGTTTCAAAAGCAGAAAGTTCTTGGTGCTGTGTTACTAATTTACTAAATGCTGTGATGTAGAAGAACATTGTTGATTAAATAATGCGCTTGCGTGGGATGCATTCACTTACATAAAGTTTAGCCAAGGTTGAGTTTTACGCAGCCATTGACCACACCTCTTTGCTCTTCATAGAAAATGAATGATCACATCAGACAGGTGATCCCAATTTGTCGGATATGCGGCACACCAGGGATAAATCTTGGCTTTGTCCCCACCTGAAATTATTATTTTTTTTTATTATTATTAAAGCTGAAAGAGGAAACTGTCACCAAGCTCTGTAGAAAGTCCACATAACATTATTAACCTCCTCACCGTGATTACTAGGTGTACAAAATCCTTGACCAGTGTTGTTCACTGAAAGGATCCAAGTATAACAAGTTGTTGTTGTTGCTCAGATTCTGAGTTTTAGAGAATGAGTATGACAGCACAAAGAGTGTAGAGGTTCCTATAAATCCCTTACTAACCTTTATAATTCTGTGTCTGCCTCTGCCATTTGTTCCCATTAACAGGGAGATGTTGGATCTTCTCGTGCCTCAATGTCATGCGACTTCCCTTCATGAAGAAATTTAACATAGAGGAGTTTGAGTTTAGTCAGTCCTATCTCTTCTTCTGGGACAAGGTAACAAATATATTATAACTACTTTTGTGTTAATCACCTTGGGATTTCTTGGACTCTCGATTGCTTTATTTGCAGTTTTAAGGTGTGGTTTTTTAAAATATTGTGCAAAATGGATGTTTGTGTTTTTCAGTCAGACCACCGTTTGTGTCCAGGCATGTGCTTTGCTGCAGTGTTTTTTATGCAGCACTTTACTACCATTCAGTCTTTGTTTGCCTAAAACCCTCTTTTGTGTGTTGTGGTAAGAGCTGGTCCGAGGCTGACGTCACAGTTACACCTCGCAGAACATTTACATCTCTTTCTCACTCAAGTCCCGTTTCTTTCTCCCACATGTTCAGACAAACCGTAGTCCCGCATTTTTGTAACAAGTGCAAAGCACAGGAAGTACTACTGTTACTTCTGAACGCAGAAATGCAAAGGTTGAGCGTAAAGAAAACCCTGATTCGTTTTTAGCAAGTGTTAGTACAACATTAGAGATTCCATTCAATTCAATTTTATTTATATAGCGTCTATTACAACAGTTGTGTTGGCGCTTTCCAGAGACCCAGAACATGATGAAGGCTTGTGAATATTGGGTGAAATATCAAGTCATAATCACTTCTTGAGCAAATTAAAATTGATGCCCAGTTATATTACCCAACTTTTAATTCATAAAGTGATCAAAATGTTTATTTATATTTCCACAAGTCTTACAGAAGTGTATATATAATAGTTATTATTTATGATCAGTCTTTGATTTATACATTTAAAGTTGATGCTTATATAATTTAGATTTCAAGTCTTATATTTAAAATCACAGCAGTTTTAAATTTCAGTTTCATTTGAAAGAATAATTTATCATCTTTAGGAAGCGTCATCTAGCTCTTGTGATGTCTTGTCGTTACTTTTGTAAAAAGTCAGAAAGTAACTTGGGACTTCCATCCTGTTTCTCTAGTAGTTTCCAGTGTCTCTGTTCGATTCGTTTTTCTACAGATTGAGCGGTGCTACTACTTCCTCCATGCCTGTGTGGAGACAGCACAAAGGAAGGAGCCGGTGGATGGACGCCTGGTCCAGTTCCTCCTTTCCAATCCAACCAATGACGGAGGACAGTGGGACATGTTGGTCAATCTCATTGGTTAGTTCTTATTCACATGATTACAGCATCACAAAGCTTATGTTTAGTGACTGAATAATATGGTGTTTTATTTATTTTTTTTAAATGTTAAAAGGTTTTTGATTTGTTTTCAAACTCGGGAACAATTAACTGTAATTGGTTCTTTTCTAGCCTCTTAGCTGTATTAGAAGGCGACTTTTATACCATCTTATTTTCAGAAAAGTATGGCGTGATTCCAAAGAAATGCTTTCCAGAGTCTCACAGTTCGGAGGCCTCACGCAGAATGAATGACATTCTCAATCATAAGGTATGTTTGCACATTTCCATCACTTTTAACTCAATTAAGATCATGAGTCTTCCATTATAAAGTTGTGTAATAAATGAGACAGTGACTGTTTTTGTCTTGCGGTTTGTTTCAGCTAAGAGAATATTGCCTACGGCTGAGAAACATGGTGGCCAGTGATGCTACAAAAGCTGAACTGTCGGATGCAATCGATACCATGATAGAGGAGGTGAGACGGAAGACAACTTCCTGTATCTCTTTTCCTTTTTATCTCTTCTGATCTCAGGTGCGTCATCAACAAAGGAACTTTTTCATAACAGCGCAAACTTTTGGAAGAACATTTGAATTCAATTTGCATTTAAGGGGGGGGGGGTAGTAAAGTCCAAATATTGTCCCTCTACGATAGTTGGGATCTGTGGTCTGAATGCAGTGGTTTCATTCTCCTCATTGTCCACTATATCTTTGTCTGATCATTTCTGGGCTGTTCAGCTGTTGGTGTACCTCCTTGGACCCCTCCAGGAATTAGGTTACAACAAGTGAAAAATATCTGCAATTTTAGAGTTTACTTTTGTCTTTTGAGCAAGATCTCCATCAATCACTGGGCTGGTTTGCAGCAGAGTATCAAACAGGAGGGCAGGTGCATCAGACTCTGCATCAGAATAGAGAACCTGGAAAAGGGCAAATCTCTTGACATTTCGGTTGATCTGTGTTCCAACCCTCACCTATGGTCATGGTGGTGGGAGTGGTTTGGGCATCTGGTCAGATTGCAGCTTAGACTCCTTCTAGGCGAGACTAGCGAGTATTATGTCTTGTAACTCACATATCTTCACAGAATTAGATTAAAGCTTGAAAACTTCATTAAAGTAGATTTCTCAAATTGAAGTTGAAATTATTTCCTCTAAGTAAAGCAAGTTAAATGTATAAATAAGTTTTTTGTTTGTTTGTTTTTTTAGCAGCACTAGGTGTCGTCAGTAGTTTGCTTATAGACCTTAGATGTACTTTTTACATCGTAAAAACACACACAGCCTACATTTTAGCTGGCGCTTATAACTTGTTGTTTGTGTCACTCTGCAATTACACCAGCAGTTCTGAGTTTCTTCAGGTTTACTTCCTTTATGTACGTCAGACATGGCAACAGAGCAAATGAACCATCTCATGAGAGCTGAAGCTGTTAAATGTTGAGTAACAGTAACCGTTTCCTGGAATCGAACCAGTTGAAAATGACAAATGATAAGTAGAGAGTAAGTGACGTTATCAAGTAAACCAGTCATACTTGTTGGGGTTCGCATCAACCTGATGTGTTGTTACAATTCTACGGAGGGTAATGTAAGGCTACAGGAGAGGTTGTGCCGCAGGGTCGGAAATATGGCCCCAGTGGGATATCTGATGATAATTAAGACGTATTAATGCTCACCATCTATGGGTGGATAAGATGTAAAATTAGCTTACAGGTAATGTTGGTGATCCTTTTGATGGGTACAGGAGAGAGACTGGCTGCAATGGTTGTCAGTGTCAGGTACTGTTATGTGCAGCTCTGTACACTGCATTTAGTATACTTTTTGACAGTTGTGTAGTCCATACTGAATCACTAACTGTAAATTTGATCCACTACAAACAGCACCAAGGATTTGCTAGTTCAGTGTATAGTGAACATAGGTGGAGTGAGGATGAGAACCGATGTAGAGCAAACTAGTGATAAAATAAAGTGAATCTAATGCCCCATTTGTACGGGATTCAAATGATCTGGGAACCTGCAGGTATTTGTAATAATTACAGGTCTGTGATTTTAATCACATCATTTGTAAATCATTTGTAAAGTAAAAATTCCACAGCAAATTACCTACCCTATTTCAGCAAACACCAAGGTCACAAGATCATTTTAATCCCATCAGACTGCACGTCAGTAATTCGGTGATATGTGGGCTGGAACCTTTTTTAAACAATTTCTCTCGTCGCCTTTTCTGCCTCTTTCCTGGTGTAATTTTGGCAGTTGCAGTACAGTGTGATATTATATTACTACGTCAGCCTATATCCACCCAGTATAGTGTAATGATCTGATATTTTTTAGATGATAAACTTACAGAAATTAATCACCATTAAGCTTTCCATGGAGAAGCTTTGGAAAATGAAGTCCAGATCAGCATCACACAGTAAGAAACTTTTCATTTTCAAGCTCAAACTCTCTCTGACAGTGCAAAACCTTTAGAGCTTCAACGAACGCTCTGCTTAAGTTTACCATTAAGTTTACTGTCACCGTGACAACTTAAAACATAGGCCAATACGCCGTTTTCTGATTTTCTCACAAAAGGTAATTGTTCAATGAAATGCAACGCCTTAACCCCTCTTCCAGGATTAATGTCTGTAAATTCTGATAAAACGCAGACTTTGCTTATCCAGTGGAAGTGCTCGAAACTATATACAGATGATGGGGTGTCATTTTACAATTACTGCAGGTCAAAAGGTGATTTTTGTCCAGTGTGAGTGGCACAAAAGAGGGCATCATTGATTTCCTACACTAGACTGGAAACTTTTGGTTAAAAAGGGATCAAAATTAAGATCCAGCCTACGTTTGAAACATACTGCTGACATAAGATAATAACTTGTACATTGTTCCATTTTAACCAGAAGAGGGAGCTGTCAAATCATCCATAACTCAGGTGAGCAACATCTTGCCAAGCATGATGCTCAACAGTCACCTGTATGTGTTTTAGTGTTTGATTGAATCCTCATATGGGTCTTTGCAACAAAAAATAGTTTTTAATCTTATTTGATTTATTTTCTATCCATTTTCTGTTCTATCCAACTTATATGAAATATTTTCAAAGCGTTTCTTATTATTACTATTATCAGTTTTAATATTGTTGTTTATTTAATTCCTTATTACATTTGTGGAAGTGCTTTTATCATAAAGTTTAGTCACTTTATACCAGCACAACACTAATTAAATATCCAATTTTTTCAATTCCAAAGTCTAATATTTTCCTCAGCACAGGTGCAGGAACAACTTAAAAAAAAGTTTGCTATTTAATAACAGTTGATAGTGATGCTTAGATAGTCTCATTCTGCCAATCTTTTCCATCCGTTCTTACTTATAAAAGCAGCCAACAACATAACATCAGAAGGGCTAATAATTACTTCACACTGTTGGCGGGGCAATCTGCTTTAAACATTTGATCCATCTGCAAACGTAAGTGCTTACGCATGAAAAATTGCACAATGTGAGCATGTCATGTCTGTCGTGTCATCTTTTAAAAGAAGCAAGAAAAAAAAATATTGACGTTAGTGATATTGTTTATGGAACAGTGTATTATCTGATGCTGCACAGCCGAGATGTATTCACCTCCAGCACAAAAATACAACGTAATCCATGTGTGTAAACAAACACGTGCGCAACCAGTGTAACACGTGTTGTTTGCATGCATGTGTTCACCTAAATACAGTCATGTGTCTTATGGTGTGTGTGTGTGTGTTTATAGGCTGGACAGGTTGTGCAGTGTAAGTGGGAAGCTTAATTCACTATTTGTGCGCACGTGTGAGAGACCATTGACACAGTTAAAGTACAGGGGTCTGGTCAAGCTGCCTTTGTCAGCTGGTAGTTTGTATTGTGTTGCTGACTGGCTGCTTGTTTAAACAGTTGCTTGTACCTCGCTGCACCTTCATGATGCCCAGTCATCACCACACACACATGCAGAGGCACAAGCTGCACAACACTGAAGACTGCTCGTGCTGCTCTGTACAACACTGTCGGGGTAGGTTTCCTGGCGTGTTTGTCCACCTGGATTTGATTTGTTTTGCAAAACACAACTTTGGCTCAGCTGCTGGCAAAGGCTGATTGTAGTCACGTCAAAAGAATGACTGCTGTAAAGAGACAAATTGTTTGAAAGTTCATTTGCTTGTATATTTTACCTGCAGCTTTCCAATAATCAACATTCACATTTCGCAGCAACAGCTGTGCAAAAAGTTACATTTTTTAATGGATTTCTTTTTTAATTTGCAGTGATTAAAATCAGTGTATGTTTTTTAAAATACTTCTAACGTGACCTGAAAATGACATGAAACTATTTTGATTGGGTCAAATATTTTTAAAATTCCATAAAAGAAATTGACCAATATGTCAGTTATGTGCAATATTGGTTTCCCACAACAGGTTCGTGAAGGTTTTTAAATTACAGGTAGTTCCATGGCTGTCCACAAGGTTTAGGAGTGTTTTTTTGAGAATTTCTGATCATTCTTCCAGAAGTGCATTTGTGAGGTCACACACTGATGTTGGACAAGAAGACCTGGCTCTTAGTCTGCGCTCTAATTCATCCCAAAGGTGTTATATTGGGTTGAGGTCAGAACTCTGTGCAGGCCAGTCAAGTTCATCCACACCAGACTCTGTCATCCAGGTCTTTATGGACCTGCTTTGTGCTCTGGTGCACAGTCATGTTGGAAAAGGAAGGGGCCAGCTCCAAACTGTTCCCACAAAGTTGGGAGCATGGAATCGTCCAAAACATCTTGGTATGCTGAAGCATTCAGAGTTCCTTTCACTGGAACTAAGGGTCCAAGCCCAGCCCCTGAAAAACAACCTCACACCATAATCCCCCCTCCACCAAACTTACACTTGGTACAATGCAGTCAGACAAGTACTGTTGTCCTGGGAACCTCCAAACCCAGACTCTCCATCAGATTGTCAGATGGAGAAGTGCGATTCGTCACTCCAGAGAACAGACTAAGAGGTGCACAGGTGGCATCCTATATACTTATTTTAAACAAATATCAGTCTAAGAAACATTTCTTAATCTTATATAATTCTCTGATCGAAAGGATGTAGTTCAGAATAGTTATCAACCTCGTACTCATTCGTAAGCATGCAGCTGAGCTCATGCCAATAAAATCTTGATTTAATAGTGCAAAATAAATGATTGTAAAATTGCTTTTAATATCAACTATCAACATAATCAGTTCACACTTCATCTTATCAGAGACTTTCAAGTAAATTAATGACGCCAGCATCTGATGGTCGTCCTGTCTCACAGAGAAGGCTTACATCGGTTTTCCAGTAAAGTAAGGATTTTACAGACGTACGTCATCTAAGTGCCTTGTGTGTATGTGTATGCTTACATCCATGGGCCTTGGCGTTTCCTTTGCATATTCACATCTTTATTAAGCAGGATCAAAGTGCAGTGTCAGTTCTGCTTTGCTGTGCTTGAAAGCGATGCTGACCACCTGCCTCATGCAGTGGCTGCTCTCAAACCTTGGCCTTCATCATGCACAATCCCGTGACAGCCAACAACTTTGTTGTCATCTCTGCTTCCACTTACTCTTACCGGTGTGCACTAGATTGAAATAAATTGATTTGCATGTTAAGAGCGTATTCTTCTTGTTGGCACTGGGCAGGTATATTCACCCAAACAAAGCCTGAAACATTCATCTGGGAAAAGGAGCTTAACTCACTTTTCCCAGCCCTTGCTTGGGGGAGACCACGGCGTTCATATTCTGTATCGTGCTCCTTTTTAATTAGGCTACAAATACAGACAAGTTGTCGACACACACACACACAGGAATCAAAATGCAATCACAAGGAGCCAAACATGTATGCAGTAATTTACACACAAAAAAAACACAGATGGTATCCTGCAGACGGTATCCGTCATGTCCACAGCAGTTCCATGCTCCATTGCGTCATGGAATCAGAAACGCCACGTGCAGCTCTGGTCTTGGCCCTGAGTACACTCTGAGTCTTAAGACACGTCTAATTTATGAGAAACCCATCGGCTCACAAAACAGTCTTCTTTCTGTAACTCGGAGGGTTGGAGCTGCGGGTTGATTCGCTGTTCGATGTGGGTGGGTTCCTGCATACAAGTCAGAGTGTGGGGTTGCAGGAAAAGCCAGTTCTGAGTCGTCCACACATATTTCTTGAATTTCTCTGTGCGATTGTTGAGGTTTAACAATGAACACATGTGCTGAATGTTTACAAAATATGAAGTTTAATCAAAACCTCACTCATTTTTATCCAAACTGTTTGCATTGTGTCATTTGCTTACACTCACAGTTCCAGCTTTTTGACAAAAGTTATAACTTCACTTCAGAGTAGCAAGGAGAGATATTTTGTATGTCAGTTTGGCATTCAGCTGGGTGAGAATCACATTTAACCTCTGAGAGCTCACCAACAGATTTCATTTCTATATAATTGTACAACAACATCAAAACGCTCTTCTGGTTCATGACAGTGTGGAAGCTCAGACATTCACACATTGATTTCCAACGTTGAAGCATATCTTTGTCTTCAATGTCCTCTTGTTTTGCTGTAAACTGTTTTATGTGAGACATTTAAGGGTGTAAATAGTTCTCAAAATGTCTTTTTTTAAATTATTATTATTAAAGACACTTAGAAAAGTGAGACACTTTTATTTTGGCTTGAATGTCCTCATATAATTTGTTACTGTTGACTATAGGCGTATATGTTGATCTGACTCCGCTCCAGGTGACCTGCTTGTTTAGGCTGGGTAGAATTGATAAATATGCAGGAAGATGCCAGCCACCAGTCAACACTGCAAAGCAGATGCTATCAGATGTTACTCAAATAGAAATCCATCTGTTAACAAACTCCTTTGCAGTTGGATACAAGATCTGGGAGCTAAAGTGTTTTCACATCAGATATTTGGAATATTAGGTTGTAAACACGTTCACTGGCACGCTTAACAGCTCATAAAAGCAATGCTTCATTAACAATGAAACTCGGCTAAACTATCTGACACCGTCTCATTTATACTTGCAATACCTTTAGTATGTAAAACGTAGCAAAGAGAGGATCAAGTTTTTTTTTTTTTTTTTTTTTTTTTTTTTTTTTTAATACATACACGGTTGTTCTAATATAGCCAGCGCAGATTTGCTGATACTCTTAAAAATACTCATAAGTCATTGTTCCATTTATTCAAATTCCTGTCACAAATGTCTTCAATATCTTTATCAGTTACCTGATGTTTAGGTACTACCAGTGCTGGTCCAGTGAAACCCCTTCAGTTGGTGATGTGTCCAAGGAAGTCTTGTTCTGGTTCTGCAGGAGCTCCTTGTTTCATGGCCATGCTGTGCAGGACTCAATACGCTTGTAATATTTTGCGCCCCTTCTTGGACTTGTTTAGGGCAGGCTGCCATTGTTTCTGTTTAAGCCTCCACCTCCACCTCGTGACACCACTGGTGCTCTCTACGATGGCTCAAGTCATTGTGTGGATGTCTTTCAGCATATCAAGTCAATTGAATCAATCCATTGACAATTTCAAAGATTTTTATGCCCATTGGTTTAGATAGATGCATTATATTTCTAAGTTATTCTCATGTTTTTAACACGTTTAAAGGTATCTATTTGTTGAAATTAAAAGTCCATATAAGGCATTAATGTTGTTAGGTCAAGTAATATTTGAGTGCCCTCGTTTACTCGAGCTCTAGTAAGCTTTGACTTGGTCAGAGGTCGGTGTAGATGTTGTTCGTACTTACAAAGAGTTCTGAACCTCTAACGTTTCAGGAATGCGGAAAGGCACGTAAATTTCCCTCTGGACAGTTTACATGCAAATTCGGTCTACTCACATTTTACGAATGAGACTGAATGTGGGCCAGAATAAATAGAGGGTTGTCTGCAGAGCTCAGTGAGACAATTATTGATGAGCATTTTAAAGGTTGAGACTTAACGAGCATGTCCAAGCAGTTTCATTATCCTGCAAAGACGGCTGCAAGTATTATCAAGAAGTATAAGGTCCAGGGGACTGCAGCCGACCTCCCAGGATATGGCCAAAGGAGGAAACGTAGTCCCTGGTGGTCAGAAGGACAGTGATAAGCAAAGAGTAAATGAAAGAGTCCAAAAAGATTCAGCTCCAAGCTCATGGTACGCAGTTTGATCCCATCATCTCTTGCTTTTTGAGAGACATTGACTTCATCTAGATGAGGTGTTCCTGAGTGTTGGCTGATAAAATACAGCACCATGTTAGGATCACTGTTAAAATGTCAAATCACTTACATTAAGGTGAATCCAGAACAACCGTGAAGAAGCATAAAAATACCAAATGTACTTGGTGAAAGTAGAGTTTAGCCATTACCGCTCTCTCCTCAGCACCTCTGCTTCCCGCTCCTTCCCTGTCACTCGTGCACATCTGTCACTCAGGCGACAGGTGTTCCAATATTGATCCCGCTCGGATGTCACCACGGCTGTTTATTCTCTAAGGTCTCTCCCTGTCAGCCCCGCCTTTCACTCACAGCTGCTGCATTTGTTTTACCAGCTCTGATGAGTGGGCAAAAGGTTAATCTGACATAAAGGGTGAGACTTATGTAACTATTTATGCATTGGATCATCTGAAAGAAGACAAAAATATTAAAGCACGTAGAAATGTTTCAAGTTTCAAGGAAAATCAGAGTGTCAATGGAATAAAGACCCCAAAAAAAAAAATCTAAACACTGGAATGAAGAGAAAAGTGCAGGGGTCACAGGACAGACATGTGATGTGCACCTTGGCATGATGTCTTGCCCACAGGGAACTCTAAACAAAGTGGTTGAACTAGGAACACGCAGCGCAGAAGTGTTTGTTGACTCAGTGTATGTGCGTATTTTTGTTTGTGTCTGTTCTTTTTGTGACGTTACGCATTGCTGTAATGAAGAAGGTGGATGTTTGTTTAACTAAGCCTGGGTTCAAATTTTTCTTCTTTTCCTACCATTGTCAGGTAGGAACCATTTCGTGTATTTTGAGTCGGCATAATTGCAGCCACGACCACTGCATAGCCAAAAATATTGCCTTCTCTGTTCTGTATTTAGGTTATTAAATTTCTCTGGATATCAGAAGAAACAGTGATATGGAAGTTTGTTTTGCTTTGAATTTATACATTCCGAGTGAGTGTGATGACCATTCACCCTCACAATTAGAGCAATGGTCACTGTAGTGCACGCTGTGCTGTGGACCCGCAGTGCATCTGCTTTATGTCAAATCAGTGCACCACTGTCTTGTTTGCTCATCCTTTATCTACCACCACCAACATGATCTCAACCTCTCAGTACCTTCTTAATTGTATTTGATTTAAAAAGCGCGTGCTGAGTGCAGGGAGAGTAGAACGGATGATAGGAAAAGTGAAAAGCAAAGGGGGAAATTCCAGAGATAACTATATCAGAGGTTAGAAGGGCCAGATTGACAGACGGCCCAGTACAAACAACCCGATTTAGCCCACAGGAACTCTGTCTGAACTTATGCACTGCAGGAAGATGCACATGGTGGAGGGGAAAAGGGTGTGTGTGGGGAGAGAAGAAGTGGAGAGGTCTGAGTGCCGATGGGTGAATGGACGTTAGGACAGATGGATTTAACAATATGAGTAAAAAGACCAAAAGTGCAAATGTTTGTGTTCAGTTGAGTATGTTGTTCCTCTCACTTAAGATGAATGAGTACGATATTTTCCTGGGTTAGGAGATGAGGGATTTTGCATTTGATTTGATGTTCAAACTGTCTTTTACCGCTCCAGGTGTACCGAGTGGCCAGTGTTTGTCTAGGCAGCCCTCCTGAAACCATCTGTTGGGAATACAGGGACAAGGATAAGAATTTCCATCGTATGGGACCCCTCACCCCTCAGGAGTTCTACAAGGAACATGTCAAACCCCTATACAACCTTCAGGACAAAGTATGTAACACAACATGGACCACACAAGCCTCAGTTAGAAACCCGCCAATGGTAGCTGTCCAGTTTCTGAACTTGTGCGGTCGCATCAACAGGTCTGCCTTGTAAATGACCCTCGACCACAGAACCCTTACGGGAAGCTGTACAGTGTCGAGTTCCTGGGAAACATGGTTGGGGGTCGGAGTACTCTGTACAACAACCAGCCCATCCAGTTGCTTAAGAAGGCTTCAGCTGAGTCCATTAAAGAGGGCGAGGTAAGTGGGGAAAATAGGGTCATGACTACGGACACAAATGTGCATGAACTTTATGTGTTTGAACTTTGACAAATATTGATTCCTATTTTCTCTTTCTTGTGGTAGGCTGTGTGGTTTGGCTGCGACGTCGGGAAACATTTCCACGGAAAGCTAGGCATTAATGACATGAATGTGTGAGTAAAATCCAGGGATTTTCTGTCTGCTCTGGGTTTAAATGATAGCTTTGGAAATATATATCCACATTTTTCTTCAGCCGAGACTGTTTAGGTCTTCAGGTATTGACTTTGGAATACAGTTTCATTTATTTGCATTGTAAAAGAGAGAGACCAGGACTAAATGTGCTTTGATTGTTTAAATATGGCTTAAAGAAGTAGTGGCCCATTTCTTTCTGTCACATCTCAATCTGCTCCACGTGCTCACGACTGGACCAAAACTCATTTGCCTTTATAAGGTGTCAGTCTCTCCAGAGGAAACGCAGCTCGCCTCTACCCTTCAGGTGCAGCAGCATCTGCGTCTGAGTGACTGGCGCCAGGCTCAAATTTGTTCACTCAACCAAACCAGCGTGGTGCCGAATGTCTGGTATCATCTCCGCCAAAGCTCATCTTTCAGACAGATCTGTTGTTGGCCCAGTAGATTAAAATGGGAATGAGGCTTAATGTTGCTTCATTTCCACGTTCATGTTCAAAATGGAGATGAAAGGCGATGAGCAATTGTAGGTCATGCAAAATCCCAGAAGTTTGAAGGAAGTGCTTCTGGCTTTTTATCATCTCCACAGCTCCTATCCTGCCCCTGCCAAATATAGTTTTTAGGACTGCTGCTATTACACAGGGAATAAAGTTTAAACACGTGTGTGTGTGGGTGTGTGTGTGTGTTCCCAGGTTCAACCATGAGCTTGTGTTTGGGGTCTCGGTGAAGAACCTTTCGAAAGCAGAGAGACTGATATATGGTGACTCTCTCATGACACACGCCATGATCCTCACTGCTGTGACAGACAAGGTACGCTCAGACAAACCAACACCCAGCTCTAGCGGTCCAGCAGGGACGCGTGTATTCAGTTTCCCAGGGTTTTGCTGCATGTTTACGCTCTCCTAATCCACTACAGTTTTTCATAAGTCTGTCAATTTCCTCTCTTTTAAGTAACCCCAGCTGTTACAACACTTTCTTTTCTTTCGTCTCCAATTCTTATCTCCGTTTTGTCTATCTTTTGCTCTTCCTCAGGATGGGAAAGACGGCTATGAAAAGTGGAGGGTTGAAAACTCCTGGGGTGACGACCGTGGGAACAAAGGTAATGGGAAGAAACTCTCACAGAAGATGTGGGCCAATTTCTTTAACATTAAAATGATTGTTGGTTGATAACTACTGAATCACTTTGTTTCACCTGAATGTAGCGTGGGAAATGATTTCCAAGTGTTTTTGGCTGGTGATGAAACAGCACCCTCCTCTATATCTGTATTGTAAGGACTTGTTTTCTGTAACAGCAACGAACCACACCATGTCGTACATTAATCAACCTCATCTTTGCACCCACATATTTATTGCGTCTCCAGTTCTTTAAAATCAAAAGACCTTAAAATCAACTTTGCAGCATGGTTTTATTAGGAAAAAAAAAAAAAAGACTCTTTTTAATAAGACCTGATAGTGTCTGGTTTGTGAATCATGCTTTTATTAATCAGGAACTTCGATTCAATGAATAAATACAAACTTATCCCTGGGTGGATCTTCTGGAAATTCAGCTGCAGTTTCTACTTTGTATAGGATTTTTACTTGAATTATTTTCTTTCGGTAAGTTGTGTTATTTTATTTCCACTGTGTATTCACTGCACAAAGTTCCCTGGCACATCCCCAGGTTTCTCTGGGGTTCAGGTCTGGACGGTCAGGTTTTCAGTGTGAGAGAATGACATCTAATGCTCCCTGAGACTCTTTCATGATCCAGCCTCTGTAAGTCCTGGCATTTTCCTTTTGAAATATTCTTATGCCATCAGGGTTTAAAAAAAAAAAAGTTAGCTGGCCTGATTTATTTTGGGAATGCAACAACTCTGAACCTAGACCCGACCAGCTGCAGATCATAAGCAACTTGTTGCGCGTGAAGCATATTAATCTCTGCAGAAGGCGTGCGTGCGTGCGTGCGTGCGTGCGTGCGTGGGTGCGTGCCTGCCTGCCTGCCTGCCTGCGTGCGTGCGTGCGTGCCTGCGTGCGTGCGTGCGTGTGTGCGTGCGTGCGGGAGACAGTGTATATCTCTTTCTCCTCCCCGGTATTAATGCTTTATGAACCTCTAATTGGCTGTGTCCTGTTTCACAAGGACTTGAACACAGCTGACCTTGTGGGGTTTTTGTTTTTGCTGAATTTTTCTTTCCTTATTTTTTTCTCTTTTAACTGTGGCCTCTGGGTGTAGTTGCATAACATAGTTATGAAATTTGCTAATCCCGAAGAACAAAAAGTCACACACATGCTTTATTGAAAAGATGAATTACAACTGTTGACTTTTGTCTGCCATCTTTCTGCAAGCAGTGGCTGTTTTATATTGTTACCTCTATTTTGGGCCTCAGCGTCATTAATGCCAGGCTTTTGTTATTGGTGCTGCAATTTAATGGGTGAGTTTTCACAGAAAACTGACTAGAAAAGGAACTGATTTGCCCAAGCAAGCACCAAAGATGTTTGGTTCAGTTACAGTAGTTATTTAATGCACTTTTTAGTATTTTTTTTGGAATTTAGTGTAGAACTTTTAAACCTATCGATTTATTTTATTTGAGAGGTTTTTTTGAAACTTCAAATTCAAAGGGAATTTAACAACCCAAGTCAGTCTAGGGCAAGAAAACTAAGAAAAGTGATGTGTGAATGAGAAAATGTAAATTATTTGTCATTAGGTAAGTGAGATGGGCCGTCTTTATGCAACATCCTCACACATCCTCACACAGCACAGCAGGTACTCCACACCACTGGCACAGGCTGCTGTTGTTATTCCCTGTATCCTTTCATCATTGTTCCTCCTCTTCCTCTGATCCCTCTGCCTCTCGTCTCCATCCCTGAACTGGACATTCCACTGCAAATTATAGCCGAGTATTTCAAGTCAGTCATGCATCGTCGGCTAACGCACACATACAGAGCAGGATTTACGCAGAGAGAAGCACACAAACTCACTCACAATATTTGCTCGAACCCACAAACCGTAGTGACTATTGGGAAAACAAATGAAAACCCCTCAGTCAGTTTGAATGTGTTTCACGCATATCTTATTCCATAAACACCATCAGATGGGAGACGTACTGGACCCACAGCCCATCCGCAGCCAAATTAATAAGGTTTTTTTAACAAAAGTTTGATTAGTGGAGTTCCTTTGGGAATTTGGGAGCTTTATTTGCTAAAGCTGAGGAAGGACAAACGGAGAGTATGCAGAGAGAGAGAGGACAGATTGAGGAGAAATTAAGTTATAGTACAGGTGGAAATGGAGGTAAAACAAAGATGCATACATACAGAGATGACTTTGGCAAATAGTCAAAGTAATTCATGAGTCATGTCAGAAAGAAGAAGCAGCGGGAAAGAAAACGGAGTGTGTTTATAAGGTTTGTAACGACCTTATGTCTTCCTTGGGGCATCCGAATTTCCCTCCGAACCTTGTGGGGGCTTTTTAAGTGGTTTAACTTTCTGTTTCCCCCATCTTTAAACCTTCACGCAGAGGCTCTTATTGCTGTACTCACTCTACAACTCATTTTTTAAATACCATTTTTGACAAATGTTTGGCCACATGCTAAGAGTTTTATGTTCTAATTTGAGAGTTCATTTGGCTGTAGTTCAGTTGCTGACATTTGACATACCTGCTGTTTGAACTCTAAATTGTTCTGAGAAAGGACACATTTATTCCCTTCTAGTGTGACTCTATTGTTAAAAACAACAGAAGAAGACATGGTTGGAAGCATGTTGGAAGAGAGGCTTCATTAGTTTTTAAGTATGCTTCTCATCCAATGCCATTATTTTCACACAGTTATTTGTTCACCCTTCTCATTTAAAGGCGCTCTTTTAATTCCTCTTTAAATAGGCTGTGAAGTGTCTAAATTATTCCACAGAAAATCTTGTCTCATCATAAACTAACTTGCCTTTTTTTAAGTTAAGTATGAATTATATGCAGCCCATCCCTGAATGTTATTTATTGGTTTATTTTTCTATTGGAGAACATACCGATCTTTAACAGCACTGGGACATTAAAAGTCTCTGTCTGGGGTTACGGAAAGCTTCCTGACTGTGTCCAGACCACAGACTGTATATAATAATGGACGAGGCCTTCGGTCACGTGACCCATTGGTTTCTGATGACTGGTTTTGAAGCCCATTGTTGATGGTAGCTTTTACTACCATCAGCTTTTGCTCCTTCAGTGGATCCCCACTGAAATATCTCCGCAGATGTTTACAGCAGTGAAACCCTGCCGAAATGCAAAATAATGGCCACCAATTGGCTGAACCAACTGCCAATCAAATCAAATTAGAAATGCATTTATTGCTTGGCATAAACTCTCCTGGTGTGGCACAAAACCCCCCCTCAGAGTTGTCATGGATGTGAAATCAAACGATAAAAGACCAAAATGGTTTTTGAACCAGGCTGTAAATAGGTTTATTTCTGCTCTAAAATCTGACATTTTAACACAGGAGTCATTAGAGATTGACTCGCTTTTGGAGCCAGCCTCTATCGGTCTGTCCAGGAACTGCAACAAAACTTAGTTCCACAAGAACCTCAATCTGGAAGTGAGATGGTCGGCACTTGGTTCAGACCAGCTCTGACCACACTGTAACTTCAGGATTGAAGCTAATGCGGAAGTAATACAAGTTGCAGTTCCTCAACTGACCACTGGAGACTGGCTCCTACAGTCAGTCTCCACTGACCTCCATGTTCAAATGTACATCTTTGCAGCAGAAATAAACAGGTTTACAGCTTTGGTCTATTATTATTGTTCTCATTATCTTATTTCCTTCGAACAAAGTGTTAATTTGCTCAGTAGTTGTGGATTGTCTGCGATCCAGATCATGGGAATCTTCAGTGTTGAATCAAAGACATCTGGACTTCTTGGTCTTGGTTCTTAAAGACATTTCACTTTCCAAGCAGAGAATATTTTTCAGACAGATCTGTCTCTGTATCTGCATCTGTGTATTTAATTTATGCATCATTTAGTGCGAAGTTGCACGTACGTGAACGCTGTGACTGCCACCCAAAGGACGTGTACAGGATCTGCCTGAAAAGCCAGTTTTTTGTGAATTGCTTTCAAGTTAACATTCAGGATGGCTGCTCCCTACTTTTTAAACTACATCCATCTGTTCTGTGACAGGACAGTCAGCCTATCCCTAAAAACAAACTAACAGAGCTCAACCTTCACACACACACGAATCATGCCATCCAACATATGGGTTCCAGGAAGCCCCCATCAACACGTAAATGGATACCGCAGCAAAACCAGGCAATGTGCCATCCAAGATGTGCGTGCTTGGAAGTAGCTGGATACACAACACACCCGCCGCTCTGATTGGACAGGCGCCTCTGTTTTGAGCGGTGTCATGTTCTTGGGGCTACCCTGTTGTCCTTGATAAGTCGACTTGACAGTGGGAGTGTTTGCTCATGTGAGAAGGAGGAATGAGAAGCTGGAGCAAGAGGTGGTACCGGGAAGCGGGAAAATAAAAGGGACTTGAATTCAGTTTAATATCTTGTTTCTTGTTCTACTGCAGCCTGTTCAGATGTAGATTTCTGCTCCAGATTCCAGATGTTGGTACTTAAGAGAGGGGTTGTCAACTCTAGGGGCGGGGCCTTTTGGTCTGCCATCCTTCTGCCGGATGAAGCAATGGAGCACAGCGAAAAAGAGCAACTGACAGATCCCTGCATTTACAGAATATTTACTTCCTTTTTACTCCAGCTTTATTTAATAAAAGAGGAGAAGCCATTATCAGCCTAATTAGTGACAATTAGTGTTATTATGAATCAAATCAGAAAGTGTGGTGTGATTAAGGTTTCAGTAAAATACATGGACTTTGGCCTCTTGCCTCTTCTCCTGTAGTTTTAGGAGTGACATATTGAAAGGTTGGATCACTCTCTTTTGTTGGAGGAGACAAACATTTTGGGTCAGAGAAGGTGCTTTGTCTGCACTGAGCTGTGTCGAATGTTACGAAGGTTGTGGCCTAAAAAAAGGCTGACAAAAGGGAATGACAAATAAACATTTATAATGCAAACCCAAATGATCATAACAAAACAAGCCACTGCATTCAGACAAATGTCTAAGTTTGTCTTGGAGATCAGAAGGACCTGATCCAAGGCTGTCGTCTAGAATCTCAATATAACGCTTATTACGGTTCATTGTTGTTGTTTGATTGGCCACTTCAGCATCCAGTCGTTGCATATAATTAGTTACAGGTGGGAAAATGCAAATTAAGTAGTGTTTTGATGCGGGCTTCTATTTTCTATATATATATATATATATATATATATATATAAGTATATTTTATTGATCGTTGCTGGTGTGTATCAAGTGTTACTTAGATTTTTTTTTTTTTTTTTTACTTCCCAGACAGCTGATTTAGTTTTCCTCCCTAAAGATTTTTATTTTTTTTAATCTTAATTTCTTTTGATTTTTTTCCCCTCCAACAGCTAAATCAGCTCCCGTGAGCTTCCTTCAGACACATGCTAGTTACAGTTTATGCCTCTTCCATGTTTGATCTACAAAAGTGTAATTTTGAAACACTTTCCCTGTCCCCCAAAAGAAAGCTTATTTACAAGAAATGAAACACTGGAGCCACTGAATGTAAATGATGCTTGACATGAGCTTGACTGAACTTAGTTTGCTTCTGTGGGAAGCATTCTTCTGCGGAGCGGTGCCTTTGTGTGCGGATAATTATTCACTCATTTATGCTCACGCTGCTTTGTCTTCTACCTGTCTCTTTAGGCTACCTGATCATGACAGATGATTGGTTCTCGGAGTATGTGTACGAGGTCGTGGTAGATAAGAAGTTCCTCCCTGCTGACGTCCTGGAAGTGATGCACCAGGAGCCCATTGTACTTCCTGCCTGGGACCCAATGGGAGCGTTGGCGTAAACTTAGAAATCCAGGTTTTAGCCCCAGCCTCTGGTCTTATTGACTCCGCCCTATTCCTCGGCTGCTTTTACCTCTCTGATATTTTCCCTGATACCTCCTTCCAAAACAGCCTGTTCTTGTAGGAAAATAAAAATTTTGATTTCTTTTTTTACAGGACCCCCTGTGTCTTTTGTCTATCGTTATTTCTACTCAGTTACAGAGTTGAACCTTCTTTCTTTCTTTCTTTCTTTCTTTCTTTCTTTCTTTCTTTCTTTCTTTCTTTCTTTCTTTCTTTCTTTCAGATGCTTTTGCATCACATGCAGAAGCTGAAACAGTGCAGCTGAAGTCTTCTCTGATTACATGGTTATTTTACCAATGAAGACAGTCTGCTGTTTAATGATTTTAAATAGGATAAATAATTCATTCAGTTTCTTTTTTTGGTCCCAAAACAAACAAAACTGCAGTTATCATCTCTTCTTAAAATAACTTCTGTCTGCAAACATACAATGTAAATCATAAAAGTTTCATAGATGTACAACAGTAAAAATATATTTGTGTGTAATGATAATAAAAGTAGACGAGCACAGATCAAAAGGTGGAGCAAAACCTCATGCAAGATGGGGAATAAAGCTCACTTTCTGACGAAGTTGAGGAAAATAGAAAATAAGAAAAGTGTTTCAATATAGCAGAGTTAACGAAAAGGCTTGTCAATAATAATACTAATAATAAAGCACCATTCAGCTCAGTTTTTGTCTTTTCTATAGAAAAAGGTTACTTTATATTAACCCTTGAGCATCATTTTACAAACTGTCCATCTTCCGTTTACCGTGTAGAAACCTGGCTCTCTGGGAAGGATCTTCCGGACTGAAGTAGTTGGAGAGAGCAGAAGAATAAAAATGAAAGTAATTAAGAGTCACGTGTAGTAAAAGCCAGTCTTCAATACTGCAGGGAAGGTGCAAACGGCACATATTGTTACAAAGACAGGACAGTAGGTAGAAACTGTAAAAACTAGTGTGTTTTTTCCAACATGACCTCTCAAACCTTTTACATTGTGTCACGTTTACTGATCCAGCAGACGCTTTTATCCAAAGCCACTTACAGGTGACGCCCTCACCGATGAGCAGATCAGGAGCAATGTGGCGTTCAGCGTCGCATCCAAGGACACGCCAGCTTGAGCCAACCCAGTAATTCAGATAAACACCGTAATATGACATCAGAGAGTAACAAACAAAACAAACTAAACGCGTCTGCTCTTTTATAAAGATTATAATTGATTGTATGATTTGTTGTATTTTCAGTAATATAGCAGTGTTGGTTCACTTTTGAACAAATCAACAAGAGCATCTCTTTGGCATGTTTGAAGGGTCACTCCACCTAACTACTATATAAAACGTATTTAAAACTAGCGCTCTAATTAAAAGTGTAATCTTTTATCTGCTTCGTTTACCTCTGCGCGGTGGAAGCTGGCAGTTGGTAATATTTGAGCTCAATAGTGTTTAGAGTTTTAAAAATCAAGAATCATCTCGTCACTGAACCATACAGGACTGGTCATCACACAACCAGCCTCATTATTGCCTTCTAGTTTTCTTCTTCTCATTGTGTGTGTGTGTGTGTGAGCATCTGTGCGTGTGCATGTCAGTATGTGTGTGTGTGTTGGGGTGAGGTGGGGATTAACCTAGTGCTTCAGCTGATGCTGATTGGAATGACGTTCAACACTTGTCCGCAGGGAGGCTGGATGCTTTTGTGTGTTTATGAGACAAAAAAGGAGGACACAGTAATCATAGTGCCAACATGACTCATTTCTTGGACTACTCTCCCGCCTCCTTACTTTTTTATACAAAGGCACAATGAAAAGGACTGTGCTACTGTATTACCACACCTGGCATGGTGCCACTTGGCATGGCCGGTAACAGGTGAGTGTAAACGGGTTAGTCGGTCCAGGACGCAGACAGTCTGGGAGTTAAGTCATCCCTCTGTTGAACTCGCATCTTAATACTTGTGTTTCATCGAGTCCATGTTTTTTATATTTTAAAACTTTTATATAACCCATACATGTGTGTTCCCTGTCCCTCTCTTGCCATTTTGTAAATATGCTCGAAGGAGTCTTGGATTAGGGGCAACGATCCTGTTTTAAACCCCAGAGAGAGAGTGTGTGTGTGTGTGTGTGTGTGTGTGTGTGTGTGTGTGTGTGTGTGTGTGTGTGTGTGTGTGTGTGTGTGTGTGTGTGTGTGTGTGTGTGTGTGTGTGTGTGTGTGTGTGTGTGTGTGTGTGCCTGAAGGCTCCAGTGTGTGCGTGCTTGAGTCTTAAGCCAGGCAGAACAGAATACGGGCCACTGTAAGCCCGGGCATGTGGGATTTGTGTGATTGGGTTTAGTCAGTGTTGATAGGCGACGTCTTGGGCTCTAGATGACCAGACGCTCCATGGATGCAGGAGACTGTCCAGCTGTAGATGTGAAGGTAAGGCCACTCTGTCAGCTGATGCACAGGTTCATCAGTTCCAACAAACGTTAACAGGTGTGAATTCATATTTACAGGTATGTTTTATGTCCTGCTGTTGAAGATCTGTAATGAAGAGTTACAGAGGTTCAGTAAACAGTGGGGTTTTGTAGTTGAGGCGTTTTTGTGTGTTCACTGATCTTTGATTTGAGAAGAGTTCAAATTCTCTAGAGGCCTTTTCTCTTTAGAGTTTCAATTGGATTTGTTGTTTTGAATCCATCCACTTTATGAAAAGGTGTCAAACATTATTTAATTCAAAGGTTTGTTGATGCTTGAACCAAAATGTGACATCCACAACCTTAAGATAAACTGAAAATCCATAAGTTTGATATAGTCGTAGATAACAGAAACAAATGCATAAACAAGTTAGAAAGTATCGCGATTATTGCAATGTTTGCGTTTCATAATTTCTTAATTTAACACCAAAAAAGGAATCGTATGTTGCAGTACGGCGGCGGCGGCGGCGGCGGCTGCTGCAGCGGCTGCTGCGGCTGCTGCGGCGGCAGCTGCTGCGACTTCTGATTTCACTGTGAGTGTTGTGGACATCAAGTATGAAATGACAGTAGTGTCATAAAAAAGTAAAAGATTGAGAAAATAATTGTAGAAATGTACACAGAGACACACAAGTTAATGAGGAAATTGAAAGAAATAAATAAAAGAATGAAGAAATATAAATACACATGTCAAAATAATCAAAAGCAGTTTTATTTATTTTCACAGTCTGGGCAGTTGTATAGACGTTAGTCTTTCTTCTTGTTTTAACTGTCATGATAATGTTATAACGTCACGTTTGCATCCGCCTGGTGTTAATTTCACAGTTTACACATTTGCCTGTTTGGATCTCATCATTAGAAAGACCTCCGTGCAATCAAGTATCTGTCAGTCAACTAAGTTTCACAACATTCACTGCGATTTGAAATATCTTCTGATATATTTGTTACTTTTGTGTAGCTCTAGAAATAAACATTCATTACGGTCGAAGCAACCCTTGGATTATTAGCTGTCGATACATTTTAGCATCAGTTTGGTACATTTCTTTACTACCCTGGCAGATCTGACTTGTGCACAACAACCAAACGGGTAAGAGAAACAAAATCCGTCATCAAACTTCATTTCTGTGCTGTCCTTTAGGGATAGTCGATTTTTACTCTGGTTTTGCCTTGTTTTTATCTGCTTTTTTGTTGTTGTTTTTTTTTTTTGTTTTTTTTTACTTTTTCTGTGTATCAGGTGAATGTGGTGGTGGCAGAGTTGTCTTCCTGAGAGAACCCTAACCCTAACACGTGCTGTTTCTGTTATCGTATCCTAAAACGGTAACTTGGGGGCAGTACCCACAGACTGTAAAAACAATGGACCAAGCATTAGGTCCGTGACCCATTGGTTTCTGAAGAGCAGGTTTGAAGCCCATTTTTCTTTCTACTGAGCAGAGCCATGTTGCTCTGGACGCTGACGGGAACGCGCCCACCGTATGTCAATCAAATTAAGCTTTTGGTACCAGCTACTTCAGCAGATCCTGGTTTCGTACAAACGCCTGGTTGCTTCGCTTCATTACGGATGAGGACGTTGGGTAGCCATTGGCTGAGCCAGTTCTTAATCAATGATGTTAGAAATAAATATTGCTTTTTTGATAAACTCTCCTGGCGTGAATCTCCGTCAGAGAGGATGTGATGTGGATGTGAAATCTGACTGAGACAAAAACGGTTTCTTGGACCGGGCTGTTCACATGTTAAGTCCTGCTCTAAAGTTGGGCATTTTAACATGGGAGTCGATGGACTGAGTTGCTTTTGGAGCCAGACTGTCGGTCAGTCGAGGAACTGCAACAAATCTTGGTTCCCCATGAGCCCATGATGGGTGGTGCTTGGTAGTTCCTACATGACTGGAACGAGTACGCCCACAAACCACGCGACGTCTTCGTATTGTCATGTTGTACTGATGTGCTGTGTTGCTCTCTACCGCCACACATGGCAGAAACTGGTATTACAAGACTTATTTAGCACACTAACTCTGTCAATATCTCAGCAGCCAAATACACAGTCACCATTGTAATGACATGACTGCACTTGTATCTTCTCACCAAGAATGGGATTTTTTATTTTTCCATAATTACTCTCTTTAGTTTTGAGGAAATGCCAAAATAATGAGGACAGCAGCAAATATGGACGCAGACCACCCACCGCTTTCATCAGGATCTCAGTGTGATTGTTTAAAGTTCTCAGCTCAGAAATCTCTTGGGAACAGAAATGCTTACTAGGAAGCAGTGCAGTGTTTTTGTTGTTTTGTTTTTTTTGTTTTTTTGGTTAAAGCTGTAGAGCACGTCCGCGGCCTACATCCTAATAAGCTTTTCTCACATGATTAATGAGGTTGTAGTGTTTACAACTCCAAGTTGCAGGGAAAATATCTTTCATCAGCATGTCAGAAATGCAGTGTGGAGTGTCGCTCCAGCGTAGAGGAGTCGCTTTTAGGACTGTACGACCAACAGCTCCACTTCCTCTGACCCTTCGGCTGCTTTCACCGTCGCCACTCCTCAGTCAAATATATGTTGCTTGGTGTGTTTAAAAGAAAGGTTTTCATTAAGAAACTGTTTTGACAGTTTTATAAATTAACCTGTATGGTGTTTAATTAAGAGTTGAGTAGAGGAAAATGCCTCTCATTGTGTAATTAAATTTGAATGCCCCAGATTTAGTAACTGCTCTGCGGAGTCATATGGAGCTGATCAATCCCAGGGAGAGCTGTCTGATTAAGGTATAAATACGCCTTCAAGCCACAATGTTGTGCTGCACTCCACTGTTTTTGAGGGTGTGTGGAGGCAGCCTGAAGCCCATGAAGCCTTTTTTTCTGGGGGTTTCGGATCTTCTTTCGGACATTATATTCATTCAAATGGTGTGGAAGAGAGAAATAACTTGCCATAAACTGACTCAGAATAAAAGTCCAGGACTCTGTCAACACAGTTTGGTCCATCCTAATTGTTTCCTATTCAGCCTATTCAGACTTACATGTTGAAGGTAAATATGTTTGTGGCTTGTAGAACTGATGTGTGTGGAATATGATATGATGACTTATGTAACAAAAATAAAACCTTCAGTTCAGATTTGTCGAAGTTAAAATATTATATTCCACTAACTATCACATCAATTCTTCAAGCGTGTGCATTTTTTAAGCATATTTATCTTCATACAACAAAAGGTAAAAGCTACAGCAACATTTTCAAAGCAAACTGGAAAAAAAAATATTTTTAACTATTTATATGCATGAAGACAAAAGTAAATAATCTACAGTCAAATCAGTATCATTAAGATCTCAGAAAGCTTTTGTTTCATGTGTGTAGTTTCTCTGAAAGCTCAGATTTCCAACCCTAAATCACAAAAAGTGGTACAATAAAAAAAAAAAAAAAAAAAAAAAGTTTTTCAGACCCAACATATTTCTTTGCTTTCTTTTTTTTTTTTTTTTTTTTTTTTTTTTAGTCTGATAGCTTCATTTCTGTTTTCAGTTCATATATATCAATTTATACATTTCAGGCCTGATTCATATACCAAAATGTTGGCATGGGGATAGTTAAGCACTAAAAAGGACATGAAATAAATAGGTGATTTTTAAACAGGTGATTGAAATGATGATTTGGTACAAAAACAGTATCCATGGTATCCATAAGAGTCTGTAAAGAGCAAACCTGGTTAGAGGATCTCCACTTTGACAGCAAAACCACCGGAAAATGAATGAAATGTTTAAAAACATTGTTACTCAGGGAAAGATTAGAAGGGATTTGCATATTTCTCCATCTATAGTGCATTATGTTGTGAGTATTAATTCAAGAAATGTGGGGGGATTTTAGGCCATAAAGCGCCAGGAAGGGTGCAAGTCTAAACTGGACATCTGTGATCTCGGATATAACCACGAGGGCAACATTTCAAAATAGAGCTACAGTCACAAACTCTTCCTTAAACTTCACTGTGCAAAAGAAACAAGTTTCATGTTAACTTTGCTGGGTTGCATCATTAACATCTCTGGACTCGGTGGCATCTGGGTTGGACCTTCACACTGGGAAATTATACTGGGATCATAGGAAGTCTTCTTCATTCGTTTTTGGAAGAAATGGGCAAAACTGCAACTACTTTTTTGTAAGTATTTGTTTTACTCTTTACAAATCAAAATCAATACAACATAAATTTCACACACTTGAACGAAAGGGAGCAGAAAGAATAAAATCTTATATAATCTGCCCCGGGCAGCACGGTGGCTTAGTGGTTAGCACTGTTGCCTCACAGCAAGAAGGTTCCCGGTTCAATTCCCGGCCCGGTGGGTCTTTCTGTGTGGAGTTTGCATGTTCTCCCCGTGCTTGCGTGGGTTTCCTCCGGGTACTCCGGCTTCCTCCCACAGTCCAAAAACATGCAGTGTAGGTTAATTGATCTTTCTAAATTCTCCCTAGGTGTGAATGTGAGTGTGAATGGTTGTTTGTATGTGGCCCTGGATAGACTGGCGACCTGTCCAGGGTGTACCCCTGCCTTTCGCCTACTATGCGTCGGGATAGGCTCCGACAGACCCCCGTGACCCGGAGACAGATTAAGCGGGAATAGATAATGGATGGATAATCTGCCCCTCCCACACAAATAATTAAACCAAAAATAAATCAAATGTATTTAACTAATGAAGTAGAGCTAAAAACAAGTGGAATAAAGCACATCAGAAAACAAAACAAACAAACATGAAGTTTCCTGAGTTAACACCGTCTCCAAACAGAGGTTTGGTGTCGCCTGTCTCGTCTCGTAAACGGTATCGGTGATTACTCTTTCACAAATCTTGGAACACTGGAGCAGCTTTTGTTATTGCTTTAACTATTTGCCAAAACCTGTTGGCATTAGCGTTAATGAAATGAGAGTGAAAGTCCAGACTCTCAACTTCAGTTTAGGACGATTAAAATCCAAACTCCGAAAGTTTTGGAGTTAGAGCTCTTTAATCCTCATAAACCTCTTTATCCCAGACTCAGATCAGTTGGGCTCATGACTGAAAAGACGCTTCTTATTTATGATTATTTTTAACTTTTATGACAAAAGTTGAATTAAAAGCAAAGCTGAGGACAAATTACACAAATAATCAAGTTTACTCTGTGGATATAAGCGTCTTCTTTGCGTTTTGATGGTGATTGATTACTCTTAATGTCCTCTATCATCTCTTAGCCTCTAGATTATTACTTGCAGCTGTATTTAATGATATAAAGTGCAATATCACATGTAAGCTCAATCAGAGAGGAGGTTAGAGGTACAGATAAGAAAATATGTAACGGAAGTGTTCTTACAATTTGTGGGGAAATTAATGATGAAAAATCACGATTAAAAACATTTTATAGATTATTGGTAAAAGCCAAAGGCCATAATCTAACAATGGGCTCATTAATGTTTCCCACGTTTCCTAACTTTTTGTGCAGTCTGTAGAATTAATCTCTGCTTTAAGGCAGGATGCCGTCTGCCACTAAAAACATTTTTTTCACGTCTGCTTATCAGGGTACTCTTACGATCCAGAGCATACAAAAAAAAAAAAAAAAAAAATTAAAAAGTGTTTCTTTTGTCTCCTGGGAGTAGTTTCCTCATAAATTAGCACCAGTTCCTCTGGCTGCTGAAGTGTTGTTTGTGCAGATGTGGTGGCAGCGTAGGCTTCCAACTTTATGGGTCTTCTCCTCCGAGGCCTGCCTCAACTGCTTAGTTTTCAATTAGACAAAGGTCAAGATGGTGTGATGACAAGTGGGCGCAAGAAAATGCGCCCCGCACTCGAGGACGGCGGAAGAAAATGAGGCTTTTATAATTTGTCTGGTTTCTCTTTTTCTTAGTGTGCATTTGTGCATTTGCTGAGCAAAACCTGTTATTGATGGTGAAACTGTTTGCATTCCTCCAGGTTTTTGTATCGAGAGTGCCCATAAGAGTTTTTCTTGGCACCTATGTCTTTGGGTGTGTGTGTGTTCTCAGGAAATACTGAGTAAAAGAACATTAGTCCCGAAAAAAAGCTTAAATCAGTTGAAAACTAAGATCGCTCTCTGTGATCATGCTAAACACCGGGTAAGAAAACAGACGCTCCATATGACTGGAAGACCGACAGTATGGATTAACGGGTTAGCCAGGTGGATAAAAAGGCGGATATGAGCTGATCGTTGATCTGTACGGGTATGAACGTCGGCCAGTAAGAGACAGGAAATTACGGAACAGAATGGAAAATATACTTTCTGGTTGTTCAATCTCCATCTGCGCTGATCATTTCTAACAAATCCTCAACTTTTAAGGTGTCATGTCCAAAAAAATGTGGACTGGACTCATTTTTCTTTTGTCACTTTTATGCAATAGTGCTGAAAGTATACAAGTGTTAAGAGTTGAACAATATTCAGGAGCCCCCTCTGAGAGTTGCAAAAGTTGACCGTGATAAGGACATAATTGTTACACAATCTTGACGCCTATAAAATTGTCCCACAAAGCCCTGCTTTGTATTTGAACATAGCATGAATCCTGAACGTGAAGCTTCCAGGTATTTTTCATTAAAGAGACGGTGAACAGGCGCCCTTTGAGGGCTCTCTGGGGCTTACGAGTCTCACGACGAGTGGAGACGCTCAGGTTGCATAATGAAATGCAGTTTAATTGCTCATTTAACCTTTCAACAATGGCAATGGATCTGATTCAGTGGTGGGATTGCAAATGTCGTATGAATGGTGTGGACGTGCATGAGGACATGTGAACGCTGCAAAAAGAAAAATGAACGTTGCGTTTGATAAAGTGCCGCTCTACTCGTAGTTGGACTTTTCATTAATCTAAATCACTTTCTCTCTCGTCTGGATGGAAATGCTGCATTCGTAACCGCACAGCATGTAAAAGCAGAACTTTAGTGGAACCTAGAGCAGTGTTTTCAACGTCTTCCAGCCCCTCGGCCCTCATCACCTTCCCCTCAAACCTCACAGATGGTTTCGTTTAAAGAAATAAGGCCCAGAGGTAAAAATCATTAATGCATCCCAAAATAGCAAAGATGAATGCACATTTACGTATCGTAACTTGCTTGTGTTTCTTTCATTAATCATCTCCTGACCTCTCTGATTTATGCTGTGACCCTTCAGGGGGCCTACTTTGTGGATGGAAACGAAAGAACCCAAAACAGCTGCCCAGCCTCGTGCTGCAACAGTAAAACGCTGCTCACACGTTGATGTATCAACTTAAAAATGTCATACTCTGCGTTATATTACGGGGGGAAGTTATATTATAGGGAAGTGAATATTGGCAGCATGATTTCATACATAAAGCATCTGTTTAATGACAGCATTTGGCGTTTTTCTCTTGCTTGAGCAGACATAGCTGCCTAAATTGCAGCAATAACCTGGAGGGGTGCAATTCCAGCAAACAAGGCTGTTTTCTCGCAGCGAGTCCTTCCACCGCCTTGCACCAAACACAGCAAGTATTATGATTCAGGAGTTGGACTTCGCAATTCCTAGTTAGCACAGGCGGCATGTCAAAAGGAGAGTTCCACGGCGTTGTGTACACAGTCTTGTAAAACGCCAGAAACTCACGCATTGTGAACATGATGGGAAAGAATTAGCCTTGGAAATCAGAGCAGGGTGCAGGTAATGTAGGCTGTCTGTGTGACTGAGTCACGGGCAGGGAGAAGCAACAAAACACAGTAGGTCTCATTTCACCAGAGCAGGTGTGGATGAAGAGCTTACAGAGGGATGAATCGGAACGTGAAGAAGAGGTGAGCCAAAACAGGACATCAGATCAGAGAGTGAAAGGTTCGAGGAATGGGGAAAAAAGAGGAACAGAAAAAGAGGGAGTGTAAGGGCTCCAGCACAGGAGGGCTTTACCGGCATCCGTGTGTGTTCGTGTAAGTGTGTGTACAAGAAAGTTAACGGGTGGGCACCCTGACACGCAGAGCCCCTCACGGCCAAACAGCTGCTCCAGGGAAGGACTTCTGTCTCCACCGGGTGCGTTAATGACAGATCTGCCATGACCGTGTTCCATCAGTGCAAACTTGACGAGGTGATGTGCAGGTCTGTGCCTGCATGATGGTTCTTTTTTTTTTTTTTTGTCTCTACTGTCTGAGTGCATGCATCCATGCGTCCATCTGTGCATATGACTGCTCCGCTCCGTCTCTGAATATGGCTTGTGTGTGTGTGTGTGTGTGTGTGTGTGTGTGTGTGTGTTGCAAGTGAGGGAGAGAGGGACAACAAGGGAGTGAGAGGGAGAGAGAAATGAGAGAGGTTTGAGAGCTCAATGGGCAAACACGAGGTCCTGACGCGTTAGTTCAGGCTGTTTCTCTGGCAAGTTTGTGCCATCGTTCAGGATTCTTCCCGTTTTGAGTTTCTGCTGCTCTAGTTTTAGTCGCTGCAAGTTCATCTTCTTCTACCATTGGCAGGTAATGAATGCTAGTCAGCTTTGGCAAATATTCCTGTTAAATTAAACAATATTAATTTTATTATTATAATTTTATAGGACCTGTTTAATTTAGTAATAATATGACAAAGACTAATGTGTCAGGTTGAAGCAAAGAAAATGAGATGTCTCTGAAGAATATTTCCGTTTCCTTTTTTAACGTTTCACTAGTATTTTTCTCTTTGTTTTATTTATCATCTTGTTAGATTCCTTAAAAAAAGAGGCGCTTACATATAGTTGAGCAGCAAGAAAGAAAACGTTTACTGTTCATTTGTAGTGGTTATTTTGTGTCATTATAGGATGGATTTTGAAGTTAGGAAGCCTTAGAAAAATAGATTTAAAGTCCATATCAATAATTTATTTGAACTCTGTACGCATTTTTTTAAAAATGTGTTTTGATTCTACTTCATACGTAGGCCAGCTGGTATTTCAATAAGTGACATGCCGTTTTGTTTTGTGGGTTTTTTTCATCTTCAGGATAACGTGACAGTTGATACTTGTGTGTGCGGCTGAGAAAAAAAATCTTGATTAAAATAATTATTTGGCAAATCAATATAAACAAGGATTTTACTGTAATTCTACGTCCTCAAAGTTTCCACTCAAAAACAAACTATCAGATTTACTTCTTTTTTTTTCTTCTTTTTTTTATGGCGTCTTAAATTTCATGTCAGCTATCAAGCAGCTCACGGTACCTTGAGAAGACTGTGAGGATTTCCATCAAACTACTCCGATTGACATTTTCAGGCAGGGAAAGTTTGGGATTTGGGTGGAAAAGCGGAGAGGATGGTCCAGGTACGTGACAAGTCCTGCTTGTGCTTTTGCCAGCTGTGCCTGTGGAGCGGCCGTGTCGTGTACAGCTGCAGGACACTCGCTCCTCATTAGGAGAACCACATTCCACGTAAACTGAGTCGTACTTGCTGGCATCCAGTACTAATTGTCCTAATATTATAAACAGTTTAGTCTGCATTTTAACAGATTTCTCAGTTTGAGCCATCAGTCATGTGATAGACGCAAAAGTTAATGCTGAAATTTTGTGCTTGCTCTGAACATTATGAAAGATATTCTTTTTTTTTTTTTTTTTGGATACATTTAAAAAACATAACACATTTTGATATTATACAAATCTAAGATATAAAGAGTGAGCATAAAATGTTTTAAGTTTGACTCATACAATAATTAATATGACATTTAATCAACATTTAATGACGTATTTAATCCTGAATTGAGTTCCGTTTATCATATTTGACACAACAACAAAGTTAGTTGAGCAGGAAAAATAGAAAAATATATAATTGACATTGATGTGGGAAAGACACTTGAAACCAGTGAAAAACCAGATGTCCACAGTTTGTTTGTTTTTGTTTTGTTAATTTGTGTGTGTATGCGTTTGTTTCCGGTCTTTATAAATGCTGTCGGTGCTTGTATAATTTTGCAGATTCTCCTAATTACATGGCTTTGAAAGCACCTAAACAGGTGGTGCTTAAAATAAAAAAACGCGAGGAAAAGGCTGCAGGAGGTGAATCGACATGTCCAAACAGACTCAGGATTATCATTATACTCATTATAAAACTGTGTGACAGAACACGATCCTGCATCTCATGATGATTTTCCATCTTCATTATTTATCCAACTCTCAAATCTCGCTGTAAACGATTGAGAAACGTAATGAAGATAAATGATGTAACTTTACTGCGTATGTCCCCCCACCTACATGTGTTGCAGGTTGTCCCATCTCTGAGGGTCTCCAAGGACAAGCTGTTTGTGAAGAAGATCCAAGATTCTTGCAACTTTCCTGATTCCCACTTCCTGTTTAAATTCATCTGTCCTTCCGTACACCCTCCTTTATCAGTCAGACTCCCTCTTGCTCAACAGATTCGGTGCTCCCCCGCATGAGCGTCTCCTTTACTTCTGGCCTCATTCTCTTATTTTAGCTCTGTTCCTCTGCTCCCGCTCTCCTTTACCTGTCCAAGAAGGACAGACTTGGCTTTTCCTCACTGCCACAGCACCTTCCCGCTCTCTCCTAATCCCTCTCTTCCCCTCATGGGCTCCATATCAGACAGCAGCAGCACGACATTCCCTACATCAATACTGAGAGCCTCTCTCCACCCCTAAGCAACAACATCAACATTAATACAAACTAAATGGAGACAAAAGATACGATGATGACAAGCATGCTGGCAATGGAAAAAGGTGGCAATGAGGGAGAGAAGGACAAAGGGAACGAGGAAACGGAGGGACGAGAGGAGCAGACACAGCAGGACAGTTCTAAACCCATGCTGGCCGATGGTCTCGCAGACAGAGGACCCAAGAGCTTCACCTCTGGCTCCGGGCAGCAGGTGTCAAACGGGTTCACCACATCTACCCCTCAGAGCCCCAGGGAGGGACCAGGAAATGCAGTGGGCACTGCGGGTACGGCCTCTGGGCCTAGAGGGGGAACTGGGTCTTCGGCGGCGCTGGGAGGCCTGAGAACTCTGGTGGTCCAGCAGACCAGCTTGGAGAGGCCCAGAGAGACCTGGAGCAAGAAGATGGACTTCCTGCTGTCTGTGATCGGCTATGCTGTGGACCTGGGAAATGTCTGGCGCTTCCCGTACATCTGCTACCAAAACGGTGGAGGTGAGGAGTCAAAAGATGTTAGAAGGAATAAAGGAGAGGGAGGTTCGGAGCAGTGAGTTGGACAGCAACATATTCACTAACTTACTTTTAGTTTATTCAGTGTAGGGTAACTTTTATTCAATCTTGCAGCTGCAGATGAATGCGATTTATGTGTTATTACCACTTCTGTAAAAAGTTTAAATAAAAGTGGTACTTAACAAGGAATGGCAGTTTGATTTAACGTGTTTCGTGCACAAGTCAAAGCAGGAAAAGGTCTGTTTTCAGAGTCTGTGTGGCCTCCCAGACTCACCTAGCGGCAAACAGGACCTCCCTTTTTTTTTTTTATTGAATTTGCAATAATAAAATCTTTGCAATTTCCTGTGCTCTGAATGTGTGTGTGTATCTCACAAAGCGGGGTAGAGATGAAGACCGGGGGATACTTGATAGAAGCAACAGTATTAATTGTGCTTTTTATGAGAACGCCTTCGCTCTCTTTCTCCTTGCTTAATAACCTGTCTCCCAGGCAGCTGCTCAATCAAGCCTTATCTTTGCTTTCATGTCACAAAGAGGCTCAAGCGCATTTGCACACCAACCTGAGCACATACACAAACGCTCACATGCACAGAAAGTAAGTTTATCATCAGATATGAAGGAAGGAGGAGATACGTTATCAGAATTTTGCACATTAAGGCGGAGAGCCCAAAGATCTGGCCGCCGTCCTGCGGCTCCTCTGTTCAGTCCTAAGCTCTTGATTCTCCTTTTATGTCTTTTATACTTTCTTTACTTGGCAATAACAAAGTTACAATTTAATGCAAGGATGAACAAAGAGTGATGCAAAGCTATAAAAAAAAAAAAACAACAAATGTGTTTTTCACATGAAATGTGGT
Organism: Xenentodon cancila; assembly: GCA_014839995.1. NCBI lineage: Eukaryota > Metazoa > Chordata > Actinopteri > Beloniformes > Belonidae > Xenentodon > Xenentodon cancila. Next base: position 9,858,325 of record CM026201.1, on the reverse strand, counting down.
TATGAAGGCTATTTTTAAAGACTGCTTTTTTATAGTTTTCTTTTCTCTCTTCTTTTTTCCTCTCTCTCCATCCATTTTACTCCTTTTTTTCACTCCTCATCTCTTCTCAAACGCGATCGTTTTCCTCGGTCCAGGGGCCTTTCTGCTGCCCTACCTGCTGATGGCGGTGTTTGGGGGTGTACCTCTGTTCTACATGGAGCTGGCTCTGGGCCAGTACCACCGCAGTGGCTGCATCTCCATCTGGAAACACATCTGTCCCATCTTCAAAGGTAACAGATGCTGAGGAGGGAGGACACAACTGCTTATGGAAAGTCACACACTCGGTCAAAAGAGAGATAGAGAGCGAAAAGAGTGTCGAGAGCAGAGAGACCTGGCCGTGAGAGAACAAGAAGCATCATCTTCGTCTGATAGACAGCTCATTTAACCCCGTTGCCCTCTTCAGTGTAGCCCCCTGGTTTCTTGCACATCTAGCAAGATATACTGATTCTCTGTTATGGAAATTGTCACATTTCCGTACTAAATGCCAGGAGCTCAAAAGAATTGATAGCATGTCAATAATTGTTGTTTGGAAATGTCACCTACTTAACTAAAATGAACTTGAGACGGCTTTCAAACCGTGTTTAAACCAGTTTCCCTCTGACAACCTGGTGTCATACACATAAATGTCTTATAATTAATGCTAATCTGGGGTATTTTCCATCTCCTCCAGGGATTGGCTTTGCAATCTGCATTATAGCTCTCTACATAGCCTTCTACTACAACACCATCATGGCATGGGCCCTCTACTACCTGTTATCCTCTTTCCGGCCCACCCTGCCCTGGACCACCTGCACCAACAGCTGGAACACAGTCAACTGCAACCAGTACATGTCCTCCGACCAGAACGTGTCCTGGTCCAACTTGTCCACATCCCCTGCCGAGGAGTTCTATACGTAAGTGCATGTAAGTCGGATGTAGGGAGTAGGGTGAGAGCTACCCTGCAGGGAGACGTCGAGAGAAGGAAAGACGATGACTTCCGGATGATGACTCCCAGGCGATGACTTCCAGGCGATGCCGTGGTGTTGGAGAGCCAACCACATCTTCCTTCCAGCGCTCCACCTACGTCACAGTTTGGGATACAGTGTTGATGGCATATCAGTAAAACCGTATACCATATCGTTCAGAACAACGTTTTTATTGCTTCTCTACGGCGAGCGCTGTGTCTGCGCTTCAGCTGTGAGGCACTTTGAGGGTTTGTCCGTGACTGTTCCTTGCGCAGGTTTAAAGTTAAATTCCACAACTCAGTCTGGCGCCAGAATTTCCTGTTTTCAGGATAAATCACGCCTCAGCTTAATCATCCGAGCTCTGTGTTCTCAACCCATGACCTGAAGTCAGCCTTACACTTTAGATTGCTTTTTTTCCTCCTGTCTTTTTTCCCTTTAGTTTGTTGACATAAATTTGCTACGAAGACTGCCAAATCTCTCTATACTTCACTGTCATTCACAATGTTCTCAGAAGAACTTTCGCCGTTGTTTATTTAATTTGTGCTCACTTCTAGCACCCACATAGTGAATGAAGAGCACCGAACACCCCCACCTTTCTTGTGTCTTTTCACCAGTCGCCAGGTGCTGCAGGTCCACCTCTCCCCAGGCCTGCACCAACTGGGCTCTGTCAGCTGGCAACTGGCCCTCTGTCTGCTCTTCATCTTCACTATTGTCTATTTCAGCATTTGGAAAGGAGTCAAAACGTCTGGAAAGGTAGCTGATAAGGGCGCCTGCACGGCGGATGAAAGGTGTCACTTAGAGTGGATGGATGTATGGATGGATGGATGGATGAAGAGGCAGATGGAAGAACAGAAGAGTTCCTGTTATCACTTTACCTTTATTATCATAAGTCATCGAGCATGCAAAAGTATCCTGGAAAAACCACCCTGATAAACCTCAGTCATGCTGGAAATACTAAAAAAAGCAAGATTACTGAAGTGGCACGATGCCTATGCCTTTGGTATAGTCATTGAGCTGGTGTTTGGTCAGCCTGCTTTCACTCAGAGTCTATAACCCGATTGAAAACTGTGCTAAATAGCCCTTTAAAAACGAAAGCCCCCTGTACAGGGGGGCACATGTCATGTTAGAGCAGAAGGCTGAGAACAAGCTGGAGTTTTTTGTCTCACTTCTAGTTTCTTGTGTTCTTCTACTGTCAGTGTCATTTTTAGAGAAAACATAGATAAAAATATAAGAATAAGAACAAGAATAAGACTATGCCCGAGAAATGTAAGTTTGTTTGTGCATTTCCATGATAGGTGGTATGGGTGACCGCTACATTTCCCTATCTGGTCCTCTTCGTCTTGCTCATCCGAGGGGCCACTCTGCCGGGGGCCTGGAGGGGCGTTGTCTTCTATCTCAAACCTGACTGGGAGAAACTGCTTAGCACTACAGTAGGACTTCTCGGAAGCTTCCTCAGCATTCACGTCCCTCTTAGATCTTCCTTTCTTTTGTTTTTGTTTTTCTCCCCAGTAATTGCCGTCACTGATCTTTGGCACTCTTGTAGGTGTGGATCGATGCAGCAGCTCAGATATTCTTCTCCCTGGGCCCGGGCTTCGGAGTGCTCCTCGCCTTCGCCAGCTACAATCCGTTCCACAACAACTGCTACAAGTAAGACCACAGTTCATCTTTCAGTGTGTGGTTCATTGATCAGTAAGTGTCCTGCAGCAACTGCTCAACTTCAGGAAAGTATAGCCCATCAGGAAAATATTTTGGATCTATTTGTAATTCTTTTTATTTGTTGTTATATTATGTTTCTGTCTTTCTATCAGAGATGCGTTGGTCACCAGCTCAGTGAACTGTCTGACCAGCTTCCTCTCAGGCTTTGTCATCTTTACCGTGCTGGGTTACATGGCTGAGATGAGGCACCAGAGTGTGGATGCTGTGGCCAAGGATGCAGGTATAACACAGTCCTTAACAAAAGCTTGTCAGCCATTGCAACACTTTATTTGAAATATATTAATTCCAGATTGCATCCAAGATGAATATCACTTGGATAGTGATTGAAATGTCTTTAAGTACTTGTCCAGCAACAAGGTCTGCAAAAGAAGAAAATACGCAAACATCTGCAGTGATAACTTTAGCAAAGCAGTCATTTCTGTTTTAATTAAGATCATCTCTGTTGACCCGCCTCTCTTATTTCTTTCCAGGCCCGAGTCTGTTGTTTATCATTTATGCAGAAGCCATTGCAAACATGCCTGCAGCCACGTTCTTTGCCATCATCTTCTTCCTCATGATCATAATGTTGGGTCTGGATAGCACGGTTAGTCTCGCTCCTATTCATCATCTACCCACTTCTGTTGTTGCAGAGTTCCCAACAGTCATCTACTCTGTCAAATCTGGACACAGAGATGTAATAGTTTCTTTCACAGTAAAATGCCTCGTCGTCTTCGTCTGTATTTACTTGTACTCAGTTCTCCGTTAAGGTGTTGGCTGCTATTTGCCTTCTGTTCCATTTTGAACAATAGTCAATGAAAACAATGTGATTAGAGTTTCATATCGCTGTTGTGTGGTGGTCTCGTCTCCGTGAGCCTTCGTTTATCGGTTCTGAGGCAGCCAGCTGGGGACCCGTAATGCTCTTATCACACACTGATAATCACACCAGAATCAGCATCGGAGGTTGTTGTCCTCCTCAATTTTATGACTGAGGACATAACTGCAAAACAAGTCTATGTTTTTAAATGCATGGTGCACTGGCTTAACGTTTTTGTCTTGCTGAGAAAAGGTTACCGAGCACACAGCGCTGGGGATATGTATATGTAGTCTAGATACAGTATGTGGCCTTTTCACCGTTGGAGCTCTCTGTGCTGCTTCAACTTCTCCTTTCCTTATCTTCCGCCGCCTTCTTTTCATTGTGTCCCCGTGATCTTATCCCTCTTTCCTCCTCCCTCTCGGTGCCCTTTCTCCAGTTTGCAGGCTTGGAGGGGGTAATTACAGCAATGCTCGACGAGTTCCCTCATATCCTGGCAAAGAGACGAGAGTGGTTTGTCTTTGGCCTCGTGTGTGTCTGCTATCTTGGGGCTCTGTCCACACTCACATATGTAAGTTAGGTAACCACATTACATAGTTTACTGTCAAGACGGGTATTAATGATTAAATTCAGGGGTGGTATACTATGTGGTTTATGTAACTGTAAATCTAATCATTAATTGAATGAAAAGTATCAAAAGAACCCAGAATAAGCATCTGAGGTTATTTTCTGTCAGTTGCATTGTCATAAGAAGGTATTTTCTCAAATTTATGTCACATGTATTGAGAATAAATAAATAAAAATAAACCTACCAGTGACAAACAGAGCTTCAGTTTTATTGCTGAACTTGAGTAATCTGACAAAGTTAACAATTAGTTGAACTGTTCATTATTGTAAAGCAGTTGTCTCAGCTTTAGTAGATGAAAGCTCATTTATGAACAAGCTTTCATACCAAACTGGTGGATCTGTGCTGTCTCTCAGGGTGGAGCATTTGTAGTGAAACTGTTCGAGGAGTACGCTACTGGCCCTGCGGTAATCACTGTGGTGCTGCTCGAAGTCATCGCTGTTTCCTGGTTCTACGGTGAGTGATGATGATGAGGATGAAGGTGATAGTGGAGGTGGAGATGATGTGATATCAGCAGTAAGCAAAGTTTATTTATACAGCATCCTTTATGGATAAAAACCACCAGGTACTTCACAATAACGTACAGTAAAAGAAATAAAAATATAAGAATAGAAATAAGACATAAAAGACCTACCAACAGCTTGTTCTAATAAAAAAAAGTATTCACCGTTTTAATTAGGAATGAACACCATCAATGCAGCACGAACAAGGGAAGCACGAGATAACAAGGTCTCTGGCTGGATGTCCTGGGGGTTCAAAAAGTAGAGTACAGCTCCAACAGGGATGAAAAAATGAAGAGTTTTGTCGTGCAAACCTCAAAAAGTTAGCATCAATACTTTATTTCTAGAGTGAACTCTAGAAATAACAGGTAGGTAATGAAGGGTCGGTAAATAGGGATCGTGGGAGCTCTTCTTCTGGGTTCCAGGCAGGAGCTGCTCTACAGGCTTTTGTACAATCTGAAGATGATGGAGGGCATTGCAGTGGTCTAAATGAGAAGAAATAAAAGAATCACCCACAACTGCGTTCCCTAATTGGAAAAAGTCATGTCAACAACACTTAGTTGAAAATAAAATCTAAATTACTCGCTGGACAGAGGAGAAACAGAAATCTGCTGATTGATTTATGGGACAGTGGTGAGATGTTCTGTTTGGTCTTAGTTTGTGTTAGTCAGACATTTCTGTTTTGGGTTAGCTGGTGGAAGTTAATAATTGTTAATCATATGTTGATACCTCTTAAGGAATCAGTTCAGCTCGACAAATTATGACTGTCAAAGTCTTTAAAACAACAGTACAGCTGAACATCATCAGCACAAAAGTAACATGTGAAATGTATCAGTTAATGTTATGGTTTAGTGAGAGATAATCAATAAAAACAGAATAGGTCCTAAAATCAAACCCTGAGGGACCCCGAGGGACTTTCAGAGACCTCATATAACAGACTAGTTACAAAACCCTGAAATGCCTGTCAGACAAATACAGTATAAACAACACTAAAAATGTTTTCCAAAATTCCCAACAAATCACAAATCCCTTTTAATAAAGGGCTGTGATCAGCTGTGTGAAGACCAAAGTGAGCTCCAACAAAGTGAGAACGTGTGAATTGTTCTGTCACTTGCTATCAAAATCAATAGGGAAGTTTCGGTAGAGGGCAGTGTGCAATAAAACTACACTTTTCTTTAAGCTTTAGTTTAGTGAGAACTTTTATGGCATGTTTTCACTTCTGTGCGTTTTTATATTGTCCCTCACTGTGTTTCTATGCAGTTTTATTTAAAGACATCAAGGATGATGAAGATGCAGTTCTGCTCTCTCTCTCTGTGTTGTAGGTACCAACCGTTTTTGCAACGACGTTGAGGTCATGCTTGGCTTCTACCCAGGGTGTTTTTGGAGGGTCTGCTGGGTGGCCATCTGCCCCTGCTTCCTCCTGGTCAGTCTTATGGCCAGGATTTACACACATACACGTCATGAGATTGAGAAGAAGAAGTGGCCATCTTTCCGCTTGCTAACTTTCAGGACAGTTGGACATATTCATCCTGATGTTTGACTCGTCTTATTTTGTTTCTATTCTCACACCCAGTTCATCATCATCAGCTTCCTGGCATTCCCTCCAGAAGTCAGGTTGTTCAACTATCTCTACCCACCATGGACCACTGTCCTGGGCTACTGCATCGGGGTTTCCTCATTCATCTGTGTGCCATCTTACATGGTCTACTACTTGCTTAATGCAAAAGGCACATTCAAGCAGGTACAGAGTTTTCTTTTTCTCATCCTTTGTTTCTCAGACCCCATGTCCTCCTCGCTTCTCCCTCTGTCCTGTACTATCTCCTGACCTTTGTTCTCCAACTGGCATGTCTCCAGCAACAGGGATTGCCTCTTGTTCTTCCCTTTCCATGCTCCGTCAGGCTCTACCCTCTCCTGTGAACGCATGACTGGATATCAGGATCAAAGGAGTACAAGCCAGAGATTAGCAAAAATTAAAAAAAAAAAAAAAAAAAAGGCATGACAACAGCTAAAATAGGCATAGGAACCGTGTTACATGGAGAATGAAAACAAATACCAATGTCTTTATCATGATCATTTTTACTATCTTTAATATCTTGGTCAACCCTGTGTGAGAGCTGACAGAAGGCGAAGGGCCATCAAAGAGGCTTGGAGATAGATCTCCTTTGACTGTCGTCCTTTATTGACTCTGCTGCCAGGACGTACAATGGCACTGGCACAAGTTAATAAGTACAAGGTTTTTTGTGGACACATGACTGCAAGAGGAACAGCGACTATGTAACCTGAGGAGTGACAGTCACTCCTAGTAATTCCTTCATTCTTTTGAGCATGCTGTCAAACTAAACTCACGGGACGGTTATTCTTGATTGAGCTTATCCCTTGTTGTATTACTATCGTGTGACCATGAAATGTGGTGTATTTTATTCCCTTTCTGTCTCTCCTTGTTTACAGCGTTTGTTAAAAAGCATCACTCCGGTGCCCAACACTGACAACAACAGAGACTTTATTGTGACCAACGCAATCTGACGTTTGACGGGGAAAAAAAGGCGCTAATCAAACTACCTGAAGCGCCCTCTTCTGGACATTCTGCAACACTACAGGACAAAGGGGCTACTTTTCACCATCATTGCCTCTTTTCATACTTCACTTGTTCCTCTCTCTACCATCAAGATCTAGATACTGGCATAAAGTCGGGCTGAGCCAGGCTGCGGCAAATTTGTTTAGCTTGGTTTGGTTCTTAATGATGGTTTAACTTGCAAAGATCTTTTGGTTCTACTTGCAAAGCCGCTGCTGAAGGTTGGATAATTACACAACAGTTCACTCTCACTATTTAAGGCTGTGTTTTCATATTATCTTGTTAAGTTATGCATTCTAAAATATGTAGCAAAATTCAGGTATCTTTTACATCTGTTACTGAAGCCAAATAAGAGATATGTTCTGTTCCTGTTTCTATATTGTAGCTGTTGTCATGATGTGTTGACTGTCAGCCTGTGTTCATCTGGTGGCAACTTGGACAAAACGACAGATTTGCAAGGAGGTCCCTACACTGTGAAGCACTGTCTGGTAGTGACGTGAATGGGAATGTGTATGACTGTGCGTGCATGTGTGGAATATAGACTGTTATTATATCCAGAGGAAAAGGAATCTCAGACAGAACCATGTATATTCTTTCTATAACTGCAATATGAGATATATGTATTTATTTTTTAAGGTATCAGTGCTGTCATTTGGTCTTTCCTCGCATTTCGATCACTTCAACCCACACAGTGCTGATGATTCTTGCTAAATGGCAGTGATATTGTGCCGTGTGTTGTCATACCGTGTGTCTGTCAGTTATAAAAGCCAAATAAGGACTGGAGCTAATGACAACAGCATCACATTCTGAAAATCAGCATTATTGCTTTTTTCTTTTTCTTTTTTTTTTTTGTTTTCTACCAAATATTTTTGTGCCTGTGTGTGTGTGTGTGTGTGTGTGTGTGTGTGTGTGTGTGTGTGTGTATGTGTGTGTGTGTGTGTGTGTGTGTGTGTGTGTGTGTGTGTGTGTGTGTGTGTGTGTGTGTGTGTGTAGGAGCAGGACTTAAAGTAAAATATGACAAGCACTGTACAACATGTGTATTTCAAGTCAGTCTGGTATTGGTGTAATCATGTGAATACCTGTCTTCTTCCGTCATGGAAGTGCGTGTGTGCGTGTGTGTGTGTGTGTGTACGTGTGTACTTCTATGTCTGACAGTTTGAGTGTGTAAAAGTGTTTAACACGCCATGGGAGGGCCTGTTGTGAGATGTGTGTGTGTGAGACTTGACTCATGTGTCTGTGTGTGCACGCATGTGTGTGTTAGTGATGTGATCTCCAGTTGTCTTGGTAAATGCCAAAATATCCAATGAAGAAAGTAAACTCCCTCCTGCCTCTCTCTCTCTTACCTCTCAAGCTTATGTAAGATCTATGTATGTCAATAAAAGACTGTACTGAGAAACATCTGTATAGAGTAAAGATCTATAAATATATGGGAAATAAATAATAAAGATATATGGAATCTAGCTTCTACCATTTCTCATTTTTATTTTTTTAACATTTTCTAAACACTGGTATACAGTATCGGTACCTAGAGTCCACTTGTGGCAAATTAAACAAAAAAATAAAATCTATCTACGTCAAAACCAAAAGCCAAACAGTGGCCCATTCGGCAGGCTTCCAGAAAATAAAAGTAAAAATAAATTTAAAATAAATGCAAAGACCTGGATCACAGCCTAAAAACTGTTCTTATAGCTCAGAACATTTGCAGTACATGTGAAGAAGACGAACATTGATCAAGGAGGTGGCCTGTAATCCAGCAATCACTGAGCAGAGCCCGAGAGGTTCTGCAGATAGCTGGACCTATCAAAAGTACAAGCTTGCTGCCAGCACTTCATCAATGAAACCTCCTTTGGCTGAGAAGCTTGACTGAAGCTACTCTAAGTAAAATACAAGTGACAGCCTGCTTGATATTTGCAAAAAAAAAAATAATTTAAAATCAATTTTATGAATGTTGTTCAAAGCCAAAATACGTTTTCACAAAAAGATTTGAAAATGTTCTGGCAGCAGTAGAATTTTCTACAAACGCAAAATTAAACATTTGCAGGTTACAAGGAAAAACTTCAGTTAGACTTTTTTTGTTACGTATCAATTGAGTATGCAATGCAAAAATGTAAAGGAAAAGTCTGTTCAGACTGGAAAGCGCTCATAAGTTTTGCTGTTAAGCTGTACTCACTTTGCCACTTTTCTAAACTCTTGAACACTGTTTGTGTCAGTATATTGACACAACAAATCACAGATAAACTACATACAAGTTAATTTAGTTTAGCGTTAAGGTTAGTTGGAAAGTCTATGTGTTGGTGCATTTTAGGGAAAACAGTCTTTGGATCTGCATGGTTGAAATCTCCTGCCAGGACAAGAAATGCATCCGGATGGGCTGTCTGCTGCTCACTGATGCAGTGGTACAGTTTGTTTGGTGCCTCATCTCTAATGTTGTAGTTGGAGGTGGGAGGGTTTTTCAAAGGATCTCTATCCATACATCCATCGTATGAACAGCAGACATAACAGAGGGCCCCAGACCTCCCTCCTCCCAGCCACACTGTGTGCCTCAGTAAGGTTCCTCTCCTTGTGGAGGAGCAGTAGGAGCCATCTAAATGAAGCAACTTTCCTTTTCTTTCTGTAAGGGAAACTCCAGCTACCATGCAGAAGAAATTCATGTCGGCCACCACATCGGACCCATCCCATCCCTGCACCAAATAGACAGCAGCAACAGACTCAGACCGAGAGAGAAAAGCTGGTCCGGTGTTTCACAGCAAGCACAACACATGCATTGTTCCTCCTAAATTTGAGGTTCCACTATCAACCAAAGGTTACTAGTGTTGGGAATGTATTTTAGCCTTTGCATAAAGTACATAGAACTAAAACATAGATTAGAAAGGGCTAAACATCAGTTGGAATTTGTGTCCCTGCTCACATTTGTACGCACACATGCTTACGTTTGTTAATTCTTGATCACTTGAAGTAGTTGCATTACCTCAAGAAGCGGCTTCGAAGGGGAGACCAGAGTGGTTACATGAGTACAATGAGTAGAAGGCCAAGTCCATGATGTTTAGGGAGCGAAAGAAGACGAAGAGAGCCAAGTGATTGGGACCAATCGACGGAGGGCTAAGTCTAAACTATGGTTTCTCTCCATCAGTTTAGCCAGTTATCATTTATCTACATGTTTGCATTTTAGTCGGTAGAAAACCTCTATGCACATTCTTCACAATGGATCTTTTCTGGGAGGTTGTCAGCCAAAACAGAAAGGTCCTTGTATAAGCTTGCTTTGAATCTCCAATAAAAAAATTAAAAAAAGTTGACTGAGAGAATGTGTCTGTCTTTATTTCTAACTAAGTGTCTTCCTTCTCATTTCAACGAGCACACAGGTTTCAGAAACCTAACAGTGGGAAGATTGAGGAATGTGACTGCCATGTATCTGGAACACTCCAGACCCCTTCTCTGGGTTTGTGAGTACACTTCAGAATAGAGCTGATGATGAAAACTAGAAAGATTTGGGCATGCATCTGATCCGCACCAAAGTGAAGGCAAGCTCCACCTTACCCAGACCAGCTTTGACTCTGGTAGATTAAAAAACAGCTGTAAAATATGGATAAGATAGTCATCATACGATAGGAGAACCAGCACTGAGGTGGTGGTCACTTGCTGGTATCCTTCACAGAAGGGGTGACACACTCCTTCAGCCATTCTAACCATGTAATGAGCTAATGGTCGTACACAGCACACCCGTGCATGAAAGATCCTGTGCAATTTGTTATGATTTTTTTTTTAAGTGCAGGGATATGTGCAACATAGTGAATGAGCGCTGTGATGATGGCGGGCCTCAGCAGAGCAGACATTTGAGTTTCTCTGAGCCTCTTTAAATCCTGCTTGTTCACCCTGTCAGGACAATTGTGGATTGTCTGCTTAACTGTATGCGTGTGTCTGTGGGTGCATTTATGCACAACACGATAGTTCCTTGTCGTCACTGATTAATCCTTTCACTGAAATCTGCAATCAGCAGCACCGGCAAACCGTCTTGTGTACACATAAAGACAAAAAAAAAAAAAAACACATGTGTACTCAAATATGAGGATGCACATGTGTTTTATTTCAGAAGGGCAGTGAGGATGATCCTTAGTTCATCATCTGTTAGTTCAAAGTAAATGTACAACATGTACAGTTGTACATTGAATTACAAATATATCAAAAGTCCAAAATAAAGGGAAGAAAAACTTTTAGAAAATTGCTTTATTTCATGCAGAAATTGTTCTACTTGTCTAGATATTGGCAGCTCCCGTCTGTCCAATTTGAACTGAATCTCCAAATGTACATTTTGTACATTAAACCTCTCTGAGTTTTGTGCCTGTGGCCTCTCCTATATGTGTGTGTGCTTCATTGTGGCAATATCCTCTGAACTCCCTTCCCCTGGCTGATGGACACATCCTGTGTTCTCAGTCTTCCCTTATCACAGGAGATCTATATTAAACAGCGCAGCACAGCCAACATATCCCTCCACCTCTGCTTGTACCTGTCATCTCAGCATCTGCCCAGCTGCCTGTCTGCTTGCCTCTCTCCCTATCAGGTGTCTATCAGGACCTCCAGCTCATCTCATCTCTTTGCAGCTTTAATATCGTCTTTTTTTGCTTGTTTTTCATATTCTTTAAAGCAAACTGGCCCGGCTCTGTGTGCATGTGTGCCTCTGTGGGAGCTGCTCTTTCTCTCACGCACATGTTTATTTGAGCTATCAGTTGAGAAACTCCCTCACAGGATCATCCTGCATTCGCTCCGTGATAAACGTGACACTCGCAGGAGTTGTCTCAGAGAGCAGCTCCGTTTGACATATCTTTCAACTCTGTTTCTGTCCGCCTGCCTTCAGTAGTCCTTATAAACATTTTTGACAGCGATCCAGTGGGTCACCCTTTTCACTCTGGCATTTACCTCTCTAGCCTGCTCTGTCTCCTCACCCTGTCTCTCCAGCTTTTTTCTCTCTACCCAGTCTCTCTGCTGATCCTCTGATACTGTCGCTGCCTCTGAAGAACAGGAAATGAAGGTCTTTTTTTCCCTGTCACTTCCAATCTGTGGCTCCCAGCCTTTATCACACAGAAACCTTGATTCCCTGCAGTGACTGTTTCTCAATCCCTTAATGAACTCATTTTGCACGAAGGGAGAATACCATCTTATCTCTGCAGAGGAGGCTCTCCTCTCTCCCTTACTCTCACTTTTTCCTCCACTGCTCACGTCCCTGGTCATCTCAGTCCATATACTTTTTGCCAAGATACACCAAGAGCTCCTTGATCTGTGTTTATAGGCGAGCTGAGGAAGACCAAGAGAAAGCAAAGGAAATTATGCTTAATAAACATTCTGGCAAGCTCAAGAAAATGATCAAGGACTGACATTTTTTTGGCATGTGTTTGAGACTGTCATTGTTTGCACTGTGCTACCCACAGACCATATGCTGAAAAGAGAAAGTAGATAAAATGGTTTTCTACGAGCTTGTATCTGTCACGTGCCTTGGACCGGCAAGGACCCAAATGCAGACCGGAGCACAGGAGGCAGACAGAACGAACTAAAATAAACTTTATTAACTTACTAATGACGAACAGAAGGCGCTGCCGGGCAGGAAATCAAAAAAACAAATGGAGTTCAAAGATAAATCAGAAAAAAAAAAGCAGCCAGTGAAAAAACGTGGCATGGGAAGGAACAGGAGAGCCACAGGATCAACACTGAGGATCCGGCAGGGAACAGCAAGGATAATGTTTACTGGAGAGACTAATGACTACGGTGATACATGCGTGGCAATCAGTAACAGATGTGACCGGACCAGGTGTGACACAGAGACAAAGACGTAAAGATGAAACTGACTGAACTCAGCAAAGCCCATAAAACATTGCAGTATTGTGGAATCACATTTAGCTGTAATTTAAAGAAGCTTGGACACGGAGACAGCACGATTGTCCAGCTGAGAGACTTAACCAAGGAACCAAGTGTTCAGAATGAGCCGACTCTCGGGAGTTAGGTCAGGCAGTAAACTAAAGCAGGGTGTATGCTTGTTTCTATCCCTCTGCGTGATTCAACTCACTCCATCTCGTTCATCGAGCAATGCAAGAAACAAGACGCACTTGGCTTGTGCTCTTGAAATCCACCCATCCTCCCCATCTCCCACCTGTAGGCTCTGAGTACACGGTGGGGAGCTAAGATAAGTTCATCACATCCAACATCTACGTGTGAAGCTGCTCAAATGATCTCATAATTATGTCCAACATTCTGATTTCAAGATGTGATTTCAAAGTATAAAATACTGGGTAGATTCAGATGCATGTCCTGTTTTGTGCTGCAGATTATTACCCTAGATGTTTAAAGCAGATTTTTATCCATCCACATCTGATGCATGGTGTCCACAGATGGAAAAAAAAAATCTCACTCCCATTATAGCAAAATATCTGCTTGGATAAATGGAACTAAAAGGATTAAAACAAATGAGGCCGCGTTGGGATGATGACAACATATCAGATGAGGTTGTACTTGAATTGCTCATAAACAAGTGAAGACAGGATTATCGCCGCTGATAATGTGGGTACCCAGACAGACGCAGTTAGTACACGTGGAAGTGGACTGGATGGGAAAATAATAAATCAAGAAACGTGACACTGACATAATAAAATCACTGTACACGATTGCTGTTGTCCTGTTGCTGCAACATGCTCACTGCAAGACTGCAAAGATGAGAACCGGCTTTTATTTAACTTTTCTTTGAAAAAAAAAAAAAGTATTTCAAGTACTTCACATTGGAAAGTATCTCAAATAACATCAAACACCGTTTAGTGAGATCATTTGATCCATTCAGAGACGACATGTGCATGCGGCAGCTGGTCTTCTATCACACAGTCTGAATGGAAATTAGTCTCCTGCACTAACTGCAAAACAATTAACTTTCACTTAGACTGTCACCAGTAAATCAATCTCTGAAACTGTTACTAAAAAGAGGTATTAACAATGTAGTTTAAGAAAGACAAGCCCTGACTAAATTCCTGTTATTTACAGTGTGGTATCTTTAGATTATGCATACATAAATATAACTGTATCTGCTGTATAATGCTGTAGCTGCCAGGTGGAGGCAGTTTGCACTGCTTTATATATCATGCATGTATAAGGAGAGGAGATAAATTTGAGGGATAGTGACTTGATAAATCCAAAAGCAAACAAAAAAAATTAAAACAATGTTCACTAACACAAAACTGCTCTTAGTTTGCTGATTTTCAATATAATGAAACATTTACAGATGGCAGAGCCTGTGAATTTTGTGGGGGGAATCTATAGGAAGTTGGGAATATAACCCCTACTACTCACTCTTTTTTTTGTTAAATAATGTCTATATTCCCATTAAAAGTAACAAGAGTTCTCAGGTGAACATCATGAAAAAGAGGAACACGCTAGTTCACCTTGAAATGATGTGGAGTGGGAGGATGCAGAGTGACCTGTCATAGAGTGGAAATAAAAATAAAAAGGATTGAAACAGAGTAGTGCAATAACAACAAATGAAGCATAATAATTAACACTGGAGGTTAGGCCAAGAGGGATTTATTTATTTATTTGTGAAATAAAGTACAGTCAGAGAGGTTATACCGTAAATAATCAAAATAATATTAATATAGAATATATACTTATTTATTTTGTGTAAATAAGTATATATTCTGTCACATTTTTGTACTGCCAGCATGGCCTGGTCAGATCTTTTGTCTATGTAGTTTGGTTTTGTAAGGTTTGTATTTTGTTTAAATAAGTATGTTTCTAATGCTCTATCAGGGTGGGCAACTCTGTTTTTTGCTTTACTTATAATATGTTTACCATAATATACAAGTCAATGCACAGCAAATACTGAGTATATGTCTGCTCTGTTTGTTTTTGTGTTTGTTTGTTTTTTACTGTTAGTTGTTAATGTGTCTGATGATTGTGATGATTATCTATCGAGATCTCATTCATCTAACTCACATTTAAGTCACATCTAACTCACTTTGGTTAACATTTAAATGCTCACATTCAGCTAAAAGCTTATTCTCTACAGTGTATTCATCACAAATGTAAAAATAAATACATAAAAGACGGCATCAATGTTTTTCTGCTGCTCTGGTTTTGAATGGGGTCATACCGCCCCCTGTTGGCTCTAAGGAGCAACGGGAATGTAGGCTGGGACCAGCTTGTTTTGTCGGGAGCTCGCCACTGGGGGGAGGTGGAGTGCCGTCTCGGGAGAGGCTGCGTCTGAGCCCCGCCAGGTAACCACGCGTACCAAATGATCGCGTAATCGCTGCAATCACAGGGAGCGCGTAAAAAAAAACAAAGGAATGGATTTTTAGGGACATCAACAGGACTTCTGGGCCCAGAGAAAAGAAATCATTTTAAATTACTGTAACCAAAATGAATAATAATGCTTTATGATATGGTTGTGATGCCGTTTTATTTAGTTATTAAGTTTATATATAATTTAACGGTGCAGAACATTTTGGTTAACCTCCTCCAACTTACGCTCCACTATCACGTTATTTGGCCATTTATAAATTGTAAAACCTTCCGTTTCCTTCATGATGAACATGTGCATTGGTCATTGCTTTAATGCATAACAATGCCCTTTAAAAATACACTAACTGTACAAATTCAATACAACGTTAATCTGATTCAGCACTATTTAATGCAAAGGCCTTCTAATTGGACTTATTCTCCTCTGTTCTTGGTTGGATTTATTTGATTGTAAGACCATACCAGATAAGGTCACGTCTCATTAATACATGGTCACAGCAGGCTCCGTTTTTAGAGCCAGCAGTAGCAGAAAGTTTCAGCAAAAACTATAGACTGTAAGGAATTTACCGGCATGACACACCCTGCTAAGTAACTAGGAAATATGCTAAATGTTGACTATCTTCAGCTTGTTAGTGAAGTGATGTTATAAAATTAATATCATACGAGACTGCTCCTCTGATATTATTGCCCACACGTACAAATAATTTGTGTTTTTTTCATCATATCTGATCATATATTTTAGAGCCAAAATGAATCCGGGCTGAACTCCTGGCTGCTTTAAACCACAAATACTGATATTAACTTAAACTACCTGAGCATGGGTTCTGTTCCTCAAGGCCTGCTGTCCTGCATGTTTTATATGTTTTCTTGCTTCAACACTCCAGATTCAAATGATTATGTCATGTAAAGACTTATGCAGACCTTGATGACAAGCTGGTGATGATCCATTCATTTGAAGTAGGGACATTTCTAAAACAGGCAGGGCAGCAGCCCTCAAGGACCAGGATTTGGCAACCCTCATTTGAAATGTCTGTAAAGTGACAAGTTGCTTTTGCTCAGCTTCCTTTGCAGGGGGCTGACTTGTTTGAAAAACGTTCAAGTGTATTGTTAAAGTGCTTTGAGAGGACATTCGTCATGATTTAACGTTGAATTGAACTGTACCATACCTGTACCATATGTATTGCATACTTCTACATTGTGGATAGTACCTAGTATCTCGTTGTAAAAGCAACTCTTTTACAGCCCGACTGGATGTCAGTCCCATGACTGTGACGGGCTCCCACTGTAATAGAGCATTGCTTTGTGGGATACAGTGTGTGAGGACTGGTTAGTTAACCACTGAGAATCTTCCTGAATCAGGCCATCGCAAAGCGTGTAGTTGTTTGCATCTTGTTCACCATTTTGGCAAAATCATTGTGTGCACACAAGTAATAAAGTATGTACTTTAGGAAATAACCCTCATTTTTAAGTTTTTGGAGGGACACGTTATGCTGCAGCGTTACTGAACAGGACACACACACACACACACACACACACACACACACACACACACACACACACACAGGTCTGTGATCCAATTGCTTGTGGAGAGCAGAGCTTTAATTACTGGGAGGATTGTCTTGAGCACCATTGAATGTATCTTGATAGAGTCCCTGTAGAAGAAACATCCTGATCTCTAATCCTAATCTTGTTTTCTCCTTCACACTCACTTTCTCAGTCTCCCTGTGTCTCGTGGTTACCCGTTTTCTTTCTCTCTTCTTCCCTTCTCTGTGACTGTTTCTATGTTTGGGGTTATATTTCCATACAATCAAATCCAAATGAAGATAGATTTATGAGTGCAGCTGCTGGCTGTCTCCCTTACACACACCGTCTGAGGCCTAATGGGCTGCACCCACATTGCAGGTTTAGATGCAATGGGGGAGAATGTGGAAAGATCAAGTCATCAATCATTTTGCCAACCCTTTATTTACAAT
Source organism: Xenentodon cancila (assembly GCA_014839995.1). Classification (NCBI taxonomy): domain Eukaryota; kingdom Metazoa; phylum Chordata; class Actinopteri; order Beloniformes; family Belonidae; genus Xenentodon; species Xenentodon cancila. The sequence continues at coordinate 9,840,901 of CM026201.1, read as the reverse complement.
TATTTATTTCAGGCGCTTCTTCTGTTTCTATCTCTGTGTTCAGTGTTGTTCCTCCATCTTCTAATTGTTTCCTTCGTTTTGTGCATAATTGCTTTTTCCCCTCAACACTAACACTGCACATCTCATTTAGGTTCTGTTAAACTCTGGTGATCTCTCTCTCTGTGTGTCTCTCTCTGTCTATTTTACATCCTGATGTCCTGTGCTTTTAACACCTAGTCTTGTTGGTGGACTGGTGAAAAGGCAGGGAGTAGAATTAGAGGGAGAAGGGGGAAGGAGCACTAAGGAAGACGAAGGAGAAGAGTCAGATGAGAAGGCAGTGACCCATATAACTCAATAAAAAAGGACACAAAATGAGCCCGCTATTGTTGTGCAGACCTCAGCTTTCCACGCATCCAGACCTTCACTCTGTCTGCTACCAACTCTAAAAATACCCAGAGTGTAAATCTAAACAACATTTGTGCTATTTAAAAAAAAAAAACAATGAAGAAGATGGTGGAAGGTATTTGTAGTTCTTTTGATCTAATGCTTCATGAGATTTTGTTATCTCCTCGCATCTGTCACCTCTTCTCTACTTCCTGACTCTCTTCTGATATTCCCTTCACTATCATCATTTACACAACCCTCCCCCTCTGCTTTCACACCCCCACCTCTCCATCGCATCTCTTCTCCCAGAGGGAGAGGGTGGACTAACTGAACTACACAATCTAAGGTCAGTCCTCGGTCTGCTGCAAGTCCCGTGTACTAACGGACGCGTGCATTATTCATGATGCTACATGTTGCCGGTCTAAAACCACGCCTCACGCTCACTCTTTCCTAAAGGCCTGTTGAATTCAAGTGATTGTTAAGTGACCAGTCCTCAGAACGAATGGGAATGTGATGATTAATCAGTCATTGATCCAACTGCTAGTAACGCGTTTGACAGCCGGTTACCATTGCGCATGCGCCGAAACACCGGCACGGCAGCCCGATTCGTGAAGTCCACAGTTGAAGCGTAAAAACGGAAGCTTTGAGATTTACCTACAAAAGTAAAAGCTTTCAATGACCAGCTTGTAATAAAGCAGTTGCCTTGAAAGGCTTTCGTATTGATATAGTTTACCTCCTCATAGTGTGTACTAAATCAATAACCGTCAAAACAAAGACTTTTGGAGTTCAAATTAAAACTAAAGCACAAATTAAACGTTTAATTTTGAAAGAGTACGGACAGGATATAGAACATGGTTCTTCTGTACTTGACACTAGCAGGGCCACCACCAGGCAACCTCCAGAGGACTGTCCTCCGGAGCCCCTCGTACGGTTCCTCCCTGTACAGAATGTCCGGCGTCCCGGCGTCTCACTCTCCGAGGTGACAGGGGTCCGAACAGCAGCAGCCGGGATGGCGCTGGTCACCGTTCAGCGATCGCCGACACCGAGCACTACCTCCAGCCCCAGCGTGTCTGTAAGTACCGGTGATCCGACGGGACGTTTCGGGTCGTTCGGACCGGCGAACGGGGCTCGCAGCCCCGGTCCCCCCGCCGACGGTTCACGTACCAGGGTGGCTAACCCAACTAGCCGCTAGCGTTACAAAAGTAACCCCCCCCCCCCCCTCGGTGCCACTTTGGGCTGGAAGTTTCCCCTCTAACTTTTTTTCTTCTTTTTTTTGAGCTTTTACTGGACAACTGACTGGGATGTTTAACAAAAGCGGGAAGTTTTTCCTAACTTGACAGCACAACGTTAGCATTCAGAGCTCACGGCTGCTAACTCCCTCTCTCCCCGACGACGAGTCGCTCCAGCCGCAGAACTGTCCAACATTAACGTGTTATTATCGCTGCTTCAATCTGTACGTTTTAAACATCTATAAGATGTTTGTGATTTACGCATACAGGGTTCGGCTTCATGCTACTGACAACGCCGAGCGACAGTCCAAGAGATTTGTCTCGGCACAGTCCTTTCGAGGCTGGGGTTGGTGGTAAAGGCAGATAAAGGATCAGGTATAGAAACTCGCGTTTTCTAGACTGTTTTATGACGCTTACGGCTGCATGTTAGAGACACGTCTTGCAGCTGGAAGACCTGACCTCTAACGGGCTGGCTTGGAGCAGAGTAGTCGCCATGACAACGGAGTTCTACAGGAACCGGGAGCGTTGCGGGTGTCGAAGCCGGTTTGATGGGAATTCACGTTTTTCTCACGGACGTTACCATCAACAGGACGACAATAAAAGTAATGAGGTGTGGTTTTTGAACTAATCCGTTTGTGGGGAGCGCAGACGAAAAAGTGTAAACAAACAACAAAAACACCAGTGTCACTTGATAGCAATTAGACACATCTATAGTCAAATGTTGACAAGTTTTTACTAAATTAAGGGAATTAAAGAACTTATTCCAGGTAAATAGTTGTGCGATCCAAAACTGAGGAATTGTGGCCATGAAGCAGCTGAAGAATCCCATCCCAAGGTTACCAGCTGCTTGTCATGAGACCAGTTTTTAACTGAAAGCAGACATGTGAGCACTCTTGTGAGATGTCTGTCGCTGAGAGGGCAGACGAAGCAAAAAAAAAACAACAAAAAAACAACAAACAAACTGGGGGAAAGAGTCTAAACAAACAAGCAGCACATATAAGAAGGAGAAGCACTCCCAGGAGACAGATGTATACTCATGAGCTGCTGGACTGGAGCGCCTCTGCTCCTTCAGCTTAAGTTTTTTTTTTTTTTTTCTTGCAACATTTTCTCAGTGCTAGGGGTTTCAAATGTTTTAGATTACTGACTCGATGCTAGTATGCGTTGTTTTCTTTTTGCACAGTGCACGTCTTTTGTCTGCCTAGCAGCAGTCTGATTTCCCTGTTCCCATTGGCTATAGGACCACTCCCTAAACATCCATGCCATGGCATGGTAACCATGCAGATCAGCTTGTATCTAGCTGTGGACATTTTGTCATTTTTTTGTGTGTGAGAATCCATTACACATATACGTTATATCAGTAATGGGTTTATGTGCGTGGTGTCCTGCTGTACTAGTGCAACATATGACTTTGAAACTTGCTGAGCACAGCATTTTGTCAGCTGTGCAGGAAGCATCTGTGCATAAATTTGCAATTTCTCCTACGTCAATTTTTTTTTTTTTAAGTTGATCCAGGAAGCATTATTCAGCCAGCTGGCTCTTTAGGCTTAAATTCAAGACATGCTCTCCTCAAGCGTATGCTTCTCCTGACCTGACCTGCTGCTTCCAGCTCCCACCATCATATCATATTGCCATCCATCACTAGTGGCATCAGCACATTTATTCTCATCTAGCGTTTGAGTGTGTGTATACACACCAAATGTGTCTGTTTTGTGTGTATGTTTTTGGTCTGTGTGGGAGTCAGGATTGACAGATGGATACCAAAGAGACAGTTCTCTTGAGTTTTGGAAGGATTACAGAAACGGGACGGGATTAAAGTTGTGTGTATGAGCGTGTGTATTCATTTATTCTGGTAGCAGTTGTGTGTAGGGATGATTACATTTGGTAAAAAGAGAGATGAAGAGCGGTGTTGGGTGTGGGGTAATAGGGACCCTCAGTTTGTTTTGGCCCTTTTCTTTCATCCCAGTTTTAAGTCTGACTTAAAATACAATGCTGGCCCTGCATTGGGACTGAAGTCACAGATGAAAAGAACTGTACAGTAGCTGTCAGCCAGTTCATCTCTCATTTAATTCAAGATTAACTAAGTCATATACCATCTTAATGTCTTTGTTCAATATGATACCTTTTGTTCTTTGTTAAATGCCAGCTGCTGGTGCAGGCATGATGGGAACATATCAAGGTACTGAATTAATATTTTTGTATTTGTCTTTCCCTGCAGGAGTCGGACAGCGGTGAGGACGACCGTCGCTCCCAGCCCAGGAGGTGAGGCCACTGTTTTATTAAACTAAGTGTCCACTTTCCTGGAATAACTCTTCTTTCACATTGCTGCCCTCCAGCATATTTGGAAAGTGTAATTGGTGACTGAGGCCACTAGGGGGAGACTGTACAGTTTTTTTCCTTTTTTCTCAAGAGATGAATCACAACATTGCAGTTCTTCAAATGTTATTTATTTTTCTGTTCTGTAGTTTTCTAATTGTGTTTTATTATTTTGCAACACAACACTATATTTGATGTTTCAAAGGTTATAATGGTTAATACATGTAACTTATTGATCAGAACAGAAAAAAAACTAATTGACCTCCTCTGTGCACATTTTGAAACTGTTTCTTCTTTTTATTTCTAAATTTGTGTTGCATGCGGTCATCAAATTGTAAAATCTAAGTGGCTCTGTAGCTAAAATTAAATTTTAACCTGTTATAAGGACAGCAAAAAAGCATTCTCAGTTATTTTAAAATGTCTAATAAACTTATAAACAGCACTGTATTTGATGATTGTATCAAAATAACTGGTAAATATATATGTACCAGAGTATTTAGAAATATTATTCAGCCTCCGGATGTCATAGTGCCACTGATTTGCATGATACATCCTGATCATTGTGGTGGAGTCGATTCGCTGTTGACGTGCGTGTCTGGATCCTGACAAAAAAACGAGCCTGTTGTTCTTGATTTGATGACTGGCGTTCCAGGACTGAGGCCCTCTTCAATAATTCACATGACTTACCCCAGACAGGGTTTATGTTGTTGAATGTGGAAGTTTGGACTTTAGTTTTCACAATATGTCTTTTATCTCTTTAAATGCCATCCCTTCATTATAGTCTGTTCGGGAAGGTGCTACCACATTGTCATTAAAGAGGGAGTGGAAACATCAAAGCTTATGTAGCCCTGTCCATCTTGGATGGAGTTTGTAGATTAATCATTTCTTTGATGTGCGGTCCAAAGCTGTCTGGTTTTGGAATAATATTTCTTTCTTGAACATTTTTCAGTAATTGCTCATTTCTATATTTCAATTCAATGTTGTCACAATAAGCACTTTTTTTTTTTCTTTTTTAAACATCACCGTTAATAAGATGCTGACTTATTTTGACCTGTGGGGTCTTAAGATCAAATGAATAGTCTGAGGGGAAGTTTGGAGGTTGAAATTAACACTATACATAACTATTATACAATTCTTAGAAAAAATCTATAATTTCTTTAAACATAGATCTTTTTGATCGTCTCTTTGAGTCCTAACTCCCAAAGAGAGAGTGCTGTGAATTCCTTGTCATTGGACCTTTTGCTGATCATGATTTAATTTAATTTGTTTATTTTATACCTATGGGCTTTATTATTGATCAGTATCCCTCTCGGCTAATATCCATGCAGCCCATAGACCCATTCATAATAAATAACCCCAGTGGGACCTTGCCTGGCCAAATCAAATGCATCTAAAAACGGATCATGAGACTCCCTCTGGTCTGCAGGTGCTGGAAGGGTTTCAATACGGTTTCTTATTCAATCAGCAGAATAATGTGAGCAGCTGTCTGGGCTGAAGATGTTTCATTCTGCACACAAGGCATGAAAATGGATCATAATAGCAGTTCTTTATGGTATCACGAGTAGTCTCCTTATGCAATTATTGATCTACAATCTAAAGGACAAAAGATTATTTACAGATTAGATGCTTTTTAAAAACTGTTACTGACACTTAAGTTGAGGTTTTTTTTTTTAGAGATTGTTTTATTACTTTTTTTTATTTTTTTTTTTTCAAAATCAGAAGTTTACATACATATATTTTCCTGTGGCTTTAGCAGTTTGGAAAATCCCACATGATGATGTTTTGGGATTAGGAGATTCTGTTAACCTCATTGACATCATTTGCGTTAATTTGAGTCACATCTGTGGATGTTTTTTAAACAGAACACCTTGATACACAAGGGCCTCCAACTGTGATGTGGGAAAATCAAAATAAATCTACCAACACATCAGGAATGCAACTGTGGACCTTTGAAAGTCTGCATCATCCCTGGGTACAGTTTCCAGGTGCTCAAAGCCCCCTCATTCATCTGTTCAAACAATTATACACCAAGTATAAACAGCAAGGGAGCACTGTCATCATACTGCTTAGGAAGGAGACAGCTTCTGTGTCCCAGAGGTGCTTTGTTGCGAAATGTGCAAATGAACAACAAAAGACCTTGTAAAGATCCTGTCTGAAACGGGGAAGTGAGTATCATCGTCCACAGGAAACACATGGAGCTACTGCTCCATAAAAAAGCAAAATCTAGGTTTGCAGCCCCACATAGGGACAGAGATCTTCATCTTTGGAGATGTGTCCTTTAGCCTAAGACACCAGTCAACAAGTGGAAACTTGTGCATGGATTGATATTCCAAAGGGACACAAACCCCAGCCCTACCTCCAGATCAGCTGCAAAGCAGCTTAAGGGCGGAAGCATGGAGGTACTAAAGTGGCCACCACAAAGCACTGACCTTAGTCCAAACTTGTTAGTGACGCTGAGAAGACATTTGCAAGCAAGTAGAGCCAAAAAAACCCGACAATGTCAACAGGTCTGTCTGGAGGAATGGGCCAAACAATTTCAGCACAATATTGTTAGGCACTTATGGAAAACATGAAAAAAAGAAAACGGTCTGAAACTATATTGACATTGGTGATAGTTGGAATATTCAAAACCGCACAATCCATACGATAAGAATCTGAGTCTCCGATTGCATCAAGACATAAGAGCACCTCATGCTGAGCACCTATGCTGTTGAACTGGCTGTGAGACATGCTAGACAGGATTTAGAGTTATGTCACATGCTTGAATATTGAAACATGGTGACATCAGTCCTGCCAGTAACACACCCCAATAGGGATTAGAGGGCCATGTGGTCCCAATTATCTGTTGAAGTCATACACACACACACCAACACACTTACACACTTACATCCCACTCTGCTAAATGCTTTACCATTTGGCTCCTTTACTTGGCTCACCATTCCAGGCTCACTGACACGTAGGGTGCAGCCAAGGGGCTCACTGAGCGACCTCTGATACATATTACATAAGAGTCCATGTCCAATTAAGTGTGCACATCCCACCCCGCATATGGCTGAGATGGAGGGGAGCTTTCGCTGCAGTGCAGTGTTTTCGTGTCTTTTCTTTTCCACTTATTCAGTAAGCTTTTCTCTGCTGTGCTCTCTCTCTCTCTCCCTCTCTCTGTCTCGTTTAACCGTCCTCCTGTGTCGAGGCCTGTTTCACACAGACGCACACAAACTGCTGTCTCTGTCCGCTGCACACCACCACTGAAGTCTAACTTTGTTGCAGTGAATCTCTGACACACGCTGCTGCCTCAGGCCTGACGCTCACCGTCAAGGACAGAGCTAGAAAAACTTTTCAATGCAGAGCTGCAAAAACATCATTTAGATGTTTTGTTTTTCCTTTTCTCTCCTCACCGATCTGAATAAATTGTTAGTTGACGGCTGAATCGTGAATGGTAAATTAAGTTTTGCTGAAGCTTCTGAACAAAACCCTACTCCACTGATATTAGGTGGCACGTTATAGCCGTCACAAGCAGATAAAATTGAAAAAATATTGTTTTATTCTTTCAAATACACTTTTTTTTTTTTGTAAATCTTTTTCATTCTTAGGACCCAAGTACACCATTACCCTCTATAAAAGTGCAGTAAAGGGGTTAATAATAAAGGACAGAAGCAAAGCACAAAGTAGTTCACATCTGTGCTTTCCTTGGCTTGCTTATCTGATTTTTATTTGCTTTAAAACAATCTAATTTTGCACCTGTCATCCATGTCATTAAGCTGTGCACTTTAAATAAACACTGTTAAAACACATCAGCATTGGCATGCAACACCAGTATTGTCTTGGTCATTTTAGCTGGCAACTCATTCGATGCCACGTTACGCAGCATTCAGCTTTACCACAGGTGAAACTTGGAAAAGAAGCACTCTTCTTTCATCCGTCTCCATATGACCTTGCGTGTCCACTGTGTTCATATTGTACATAATTTCCTGTTATATATTGCAGTACAGGTCAGGTAATAATATAAAGAGGATTTTTAGTTAACTACAGCAGACTAACCATATTTATTCTGTTCATCAGAATTACTTGGCAAACAAGTCTCTTCCTGTATAATTCATTATCTTTGATATCATCTCCTCCATCAGCTCCACTGCAGGTGGATACGAGCAGAGCAGGTTCATCAGGGCAAAAATGTAATAAGCCTGTTTGGAACCAGAAGGACAAAGTGCAGTAACTCGCACAAAGCCAAGAGAGATCTGTTCAGCACCAGCGTCTCCTGTGGAGACATGCCTCTATAAGTTTCTGAGCTGATGCCTGTCATTTACGCTGAGCGTCAAATCCCACATCTGCCTTTTCTCTTTCTACAGTACACCTGGTGCCAGGTGCATAAAAGTCTGTTGTTTCATGACTAAAACTGGTTTCATATGCAAAGGCAGATGTGCGCCTGTGTGTTCTTTTTGCCAGATTTATGAACCTGTATGTAGGTAAGGTCCTCTTGTAGAAATCTCAGCCTTTGTGAAACTTTAAAAGCGTCCGTGAGCATGATTTCCACTCTTTATTTCACTAGTTGTACGCGATATTGACGCTCCCATACTTGTATATAATGACAACGTTTCCAGCACAGCTGAATCAACAAAGTACAATATTACAGAGTTTGAAGATAAGACCCTTGTGAGTGAAGTAGGAAACAAAAAGGAAATTAGTTTTTACTTTTTGTCTCAGTTGTAGAATCATGAATGAGGGAAAAATGAACTCTGTGAATTCAAGGCCAGTGTCAGAGGTATTAAAGTATTTATTATATCTCAAGCAAGAGGCTACAGAGCACATAAGCCCACACAGGTACGTCATCAGTGCTGTTTAGATGTTGCAATAAGCCCTGATTTCACTGCACTGACCATTTGAAAGCCAAAAGTGGAAGATGAACCAGTATTGAGTATGCATTTCAAAATATTTATTAACTTCCTAAAGCCACACTAAGCAGCACTACCACTCCAGAGTAGTTGGCAGTAGCATGCCATGAGAAAGCTTGTGTGTCATCCTCTGGCGTAAGACACAACAAAGTGCACTGTGGGGATTCGGTCGGCTAACTGGTCTTTATAGCTGTTTTGCGAACACAACACTTACAGCAAAGAGTGCAGCTATGTGCAAAACACAAACTGTTTATTTGAAAGTGGACTGAGTGGCAGTGGAAGCCGTTTGTGGTTTGATTTGTTGGATTGTGCTTGTCGAAAGTTCAGTTTCTCCCTGTGACGTCGGCTCAGTTTGGCCTCTCAGTGGCTGTAGCTGCAGTTGTTGCTGTTCCTGTATTCACCGTGACACATGCACATGTTGGAGTCTCTCACTTTGTGGACAAAATGCAATATAAATTGTCTCGGGAACTCATTGAGTTGCACATTATGTAATGTTACTAATCTAATTTTGGAATTGGGTTCTGTGAAAACGTTGAGATCGGAGGATGCGCAGAAAAATGCCCAACAACTGTGAAATTACCAAATTAAGCTTTTTGTAAGAAGAACATAATCAAATATTTTGTGTAATCCAATTTATTGCAAACGTCATCCTGTGATATAACAAGTAATAAATGGAGAAACGGCTGTAATATAGTTCATATAACGTGAACATGGAGCCTGCTTTGCTTGTGTGAACAGGAGTCTTCTGCTTATAGGTCCATTTTTGTCTTCCTTATCCGATGTTAAAAAGGGCTTCTTAGTTCTCCAAGATTAAGGGCTGATATCACTGTTGAGTGGTTCTTAAAGCACTTGAACCCTGGTTGATCTTTGTTTTTAATCTAGAAATGTGTCACTCTAAAAGATGCAGGGTGTGTGTTTTTTATGACAAAATTGTATGCAAACAGTAGTTCTTATCCAGCTCAGGGTTTGTTGAACAGCTGGCATCCGTCACTGATTTCTAGGACAGTTGAATGGTAGGACACACACACTCGGCTACGGACACACACACGGACACACACAGCCCTCTTGGCTTGCATGTTTCCGCCCATTCCCTTTAAGTGACAAAGGAGGACGATTGTGCAATGTCCAGGGCCCGGCTAAACACTACAACATGCTCTCATGTTACCAGCTCACAAATAATAAGTTTCCAGAGAAAGCTGGTAAATTTGATGACGCTAAACAGAACCACATGACAGGAGCACTGGAGCGTCTGGGTTTGCATGTTGAGCTGGGGCCTCAAGTTGCCCTCGAGTCTTACTAGACTACCTGCCGTGTGACAGAAGCAGGTATGTCTGCGGGAAGGTGAGCTGAAGCTGTGTGCAGGTGTTTCTGTGTTCAGGTTCCTTATGATGTAATCAGTTCTGCAGAACACGTACAGTCACGTGAAAACACGTACGCACTCTGTCAGCTGCTGTATGTTTGTCCTCTTGAACATTTCATGTGAAGAACCAAAGGCCCTCTGCGATAGATTTATTTGTTTGGGGTATATTTTCAGCAAATCATATGGATGTATCACAGCACTGTATTTAATCTTTTTGCAGAGAACATTAGTATTTCATTTCTTTTTTCTAACCTTTGAGTAATGTGAAGCTGGATTTGATACACTCCACTATCTGCAAAGTTCACAATACAGTCAACTTTGGCAAATGTTTTATAAAGTGAGTAATCATTTTTCATAAAATGTCAAGAAACAGAAATCTGGCTAGAAGTGGCTAAAAACACCACTTTATGACAAAATTATTTCTGAAAAGGAGACAATAAAACAACCATCAGTTTGAGAAGGCCTGTAGCTCATCAGATGTGTGTGTTGCCTCAGAGCCATGACTTTACATAGACCTGGACCTCACAGAAAACCGTAACAATGGACCGGGAAGTTCCCGATCACTGAGCCAAAGATGTGTTGTGTAACATCCTTCTTAATGGTGCCCCATTTCTCAGTCAGACTTCTTATAGATGACTTTTTCACTTTGGAAAGCTGTCAAGACATAAAACAAAACAACAAAAAAAGAACATAACAAAGTTTAGCAGCACCGCACAGAATCACAGGTCATGTGGTACAGATGTTTCAGTTTACCATTTAGAGCACTTGGCACGCGCTGGTGTGAATATGACGAGGAGGGCTGTAGTTTTACTGTGTTTTTCAAATTGTTGACAGCTTACATAGGACCGTGCCTTGAAAGTATAAAAACTTTAATTGGCTATAAAGTGAGTCAAAACATTGTTGCCATCACACAGCAAGGTGTATGTCAGTTTCTACTTGATACGCTGAGCGTGGTGTAATGTAAAGGGTCATTGCTCCTTCCAGACTCCAGACTTTCTCCGGTGTATCTTCCCAACAACTTGATACTACACGCTCAGTGCCACAGCAGTTGAGTCTGGATAACCTCAGCCTGTTTCTCATTTGTTCTTGCCGCTTATATAACCAAAACCAAAAAATTGGTGTGTTAGGAGGAAAGGGAGCAGAGACAATTGAAGTCTGGTTGCAAAACTAAAAACGCATGTGGGTTTAATTGACTGTATTACATTAGCTTAATAATAATCACATCCCCTGTTTGCTCTGTACCAGAGCACTCAATCAGCTGTTAGACCAAGCAACATCAGCATTGTGATTTATAAAAGGCATTACTATAATGTAATGTGAATGAGTAACGATGTGGCATGTAGTAAACTAAAGTTGCCCAACCTTTTACCAGACATTGCATGCAGCACATTTCCTGGTAAAATGTCACCAAACACACTCGGAGAGGAGGAACTAAAGGGCATAATAAACCGCTGGCGTAAACAGCATGCTTGCCAGTGTTTTGAGTCGTTTAACTTGGGAGCGTCAATGCAGAATTGCTGCCGGCGTGGGCGGTCGTACCTCCGTACTCCCCTTATTGGCTCCCCACTTTTCCCATAAGCACGTGTCTCCAGCTCCTCCCTCGTTGAGCCCCACCGGTGAGACCTCGCTGACTGAAGTCATATGTTTGACCGACGCGGACGCAGGATGAAAGACAGTTTTAATTTCTAGTCTGCTGTAACTGGAAGAATAATGTCAGGGAAACGGTACAGTAACGAATCTAACGGGACGGTTTCTTCCATGGGAAATAACGTGGAGACAGACTTTACTGTCGGAGGCAGCAACGCAAAGCATAAGCCATAGTATAGTATCTCTCAAATTTGATGCGCCGGAGATACTTTTTGAAAACTATTTTGCGGACTATTTGGTCAGTTTTAAAACTTTTTTGGAGATTGTAGTTTGCCTCTTAGCGTTGCCGGATCATATGATCGTGTGAGGGACGTAAAAAAGTTGTTCCTCCACCTGAGCGAGAACCGGACGCCCTCCTTCCTCCGCGGTTTCATCAGCGGTATGACCCTCGGCTCGGTGACCGGGTCCGACAGCTCGTCGGCGGTCAGCTTCTGCTCATGCTGCGGGGCTAAGATGGTGCCCTACTTCAGCGAGGACGCGGTGGTATCCAACAACCAGATGAACCAGCTGTAAGTGAAATGAGTGCAACATTTTGAAACTTATTCTAGTCCGGTTTGATAAAAGTTTATTCAACTATCTATCCAGTAAATGGAAATATCAGGGACAGACGGTTCAGGTGACTTGTAGAGAGAAGGTCTTCACCCAGTGCGACCCAGCGCCTGAAGACGCAGGGTCGCACCATCACTTCATCATTAACGTTAAGACTGTCTCAGGATGAGTTGTTCTACATAGTTAACAAAACTAAGTGTTTCCCGTTTTGTGTGTGGTAGTCATTGTGTTTTACAAACGCACTAGATGTAATACTATGATTACGCTGTCATTTGAAGCAGTTTTGCAATAGTAGGGCAGGATCTGTTTCCTGATGATGCAGCAGTCTTGTACTTTTTGAGGGGCTTCGTTTTGACCTAACATAGACATATTGCCCCACATACTGTGAATCACCCTACCTGTTCCACAGGTTCACACACATCTATTACAGGGAAGACACATGACTAATGCTTTTATTAGATAAGCATAAATCTGACTGCTTTATCAACAGATCACAAGGGATAGTTTTCTTCCTTGTTTCTTTTTTATATTTATTTATTGATTGATTGATTGACCAGGGGTGGTGAATTGTTTGACCACTTGTGGTTGAGTGTATCGAGCATAGTTTAATTTATACCAACTGTAGCTAATGTCTGGGACTCTTTATTGTGTAATTTATTTTAGAAATGATCCCAAATTAGTTTTCCAACACTTTTAGCCTGGTTGAAATACCAAGGAAACAAGAAGCCAAATGTCATATCTAATAGAATCCCTGGTGACCTTAACAGTTCAACTGCTAATTTAGTAAAAGGCTACTCTTGAAATGTTTAGTTTTTTGGCTGTTCTGAATATTATTTGTGTACTTAGATGCTCTGAATCTTGTGGAGAGTCATTTGTGAGAATTCAGCACAATGCAACTTACTGTGATCTTATCTGTAATCTCAGTGTCTGTGAACTCCAAGGCAAAGTGCTTCTTTTTGTTTGTGAGGTATAAAAGGATTCAGTTGGCTTGTACATGTGGTCTGCCCTTCAGGACAGATCAAAGGCTAGCCTGTTCCAGTATTTCCAAACTCTCATGTGGTGTTGCTTCTGATAAGCTTCACAAAGCTGGAGAGGGAAAAATAAATCAATAAACATATTAGTGCAAGTGGATTAGAGGCTAATAAAATCAGCTTTACCACTAAAAAAAAAAAAAAAAAAAAAAAAACCACCTTATTTAAAGTGTCTTATGTTTTGTTTCGATGTTTCACAGCTCTTTCTTTCTGCGTGAGTGGTTAAGTGGTTGTGCCCTGCATGGGAATTGTCCTTCTGTTGTGGTTTTCTGGGGAGTTGAGGGGAGCGTACGTCTTGATTCCAGCGCTTGTCCGCTGTTTTATCTGTCATATAGTGGGATGGTTATTAAGCTTGTTCTTTTTATTTATTTTCAAATTGTTCAAGAAAGGGTTATGGGGTTTGCATGTATGTTTGCATATTTGATGCTTATGCACATACATTATGTCTCTTTCCTAAATTGTCTGTGTGCCAGAATGGACCAATGTTTAACCAGCACTTCTACGAGTAATTACAAGCCCTGTGGCTGTAGCTGGAGTTAAGTGTTACCTGTGGCTACATAGCATCTGGAGGGCCATTGTTATCCCACCAATTTTAGAAATGCCGGTAAATCCGTCTTCCGCTCTATCCATGTGTTTGTGCAGTGTCCGTGTTTTCCAGAGAAAACTAGAAGATGTGATAAGGAAGTGAAGTGTATGTTTGTGTGAGAAAAGGGGAATGGTCAGCTGGATAAAGGTCACTCTCTACTTGTGTTTTTGTGTTTGTTCCAGCTGTGTGTGTGTGTGATGGATCTGAGGTTTTGCAGTCAACACAAATTTGTTTAGGTTTTCTTAATGTGCTCCTTTTAAAACAGCTCAAATCAGGCACAAGGTGGGGGGATGTTGGCTGTAGCTTAGCTGGCAGCAGTCACTGTTGACCAAGGGCTACGTTCACTTTGACTTGCTTTATCCTTTCTTTATCACTCCTGACCTTTTCTGTTTCATAGTTTGCTGTCCTATATATCCAGCAAGTAGCATCACAGCTTGAACCAGTTTTGGTGGCCTTCATTCAGACAGAGAGCAGTTGTATGGTGCAACTTCTCTCTCAACTTATCCAGCTGTCACAGTCTTCTGGTTGTGGCACATATGACAGGGCCTACATTCACCTGTGGACACACACACACATACACACACACACACACACACCAGCTAACCCACTGTCTTTTCCATAAGTTGATCTGACTCGGGTGCAAACTCATAAGACCTTAGCAGGGCCTGCCCCGTATAGTGCCATGCCCTATATTTATCCCTCTCTCCTCCCGAGAGTGACTAATATGGACACGGGCTGGAGGAGGGGGTCACCAAGTTATCTGCCCACTTTTCGGAGTGGTCCTTACATAGTGATGATTGTGTCTGCCACTGTTGCCCCAACAAATACCTACTGCTTTCCTTCAGTCTAAAATCAGGGTTGGTTTAAGGCAAAAAGATGACTTGCTCCTCTCTCTCCACCTTCCACAGGGTCTTTTATTTATTTATTTTTTGTCAACTTCTGATTAGCACACTCTGCTGAGTCTGTGTCATTCAAACCCCCCCACCCCCATACACACATACACTTATTTTATCCTCCAGTTTGCAAGCTTTTGCCTTAATCGGTTCAAAAGTGGACCTTTTTTCTTATCTTGACATGTCTTTTTTTTTTTTTTTTTTTTTTTTTTTTTTTTTTTTTTAGATTGCCTTGCTTGTTAAAAGATAATATTTAGCTCATTGTAGTGAATCAGCATGCATTTTATCATTATTTCTGCAGCTGCTTCGGGTAGTGCTAATCATCATACAACGGTCCTGCTCGTGCACAGTAATGCATTACAGTGTAGATGCTGCATGTAATTTACTGCAGCAAAACGCATACATTTTTTTTTTTAATTTTTGGAAATTCACGTTTATTAAATAATTGATTTATGTGTCAGTACAAAATGTTTGCTTTGATACTCAACAGCCTTAGAAGATCCATTCCAAATCTTGCTTTGCTTGGATAAATATCCAAAATGAAAAGTATTTTCTAATAGTTTCCACTGCATTCCATCATTGCACTCCTGATGTGGTTCAGTTGCCGATGGTGCAGCGTCAGTGTGTTGTCTTATGTTTCTACATAGTCATCCCAGTGGCTTAAAACCAGTTTAAGTTCTTGGAGTACATGCAGTGAGCTTCCGAGAAGCGTCTCTGTACAGTAAGTCGACTGTTCTCTTATGAATACAGTCTATCAATAGCTGAGACTTTTAAAGGGCTACTGTATTTTTAGCAACTGTATTTGGAGGACTTTTAGCTCCTCCTCTCCAACTGTCAGGCTTGCATTTCTCTTTCTGTGTGTATGCAGGCAGGTGTTAAAACGTGTCCGCATGCATATGCATGCAGTGTTGCGTTACAAATTACATTAGACAGTAAAGGCATGTCTATACTTGGTCAATGCCATGTGCAATACATGAGTCATTGCAAGCACAGAGAGGTGATGCAGCAGGAACTGAGGAAAATGACGGAAGTTAAAACTATGATGAAGTTGTGAGAAATGTGGGGAAAAACATTAAGAGACAGAAGGGAGAGTGAGAGGAAACAGCTGGGTCAAGGGTGGGTGGGTTATGGGAAATGAGCTCGGCACAAAGCTGTGGTTTTGTTTTTGCTTCCAAGTATCTGTTGTCTCCCGATTCCCTGCATCTACGGCCTCAGCACATCTCAGGAAGGTCAGTTGGATGACAGAGAGATAAAGTTGCAGACTGAAAGCGGATGACAGGAAACCTAAATGACAGCCAAGAGCAAACTTCTTTTAATATGATGCTGTGGGGCTTGGTGAACTAAAGTTGGGTTCATTGAGTTTAGATTGAAAAGCTGCTGCCAAAGGCTAGATTTGCCAATAGAGAGGTTTGACATCTAAATGCCTGCATAACTTTAAAAAAACCCAAAAAAAACAAAAAACAAGCATGGCTCTGATGTCATCAGCTCCCATTTATCATTACGTGTGAACTTCCCAGTGTGCATGAGCTTCTAGTCCTAGTTTCTGGCCCTAGAGGCTACGAAACCAACCTTAGCTGAACAGGTTTGCCTACTCCCGGAATCAGTGTTTCCTCTTGAAATATTAGCTCTTTGTCCCATTTTTTTTTCTATGGAAAAACAAAACAGTTGTTGTTGTTATTACATTTGACCTCATTAGAACATGACTTAATTTAGACTGATACATGTAAAGTATAAAAGGAATTAAAGAAGCGAGTGTAAATGGTATCATTTTTTAAACAATGGCTTCTCTGAGTAACTTGAAACCTGTTGACATGATTTTAGATCAGTTGGGCACCACCTGGGAAGTCTGCTCGGTCTTCAAAACCCTCTTCAGACTTTTTTTTTTTGTTTGTTTTTGTTTTTTTTAAGCAGTGGTAGTCATGTTGTTCTCTGTACCTCACCTCTGAGACAAAGGCCAGAAAGCCACGAGAACTCAGCGTCCAGGTACCAACCAACATCATTGGTGGTGTAGGTGTAGCTGTCATGAACAGCTGCGGAAGTCAGTCTTTCTTTGGTTTATGTCTGCTGTGTAATTCACGTATTCACAACACACTTATTTTGGATATGGCTGAAACGCTGACCTCAGTTTATTATGCGACCTCCTCAACGCAGTGACCTCAGTTACACCTAATAAGATTAAGAGTCTCCAAGATGAACAGAACCTACTTTGGTATTGAGCTCTCGGGCCCCCCCCCCCCCCCCCCCCCTTTTTTTTTTTTTTTTTTTAAATCTTTGCTCAAACATTGTGGGGGAGGGAGACCTGGCTCTCCCTTCCCTCCTGGACCCCTGGTCTCCTCCCATCCCTCCCCACTGGCAGCTGTTGGTGTGAGGAAGTCTGTAAGTGTAGTCCAGCTGTGTGGAGGAGCATAGAACATTGTGTTCTGAGTTCACATTGAGGCCCAGATCTTGTTTTACTTGCAATCGGTTCAACAGCTCTGGTGTTTGGAGCATGCAGACCGTCGACCGACCCAATGGAGCATTGTGACACTGACATCAGCCCATGACAAAACATGCATGTTTTTGATCCCCATCTCCAGACAATGCCAATGTCCAGGGGAATTATTACAAATGCGGTACACTTAAATAATGAAATTACATGAAAGATCAAATATTCACCTATTAGGTGTCTTAGCAGAAGCCCCGTGTTTCCGTTTCCTAATCATTCCTCCTCTTTTTTCTTCTGTTCTAGCATCAGTGAGAGCTTCCTCACAGTTAAAGGTGCCGCTCTCTTCCTCCCCAGGGGTAATAGCCCCACGCCAAACTCAACACCTCGTATCAGCCAGCGCAGGAACAAACACACAGGTGAGGGCACGTACACACAGCGCCAGCCAGCTTTCCTCCTCCTGACTGAATATGACTTCTTTGAATAACATCAGATTCATAATCACTTTTAAATGGACTTTCCGTTTCAGCATCATGAATAATGGGGAGTTTTATCTTCAGAAAAACTGTTTCACAACTTTACCGATAAGCTCAGACATGTCCTGTTTCCTGGATATCACACAAGAAGAAAAACATCTAACATTTAATCATTTTCAGATGATGTAAAAACAAGACAATCTTTTGAAAGCGGTTGATTCTTGTTTGTTTTATAGGAAGAATTAAATATTTTTATTCAGTCACTTTTGAAAGAAGCTAAAACATAAGAAAGAAACGTCACAGTGAACAATTCCCTCAACAGAAATGATGGACCGTCTATGGCAGTCTTTGATCATACAAAGAAATGAAAACTAAGGGTGAATGTTTAAATGTTTTCTGCGTAGGTGACCTCCAAAAGCATCTCCAGACGATGTTCACCGTGCTGCGTCCTGAGGACACCATCCGGCTGGTGAGTAGCACACCACCCACATACACACAGTTCTGTGCACAGAAAAACCTGATGGCAGAAGAAGGTCAGTTGCAGGGTGGTGTGATCAGGGAGCGTTTACTCCAGTGTCTGGTTTCACTTCTTTTCCCATAAATAGAAAGAACTGAAACTCTGCTTGTTTTTTTTTTAAACTGCATAGTTTGGCTTATTTTCTCCAGTAATGCTCAGAATAAAAAGTCAGAATAATTGGGAGTAGAAAGTGTGTTGTTTTTGTTTTTGTTTTTGTTTTGTTTTTTTGTCTTCTGGGGTCCCAGCTATGTGTTTTTTGTTAAAGTGGTTTCTTAGAGACATTAAAGAGTGACTAAAAATCTCACAAAAAACCAACACAAGTAAAAACCATTTAATTAAAAGGTGTTCTTCTCCAAACTAATGGTCAAATTAGGCCTGAAATAGAGCCAAGAAAAGACATATTTTAGTTTGCCTCTCGCCCTCATCTCTTGTCTTTTTTTTTTTTTTTTTTTTTTTTTTTTTTTTGCAGGCTGTGCGTCTGGAGAGTGCCTACCCTCAGGTAACCCGCTACATGGTGGTGGTCTCCACCAACGGCAGACAGGACACAGAGGAAAGCATTGTGCTCGGCATGGACTTTGCCTCTTCTGATAGGTCAGTGCTGCGTTTTGGAGTGTTGTGACAACAAGTCCTCTTTTTGTGGTGCTATAATATTGATGTTGCTTTCTATTTTTTAGCTTTAATATACACGTGTATATGGTTCAGAAATTTATAGAGAGAGGAGAAAAAAGGATGTGGATTAAGTTAACAGTTACTTCTCACTCATTTCTCTCATCCTGTACACTTTGTCATCTGTAATGTCAAAATAGTGCACTTTGTTTTGTTTGTTTATTGATCTTCTAGCTGCTGTACGGTGGGGCTTGTTCTACCTCTTTGGAGTGACACTCTGATCCACTTGGATGGAGATGGGTAAGGAACCACACCTATGTCCTACTTCCTCTCACTGCTCCCTGAGGACAGTAGCTGACTGCTGCGATGAATTCTTTACACGCAGCGCTGGATTTAAAGCCGTTCTGTTGACTGGGCATCCATGTCTGGGCCCATGTCTAATCTGTCACTCTCCGTCTCCACAGTGGCTTTAGTGTATCCACAGTGAACAGAGTCCATGTCTTCAAGCCAGTGTCTGTCCAGGCCATGTGGTGAGCAAGCTCTACTTCTTTCAATCAATGCAGCTGCTTGATGTTATTTTGGGTAAAAGTTATGTATCCATTGCATTGCCCCTTTTGACTTTGACCTCCAGGTTTTTATCTCAGTTTTTCTTATCTTCCTGTTGTCTTTTTTTTTCCCTTTTTATCACTACTTTTCCCTCTCTCCTGCTTCTCACATGCCAGTGTTACCTATTCATATTCTGTTCTCTTCGGATATCCTCTTTACTCCAATGACCTCTGATTTGTCCGCAGCGATATCACAGCGTTAGGTCTCCACATAGCTGTATTGCCTTTGCCTCTTTTGTTTTGAATGCTTGTTTGTCGAACCATTTGTGCTCTCCTTCGAGACATTTAGTCAAATGTGAATTTGGTCGTCCTCAGGTCAGCCCTGCAGTCGCTGCACAAAGCTTGCGAGGTGGCTCGCTGCCATAACTACTACCCAGGCAGCCTCTTCTTGACCTGGGTCAGCTACTACCAGAGCAGGATCTCATCCAACCAGTTCTGCATCAACGAATGGAACGCCATGCAAGATGTCGAATCGCATCGTGCCAATTCACCCGTCCTCTTCACAGACGTGTGAGTAAAAGAGAGGGATGATCACGCTTGCACACACTGTGGAATATTAAAGGGGTTGCCGAGATGTCCAGACAGGGAGTCATTTACACAAGCGCTCAGTTTGTATCTGTGGCGTGGTGTAAAATTCCTGTGGAGTGAATGTGCTACTTTAGTTTTCAAACAGCAGATGTGTTTAAAAAAAATACCCAAGAAGCAACCCAACTTAGTTTGTACATAAATGATATACCCATAAAATAAGTTGCATAAGCCGTGTTTCACGGCGTATGCAAGGTCAAAGGGTCATGTATGCAAGGTCAAAACGAATGTGCTGCAACTGCAGCTGCAGTTGCACACCAGCATTGCCTAACCTCCTTCACATGCTGATGGTGTTGCTTTCTACGCATTAAAGGTACTGCAGGCCACTAGGCTGAAGCACAGGTCAAATTCTGCCTCTACTATTACAGCACAGCTTTAAAAAACAAAACACCCTGACAGGTGCTATAAAAGCATGAGAATATTGTATGTTGTGATACTGAGTCATCAGATCTACAAGGAAACATTAGTAAGTAAAGGGAATGACTCAGGCTTATGTTTTTATGTCTTTATTAATACCAAATTCCCCTGCCTGCTGCTTGATTCCTCATCCTCCCCCTATTTGGAGCGTGTCACTCAAACATAAACACATGCACACCCTTCAAAGATCCTCGACTGTCCAAAATAGCTGAGTCTGTAGCTAGCTTGATTTACTTTTGGAAAAATGAAATCCAGACGGACGCATAGGAAGTTGGACCATAACATGAACGGAGGGAAACGGGTGGCGAGCCGAGAGAATGAGGCGGCCAGCGGGGTGACAGTGGGGTCCCAGATGGAGAGGATGGAGAAGGGTCAGGATCCGAAATAAAGCTTTAAAACTTAAAATTTGACACGGAAGAAACGGCTATATTTGCTTCCTTTCAAGACTTGGAAATACATCACTTATTAACCCTTCGATAAGTCTGCTTGTCCTTGACTGTACTTAACGCCAAGATTAAAACATGCACATGATAGTAACCTTCTGTTTTTCCGTACTGGGTGGCTGCCAAAGCTCTATGAACTGCTGGTGTTTGTTGACACATCAGGTTATTTCCCGAAAGACCTCTGGGCCTTGTTTTTATGTTTGATTTATGGACATTGGTGTACAGTGAATTCCCGTAGGCCTCTCATCTGTCTGCAACACAAGGAAGTTTCATGAAATTTCCATTCTTCACATTCTCATTAGCAGCACTCCTTGTGTCGTCACTGAACACCCCCTCCTCCCCCAGGTCTGTTTCCATGAGTAGTCATTGCTCTCCGGCCATCTGCAGGCTAGTCGGGGCTTGTTGTGAGGTTAAAGTGTAACTGGATGATGGTAACTCGAGTGGTATTTGTTGATAAAGGTGAAAAGTCTTTCTTTCTCTCAGTCCTGCTCGTGCATCCTACTGTGGTGAGGGAGGTGTTTTGTTTTGTTTTTTGTTTTTTTTCTAGATAAATGCATCGACTCTTCTGAGTTTCCAAAACGCTAGATGATTTTGAGTTTCCATTTATACACCGTCCCGCTTTCCCCTTTTTTGCCACTTCTGCCCCACACTGCTGTGTACTGTTCCACCATTGCATCATTTAGAAGCAGAACGAGGAAAAAAAATTGGACAACACAGGAAGAATCTCTGAGATAAACTGAGCTCCTCTCTCCAGAGAGGTAATTAAGCCACTTGTTGGTATCATCAGCCTGACATCCAGAGGCTAAAAGTGTCTCCCAGCAGAGGGCTTAGAAACGGAGCAAAGCACCAGAGCCATTTTTATTTTTTTCTTCAAGAGCATTTTGTTGTGGATTGCCGACGGGCTGCGCACTCAGATTTTCTGTTCCCTCTCCAGTTTCTTAGAATCGGACAAAGTGGGAATTCTCTCTTGGAACAAGTAATCTCATTGAGACTATGAAACTGAACAAGTGAACATGGGGCAAGGGTAGTTACCGTGACTGTGTGAAGGTGCCTCTCTGTGTCTGATCCGGCACAAAGAAAACACGATGAATGAATGAGTGTGTGTGTGTGTGTGTGTGTGTGTGTGTGTGTGTGTGTGTGTGTGTGTGTGTGTGTGTGTGTGTGTGTGTGTGTGTGTGTGTGTGTGTGTGTGTGTGTTTTCGCAGGCCCACAGAGAGAGAACGCACAGAGAGGCTTATCAAAATGCGCCTCAGAGAAATCATGATGCAGAAAGATCTGGAGAACGTCACATGCAAGGAGGTGAGGGCCACTAAAATACAGACCTACTTCTCATGTCCTACATTGGGAGCTGCAGCTTTCAGTAATTTTGTCTAAGATATTTCTGAAGTGTATTTTAAACCTGACCCATCACCGTGTTTGCTTCTCATTGCTAAATGAAATCGCTAAATGACCACAGTAGAAAAACACAGCCAGCATCAGCAACAAATTGTTTGCTTGAATTTTCTTCTTTTTTTTTTTTCTCTCTCTCCCAGATTAGAACAGAGCTGGAGATGCAGATGGTGTGTAACTTGAGAGAGTTTAAGGAGTTCATAGACAACGAGATGATTCTCATCCTGGGACAGATGGACAGCCCCACGGAAATCTTTGAACATGTCTTTCTGGTGAGGATTCAAGAGCCCAAGCCTGAAGTTTAGTCTAGATTGGCAGATAAATCAGAAAGCAATGGGAAGGAAATGATGGCTCTCGAAAACATCGAGTGTGATGTTTTCACAATGAATTTATCATCGTACATGTTAGTTTGCAAATCTAGTTTGTGTGTTCTGCAAGTGGCCAGAACGTAAAAGTGCCTGTGGCAGACTTTAGGTTACGGGATCTTTGCGAGATTCCTGGCTCTGTGTTATGCAAGATAGTGGTCTTTCGTTATAAGGTAATGTCCTTTTCATGTTGTTACACCCAAAACGTTCCTCACCCGGAAGCATGCAGAAATTCAAGGACACTTGACGAGATTCTGCCTGTGGCAGAAGCCTCTTGTTTCCCCGATGTATCTCTTTATTGTCTGCCTTTGTTAGTCTGTTAATTGTGGCCCATCTGAGTCATGCTGGGTGCAGAGCCACTTCACAGGTGCCGAAGAGTAAAATAGGATAGCTAGAGACTTGTGTGAAAGGTGTCTGTGGAAAAGCCCAGGAGCTGTATCCAGACTACAACTTTGACCTTTTTTTTTCCCGCTCGTCGTCCATGTGTCCTCTTAGCTTCTGCATGTCTTTCAGTGAATCAGTTTAACGCAGTGACGTAAACTTTCTTTGCATTGCAGGGCTCTGAGTGGAATGCCTCCAACCTGGAGGAGCTGCAGAATAGCGGGTGAGGGATCCTTCACTTCATTGCTGAATTTAATTGATGTACTTGGTTGAAAACAAATGCGACATAAAGGAGATGAGATAATGATTGGAGAATCTGTCTTTATAATTACCTCCATGGGAACCGTCCACTGTGCGGCTCTTTGGAGTGGTTTTTGTCAAGTTCACTCTCAGATCAATCAAATTCATCAGGTTTCTTGCATTGGCCATCATCAACCGACTCCTCTTTATGTCTTTAATGCAGAGTGCGCTACATCCTGAATGTGACCAGGGAAATAGACAACTTTTTCCCAGGAACGTTTGAATACCACAACATCAGAGTTTACGATGAGGAGGCCACCAACCTGCTGGAGTACTGGAACGACACTTACAAGTTCATCACCAAAGCCAAGTAGGTGTCAGAGCAGTCAAATCACAGAAGGTCTCTTTGGTTTCTCAAAGTGTTTGTTGCGAATCGGCCTCATTTGCTTGTGTCGTCAGGAAAGCTGGCGCCAAGTGTCTGGTTCACTGTAAGATGGGCGTGAGTCGCTCTGCGTCCACCGTGATCGCCTACGCCATGAAGGAGTACGGCTGGGATCTGGACACCGCCTTCGACTACGTGAAAGAGAGGCGTGCTGTCACCAAACCGAACCCGTCCTTCATGAAACAGCTGGAGGAGTATCAGGGAATTCTGCTGGCGAGGTGTGCTATCAGACACAAGCAGCTGTGTAGCATAGTCTTTGTTTAGAAGCTTTTTCTAACTCGGTAGTTTTTTTTATTTGTTTTTTTTTCTTCTCTTTTCATCCACAGCAAACAAAGGCATAATAAGCTGTGGCGCTCTCACTCCGACGGCGACCTATCGGATCGTCCAGTGTTGATGTGCAAACCTTCATCTCCTTCTTTGGGCCGTGCCGACTCTCACAATAACAACACCTCCTCCTCCCCATCTTTACATCACTTTCTGGGAGTGGCAGTACTGCAGGCACTTGGTGCTGGACCCAAATCAAACAGCACAAACACCTTGTCCAACAGTGTGTGTGGATCACCGGTTCAGGAGGATGTCGGATCAGACTGTGAAGAACCTGTCCTGTTTCACCTGCCCAGACCGCGAGCTGCCACCGTAGTCCCTGACGAAAGACCGGACAATTCAGCGAGCGTTGCCGTCACTGTGCCTGTTGCTCTGCCACACCCTCCACCATCACTCCACATTTTGCCTCCCACCCCCGAACTGCAGCGCGCCCACAGGGGTGGGCTGTCTCTCGATTTACTCGACAGATCGGGCTCGGAGGAAGTCTCACCTCTCACTCTGGGATCCAGTGATTCAGACTCACTAACACAATCACTCTCTGATTCAGCAAGCGAAAAGCACACCCCACTCAGCCCCGAGACCCCCACCTGTATGCCTCTGGTTCTTGCCCTTGCTCCCAGCGATGACAACAACAACCCCAGCGAGCTGCAGATCGGCGACTCCCTTGACAGCCGCGGTGAGGCCGATGGGTCGTCCAACCACAGCACAGAGAGCATAGACTTCTTCACCGCCAGGGAAAAGTTCCTGGGTCTGGCACAAGACGGGCAAACTCAGACGCCTTCAGATCAGTCGCAGCGACGGACTCCTCTGTCGCCTGAGGGAGAGGCACCGGTCACTGAGGAAGAAGAGCAGGGGATTGGGACGAGTCAGGTAAAGGCTCCTGCAGCTTCTTTAGAATTCTTTGACGTCATGTAATAATTTTCAGTTAATCGGAGCAATTAATATCCTTCTTTAAGTTTGCATCAATTCATTGTAAACGCTAGAAGTCAGGGAAAAGTAGGTGATGATTATAACAATTAAAGTTGTCAAATGCCCTCTACCAAACAATTGACCTGAAAGTGGAAGGTTATATTTTCATTTCCAGTCAGTTCTCTGTACAGCTGTACGTCCTGTTATTGCAAAGTACAAGGGAGAGCGGGAGATTCGTAAAGCCCAGTTGTTCTCACAAGAGCATCAGAGCCAGACAACACCTGAAACATGGGTTTTGGAAGTGTGCTTTTGTTTTGAAAACGCATCAAACCTGAGGAGTAAAGAAAAGGAGTGGCCTTCACCCTGAGAAACGTGAAACGTGGCTCTGGGGCGGCTTTTGCCGCTTCAGGTGCTGGGAACCAGGCTTGTGTGCATGGGATCATGAATAAAACCTGCCATTTGGACATGGGCCTGGCAAATCTTTAAAAACGAGAATTTACAACAGTGACACCTGCTGGATGTTGAGAAAACGGTTTACAGTATTTTGCTAGTAGACCTGTGTGGTGTTTATGAATGTCTCTGCCTCATGACTAAAAAAACATCTTCATCTTCTCACCTCTTAGGTGTTTCTGCCGTCCGAGGACGGCTTGAACAAAGCCAGCCCCGACCAGACTCATCTCACTCACCATGACAACGGAATATCAGTCCGCCATATCATCACAGAGATTGAAGCCATATACCAGTCTTCCTCTCCCCCCCCTACTTCCTCGTCCTCCTCCTCTTCCTCTTCTTCGCTCTCTCTGTCTTCTAACAGCCCTCAGCTCAACCAACAGGAGGAGGCTGAGCCTTCTGAAGTCACGCATGCCTCTTTAACTCCACCTTCACACCCTCCATCTCCGCCCACACTGCCGTGCGACTGGCCCGTGGGCTCGGTGCGACGGGCCACCGAGCAGCTGGAACAGAGGATGAAGCAGGAGCAGGAGATGGCGGCCTCTCAGCGGTCGCCGCTGCACTCCCCCAGCACCGAGCAACCTCCTCCAACCCGTTTGTCCCTGCAGCTTGCAGAGCAAAAGATCACTCAGGGAGAGAACATGGCTAATGCTGAATCCAAAGATGGAGAGATGCATACAGGGTCTCCGACAGAGCTTCAAAGACTCAGCGACTCGGTCAAAGACAACCTCCAAGATCCTTCATACTCCCTTAATTCACAGATCACCCAAGAGTCTGGTGCTACACCTTTCATGATGCACGCATCCATAGATAGCCATGCAGTGACATCATCACTGGTCTCTACTCGTCAGTTAGTGGAGTCATCTCTAGATACCTCAGCCCAATTCCAAAGACGGGGCCAGCTGCCCGAGGCGGCTTCTAATCAAATCACTCTGGCTGGAATAACGGTGCAGGAGTCAGACTCGGATGAAAGGCTGGATTCCCGTCCCCAGGGCAGGCGGCCGGGCTGTGGCCCCGGCTGTGAAGCTCGGAGCCGGCTGGCTCGCAGCAGCCAGGAGCTGGAGCACATACAGCAGACTCTGCGGGAGCTGCAGGCTTTCCTGCAGGACGGTGTCAGCCTGGAGGCCACGGACGCTCCAGCAGAGGAACTGGAGCTGCCTCAGAGGCAGAGAGATGACACGGACTTGGAGCAGGGACAGTATAACGGAGGGAGTATTGATTTGACCCCTCCAGGCTTGGCGGTAGCACAGCGACTTAGAGAGATACAGGAGGGGAGAGGTATTGTGGAGCAAACGGGATGGCGCAGAGCCATGGAGCTGGAGGCTCGTATACGCCAGGCGGGCCTCACACCCCCTTCTCTCATGAAGAGGTCGGCCTCCTTAGCTAAACTGGACTGCTTGGAGCTGTCAGCAAATGACCTCAGCGACTTGGATCTGAGGACACACACCAGGACGAGCGCTCACTCCCAGGACTGCCCCTCCTCGTCCCAGTCTCACTCAGATGACACCTGGAAAAAGCAGAAAGTGTTTTCTCAGAACACAGGGGTGTCCTGCGATGACACGTCCTCGCCACCTTCCCCCCGCCCCTCCTCTGCTGCCCACAGTCATGCAAAGAATAAAGCAGAGAGGGATGAGCCAGATGGAAGTGGCGTGGCCTCTTCATCACGTCAGCAGGGCAGGGGACACTCATCGAGACGTTCTCGCAAAGCTTCTGCTGAGAAAAAACAACGAGCAGTCACCCTGCTGTACAACACCATGTGACACCCCCCGCCAGTGCAATGGACTAGAGTGAACATGACTGGAGCTGCACACTGGTGTGAAAGAGCCTGTGTGATGTGTGTGGACGTGGAGCAGGTTGCCTGCCCCTGTATTACCTCCAACGTATGAATGGCCAACACGTGTCTGCATGTAAACCACTGGATGTGTTACTTTAACTGGACGCTTCGTCTCAGCAGCAATATTATCATACATGTATAAGTCAAAGCTAAGACTGAACGGTGCCGATCAAGCGCTCCATTAGGGTTTTGTTTTTTTCTTGTTTTTTTTTTTTTTTTTTTTTAAGAAGCATCTGTTTTCAGTGTGTCCCTCTCTGCCTGTTCACAATTTACAGAACTACAACCAGAGGGGCTTTTTTTTCAGAACATGCACTTTACTGTTTTGATGATTTTTCTTTTATTTGAAGTCTTTCATACGCTGGGGAGGATTTTTTTTGCACTGTTGTCAGTAAACTTGTCTCTGTGGTTTTGTCTCCAAAGTGCAAATACATGTCTTTATTCAGATTTTTAATTAAACCAGGACAAAGCTGACATTTTGTTGTTTTTAATCGATACTTTAGTAGTAAGTAAATAACACAAGTTTGCTTTGACTGCACCATTTAATAAAAAAAACAACATTTTTTTAAGTCCTTTACGTCACAAACTCCACCGCAGATAGAGAAAGGTGAGCTGCAATTGATTTCAGTCCTTCAACAAATCTACTAAACCTGCAGGGCAGGAATGACCTACGGATTTGAGCATTCCTCTGGAGCTTGTGGAAAACTAAATGGTGCGCCTAAAGTAAAGGGAAATGTGAAGACATGATTTATGTTCTTACCAGTCAACACACAGACTGCGACGTTGTAAATAAACCCTCAGCTGAGTTCAAAGTGTCCAGCCCATCTAGGTTTTCCTGTAATTTTAAACTGGAGTAAGTGTTTCTTTGGACACGTGACAGCCGTTTCCATGGGGAAACGACCGGCAGCTTATTTCTGGCTGACATTTTACCTACTGTTTCATGTGAGTAATTAAACACTAAGATGTAGGTCACCCTCCCCCCGTGACGTATACACAAACCAGCCCAAGTGTGGCTTCAAGAGCTCGACCTGCCTTTTCTGCTGCAGGCAGTAGAAATGTGTAAAATAAGAGCAAAGACTGCAGGTGTGAGTGGGTCGAGATGAGCGGCGGGTCGATCCGTGGATGGTCCTACCCGTTCAACACATCAATACATCCATCGATGGGCCTACCAGTTGGATACATCCCAGATGATCCAGCAATGGTGTTGAAGGATTTTCTTTCTTTTTTTTTTTTTTGGCTCCCAATCACCAAGTGGAGCTACTCGCAATTCCCAACATGGCAAAGAAAAACAGCTTTTCAAATTTTTTTTTTTTTTAAAGCATCTCCTTTCTATATCAATATTACAGACTTTAACCTAGTACTTGGTTAAAATAAATGTCTCAGTGATGCAAGCCTCGGGTATAAAGGATCATTCCTAATGTTAATTAACTTTTATTTCCTCAAAGTTATCCCAAAGTGATTAAGAGTCCAAGTCGCAGCCAGGTGCTGCTAATCAGCAGCTCTCGAATTGATTATCATCTATAAAAGACGGCATCTTGGCAGTTTATTTATTGGTCGGGAGCTTTCAGCTGCATGCTGACACAATGCTAAGAAGGAAAGACATAAGCGTTGGGCTTAGAGAAATAATCGTTGCTGCACCTCTCTGGGGAGAGACAAGGGGAAGATATGCAGCAAAGGCTGGGGAAACTGGTGAAGACGCAGGAAGGTTGTGCAGGTGCGAAACTCTCACTGCAGGGGGCTGGATAAAGAGTTTCTCCAGGTGCGGGGCGTGAGACTGGAGTCCATCCCATTTTAAGCCTCTCTTTTTAATCGCTTGCACACGCTCCAGACGTTACCGGTCAAGTGAGGCTGCACGCTGCTGGTTCAGATAATGCCACAGCTCGTTTCTTGCTCTCTGGCTTGAGCGGTATTTCTTAGAGGGTTTGCTGTTTTCTAAGCTCTCCTTTGCCTCCCTGTCAAGCCTAAAATAACTACAGTCAAAGACCCCCTCGGATCGGGCTGAGGCGCCGGGAATCCGTGTCACAGGGAGGATGATGGAGGTGGCAGCTGCTAAAAACAGATCAGCTCTCTTTGTTGCAGACTGACTGCAGCATCACCCGCGTTAAGAGAAAAGAAGAGCCTGTATCACCATCCTCCACCGGAGAGGCCTCGACAACTCAGAGCTGGAGGGGCGGGGAGCTGAACATTTTGAAAGCTGTTTGTAATTTAAATAAGCCTGTAAAAACGCAAAAAAAGAAACCACAAATACGCTGCTGCTCCAAAAGATGCTTCTTTAATGGAATCATTGGAATTCACTTCCCAGCTGTCACGAAACTTCTCGATGCATCTGCTTTTCTGCAACATTTTTTTAAAAAGTAAATTATTAAAAAAGGGAAAGAAAAGTAAATCCAGAAGAGGCGTAGGCTGCTCTCCCCAGTTTGTGCTGATATTACACTGTGAAATTAAACGTGTATTTCAGAGAAATAATCATAAAACGTACATAAACGCCACTTTTCTCCACATTTCCTCAGCTTGGCTCGACTCACACCTCAACCGTAACCCAACGCGAGGTGACTTCACAAATATGAGCCAACAATCAGATGATTTTTTTTTTGGGGGGGGTCGATTTTCAGGTTGCGGTGCTGTGAAACAAAGCTCAAACACCGCGCCACCCCGACGAGGCGCAGACCGTGCTGACAAATTGTACCATCATCGAATAAATAACAAACATTAAAATAATCTGCTCATGTACAGTGAGGCAACTGAAAGAAAAGTCCCTTTTAAAGTTAACATCTCTATTCCACACGGAGCATCGTCCCTTTATTAGATTTATCACACACAAGCTTGTGAAGAGCGTATTTGCAGAACAGTAAAGTAAGTGCGCAGGGTGGTCTCAGCATCACCCCGCGGTCTCGTCACACAGGCTGCACCTACAGCTGGCCCGGCTCTATTTTGTGCTCAAACTCAACAACACCCATTAACAGTCATATATGTGATCCACCAACAAGCGAAGTACAGTACATCTGGATTTTGTGCAAACAAAAAAGAGAGAAAAAAGACATTTATAAGTGTGGTATTTTAAATCGTTCATTAAAAACTGAGGAAGTCAGATGGTTTTTTTGTCGACATTCATCTCAACTGTAAGGAAGAGGGCTCTCGACACCGCTCAGTCCGGTCTGTCACTGCTCCAACAAAGAGCCCGGGTCTCCCGGCGGCAGAGGGGGTCGGGTACATGTGTGTGTGTGTGTGTTCTGGTGGAGCAGGAGACGGCCGGGTTTTAGGACAGGAGGTGGTCTCCTTAGCCTGACGCAGAGCTGGTTTTAAAAATACTCAGTAGTACCTGCAGTCAGAACTCAAAACTTGTTTTGGGTGTATTGTTGGTTGTAAACTGGCACTGGTCGAGAGAGGGACCATGTGGCACCGCAGAGAGGAATCTGGTCCCCCTCCGAGCTGTCTAAAGACTGGACAGCAGGAATGACGTATGGCTTCGTGGGAATGGTCTGGTGAAGGTGATGGGAGAAGGAGACAGCTTGATCACTCCCAGCCACCGGGAGAGTGTGCTTAATGTTTTAAGGTGGCCAGTTCTGCCCTTTTCTCCCACGTGTCCTCGGTCCAGACCCTTCCCCGCAGACCCGCCCACTGGGTTCTCATTTCTCCATGAGCGACAGCTGGATGATGCGCTGCAGCTCCTCCTCCTCCTGCCGCCGCCGAAGGTCCGCCTCCTCTTGCTCCCGGGCCGAGATCTCCATGGCGATGCGCAGCTGCTCGTCATAGCTGCAGGCTGGTGGCTGTTTCTTGGAGGGGGTGGAGCATAGGCTTGATGGGGGGCGTGGTTTGTGCTGAGGGGTTCTGGGGAAGAACAAAAACGGTTTGTAAATTTTATAAAGAAAAAAACTGCGCTGGTTAACAGAAAATTCCAGGATTTTTTTTTTGTAACAATCTCCTCTTTTTAGAGCTATATACACAAGCTTTCCAAAACTTTTGTGCATGCACACGGTGATCTTATTAGACATGTTGCGATGCAGATTAAAGTTCAAAATTAAGCAGTCACATCAGTTTCACAGAATTAATGTTCTGCCTTCTGATATCCTGGATGAATTCAGCAGATAACGTTTTTTTTTAAAATATATAAATCACAGTGGTATATCAAGGCTGGTCAACATTTCTGTTGCCTTGTGTAGTTCAGCAAGTGGAAAATGATCTGAACTGCAAAAGAAACTTAAGAATGAAGAATCTGTCTTTTGCAAATTCTTTGCATTTAAACGTATTAATAAGTTTATAACACATTTATACACACTTAAAGCAAAAAGAGTAAAAAAAAACAACAACAAAAACAAAACAATCACACATGTATTCAGCTGTTAAACATGAAATCACAGTTTGTGATTGTGTTAAAGCCAATAAAGATTATTTCTTGGGCAGATGGAAGGAGATTTTGGAAACATCACTAAATCTCTGTGGATGGGCCTTAACAGAAAGTATATTTAATCCCACTACTGGACTAACATGTGGCATCTAAAAACCACAAAGCCAGAGCATTGTCCGCATTTAAGACAGTTGCTGACACAAATATCCTCATGGAAGATGACGCAATAAGAAAACACCTGCATGAGACTAGATGTAAAACTGTACAATAATACTAAACATGTTTGATGTTGTAACAGTGAGACGTGCAAAAGACAGTCTCTGATTTGTTCTGGTTGCTTCCTTACACCTAACGACTGAGATCAATAAAAATACACTCCGACTCCAGCAAGGCTTCACGATTTTCTTAATGACTGTGGAAATTTGTCTGCGACCTTGAAAACGCTTATAAAACCAAGAAGTGTTCGGTTTCCATTCGACTATAAAAGAATCCCATAGAGTGAGATGGTGTTTGTAGGAAGAACCGGCAAAGAAAGAAAAAAAACCAACAACCTCCAACCAACTCCCCACGGGGCTGCTGTGACGGAGCAGGCGGAGCAGCCGCTCGCTTGGAGGAACTAAGCTGGCAGAAGTTGGAACATTTCCAGGAGAATTAGCAGGATTATATGAGAATCAATGGAAATGAATTGAAAAAAAGTAAGTAGCTCATAGCAGGGAACACAGGGTTCCCCAAAACAGGGAGCAAAGTCGAATAGGATTTTGTGATATTACAACGCTAGTTTTAACCATTTCTTTCTATGGCATCAACCTCACGAGTAATTTTATTTGGTGTGGTGCAGAGGTATCAGAAAGGTTTGTTTCAAACAAGTGCCATTAGGCATCAAGGGGTTAAAGTTTTACTTATTAAATGTTTTTACAGAAGCCGGTTAACCAGTAAATCCAATATTGTCAACGTAAACCAGCTAAAACTGTTTTATTGACCATTCAAGAGGGCAGCTATCATAATGACGCTGCCTCTTCCACCTTCTCTAACCGGTGTTCTGCCAATACACCAAAACAAAAGGTAAAATGTGATTCCTCATACTGATTAGCTTCCATTTGTTCATCCGGCGTATTTCAGGTCATTTGTCCAGCATGAGAGAACGAGATATAAAACGGTTTGAACTGCACAGGACATTTCATTACGGTCTGTTTGTTCTATTCAAGAAGCTTTTTCAGATCATTTTCTGCAAAATAAAACGAATTGGTTTGATTCCCGGCCCGGTGGGGGTTTCTGTGTGGAGTTTGCATGTTCTCCCCGTGCTTGCGTGTGTTCCCTCCGGGTACTCCGGCTACCTCCCACAGTCCAAAAACCTACATGGTAGGTTAATTGATCATTCTAAAATTGCCCGTAGGTGTGAATGTGAGTGTGCATGTTTGTCTGTCTTTCTATGCGGCCCTGCGGCAGACTGGCGACCTGTCCAGGGTGTCTCCTGCCTTTCGCCTACTATGCGTCGGGAAAGGCTCCGACGGACCCCCGTGACCCGGTAACGGATTAAGCGGGTATAGATAATGGATGGATGGAAAACGAATTCTACAAAACTGCCAGATTTGACTCCACACCATTTGACTCCAAACTGAAATATTCCTGCTTCCCTCAAGGAAAGTTTCTTGAAAGTTGCAGACAATTTACTTAAAAAAAATGTATTTATTTTATTTAGAAATAATAATAAAAAAAAACCCCTTCCCATCAGCTGTTCGAGCAGCTGCAAGTGTCCTCCGGTAAAACACTGAACCCCACATTCCCGTGGTGCATGATCTTTGGTGTGTGAGTGTTTGTTGAGTGTTTGTGATCTCAGTGTTTAAAATTCCCAGTGATGCCAGTGTAACGTTTTAAATGCCGTTATTCTCACTTTGAGTATTTTTTACAATATTAAATTTACTTCAGTAAAAGATTGTAGCGCTTTTGACAATGGAAATATGAGATCTTGATCTTTGGAAATCAAAGCCAATTTATTATCCTGTTTTATATTCACAGATATGATAAATTGCTGTAAATCTCTCCTATTAATTAAAAGTGAATGGTGGCTACAGATTACCATTAAAATTCTGCTGTTGGCTTGTGGCATCTTTGACATGGAAATGAACAACACAGTGGAACATCCTAATCGTATTACTTTGGGGTACAAATACTGTCCAGGAGGAAGACTGTCTGAAGAAGAAGATAATATGAGAGCAGGACAGTCTGCACACGCAGCTGCTCATCTCAGGGATGGCGGATACAGATAACAGGCAAAAGTCAACTGTGACAGCGAGAAACTCTCCTTCTCCTCCCCCATGCTCCCTCTGCAAACACACACACCACCGTGCCGAGGAGATAGGAGACCAGAGAAGAATAGCAGGATGGATAAGATAATAGAGTCGGGGGAGGACAGGACAGGATGGCAGGATGTGAGTCAAAGATGGAAGGAAAGAGTTGCAGAAGGGGAACAAATACAATGAAGAATCGCAAGAGTCAGAGGAAGTCAGAGGCAGGGAATGGCGACGTATTTCGTCTTTGTGCTGACACTCATGGAGATTCACCGTGATTTGTTTGAACTCTTTTGAAGATAAAAGTCCTGCTCTTAGCTCCAAACAAGAGAGGGGTCCGACGCTGGACTAAAATGTGTCCCTGTCGCGAAAGACGAAGACGTTTTACGTCTTACCTCTCTAGACGGCTGGGGTCACAGGACAAGGGGTGAGCGCCTGGCTTGCTGTTGGTCAGCGCCTCCCAGATGGTCACCTGGACACGGAGAGAAGGTAGCACAGGAAGTCAGAGAGTGGGTGCAGGAAGTGGACGTTCAGAGGGGCGGAGGGGTTTGTGAAGCAGCATAAAGCTGCGTCCCTGGGGTGCTTTCCTGTCAATGTATGCAGCACAACGACAGGCCGCCGGCCCGAATCATGACTCATGAACTAAAAGTGAACCGATTCCTGCTCTTTCAAGACCCCAAGACTTATAAATGTAACTTTAACTAGGACTTCTGGATGAAAGTCATAAAAAATATTTAGCTTAATGGGCAAGTTAGTAACAAGACTGGATAGAAAAAAAAAGCATGTCATACGGGCATTTATATGCTGAAATAAAGATGGGTAGTGCTTTGTCAATCTACCAAAGTCTACAAATTGTGAAACCGTTCCAGAATATTGTGCTTCAGTAATCAAATTCCCATCATCCACAGTAAATATCATAAAAACCCAGAGAATCTGAAGAAATCTCTGTATCCACAGGACACAGCTGAAACTCAATATTGGCCCTTGTCTGTGTTTAAAAAGAAGAATGATTCTCAATAATTCCCAAACATTCAGAATAAGGACAGAGTTTGCCATGCCATCCACAACTGCACGTTAAAGCTCCATCACACAAGGAAGAAGCTTTACAGAGTGGGAACATGATCCAGAAACGTTGTTGTCTTCTC
Organism: Xenentodon cancila; assembly: GCA_014839995.1. Classification (NCBI taxonomy): domain Eukaryota; kingdom Metazoa; phylum Chordata; class Actinopteri; order Beloniformes; family Belonidae; genus Xenentodon; species Xenentodon cancila. Next base: position 9,805,861 of record CM026201.1, on the reverse strand, counting down.
TGGGCCAGAACTCATTTAAAACGGTCTGAGGTAAAAAAAGGAAAGTTTCGCCGTGGTCTACTAAAGAGACTAAAGATGAAAGGTACCATTTAGCATGTTATTAGATCTTAATGGACTTGTGAGGGTGTGGAGGTGCAGTACTGTGTATGGAATGGGCAGCTTGCACATCTGGAAAGGAAACATCAATACCAGTTTAGAGAAATATATGCTCGCATCCAGGCTGTGTCTTTGTCGAGGAAGACTTTGCGTATTTCTGCAAGATGTTGATTAACTAAATACTGCGTCCATTAGAAAAACATGGCTTTGAAGACCCATGCAGCTAAAATAAATATCAAATAAATATATGTGGACTGTTGCTAAAAGCCGAGGGAACGGCGCAGAGTGGTAAACCGCATCCAACGCTGGCGAGACATGTTGCTGCCATCAGTAAATCTGAAAAGCTTCAACATGGAAACAGCGTTCATGACACTTCATACATAAGTTTGATTAGTGCAGCAGTAAGAGCCGTAAATCACTTGATGTCAGCAGCGTTATCCTCACGCACCTGCCTTAATAATCCATCTGTAATTAAAAGCCTCCTCACCTTTGTCAGTGCAGCCCGCAGCCGCCGTGGAACCGCTTAACAGCAGGCTGCTGGAGACGACTGGACAACCGTGTACCTGTCTCCTCTCCCTTTCTACCCTTTGGTTCATCAGTTAAAAAAAAAACCCAAAACAAATAAACAAAAAAAAACCCCTCAGGGCATGTTCTCTGATCTCTCTCAATGAGTCTATTTATACCGGCGTCTAGAAGAAAGCCAGGGACTATCCGGACCAGGATCTCTGGGATTTAAAAGCAGCTCCTATCCCGAGGCAGCGTTAAATGTAATGGGTTCAGGCTCCACACATCAGAAGCTATTTATTCCACGTATTGATTTTACCTCACTATTGACTGTTTTTATTTTGTGACCGACCGCTTTTTCGTGGTTCAGTGCATGCATATGTCTGGCCTTGCTTGACTTATTGTCAAGTTTATTACTATAATCTGTAGGGGTGGAAACTGTCCACAACGATTGGTAGTAAGAAACCCCTTCGGATCTTGTAAACAAAATCTTTTACGACACATCAGTTCACTGACACACACAAAACACCTTGGCAGAAGACATTTACAGAAAAAAGCAACTTTTTCCTTCGACTGACGGGTGCTGTAACTTTGCGCTTTCTTTCATTCATGCTTCCATAACGATGTGCAGCAACTTAAACCAAGAAGACCATGTGATCAGAGGAGCCTCAGTCAGAGACAAACACATGCAAAAGCAACAAATACTTTACTGTCTTGCAAGACCAGACAAAAGTTGACTGTGGCCCTACCCCTCTTTTTATGGGATTTCATTTTGCACCCAAAAAGAAATAGTTTTAGTCACTGAAGAACATCTGGAAGTTCAACATTTTGTACTTTACAGCAAGGAATCTTGCACATGCATGGGTGCAGGGATGCTCGAAAGTGTGAAATACTCTGCATTTGACATTTACAAGCAGAATATTTAGTGTGATGAATCTGGTAACGGGCAGTTCCTCGCCTGCTCAGTTTCCCCCGTGCACTTTTTTTTTTTTTTTCACCTGGCCAGTTGAACATACTTCACTTCAATTTAGCAGATCTCACAATCTAGCAGATTAGCAGATCTCCCAATAAATCTGCAGGTTTTTTCATACATATTTAGAGCTTTTGGTACCGTGCAGTACATGGAAGTGCAAAAGCTTAAATATTTACAGATGTGCTCACTGACTGCTTGCTCCACCCCTCCTCCAAAGAGCTATTATCCTGTAACTCGGAATTCTTTTAGCTTCTCCGAAACCACAAAGAGAGCAAGAGCACAAGAGCAACAGGCTATGAGTCAGATGATGTGTTCGTCCTCTCAAACGTAAGCGTCAACATTCCCAGCGAACGGACCTGCTATACAGAGCAGGCATTCATTAACAATCAGCTTTAGTCTCGCTTGTTTGTAGGATCACCAGCTTCACCTCAGAGTACAGAAGTCCTTTTCCTGGATATGATCACTATGTATGTATTAATACACGAGACGCCGGTTTGGCAGCACATCTGGGAGCCTCGGGGAGTGACAGGCAGGCCAGGAGGTTCGTTCTCAGAGGGTGAATGCCTGTTGCGTGCCTGCTCTTTAGATTAACGACATTTTGATCAATTATATTTTTCTCATCTATAAATGGAGCACAAGCTTATTTTTCCACAAACGGCTTAATCGTTAATTAATTGTTATGAATCACATTTTTGGAATTAGTCAATTTGCGGGAAACTCTGCTGGTGTGTGGATTCTGTATGTTTTCTGTCTATAGTGCTTTTTTTGTTTTTGTTTTTTTTAAATGGGGAGAAAATGAGCACTAAAGTCAAAGCGGAAGTGACTTATAGACGCAGCCAGCTAATGAGGTCAGAGCACTAGATGATAGTTCTGAACGCTTCGCTCTTCACTCTTCGCCACCTAATATGAGTAAGTAAAATCTATTTGTCGAGCACTTTTCACAGACAGAAGTCACAAAGTGCTTCACAGAGCAGATAAAACAGAAGAGAAAATGATGCCAATGCACAGAATATAACTAAAACACTGCCCAAATACATAAAAACACATATTCATCTTTAAAAAAGTAACAAAATGAAGCGTGATTTATCACAGATCACCCAAAAGTCCTTTTTAAAAGAATCAGCAGACTCAGCGAACCTAACAGCTGTGGGTTAAAGAGTTTAAAGGCGATGGCCTCACTTGCCCTGTCACCACAGGTTTTTAAGTGGGCGTGTGGGACAAACAGTAGCTTTGGGCTGCCGGATCAAAGTGAGGCTGCTGCTGAGTGCAAACTGAGTAAATCAGCCACATAAGCTGGAGCCCGACCATCCAGGGACCAGCACGTGATGGTTGAGGTTTTAAACTGGACTCCACAGGAAGCCAGAGTAGGGCTGAGAGCTAAGCAGAGGTCAGTAGAGTCACAGTCGATCCGTTTTACAAGAGTACACGGCATCCAATAACAGGATCGGCTTGCATTGGTCCAAACATTTGTTTATGTGGTTTACCACCACACCCTTATAGTCCTGAGAAATCCTCTCTTAAAGGGTTTGTTTCTAGGAGCCTTAATTGGTATCAGTGTCGTCAGCGCTGTTTCTGGCACTGGGAAAAGTGAGCGTCTCCCTTAAAAGAAACAAAAGGAAATCTGCGTATATATACTTATTTTGATGCAAAAAAGAGTATAACATGGGAGCTTTTAAGACAAACACACAGTCTTCTTTGTGGCGCCTGAGAAAAAAAATGACGATCTCCGAAGAGCTGCACATTTCAGTCACCTGATCGTATTCAGATCCGGCCTCCAGCAAACTCTGCTGTATGGCAAACTGGAGCAAGTCCTCCTCCTCCTCCCTCATGCTGTCTCTCTGTTTGCCTCCTAGCAGGGTGTATCCAGGCGGGGGCTCGAACACACACGGGGGGATTTCTCCAGCGCGGCATGACACTGTTTCACACAGAGGTGGTGGGAGGGGGTTACAGAGGGCAGGAGATGGGAGGGAGCGTTATCTGACAGTAAAGGAAGCTGAAGGAGAAGAGAGGAAAAGTAAAAACAGAAGACGCATTTCTAAATAAAAGTGAGAAAACCACTTGGTTCTTTGTGTTTAAGTTTCCGTCACCGCTGTGACTCAGTGAGTTACACTTCGACTCGGCACAGTTGCAGATTCAGACCGAGCTGATGGGATTAAGTGACGAGGACTGCAAACCGCAATGTCTCACACGGCACAGAGAGCAAAACATCAGAAGTCAGACCAAACATCGTCGCGTGATGCCTTTTGTAAAGCCCGCAGCAAAAATGCTTTTGGAAGTTTTTAAAACTTGTAAGAGAAAACATGCAATCGTGCAACTTCAGCTGAAGCAGGGCATGGAAGAGAGATGATTGAAGTTTTAAAAGGCAGTTAGGGAGTGTCATCTTACTGGTGGAGCTTGAGCTGGAGACGCTGGATGAATCACTGCCTGGAGAGGGGGTTTCTGTCCTCTGGGGGTCCCTCTGTCCGTCCCCGTCTGCCACAATTTCATTGTCAGAACGGCCGGTTCCCTCCTCACAGCCGTTCAGGTTGCTGAAGGTGATCCTGGCGTTCAGGATGTGGTACAGGGGGATTTCTGCAGGTGAGAGGAAAGAACAAATGCCAGGACGTTAACGGTCCCTGTTAACCTGGTCCCACTCAACCAGCTCTTTGTTCTTCTCTGTCTTTTTTTCTCCTTCCCTCAATTTGTTCCCTCAAATGTATCAGTTTATTAACTTCTCATCCTCGCGTCATCCTCTCCAGTTAAGCAGCCCACATTTTCACCTCCTCCCTTTCATTGCACCATCCATCTCACTTTTCTTGCGCTCACCGATCTTGATGGGGAAGCCGGGCGGCAGCCGCAGAGTGATGAAGTCACGCAGCTTAGCGAACAGGGCATTTGAGATCGCCATGAGATCAATGATAGGCACCACTTGCTCTGCCAGGGACAGAGGATGGGACTCACACAACCACAGCTTGGCTTTAAACCTGGAGACAAGAACATGCACGCACATATCTGAAGAGGAGACAGAGCCCGTCGATGAGGATCACCGGATTCTGACTTGAGCTCAATTAAAGCAATTTGTGTTCTCGATCAGACAGTTCTTTGGCCAGAGATACAAAAAGACATTGATTACATCAGCGAACAGTGGCTGTCCGCAAGCTGCTGACTCGCATTTAGAGCCAGGCCGATCAATCCCTTTACTCTAATTTGTGCAGTAATTAACACATGATTGAGAGGCAGCTCTACGTCTGCGTGAAGAATTCATCCTTATCATGTCCCGTCACTTTTCATTTGGCGGCGAGGAAGGGTGGAACCGAACCTGACAGAGAGGAAGTCTGAACCAAAGATCAATCGGCAGGCGGATGGGAGCGAATCACACTCGCATTGTCGTAAAGTTAAAAAGACGTAGGCTTTCCATCTTATCGTTTTGTTTCATTTTTCAGATGACGGGTTTTTAAAAGACTCTTCTGTGTGTTTGTCTGTTCACTTTTATTCTGCTTTTTCCTCGCAGGAGGTTCTGAAGGATTCCTTCATTTCTTATTTTGTTTATATATTTTTTTCTTTTAATATAACAGAGTGAAAACGATCTGTGAGTCATGAGTCATCCAGCTAGAGCTGCGTGACACACTGCAGAGGCATAAATCATCGCTTGACTCCGTGGGAGCTTTGCAAAATCCTAAATTCTCACGTGCATGAATTCGTCTCTCTGCCAGTTATCCGTCTCTGACCTCAGGATCGCGGAGGTCACCTCCCACGGGAGGCAGATATTACTCTGACGTATACACGCCCTTCGTTTTGTCAGTTTTGGCATTTCATCGGGAGCTTTGAGGACCAGTGCGCTGAACGAATGGATGCCTGCCCGTTTGTATTCCTGGGTGTCTGTGTCACCTCTGGGTCTTGGTGGTGAGATGGCACGGGTGGCCGATGTCCCTCTGGGTCGGTGACAAGCTGGGGTTAAAGTATTCCTCGGCTGTCAGCGCGGCAGGGTTTGTCACCGTGGGAGACGACATCTGTGTCACCAGAGCCTGAAGTAAGTAAATTATGAATGAATAACAAATGTCTCCAGGAAAGCAGATGATTGTTAATCAGTACCAGTGCAATGGTATTTGAGAAGCAAAAAACCCCCCCAAAACACAAAACCTCTTTACCAGCAGTAGCGTGAACAGTTTGTGAAACATGAGTGAAAGGTTGAAAGAGGAAAAGGTGACCGGATTTACACTATTTGAAAAGTAAATGATCACTCAGCCGCACAAAACGTTTCATCTGTCCGACCTACAGACTCCGCACCGGGAGCTGTCTCCTCACAATGATCACAGTTGCTCTGACTGAACCTATCTAATGGCATCAAGAGCCAGCTTCATCTCCATCACATGGTCCAGCCCAGTGAAACTCTCAGTCAAATCCACAGGAACCAGACTAATTATTTGTATCGAAAATGAAAATAATTGTGAATTTGACCAGCTCCATGGGGCCTTTATCATCCAGTCTTTCATACATGTATTGTCAGAAAAAGGCTTATTTCATCTTGTGAGTTTGTATGACAGCATATAGTTTATTGTTGCTACAAATACTTGATGCTTGGCTTGTTTGTAAATATATTCTGTCTCTCAATAAAAGTCAGAAGACAATTTCAGTGCTTATTCTTCTCTTCACATTTATTGACAAGTTTGTATAATAGTTAGCGTGCTTGAAAACCAACTTGATCTCCTGCTGGAACAAAAAAATGCTGTTGGGAAATAAAAGCATACTTTCCTTTCACTTGTGTGGATCTTCCATCAAACTGCTGCATCACTGACCCGTTACTGGGTGAACGTAACATGTAGTCAACCAAAACTAGTCTTTTACTAATATTGTGGTTTTGTCTTAATTTAGCAAGATCAGACTGAAATGATCCATGGGCCACTTCGTTTTTAAAGATGTTTTGTAATTATTTAGTAATGTACAATAGTTAGTACTCCCTCCTTTGTCTTAGAGAAGTAACTGTGGTTGTACGTCAAACTGAAAAATATAATTTTAAAGGATATTTTTAAACAATTTAGTGGGCAGTGTCTAGAGTGAATTGTGATCATTCACAAATGGAAAAAAATAAAGAATTCAAGACAGTTGCGAATCTCGTCAGGAATGCAGGAATTCGTCAGAATATATATATATATATATATATATATATATATATATATATATATATATATATATATATATATATATATATATATATATAGATATATATATATATATCTATATATATATATAAACTCGTTCCTCACCCTCCGTGGGTGGTGTCCCTTCTAAGCTCGGGTCCTCTACCAGAGGCCAGGGAGCTTGAGGGTTCTGCGCAGTATCTTTGCTGTTCCTAACACCGCACTTTTCTGGACTGAGATGTCTGAGGTTGTTCCGGGGATCTGCTGCAGCCACTCTTCCAGTTTGGGGGTTACTGCCCCGAGTGCTCCGATCACCACGGGCACTACTGTCACCTTCACCTTCCAGGCCTTCTCCAGCTCCTCTCTAAGCCCTTGGTATTTCTCCAGTTTCTCGTGTTCCTTTCGCCTGATGTTACCATCACTTGGTATTGCCACATCCACCACCACGGCTTTCCTCTGCCCTTTGTCTACCACCACGATGTCTGGTTGGTTTGCCATCACCATCCTGTCTGTCTGTATCTGGAAGTCCCACAGGAGCTTTGCTCTGTCATTTTCCACCACCTTGGGAGGTATTTCCCATTTTGACCTTGGGGTTTCTAGCCCATACTCCACACAGATGTTTCTGTAGAGTATGCCCGCTACTTGGTTATGGCGTTCCATGTATGCTTTTCCTGCCAGCATCTTACACCCTGCAGTTATGTGCTGGATTGTTTCCGGTGCTTCTTTGCACAACCTACACCTTGGGTCTTGTCTGGTGTGGTATATCTGGGCCTCTATTGCTCTGGTGTTCAGAGCCTGCTCCTGTGCAGCCAGGATGAGTGCCTCTGTGCTGTCCTGTAGGCCAGCTCTCTCTATCCATTGGTAGGACTTCTTGAGATTAGCCACTTCAGTTATGGTTCGATGGTACATCCCGTGTAGGGGCTTGTCCTCCCATGATGCTATCTCCTCCAGCACCTCTTCACCTTGCCATTGTTTGAGGCATTCACTGAGTACGTCATCCGTTTGGGCCTTGTCCTTGATGTACTCATGGAGCTTGGCAGTTTCGTCCCGGATAGTGGCTTTCACACTCACTAGTCCTCGGCCTCCTTCCTTACGGCTTGCGTACAGTCTCAGGGTGCTGGATTTGGGGTGGAACCCACCATGCATGGTGAGGAGCTTCTTTGTCTTAACATCTGTGGTCTGTATCTCTTCCTTTGGCCACCTTATTATTCCTGCAGGGTATCTGATCACTGGCAGGGCGTAGCTGTTTATTGCCCGGGACTTGATCTTGCCATTGAGCTGTCTTCTTAGGACCTGCCTTACTCGCTGGAGGTATTTGGCTGTTGCCATTTTCCTTGTTGCCCCTTCGAGGTTACCATTTGCCTGTGGTATTCCAAGGTACTTGTAACTGTCCTCAATGTCTGCTATTGTTCCTTCTGGGACTGAGACCCCTTCTGTGTGGACTACCTTGCCTCTTTTTGTCACCATCCTCCTACATTTCTCAAGCCCGAATGACATCCCAATGTTGTTGCTGTAGATCCTGGTGGTGTGGATCAGGGAGTCTATGTCCCGCTCGCTCTTAGCGTACAGCTTGATGTCATCCATGTAGAGGAGGTGACTGAGGTGACCTTTGTGGGATCCTTCAGGATCTGGATCGTTCGCCCTTCGGTTAGCCATTCTGGGTGAGTCCCATCTCTTAGCAGCTGGCTCATTTCTGCTGCCAGGCGCTCATGGAGTGCTGTGAGTTTCTTTAGCCAGTAGGCCTGGATCATGTCTGGGCCCGGTGCTGTCCAGTTTTTCATACCTGAGACTCTTTCTTCGATGTCCTATATATATATATATTTATACCGATATATATATATATATATATATATATATATATATATATATATATATATATATATATATATATATATATATATATATATATACACACACAAGGTTGGAAGAAACAGTTCTGGAAAGGTTCTGACATTTCTATTGACTTTTCTAACCATGACTATAAATAAACCGTGGCTCATCAAGCAACGCAAAAATGTACGTCCTTCATGAAATGGACATGATTGATTTTTACATGATCCCTTTTTTCACTAAAAAAACTGCACAATACAAAGATTATATAACAATCTCACCTAAAATGATGAAAAGACGGTTTTATCTTTAACTTAACTCCTTTTGGAGATCGTTTGATGATCTTCACAAAAACAATCATTTTGATCAGGGCTACCGAAACCTTTCGGAAACCACTGATCTGACATTTTCACAATAAAGTGTTCAATGAATGCAACAAAACACAAAGATGTGTCTTATGTGAGCGCTCATCAAAACAGTAGATGTTCACTGCTCTAACAAATGCATGGCTTTTATTTGTTGAGAATGACTTTAGTGTATAATTATCTCTTCTTAAGCATTTAGGCTTAACAGAGTGGAATCAATTCTGCATTAGAGCTTTGCAAGTGCACCAAATATCTACAGATTGAATATTAAATTTAAAAAAAGAGCAGTTTTTAAGAAAAACCAGTGAGTGGAAAGATAAAAAGGTAACAATGAGAGAGGACAAGTGACGAGAGGATAAAGAAATAGGATAAGGAGAGAAACGTGAGTTACTGTTGCCCTCCAGCTGCAACAAATAAAAAAAACCGCAATCAATATTTGACAGCAGGTTTGGAGCCTTCAAGTGACAGAGATAATGAAGGGCTCCAGGAATACTCTCCTTCTGAGGACGGAGATCAACAACAAGGATTCACAAACTATCTAATCCATCCAAGGGGACTACGACGCTGATACTAAATATAATAATTCACTCAAATCAACAAGGTTTATCGTCGTGCTGATTGTGATCCTTGTAATGAGTATATGAAAGCTGTCTACAAAGTCCAATCATTAGAGGGCGGGATGCCACGACAACAAAAAACAAACCCCAAAACTAATATTTTAAGTGATGAGTTACAGATTTACTGACTACTCACCCCGTTGTTTGGACCCATGTGTTGCTCCGCAATCCCGAGGAAGTTCTGCAGCGGAGTTCTCCCACCTGCTCACATATACATACAATGAAGAGTTAAAACAGGATTATTGAGTTTTAGCCAAAGTATAGCCTGAAATTGTCCAGTTGGTCTCCATTTGTCTCGTTCTAGTTTTAGTTTGTCTCCAAAGCTAGTTAATGTCAGTTTTATACAGTTTTGTTTGTTTGTTTTGTTTTGTTTGTTCTTCCTCAGATATTATCTGAAGAATAGGAGACTGAATGGCGGGAGAACATCATGGAAAAGTTTGAGAGTTAGCTCAGATGTACAAAGTATAGATTAGACCACAAAAAGACTCAAGAAAGTAATAATGGAAGGGAAAATGAGAGAGTGACAGAGTAAGAGACCAAATGAGAAAATCCAGGGTTGCAAAAACAACTTAACCACAGCGCCTATAGGGGGACCCTCTGAGGGAAAAATAATTGCAAAAGCACCCTGTGCTGCTTTAAAGAAAAGAGTTTTCTCAGCCAACCCTTCCAAACAAGCCGTACTTATTCTGTCTTTTTCTACTTGCACTTTAATTTGTTGAATGATCTTGGGGGGGACCTGCTCGGCTGTCTACTACTCAGAAGATAAGCAACTATCTTGACTCATTTTATTTTGTGAGTAATTTCCCCGCTGTCAAATAACAAATACAAAATTATTTGCAAAAGACTTTATGATACTTCCCAGCAATAACGGAAACAACTGCTCCTCTCTTAGATCATTGCAGATGCTGTTACTCATTGGAGTTGTGTTAACTTCAGTCTACAAAAAAACTGTGAAAACAGCGGTTTTTAAGGGTCCTCATCTGGGATCACACCAAGATTCTTCATAAACCAAACTGATTATGTCATTCTTATCTTTGTTTAGCTGAAGGTAGTTTTGTTTTATTCAGTTTTTTACTTCCTCAAGGCACTGACATAATGCATTCATAGGATCTGTGGTCATTTGTTGAGTTCCAGATAGATCTGGGTGTCATCTCCATAACTCCATAATATTGGAGAATATAAAAAAGAAGATATACAGGTTGAATAGGAGGGGGCCAGGAATTGATCCTTGCGGGACTCCATATGTCAATGTGTTTCTTACAGATTCATAATTACCAATATTCACTATGCAGTGATCTGAGCCACATAATTATAGTCCCTGAAAGCCCAACCCACCTTTCCAGTCTAGAGGTATTCATGATCCACTTCATCAATAGCTGCACTGAGATCCAATAACACCTAAACTTTTTGATTCCTTGCATAACCTTTTAGCCAAATGTTTTTCAAAGTCCTTATGAGCATACTTTTAGTGCTATTATATGTTCAGAAGTCTAATTGAAAGTTATCAAGAATGCCACATTTCCTCAAGAAATTATTGATTCGAATAAAAGTACCTCCTTTACAGTCTTACGTATGAAGGGAAGGTTTGAGATTTTCTAGCACAGCTTGTGCAGTTTTTAGTGTTGCTGGAAAAACCATAGAGACAATTGAGCAACTAGCAATAAGCAACGATTGCAAAGATAAGATTATTCTTTGTTATGCTTTATATGTCAAACATTAGGCCTAAAAAGACGCGGTACATTTTTTTCTTCCTGCATATGAACAGTCTGCAGGCGGACAGATGGGGACTATGACCTGAGACAGTAACTCTCAGCAGAACGTGTGATGGTTGATCCTGGTTGACAGCCACAGTCCGGAGAGAGAAACCTGATAATCCTGTTTGATTTATGATCTGAGGCAGAAGACGAGATGGAGTCAGAGGGTGAATGTTACGCCCTGTTAGCCTGAGCCTCAAAGTGATCTCATCGAGCCCAGGTGAGAGGGATTGCTCATCGGTGAGTGTTTTATCAGAGTTGTCAGTGTGGCTCGGGGTTACAATGATCATGATGGAGAAATTCAGCTGCAGCAGCTCATGTTGTAGTTTGGTATCGCCCTCCACATGAAGTGTATTACCTTTTGTCTTGTTCTTGTTCTGGTCTGTCAGGTGGTCAGTTCTTGTCCTGGTGATGAGCTCAACATTGGATGCTGCATACACCTGAGAAAAGACATATAACTCTGTATGTCTGCCAGCATTTACTTTATTTCACCACTATCTATAACCAAACAATCAGCAAAACAGTTTTCATTCCTCTTATATTAGCTCTTATCACTATATCAAAAATGTATATATATATATATATATCTATATATATACATATATAAAACATCCACTTTCATGTCAGTCTGTAGTGCAGAATCCCTCATTTCAGAGGACAGGAGTTCCTTACAACTGACCATACAGATCAAACTGGCTAAAACTTAAAAAGTCTGATTATTGAGAACTAAAGAGTGTAGACAAGAGCACCAAAAGATAAGTTTTCTTTTTAAACTTGTAACTAAAAACAGCAGTTCCAACAGCAACTTCTCCAGTTAAAGTGTTTAATTGTAATTTTTCAATATTTTTCAACTTTTAGTGGTAGATATTTCCAATTTTCACAATCTCTTAACACTTCCCTGAGGTATAAAAAAGTGGGTTCAAAGAAAAAACATTTTTACTTTATTTTCAACTTGAATTTTTTTATCCAACATATTCTTTTGAGCGTGTATGTTTCCATGACTGAATGCTGAAAATTGACAGAATAAAATAACTGCTGGAATGATTTACTTTCAGAAAATATCAGCCTGAGCTTTGACAGCGGTGACCACTGCGAGAAGTTTGTGAACTATCTGAGTAGACGGCCCTCTACCTTGGCTTCGTATCCATTCACCGTCTCCGTCTTCTCGCTCCTCCAGCCCAGGATGCCCGTCTTATTCCTGCAGGGGTGATCGGCACATCCCAGATCAGATCTCTGTGGTCCCAAGCTGTTCAGCTCAAATGTCAATTTTTCTGACAGTCCAAAGCGATCTTCAGATAACATGTACAGCAAAATCACACATATATGGCAAAATCGTCTGCGTACCGATTGCTGCCACATGCAGCGAGAAAACAGCTCCCATTCTCCATGTTTGGCACTAGTTACGATTTGCAGTTCAGCATACAATTAGGGAAACTGTCTAAAACCTAGTGAGGCATATCTCATCTTCATCTATTCAGTCCTTGTGGATCCAACCACAGAGCTGTCAAGGTTGTTTATTCCCTTTGTAGTAGTTCTTCATATATCTGAAGCAGTGGTAGCGCTGATCTGGGGACCAGGCAGATATTAGGGAAATGTTTTTCCTTTTCTGTGTGATGTGATTCTAAATCAGGCTTTAAATGAGTTGGAGAAGGAACTATGCGAGGGTCAATAACTCTTTGAAGTGAATTTTGAGCTTGTGCATCCTCAACTACAGCCTTTAGGTTTGTCAAAACTGATCTCAGAATAGAAATGGGTCCCACAATCCCTCTCTTGATCTTTCGCAAAAGCCATCAAAAATGGAAACGATCACATACCTCAGCTCTGGCCACGGCACAGGAAAAGTTCAGGGTGGAAAGGAAAACCGAATAAGCACATTATAACCTCTTTTAGCTTATATTATTACTCAGTTACTGAGAATCCATTTAATTTTGTCATCATTAGTCAATCCAGAAACCACAAAACTGCAGTACTGTAGTTTTTGTGCAAAATTGCAAAAAGGTATATTAACTCAGGAGGTGGATGCCCTGTCTGGGCTGCTTGACAAAGTGGTATGCTTTAAAGCATCATAAATAGATTATTGGCATGTAGACAGGAGTGCTGACTGAGGGAAATGCACAGAGGTGACACTGAGGGGGAAGTCTGACAGGGAGATGATTACCCCCCAGCCCATCACCTCTCCCTTCTCACTTCGCAGAGTTGTTCTGCGTTTTTCACACTAACTTTTTATCGCTCTGCTTTCACTTCTTGCCTTTGTGTCTCTCTACACTCACCTGTCTACCTACAACTTATTATTCTCCTCGATTCCTTCCTGCCTGCAAAACCATCAATACTCCCCTCGTTTGGCAGAGCCATTGTGCTTCACTTCCCTCTTCTTATCTTCCCTTTCTTGCTCCTTTTCTTTAGAATATCTCTGGCCATCTTCTTTCTTTGTCCCTTCTCACTATTTTTCCCCCTCTAACCAAAGTTTTGCCTCGTCCTGTCATCTGTCTGTCACATTGATTTGATCTTCCAGGCAGGCCAGAGTGATAGTGAAAAGGTTTTTCATCTTTAGCGCCTCTGCTTGGCCCACTACACGCTCTTTTCTCTATTTTTTATTCCACCTCTGTCATCTCTGCCTCCCTGTAAGTTGTAGTCTTATATCTACCTCTGCCAAGTCTTTTGTCCGCCGTGTGGCTCGCAGTCTCCACATTCAACGATCCATTTTATGGGCAACGGAGAGCTGAGCTTTCCTGAAGTTGTCTGAGATGGATTCACGCTGCCTGAAGATAACCTGCTGCTCAATATCAGGCTTAGTTTGACAACATTTGGCTTTTGTGGTAAAATAAGTCATAAAGGATCACAAATAGTGTTTTATGATGGATTCAAATGAATCCATTTATTTTATGACTTACAGAAGACATTTTTGTGCTTGAGAGCATATATTTAGACGTCTGCAGTGACTTGTCCAAAACTTTGAGGCAACACAACCTTGTGACATTGTTTGGGACTGAAAATATATAAGTCAGTGAGCTGTTCAGATTTGCAGAACACTGGGACATGACAAACCCAAACAAACAGAACAATCCAGCTTCTTCATCTTTATCCCCACCCGACTTCGCGGGTGCTGCACCTCAGAGGTGGGTAGTGCAAAGCTGTGACTAGTGGTGGGTTGATCAGTGTAACCAGATTGATACTTTAGTTTCTGCTTCTCTTCTGTACGCGCTTGCAACTTCATCAAAGAGGCGACCTGGCTGTCTGTCTGAGAGCCGCTGTTTCTAGGCCCATCACAGCTAGAGGACACATTTTGCTCCCGCTGCCCTCGCCTCGGGTTTTGATGTGGTACCGTCACGTAACTCTGTGACGCCGGGTAAACAAAAAAGTCTCAGCCAGATATTTACAGGCCAGAAATTAAACAGGAGGAAGCTGTATAATTTTTTTAAAAGCCTGTAAGATAAAGTGGATATACAGTAAATTTCCATCCATCCATCCATTATCTAGTCCCGCTTAATCCGTCACCGGGTCACAGGGGTCTGTCGGAGCCTATCCCGATGCATAGTAGGTGAAAGGCAGGGGTTCACGCTAGACAGGTTGCCAGTCTGTCGCAGGGCCACATACAAGACAAACAATCATGCACACGCACATTCACACCTACGGGCAATTTAGAAGTATCAATTAACCTACCCTGCATGTTTTTGGACTGTGGGAGGAAGCCGGAGTACCTGGAGGGAACCCACGCAAGCACGGGGAGAACATGCAAACTCCACACAGAAAGACCCACCGGGCCGGGAATCGAACCAGGAACCTTCTTGCTGAGAGGCAACAGTGCTGACTACTAATACACCGTGCTGCCCGCACAGCAAATTTATACAAGCATTTTATTACTTACATATAAAGTCCAAAATGGCCTAGCGCCACGATAATTCCAAGACCTGATAGAACCACATGTTCCCAATAGAGTTCTCAGAGTGCAGGTTTACTCGTAGTTCCTAGATGATCCAGATGTAGATTTGGAGGACGGTTCTTCAGTTATCAGGCACCATCACTCTGGAACCAACTTCCAGTTTGAGTTAAGGAGGCTGATACCACCTCCACCTTTAAAACCAAACCTAAAACGTTTCTGTTTAATAAAACATATAGTTAGACCAGATGTTAGTGTGTTAGGGCCAGTAGTCACAGCTGCAGCTGCAGGACCAGACTAGAGCAGCTGGTCTTCAACACAGCTTCATCCTAGATCTGCTGCTGTAGACCTGCTGCAGGGGGACCCCAACATGATCCACTGAGTGGTTCCCCTCACCTCCTCTGTTTCTCTTTTTCAGCTCAATCCTCAGTTATTAATTAGAAGTATCTCATAAGTATAATTGTCTCCATTGTTCTTGTAGTTTGTTGTGCTGGTCTGCCCCCTCTTTTTCTCTTCTACATGTTCTGCAGACCAGATCCTCAGGAGCTGCTTGCTGTCCTGCAGTCCCACCCTCTGACCATCCCAGTGTTTACCTCCACCTGTCTGTGTAGATGTCTCTGTTGGAGACCTGCTGACATCCTGACCTGCAGTCCCACCCTCTGACCACCTCAGTGTCTGCTGTCTACACCTGTTTATTTGTCGTCTCTGTAGTCCACAAACTAACCATGTATCAGTCATATAAACATGGAACAATTAATTCTGCTGCTGAAGGATAGTTATACTTATGTATCTTGTCTGTTGTACCACCTGATGGTTTGTTTGTGTCTCTATGTTCTTCATTCTCTCTTTCTGATCTCCCTTTTCCTGCTCTACCCAGTTGGCCTTCAGCAGGAGGGTCCCCCCCTTATGATCCAGGTTCTGCAGAAGGTTTCTCCCCTCTTAAAGGGGAGTTTTTCCTTGCCACCGTTTGGCTTAAGATTTTTCTCCCACTAGGGGAGTTTTTATCTGCCGTTGTTTATGTAATAATTACTCGGAAGTCATAATCTGGGTCTCTGGAAAGATCCTAGAAACAACTTCTGTTGTTAATAGATGCTATTTAAAAAAATAGAAATGAATATGAAAAATCATACAAAAGAAAACACTGACTTACAGAAACGGAGAGGAGAGAAATCCCTAACCTCCCTGGCACCGACAGACCCATCCACCTTGAGTCATCCACCTTGATTACCTAATAGTTTTGGTACTATATCAGTTTCAACGATACTGGTCCTGTGTGTACTTGGCTTCAGATCAATACCAGATCTTGCAGTGTTGCACAGCAGTGGCTGCGACGCCAATTTCAAAAGAGGCGAAGTCTTCAGAAGAGATGGTTGGACCTGAGATGAGACACTAACTGTACCTCTTTAATGAACAGAGCTGCAAAGACATGGTTGAAAAGGGGTTTTTGCACTGTCCTCTGTGGTATTTTGACCAAAAAGATAGCAAATGTGTCAACTTCTAAATGAGAAGTCATAATATGTAGGCACACAGTAGATGCAGCTGTGAGTGAATTAAGATTAAATGAGCAGTGGTGGAAAACCCTTTCACGTTTCATGGACTCACTTTAAACAACTACAGACTTTAATAATCAACGTTTTGGTTGTCCCAACGTCCTCCCAGTGCTACTGCTTCTTACAGTTTGTCAAATGTATTTCGACAGCCACCAGAGAACGTGCCTGAACATGTTCGCCCACAGCCGTGGGTTGTAGTGTAGGAGAAGGAACAGAAAACAACACTGATGGAAATGCAACTGCAACAGCAACAAAAGAAGCCTTTTCTTTCTCTCTGCCTCTAATAAAAAAAGAAAAGGAAACAAGCAGAACGTGTCATGTGGCTGAATTCCATTGTGTTGCACTGAGGCCATTGTTTCTGCAAAAAGTTATTTTTCTGCTTCTTCTACGAATGATAACTTTATCACTCTTAAGCTGTGCGAGCTTAAGACAGTTTGTGATTTGCTATTTTGGGTTCAATTATGCTTGGAGAAATTTCAGATACCACACACTGTGGCTACTTTGCACTTCTTACAGCAGAATATATAGTTAATTATGCGTTTACAATCATAGCGTTTGTGTGTCTGACCTCTCAAAGGTGATGTTGCGGGTGTCCAGCTGCGTGGTCACTACTGGGGCAGATAGTCTGGCTGCTACCTGCTCATCGCTCGGCTTCATCGCTCCCAGGAGGCCCAGCCCAGCGGCCGTGCTGCAGCAGGCGCCGCCTTTCCCCCTGCCAGGTGAAAGCGCGGCGAGCGATGAGACGCACAAGGTCTCGCAGAACACCAGCTGCCTGTCGTGATCGACCTCCATCACCTCTGCGCTGGACTCTGAGGGAAGAGAAGAGCGCTGTTTCAGCAGGCATCTCAGCGGGTAAAAGAGACACAAAAAACAAAGTGTTGCAAGACAGAAACAAGCTAAAGTAGTGATGTCAAGAGACTGCAGATGTTGTTGCAGATGGGCAAAAATAGAAGGAGCAAATTAAAGATCCATGTGGGAAGCGTAGCATACAAAGAAACACCAGGGGGGGAGAATATGATGCTGAGACTCGAAAAGTCATGTGAAAAGGTCAAAAAAGCAGGACAATTTAAGGTGGTGGAAGGAAGAAAGGTTTGAAAACGTGCAGTGAGGTGGTGTGGCTATAAATACTTCACGGCTGCTGAATGTAGAATTCATGAGCACTAAGATTTCTTATTTTACAACACTAACATTCACATTAGCGTGACGAGTTGATAGAAACGTCTTGAAGCATCTGCGGGTCTCGAAGGGGAATTTGAATGGATGAAAATGCTTGCCTAGATCTTTCCAAAAGTAACAAATGTGTCCAAATGCCTCGTTTGTTTAATGTCGTGTCGTTATGGGATGTTATGGGAGGTTATGGGAGGTTATGGGCAGGACTATTCATTTGTTGTGTGCTTTTAGAAGTCTGTTGACATTTTTATCCAGAATAGCTCCAACATTTTTGAAGTAATCCATTAAAATTGTGCTGTTGTTCCTAGTGTGGGTCTCTGCCTCAATCAAAGGGGGCATTTCTCAGTCATCTCATTTCCACACAGGAAATCCCACTTGGCACAGCGAAGGATAACTGGGACGTATGAGCTTCCAGATATTCATATCTGACATCCGTGAAACGCCAAGTTTGATTAATAAATGCTGATCCTGTGTTCAGTTGAAACTTATTGCTATTTTGCTCTCACATATTTATTAAAAACAAAACAAACAAAAAAAAACAAAACAAAACATTTTCTGTGATAAAGTATATTGACCACCGGAGGTGGCTGAAACAGGCTTACCTTGCCCCCTGAATATGAAGCTCCGGTTGCCTCTTTGCCAGGTCATCTGTTCAAATCCCATCAAGGTCGTGTCCACCCGGAGACACTGACCACTCTTCCAGACTCTGTAGGTGTCACTGGGGCAGATACGGGACACCAAGGGCACTGACGACAAGCACAGACGCAGTTTGACTCTTACAAACGCTGTTTGTAACGGACATGTGTAACAGTCAGTGCCACAGCAGCTCCCGCTGTTTTGTTTTTCCTTATTGCATTATCATATTCTCAGTTATTGGGCTTTAAAAACAAATAAATCCTTTTTAATTTGTGCAAAAACACGATAACACAAAGAAACAAAAACAAAAAATAAACAACAACAACCATAAAAACTCATCTGTGAGCATCTTTGTTCAGTACAACAGAGTGAAATAAAATGTTCAGTCTTGGAAAAGGAAGATAAAGTGTTGAAATGGTTGGTATTAGCTGTACTTTAGTCCGAGGATGAAAAGAGTGGACTCACCCCAGCTCGTAAATTCCCATTTCATCTCCACGTAGAAGTCTTGGGCCTGGAAAGAGATCAAAAATTGGAAATGTTGGGAAAAAGACAAGTGAGAAGGCAACAAGCAGTGATGAAAAGAAATATACAGACTAAATATTAAATCGAGAGAGGAGAATAGTAACGAGGCAAGAGGTAAGGAAAAGGAGCAAATGAAAAAATGAAGTCAGGCTGCTTAATAATCTAATCCATCGATTGGGAGGGCTGGCACAGTGTGTGTGTGTGTGTGTGTGTGTGTGTGTGTGTGTGTGTGTGTGTGTGTGTGTGTGTGTGTGTGTGTGTGTGTGAGTGTGTTTGAAGGAGATGACGAAAGATATGATGTGTTATGTTTGCTTGGGTGCTCAAGTCTCAAGTGGCAGATCTCTTTGTGGTTTTAAAAGTGTGAGGCTGTTGTGTCTAACGTGTGCTCATCAGTGTGTGTGTGTGTGTGTGTGTGTGTGTGTGTCAGTTAGGGAGCCAGCTGGAGCAGAGACACAGCGAGACAGACTGTGTGAAGGCAGTTCCCTGCATCTGTGACACTGTTCTGTACAGCAACACAATCTGCCACTCCAGGATTGTAACCATCAACCGGCGCAGGTCACCTGAGCTTGCTGAGCAAATCTACTGGGCCTTTAATCATTACCCCCACAGGGGCTAGTGATGAGTCACAACCCCCAGAGGCAGTGTGCTCACCACAGAAGCATATCCTTTCGGGGTGTTTCCCTTGTTGAATAGTAAACAAAGTTATAAATACCCTCAAAAAACAATATCTGATGCTAAAACAAAGATGCGTCTATATTTCAGACAAAAGCTGTGCGCAGCCCTCCTTGGTATCTGTTTCCAGTAACATGTACACGTCTGTGTGCATCTCTGCATGTGGCCCTAAGAGATTTTTTTTTTCTCTCTTTTTTGTGAGAAATCCCACTTGGCGCAGTCGCTCCAGCAGGACGGGGATGCCCGCCAGCCTCTTGGCAGTCCTCTGGTAGTCACGGTAACGAAGCACAAGACGCACCAGCTCTGGGTCTCTGGTGCTCACCGCCTCCTGAAGAACTGAAAGAGAGGGAGAAACTGGCATTAAAAAAAAAAAAAAAAGAGCCAAACACTCAGGCATCATCTAAAATTTATGTGGTCGAGCGATTTAAAGGGGCAGCGAGAACTGCCGTCACCGAAGTAGGCCAAGGA
This sequence comes from Xenentodon cancila, assembly GCA_014839995.1. Lineage (NCBI taxonomy): Eukaryota > Metazoa > Chordata > Actinopteri > Beloniformes > Belonidae > Xenentodon > Xenentodon cancila. Next base: position 9,785,710 of record CM026201.1, on the reverse strand, counting down.
GAAGCTGGTAGGACCAATTACTGCGGCTCACACATGGATCATCGAAAACACACTCTGCTATTAATCGCACAAGCTACACGCCAATTAACAGACCAGTAGTCCTTGAAAGAAAAATAATAAAGTTTACATTGTAAACAAAGTGATCACCTTTATAAAATGTATAAAACATAGGTACAATTATTTATTTCATATTGCACAACTTTTGGTTTACAAAAAAAAAAGAAAGAGAGAAGCTCTTTGCAAAAACACCTTTGCCAACGCGTCCTTCTAAAGGACATTGAAGACTTTACAAGATTTAAGACTCTTTAAACCTTGACATGTCAAACAGCAGCCTTGAACCCCTTTAAACGGCTGTAAACTGAGCATTAAAACAATCGATGCACAAGAATGATTCGTCGTCTTCCCAGGAAGTCGGTTCCTCAGTTTGCAATGTCATTTAAAAACAGGAGCCATTAGGAAAGATGAAAAAAACAAAAAACAAACAAACAAAATAAAAGAACAACCTTTATAGAGATCATCAGGATTTAGATTTAGCTGACTCTGGAGAGGTAATGCACTCGTGCACTAGTGCAACAATACCTGAAAAATACAATCTTTACATTAGTGCATTTAAAAATAACCGTTCCTGCATCATCGGCACAACATTTTGTGTCAGATGTTTGCAAATGAACATTTGAACAGGCCTAAAGTCACGTGGACTCGTCTGCAACAGAAATGTTTGACTGCAGTGAGCAATCATTTTTGTGCAAATAGGAGAGCACAAAAATGGTCAAACAAGAACTATAAAACTGTTAATGACCACATAACTATTTTGATGTGACACTTTCCCAATGGGGCGGTGTAAGCACTGACCATGAAGCCCGTGAAGCCCTTTATAACTTTAAAACAGTAAAGGATGGAGATTAAAAAAAGAAAAAAAAAGAAAACGTAATCTGGCTTGAAATATGTGCCATCTTTAACTTAAAGCCTCGTGACTGTCGTGTACTCACTTGGCAGCACACTTGCACAAAACATGATCAGGGCTGTGAGCATGTTTTAAAAATGAGGTGATTTTTACCCTCCTACGTCGTCCTGTTGCCAGATTTCCACATTTGCATTTACCACCAGAGAGGAGATGTCTGGCAGAGCGTGCGGATAACTGATGAGTGTTTTTGAAAAACCCCAAACAGAAAAAAACAGTCATTTCATGGTCAGATATTATAAAGCTCTCCCTCAAAACTCTGACTTCACTCTCAGTAAGTGTCCATTTGGATCCAATTATGCTCTGCTTCTTCTGCTCTATGATTAACTGTGTTTTGTACAAATGTTCTGCGCTCCAGTTTGAGCTCTGCTCCTCCACTTTGTCTTCTTCTGCACACCTTGAAACTTCAGCTCTTGGATTGTTCCCCGTTTGTCAGAATTCCCAGCCAAGACGTGTTGGATGTCATTTCCTTTCTTACGGTGCTTGCGGTTTACTCATCGGCATCTCGACATTTCTTTGACTGTGAAGACAGTATTGAGAGGCAGCGGTGCAAAATCTGAGAGTAAAAGCGATTTACTTAGTAATATACCTCCATGCACATATTTTTAGGGTTGATTGAGTTGGTTTTGCCCGGCTTATCACCATTACTTTAAAGTTGACAAGATTCCAGGCTACATTAAGAAGGATAGTGCTTTTCTGGCTGTGAAGTTAAAGAAATGATAGGATTGTGTATCATCCTTCAGTTCTAAGATTTAAATTCCAAGATATAGTTTTAAAATAAATCCTCTTGCACTTATCAAGTTTAAAGATTTGGTAAACACACTCCACAATATATTGAACAAAAACAAACCTAACCTGCAACAGTAGTGACTGAAAAGCGCGTGTCTGTAAACACCTAACTGCTTCCACACTGTTTAAGATGGTCAGCAGCACCCAGGTGCTTCTACTTAAATGCACTCGTTTAATTGATTATCTGCATTTAGCATTCAAGTATGTGTTAACACAGTGCCAAGAAGGAACGATATCAGTAATGAGCTTAGAGGAAGAAAAAAAAATTGTTGCTGAACATCATCAGTCTGGTAAGAAGGGTGTTATAAGGGTGTTTCCAAACATTTCTGGAGTCCATCATCCTACAGTGAGAAAGATTATTCACAAGTGGAAAGCAGTCAAGACAGTGGCCAATGTTTCCAGGAATTCTGGGAGTCACCGGTAATCCCAGAACAGATGTCACAGCGGGGTCACACCAAGGTCAGAGTGTGCCATGTTTAGAGAAAATGAAGAGGAAAAAAAAGAGCATCAGTACAACCCAGACCCTGCAATTTAGTTAGCATGTCAAACGTTAAAGTTCACATTAAATTCAATTAAACAAAACAAGTGCTCAAGTATGGATTGCTTGTAAAAGGTTGCCAGGACAAAAGTCTAATTTAAATTAAAAGAAAAAAATAAAGAACTGGGCACTATGGCTTTCGGTTTGCAAAACTGCGTCTCAGCAAACTCGGGACTTCTGTAATTGATGTCCTCTCGACAGACGAGACTACGGTAAAGAAATCTGGCCACAATGCACAGCACCACATTATGTAAAAACAAAAAAAAAAAAACAGCAAACAAACACAGCATTTCAGCACAAACTCCTAATGATTTAGCCTCATTTTGCAGTCGCGGGACCTGGGTGCACTGCATTCACTGAGTCAACCATGAGCTCCTGGTACACCACAGTATTTCAGAGTCAAACCTGAGGTAGTCTCACCAGCAGCTAAGGTTTGACCAAAATGACGTCATAAGTGTTGCAATGACCCAGTCAAAATCCAAATACCACACTGAAAAACACCGGTTTAGATTATTGCTGCTAACTGGGTCTACAAGTCACCGAATTATTGGACGCAGTGAGTTTTTACACACTGCTTCTGCATTTTTATTTTCATTTCATTTATGTCTTGATACATAAAACCTCATAAATGAAAGCGGTTCTTTTTCCTTTTTTTCACATGACTGCTGTTGCATTTATAGAAAATAAGTGGTGTTATAACATGAACAAAATGATAACAAGGAGACATATAAAGGTCAAGGGGAAATGTACTCATCGTTGTGAGCCCTTGTTTTGTGGAAGAAGAAACTACCAGACGTTTCCACTGTTTACTGCAGTGATTGATTACTGTCACAGCGATAAGTCATAAAGTAAAATGCTTCTCATGGTACTTCCATCATGATGCACATTACATTTCCATACAAATCAATCACTCGACTATGTATAGTACACAGTATGTGCTTTAAAATACACCAAGTTTCCAACACACACACACACACACACACACACACACACACACACACACACACACACACACACACACACACACACACACACACACTCACCGGTCCATCCATTGCGGTTTTCCTTGCTAACGTCAGCTCCATGCTGCAGCAGGACTCTGGCACACTCCAGGTGGCCCAGAGTGACAGCCAGGTGGAGAGGAGTCCGTCCACGAGGGTCCTGGGACTCTAAATCAGTCTGAATCCAAAGAGCAAATGGTGGAAGAGAAAAACAGAGAAAACTTGAGGCAAGACGTTGTTGACAAATTCTGTCATGATCTTCAGACAGAAGAGGACGAAACACAGAAAGAAACCGAAGAGAGAGGTGACACCCTAACCTTCATTCTCAGCTGGATCCTGAAAAAAAAAGGGTTTTTGTGGCCCAGTTTCCATGTCAAAATCAGAATATAACCAGATAGTTGCAGAAAACCACTGATTTGTCTTACTGACAAGTGTCAGTTGAGCAAATGACTGTAAAATAATTAATGTTTCAGTTTGCATTAATTAGCATAAAATTGGAAGCCAGAGGAAAAAGAGGTCGAACAGGCGCCCTGACTCTGAGAAAGTGTTAATTAGTGAGTGTTGGCGCCGATCGCTCAGATTTCAAGGACTGAGCGTGATACTCTCACAGCTCACACTTCTCCCATTTGGTGATGTTGAGCCATAAAAACAGGGACTGACACTGTCAGTGGTGCCTAATTGGCAAGTTTATTGCCAGATTTAGTCACTTGCCCGTTCACCTCAGCCTCATTTTTGAAGGAAAAATAAAATAAAATAAAAAAATCAGGACTTTTCAGAACAGAGCAACAGTCTTGAAATGACACTCACAGTGACACATTTATCATAATTAGCCACTTTTCGGGGAAAATGTCAAAGTCGTTCTGCTGTCTGAATAAAGACAAACGAAATGTTATTGAGAGTAGCTCTTTATTGAGAAATTAAACATTTCTGTGTTACAGCTGCAAAGTATCAGGCATACATCTTACCAAACGTGAGTTTAAGACAGTTGCAAAAACAATTCTTAAGACAGTCACAGCCTGCTGCAAAGGTTTATGACGTGGAAGAAAATGTAAATATATATATATATATATATATATATATATATATTGTCTCTGTCACATCTGAGCTGTCTGAGTCTTTTGAAGGAGGACCTCTGCTGTCTGTCCAGCGTCTGGTGGGGAGGGTGGTCCGGGTTATCCACGACAGATAACAGTTTGTCTTCTGTCTTCCTCTCCAACACAGCTTCAAAAGTCTCCCGTTTGCAGCGAGAAACAGAGCCGGCCTTCCTAATCAGTTTATTCTGCTTGTTTGTGTCACTGCTGCTCCCCCAGCAGACCACAGAGACGAAAACAGAGCTCTGGCCCTGAAAGATAGCTAGAACATTTCCAGCAACCTGCGACACACACTGAAGCGCCTCAACAGGCTCAGGAAGTAGCGTGGACTAAACCCAGGAATCTGTGACCCTCAACCCTCACCAGCTCCCTACCCAGGATGAAACTGTGTATTACTGTGCACTCTTCCTACTGTTTCTTACTTTACAATTAACAGGATTAGAGTCATTAGATAACATTAAAAAAAATATGGTCCAGTCGGACAAACAAAAAACAAAAACAGTGATCCGCGGAGCAGTGACTCCGGCCAGCCGGAGCTTTTCCCTCGGAAACATTGGCTGGATGGTGTTGAAAGCACCAGACAAATCTAAGAGCACTGGCACCAGTGGCCGTGATGCATCTTATCTCTTTATAATTACAAGTCGTAGCTCCAGTAAATCTGATGGGAAGCCACATGTGCGCTTGCATCATCTGACTTAATCGACTAGCGCTCTGCGTGAAGCTGCCCCCCCCCCCTCCGTCCACTCTCAAGGGCGCTCTGCCCAGCACCACTTTCATGCTATCCCTTTGTGTCCGTTCGCCTTCAAAATCCTCGACTTTCAACGCGCTGATCATAGATCTGCGGTTGAATTAAGCAGCGCTGCTGACAGCCATCCTCATCCTGGACCTGGGCTGATCCTCGGTCAGTCCTGTCAGTCATTTGCAGGCTTGACTTTTAATTAAGGATAAGCCTCTCTGAGGTAGGTGTAACATGTCTCGGAGAAAGCACTTTAAAAAAAAAACATCATTTTAAGGTAAAGTCTGGTTAGGGAATGTTACAGGAGCATCCGGCGAGGCAGGAAGGAGAACACATGAGAACACAGAACTCCTGGTGCTCATCACTTCCATGTTTTTGGGGCTCTCTGGAGTAAAATACATGAACATATTCAGAATGTACTCTCAACTATAAATCCTTTTACATTTGAAGCGTTGTGCATCGGGAATATAGCATTGGAGACCTGGAATAGTAAAGAGAGGAAGCTACTACATATTCTTCTAGCAGCAAGTAAGAAGGTTGTCACCAACCTTACAACTTACAGCTGCAACACCAACAGTGGAGGACTGGATCAACGTCCTCCAGGGTTTTACAGAGAATGTCCTTCTCACTAAAACTACAATTGGACAGATTTTATGGAACATGGACTAAACGGACGGAGTACGTTGAACCTGTTAGGTCAGATTTTACTTCAGCTTTTGAGACTCTTTGGAACGGCGCCATGTGAAGACAGTAGAAATGGTAGGCTCACTCTGTTTTGATTTGTTTTATGTTTTCGGCTTTCTTTGTGTTATTGTGTGCTTTCAAAAAAAAAAAAAAAAGATCAATCACACACACATAAATAGAAGATTGTAATAAATTACAATAAAATCACCAGTTAGTATGAGAAAACTGAAGCTCGTAAGTGCAGCGGAAACACTCAACAGTTACCCTCTGTTTCTGTTATTTGCAAGGAAAATGAGGAAAACCACATGGAGGAGTTTATGGGTGCAGGCAGAGACACAAACGCTCACATACAGAAGATAGTTGCACGCCATGAAAATGTTGTAATATCCTCTGGATTGAATTATGTAAGCATAACTCAATAATGAGAACATGACACTGTGGTTTTAGTGTGTGTTAATGGACGTACCATCTCCCCGCTATCTCTAAACCTCTGGTTAACAGATCACTGCTCTCCACAGTTCTACATGGACCAAAGATGAGAAGAGAGGAAACAAATGACGACCGCAGAGAAGAAAATGTTCATCAGCAACATCTAGAAAATGTGGGACAGAAAGAAAGACACAACGTGATGGCTGTGGCATAACAAATATACTCTACAGGGATGGGTCCAAGACAGAGGACATAAAATGGATGAGAGCTGGAGGAACGGAGCTGAAGGACACAACAGCACGGGGGGATCCCTGAGGGCCCAGTCATAGAAACGCGAGCAGCACGACTCCGCAGTCAGCTTTGTTTGTGTTTGCTGGATAACAAACTGGGACCAGGTGTGACACGCGAGTACAGCAACGTCCAGTGCCGTGTGTTTGTGCATGTCCGACACGAGCAGCATCTCGAAGGACGCTACAGAACACTGGCACTTACGCAGCACAAAAACCAAGCACGGTCTCGCTCCCTGAGAGAGAAAAAAAGAGGCGTCGAGGATTTCAACAACATGAGACACAAAGAGGAGCGCGTGCGGTGCTTGTGGCGATAAGTCTAAGCTTCTTTTAAAGCTCTGCTCAGTTTCAGTTTGGATGCACACGCTGAGGAGGAGGGTGCTAATAAGACAGAGGATAGACTGGAACATACGGTGAGGTGGAGGGAGGCAGAAACAGAGTAAAGGCAGCTGGGTGACCTTTGACGGCGAGACGAGTCAGAGAGAGGACGGGATGCTCACGCAAAACCACCATGTGAGACGTGATTCTTTATTAACTCGAACTTTTACAGTATGAACACAGGCTATTAGATTTCAGCCCAACAGCACACCCCAAAAAAGCTTTTACTGCTTTTTAAGTAGGTCTTTTTTCTCCATCCCTTGGGAGGCATCACATCTCGGCAGCAAGGGTCTTCTTCTTCCTTTAAACGTTCACACACGTATTCCCGAGCAAGTCTTTTCCCGTCCACTAGAGCAGATAGTCACTATTATTATCTGCGATCGCTTGCAGTCTCAGCCGTCTGTCTTCTGCCGGCCTCAGTCAACTCTCGAACTACAGCGGGGTCTCTTAAGCATTATGTTGTTGATACAAATGACACATGCTGACAGGTATCCGGTGCACGTAGGTTGTCGTTTCATAGGTCTCCTGCGTTTACATTAAAGTCTACTGCAAAACACTTATGAACATGAGATATTTAACAAATCTGGATTTGACCAGAACTGGATGTCGTGGTCCGTATAAAGGGGCAAATCTAAGTCTGTAGGTGATGAGCAAATAAACATTCAAAACAACACAAGTCAACCTTTGAGAAATGTCTTGGTGTGACACATTCTAGTGACTTGTTAAAGGGACAAGATTTGTTTTTTCCATGCTTAAATATCAGTTTCACTGTCGCCTGAAGGAATATTCTGTCATTTTAAAGAAGAGCTTTCTAGCTCTCGCTGTCTCCCCTCTCCAATATCAGCAAAAACCACTTAAAGTAACTTCAGACCATTTCAGCAGTCTCTTGTGACAACTTTATTACGCTTTACGGCACTATGCCACACATCAACAACGATAAAACCAGCTCACAGAGCTACAGAGGACATGATGGCAGAGCAGACTAAGGGAAAGTAGAGACAGCGGGGAAAACGAAGCAATGATCAAGCAAAAGACCAAACAAGAGTAAATCTCAGACTGTCGTAAAACGGACGTAACCTTTACCCTCTGAGTCAAATACTGAAAAAAAAAGTTCCTTTGTGTCATTTTAAGATTGCCACCTGGAATTTCATGAAGCGATCCTCAGATATATATGGGAAATTACGATGAAACACCTTCCCTGCCATTATATTTTAAAAAAAAAACAAAAAAAAACAGGAACCCTCAGGAGGAAATACTGGTGTTAATAACAAACTGGTATCTCTGTGTGTGACACACACACACACACACACACACACACACACACACACACACTGGGTAGTCTCACGGGCCTTGTTTGTCTTGTGTGGTTCAGTAATCACAGTGGGGACATTATTTCATCCCTGCTCATCTCTCAGTTTCCAATCTTCACTTGCCACAAAATCCCCCGTCGCCACAGGTAAGTCTGTAGCGGGATACCTTTGCTTCTTCTTTTTGTTAGGATACATTTATGTTTTCAAAAGTTCAATACAAAAGTAGAACTTCTCTAAAACAACAGAGTTTTGAGCTGTACCACAGTCTAACAAAACAAAATGTAAAAAAAAATCACGCGCCACACAGCAGTTTATCACATTGCAAGACATTAAATATAACATCGGCTTGGATCCGTCTCAGAGAGCTGCGGCGGTCATTAGTAACGCTGTCCTGCTGTGACAAGTCAAAGTGTCTTCTGCTGGGAAAAAAGTCGATACCGGGACCTTGAACCTGAGTCAGCTAAACAGCGCTGATGTTTGCATGGACTGCATTGTAATGCAACTTAACGCGACTCCAGTACGCAGCCTCAAGACACAAAGGTCCTTTTTCTCATAGCCAAAAACTCATTTCACTTTAGGTCTTATAGTCTTTAAGTCTTACAACCCCCACCCCCACCCCCACCCCGTGACCCTGTTCAGGATTAAGTAGGTATAGAAAATGGACAGATGGATATATTTCTCCCCAGCAGTTGTGACACCATCTTCACCATCTCATCCTGAACCCTTTAGGCATGGAGCACTTTTAATCTCCTGTTATTCAAATTTATTGCAAGCTTGAAGGAAACATGTATAATTTCATGAATTATGTATATCTGTTCAAGAATTGCATAAGGGAATATGTTTTTAGGCCGGCACTAAAAATAAACAAGCAGGAGCAGCTGGTTGGTTAAGCTTCGCCTAAAGCCTGGCACAACTTCAGTCAACTCATAACCTCATTCTTGCCTCACTCTCTTAAAACTCTCTCCTCTTGGCTGATTTCTGGATTCCTTCTGACCCGGTTGTACCCTTTAACATTCTTATCCCCTGACCCTTCTCACCTGCTTCATTTTTATAGATTTTTTTCTTTCTACAAACATATTATGCACTGTGCACTAGCACCACGTCAGTCATCGGCGTCTTTGTCAACAGTTGTCTCCGGTTCCTCCACTGCCCACTGCCCTCTAGACCCCGATCTCAAACCATCCCCTTCAGCTCAAAACTACAGGTGGAACTAAAGTTGCTGTGAAATTATCAGCCAAAATTAAGTTACTTGGGTCTCTAATAATTAGCTGAGGATAATCAAATTTCTTCACTTAATTGTTAATATGGAGGCAATGCCAGAATGAAGAAAGAGTAAAACAAGCAGGGGATGCTGTCTGATTTTAAACTCCTATTTCCTTTTTTGAAGATAACTACTGGTTACAGGCACATATATATTGTATACTGCGCATTTACGATTAGATTAAAAGCAATGAAGGAGATAAAACTAATTTAAATGCTTAGCAACATCCCATATCAGATTATGTAATTAGAAAAACCTCCTAAATTTCAGTTACTGCGCAACTTTTACAAAGGATTACAGATAAATCCGGAATTATTCATTATTCTCATTATTTCTTCAATAGTATTTCGGAGATTATGTTCTCCACATAGAAATGAGGAAACTGTCTTCGTCAGAATTGGTTCAGACTTTTTCTTTGTTAGTGAAGCTGGTCTGTTAAGGTTATCAACCGATTTATCATTTATCATAATGAAGACATGCAGTAACTTATGTTTTCTCCTCGCTGCAGTTCTGCAGATGTTTCATACTGTTTTCAGCTCAGGAAAGCGCCATATTTATGTTTTACAATTCTTGACTGTGTTCTTCTTTGTTCTTTATGCCTGCTTCCTTTATTTATCTAAAACACTGATTTGTTGAAGTGCAATAAAAGCCTCCGAACGCAGGCCACTCCGCTGAAACAAAACATTCGGTGTCCTACACCGTCCTGATTTTCAAACCCTCCAAAGAAACTGCACATTGCAGGCAGGGATCATTTGTGCATTTACAAGCTCCTCAAAGCAAAAGAAGTGTAGACTTACGTCTAAAGCCCCTTTAAGACATGAGATACATCACTTGAATGACATCATTGATCCTTGAAGGTGGCAGCTTTCGGTCACTTAGCTACGTATCCAACTATGTTCATCATTCAGACATAACATGGACATGACAGAGACAGCCATGATACGTGCTCAGTATTTGTCACTAACGCAAGTCCAGAGTGTGTATCAAGTGAGGTATGATGCGTCACTGTTTTGTTACACCATGTCCTCTTGTAATACATAAATTCATAACCTATCAAGCATGGTGTATTTATGTAAAACATACTGTCTGTTACTATACCCAGTATTGTCTACACCTGATAAAGCAGATCACTTCTTGAATCGGGCACCAACACTAGTATGCATGCCTGTCTTTTAATGTGAGTTCATACTATATATATATTATATATTATTCATACTACTAGGAGCTGTGTTGTCACGGGCAACTGCTCTGGGAAGGGTTTCCTGAGGCAAACTGGTTCTGGGATCTGGGAGATGAGCCACACTAAGAGTGATTCAACAGGAGCCCCCCCAAAGGGGCTAGACCTTGTTCCACTCTGTAGTTGGAACTGTTCATGGTGAGAAGCGTTGGGCAGCAGTGAGCTTACTTATAGACCCCTAGCCTGCAGCTTGTACATTGTACATTGGACTTTTCTTTAGGAGATGAGAGCCTAGCTTTCCTGTACCTTCAGATCAGGGAACAGGGTACCAGACTAGCCAGCCTTCTTGGAGTCCTTACCGTGGGTTCTGGAAGGTGCTCCTGAAGGAGACTTCACTGTTTCTATGAGGGACTTCACCACTCACATGGATAACAACACTATTATTTTTATTATTTTATTATTTACTATTATTACCTGGAGCAGTGCGATTGGCAGAAACGGCCTCTCCGAACGGGAACTTAGTGGATTTCTGTTGTCGCACTTCAGTGCTAGTCACAGTTTCTCTAAGTTCAAAAGTAAGTATGTCCATAAGTGTTTGTGGCACCAGAACAACTTTGGCTGCAAGTTGATGATCATCAGACTCATATTCTTATGTTTTAGACACGGAGATGAAGAGAGGGCCTATGTTGACAACTGATCAAAACCTGGTGGTAAGTTGGGGAAGGATGCCAGACAGACCAGTGGGACCTAATATATCATGAGGACTTTCTAGGAACATCTGACAGAAGGCCCTGTCAAAAAAATCTTCAATTCCCACCTCTGTCAGAGTTTTAACCACATCATACGGGAGATGGTATGTTGAGTCAGAATGGGCCATGTTTTTGTGCCTCTATTGTCAAGGCAGTCAAGTGGAGCTGTTTTTAAGGTTGTTTGGTCCCTGCCTTGGCAGTGGGCCTCAAACCCAATGTTTGACTCTCCCTTTGAGGGAGAAGGTCAAGCTGAAGGAGGACTTTTATGGAGCCTAGTTGAGTTAGAGTCATGAGATTCTGACAGGTACCAATGGACCAAACAGAGAAGCTTCTGGGAATTATCAGGCACCACTGGCAGGGAACAAAGAGCTTCTCTAATGCTGTGTATAGTACTGGTACATCATGGTTTCAGGGATTACATCTGCCCTGAGTTCCTCAAGGCTCTGTATGATGTGGGACTGTTTTGGTTATCACACCTCTGCAACCTCACATGGACGCTGGTCAGCAATGCCTCTGGACTGGCAGATTACCGTCATGGTTTCCCAGTTCCCCAGTTATCCAGTTACAGGGGATTCTTTTCATGACTTGTGGAATGCTGGACCAGCTCTATATCCTCATTAGGGTCCTGGAGGATGCATAGAAGTTTGCCCAACCAGTCCATATGTGCATTGTGGTCTTGGAGAAGACACAACCGCGTCCACCAGTGTATTCTGGGTAGTGCTCTGATAATATTGGGAAGTGGTCTGTTGCTACAGTCTATACAAAAGCCCTGTGACGTGATAGGGACCTCATTTTATATACAAATGCGGCACACGTAACCAGCAGTGGTGAGGTCACGAAGCCATAGCAACATCGCAACATCACATGCACCAAGTCAAATCGGTTTCTGTTAGATCCTTATTACTATCTCTCTATTTTCCTTTTGTTCCTTTCTGTGACAGTTTAATCGGTTGCAAGGTTCACTCTTCGTTTGATTCCTTTCTCAAATGTTCCAACCTCTTCCTCACTACTTTATTTCGAACCCATATCAGGTTCTTAAAATCAAAGCCAATCCTTTTTCTTCTATCCCTGCACCTTCTCCCGCGTTCATTTGTTCCTGTCGTTCCTCAATCGTGAGGTCAGCAAAGGTTGCATTATTGATAGACATCTCTATCTGTGGCATCTGCTCCTTCTCACACCTCCCCTCCCTTCTTCATTTTCTACCCCCTTCTCCCTCGCTCAGCGTGCGTTTGGTCTGATGCAGCTTGGCAGGTACTTAGGCCAGCATCAATCTTTCATACAAACACTATAAGCACACACACATACGCACAGCCTTGCGTATACACACACAGGAGCCTTCCCAAAATGTTTGTGCACAGAGCGCATAAAAGCGGAGGGAGGCCATCAGAGGGGTGGTTGTAAAAATAACTTTTCCTCCCCCTGCCTTCCTTATCGTCTCTTTGATTCTCATCCAGTGTAGACTTTGACAAATGTTAGACCGCCATGGAACCCCGATCCATTTTCATTGTGACTGCGCTTCTGAAATAAAAGGACAGTACGAAGCCAACATCACACATGACAGAGTAAGTAGAACAAATGGTGACAATAACCCTGCAGAAGAACAAAACCTCTCAAAAAGTCGACATTCATCTGAAAGCAGCTGCGAAGCCTTACCACTTGTACTTAAGCATTCAAGGCCCATAAATTCAAACAGTGGAAAAAAAGACCGGATCGTCAAGTGAACATGCTGGCATATTTAATGTTTCTCTGTTTTCACTGCACTTTGTCTGTTTACTGCCAGAACCAATTTCAACACATCGCTTCACACACAGACAGGACGAAACGGGTTTGGTTGCAGACTGACCTGCGAAAATGGCAGAGAAAGCAAGGAGAAGACCGGTGTTGATCTAAATGTGCTGGCACATGTTTAATGCAATGAGCTGACAGATCTCATCAAAACACCAGAAAACACTTGCATGTGAACTGACAGGTGAGCGAGGACAGGAGTGGGCACACTTTCAGAACAAATCGCCCGTTTGAACCAGGCAGATAGCACAGATGCTATACAAAAGGTTAATCACATAACATAACCCTCTCGAGTGAAACAGCACGGACAGTTGCAGTGGGTTTGGGCAGAAACCAAAGGGTCATTTCCTAGGACAGTTTGCATCTTAATTGTCCAGTTCAGCTGCCTCCCTATAGCTTAAACCAACAGAGAAAAAACCCAACAACATACAATTAGCACTTCACCTTGAAAACAAAAGGCAAGGCAGCTCAGCAGATCAATACGTTTAGAAATGTCAGAGTATTGATTTGGTTTCATTTTCTACAACACGTTTGAAAATTGCTTGCTTGCTTAAACACGTATATGCCAGAATCAAATACACAATCTGCTCCAGTGGTTCACTTCAAGTTGGAAAAAAAAAATTATGAAGTTTATCAACAAAGACAATGATAAAATAAATATGAAGATGTTTAAAGTCAATGGCCCTCATAGAGAGACTGTAAGAGATTTGCGTTCCTCCCTCTAGACTTCATAATATTACCAAAAAAACATTAGGAACAGATGTGGAGGACTTGTAGTGTGTAAAGGGCAGGGGTGTGATTCTCCAATCCCTTAGACAGTACTGGATCAAGAACCATCATTCATCAATGACTGATATGACAAAATAAGCATACGATTGCATGAGATTACAAACCTCTAAAGCCCTTAAGTACAGAGTTACATCACAAACGCTACTTAAATTGTCAGAAGCTACATGCAGCTTCGTCTTCTCCAGGCTCTGAGGCTTCTGGGATGGATCATTGCATTATAGTGAGACAAATCGGTATTCAAGAGTGCAAAAGCCACTCTCTATGAATGTATGTATCAGTGACCTTGACAAAGGTCATTTGAACTTCTTTGATGATACACTGAAAAAAACTACACTGACATTTTAGAGGAACATATGCAGATGTCTAAGTTGTATTGTAAAAGGCAGATGCTGGGACTTTTGTTTATACATTCAACCAAATCTGGTAAATCCTTTTTTTCTGTCATTAATTTTTTTGCCTCTGCCAAGCTACTTCCCCTTATTGTTGAGGTTTGACGAAGCGCAATATGCAGTTGTCACATAACCAGGATGGGAGTCCTTTAAGGTTACGATGGCATCTGTAATCTGTTCTTCTGGTGCTTTAGCAGTGACGGGTGGACAAGGGCATGCATCGCCTGTCGGCTGTACCTTATGGCTTATTCTCACTTTGTCTCTATGGTCCAGTGCGGGAACAATATTACTGCAGCTTACACGACCAGCTGCCCCCATGAGACACTTGAAGTCTCCCACCTGGGACAGCGGCGAACCCTCCCCACTTCGTGGAACAAGCCACCGATATTTCCATGAAGGGCGGAGGCCTCAGATTTGGAAAAACACTCCTCTTTTTTTGTTTCCGTTCTGACACATCAGCACAAATATAGCAGACTGTGGCACCAAGGAGACTGCAGGCTGATGATGCTGCTCCTGCTCGCCGGTTTTATTTTCCTTTCAAGATTTTATCCTTGTGTCTTAGCTCTGCAAATGAAATCGAATATACCGACCTGCATTTCTTTTTTTTTTTTCTTTGAAAAAAAAATACCACCACGGCCATCAGAGAATCTTCGAGAAATTTCCAGAAATTAAAAGAAAAGCCACGACCGTAATAATTATTATAGGTTGGACTTGGACCCCAGAGACTCCCTTTGGTCTGTCCTCCACATAGAGAACCACAGATCTACAATAAGCCTTTGGATGACTGCACAAAATGAATTGTCTTATCTTTTTCTTTGTGGAAAAGGCTGTCAGTAAGTTTACAAAATCAGCCTTAACCAAACCCTCATGTGCTGCGATCTGTACTTGGATTTTGTTACGAGGAAAGTAAGAATGGTGAGAATGGCTTTGGTGGGTGGATGCTTGCAAGTGATGATGGATGAAGGGCAACAGGGAAAGAAAATGAGCAAAACTTAATACAGTGGGAGGAGGCAACTTAAAAAAGGGAGAAAAGAGAGCGAAGGAAGCTGTTTTAAGACAGGTGCAGGTGGACAGCAGATGGTTGGCACACACGTTCAAGCCCAGAGTGAAGGCAGCGAAACAGGGAGCCTAAATTTATGGCTCCGCTCCGTTAAGCCAAGCGTCCCTGATTTTATCATCCTGATCTAACATTAGCTCCTTGCCGAAGGCATAACCAAACCATGCACAGAGGGGAGAAGAGAGCTGTGGTGACACACGCAGACAAGAAACAGCACTTATGAAAACTTTTGTCATTTCCGGCCTTTATCCTGAAATGGACTGCAGCTCCTCGTACGGTCCTGGCCTTTGTCAGTTGTGCTGCTGTTTTTGGTCCGAGTGCAACCAGACAGACTCTGCCTTGGTCAAAGTCTGTTATTATTCACCTCCTGTATTCTCTTCTTTTCTACTCTGCCACCACAAGACAATGTGTATCTGCTACATTATTCCAACAACTGCAAAACAAACAACCAAAGTCACACACTCCCAATGTTAAAACATCGCAAAATAGATATTTAGGAACATTGAGCTTCATACTCAACATCCTGTCACCACACTGCTGAAATGGGACCGACACTGGTCGACTTCATGCACCCAGTGAAAATTAAGAAAAAAAATTAAGTGTCGTCATTTCACTAAAGGCTTGTTTTAAAAAGCTCAGACAGAAAACGTAAGTCGATGGGTTTTTCTTTTCTCCATCGAGTCATAATGTGGACGTCAGTGTTATTACACTGTTCCACCTCAGCTGAGGGGCAGCAAAGTTATTATAGTATAAACATTATTCTGAAATAGAGTAACTGAACAATAGTGCCTTCATTCATTTGGGGTGTAACCACATGACCATGTCGTTTAATCCCAGTGCCTATCAAAGCATACTGCAGCACTCGTGGATTGATGCAAAGGATGCGCGTCTTCTCCGTAGCCTCGCCGCTCTTGTCTTTTTCTGTCCTGGCTCTTCATGAGACAAATCTGACTCTGGTTTCATTTCCTCTAGAGGGAGATCACAAACTCACATAAAGTATTTTTGTGGAATGAGAGTAGGATCTTTCCGCCACCAGTCCAGTAGAAAAATGAGCCTGGAATAGTTACAATAAAGTTTATATCCCCGTGAACTAGACTTACTCATCCTGGGCTGCCGACTTTACTTTGGCTCCAAACAAACAAACAAACAACAATAATAATAACCAACCGATTCCTGAAAAAAACAGGAAAACACAAAACTTCCTACATAAAGGTTGAGAATAAAACCCAAAATTAAAGATTCAGAAAACTAAACAAGAAAAGAATGACTTCTTACGCCACAGATAGCGTTTGTGAGTTCATAAAAGTCAGATTTTATTTTTTGTGAAATAGTATTATAATTAGATTGCATTCATATAATTTTTATAGTGCTTCTCTGTTCTTGTCAGGCACTAAAAGAACTTTGACACTACAAACCGCAGTGATAAACATATTTATAAAGCACTCTCCTGGTCGACGCAGTTTTTCTTTAGAGTCTAGCGAGTGCTTCTCTCTGTATTTCAGGGGAATTGGAGAGTTCAGCGTCTTGCCCAGGAGCACGTCAACAAGAGGACTGCAGAGACCAGGAACTGATTGGCTGACCTTCCAATCACCACAACTCCTCGACCTCCTGAGGCAAAGCCGTTCATGCTTTCTGTTTTGTCTCTGATTTCCTGAGAGGAGATGATTTCAGAAAACGCTGCTGTGCTTTTGTTCTCCTCTGTCTGTTAGGAATGTTTTAAAACCGATACTGTACTTTTTAGTTTTTCTTCTTGTTGATGAGTTTTGTGAAACTTAAGCTGCTTTAAAACAATATACTATACCACTGCTATGTACTGATTTTGCCAAAAATGCATGCAGTTATGGAACGTCAAACAACTCCACAATCTGAAAAATACCCGGATGGAGAGCTGCTTCCGGGAAAATTGCCAGTAAGCTGCCGACCAGTCTACATTGCATGCTGTATTGGAGCAGGGAAGCGTTTAAAGCATGCAAAGCCGGGGCCCTTGAGGATTTCGATTCAGGAACACTGTTCGGTTTTGTTCTGTGATTGATCTGTGATTTATAAAACTACCGTGTTCACCTCATCACAAATCTTTTTTTTTTCTCTCCATAAAATTCCCAACTACACCCCGTTCCTCCATACTTTCTCTCCGTCTAGTCCATGCATGTCATACACTGCCCTGGACACTCACTGCATGGAGCCCAGCTAGGTCGTGGACATATTTAAGGAGCTAATATTGCAAATGTAATATGAATCTAATATAATACATATTATCATTCATCATTATAACATCTTTTTTTACATTACAATTCATTTTGTTTAACAATCCTGAAGCCTTACCTTCCTTCTTTTATAAAAAAAAAAAAAAAACTGTCCTGAACTGAGCAGAGTTATAAGAAAATACTTGCAAACAGCTGTCATGATCACCACACATCTGCTGGTGTTTCATACCCCGCTTGTGTGACTAACAAAAAGCCAGAGATGGAGCAGGTTGTGTGTGCTGTCCCAGCGTTGGGACGACAACTGAGCTAAGTAATAAATTAAAAGCGTGACAAATTCATTCTGGGATCAAAAAAATGTTTCATTGTATGGGTTTGGTAGCTGATATAAGCTTCTGAGGGCTGTGCAGCATTTGAATATGCAAAAAAGAAAAGAAAAAAAAGTGGGTTATGCCAGATGTGTAACACTGAGATGCAAATGAGGATAGATACACTCAAAAACAGAGAGCGAAAAAACAAAACAGTGGTCTGGAGTTTTCCCCTGGAGGGGCCATGAAAGGAATGACAAATGAAAAGAATTCATATTCTCTTTCCTCCTGCAACGCTCCTATTTTGTTTAACCTTTCATCGACGCCTGTAAAATATTTTAAAGCAATAGTCCAGTGGAAAATATACAACATTTATGATATTCAATAAAAGCAAAAGGCCAAGAGGTTATCTGTAAATAAATGTTAAAGTTTACCATCATTTTACATTCATGTTTCAGCAGAATGTGGTTGCGGCAAAGAACAGAAAAATATCAGCAAGAAGTTTGCTGATGTTTTAGATGTTTTAGAGACTGCCTCTTAGCTCTAGATGGTCATAAAAAAACTACAATAAGAAAACTTGGAGAGTAAAACGAGTTCATCAGCACTTTAGTACAATGGATGCTTTCCCAAATATACTTCTTCTAATTCTGAAATAACACATTCACAGTATGCACAAGAAATATTTATAAAAGGATGGAAGGTAAGAGAAAATCGTTCTGTGCTCATATTCACAGATATAGCCTGTATTTGTATATCGGAGCTGTTGCCGTCACTTGGCTGATTCTATATCAGCAAGTTGCGTGTCGTAAACACACACAGACGCAGCCCCGGGCCACCTCCGTTGGGCCTGTCTGCACCAGGACGTCACATTCGGTTGAAATATCAGTGAAACAGTATAAAACAATTCCCTTTTAAAACCAGCGTTTCTGAGTTCTCGTTTTATAGAGGTGCAGTCAGACACTCCACGTCCCCTCTTTTGTGGGTTGTGTCCTTTTGGAAATCAGTTTGGGATCTTTGCATTACTAACTTCTAATGGTACAAAGAAATGCAGCATGATGTTAAACCGGCGGTGATAAAGATGGGGAGGCTGGATGAATCTACTCCGAACCAATTAAATGATCTCAAGCACAAAAATGGGATTTGTTTTGGGTTTTTTATTTTCGTTATACTGTATGTTCCCTTTAATTTGTGCCAATAAGTGGTGAAAACACATATAATCTGTAATTCATAATTGAACTAAATTAAATGAGAATTTATTAATCCTCAAAATGAAATAATATTGTTACAGTTCATGCTATAAATTTACTACAGCTTTAAACGAGTATCTCATTGCATTTCATAATAGTTGTGAACTATGCCTAAACCTAAAGGAAAACAATCAGTCAAGCACCTTCGTCCTGTGCGAGTAAGCGAGTAAGCGAGTAAAGCCACCTCCTGTACACTTGCTGCTCTGTCTGCAGTCTCGCAGCCAATACTGTCTGAAATCAGTACAAAGAGGCACTAGATCATGTTCCTTCACTCCTGGTTTGATGAAACACGTCAGACTGGATTACTGAAATTTCAGTAATCCAGTCTGACATGTTTCATCACTTGTCCATTTTATTTGCCCGTGATCTTACACTCTCCATGATGACCGAGGGAAGAAATGGTTTAAACATCCTCCTCCTGGCCCTCTGTGTTACTCCTACCCTACATACACACATAATAAACATAATAAAGTGCAGCCTAAAAACATTACAGTGACTTCTTTTTCTGTGTGTGGGGTTCCTTTAGGGAACAAAAGAATACTCCTGAAAAATAAGAGTGAAATGCCGTTAGCAGAGATTTTACTGCCAGTATTTGCCTGCCTACGGTATATTTTTCTTAGTGTGTATTATTAGATTTTGGATTATAGTGTAAAAAGGGTTGGGTAATGTAGGTTTTATGCTATCGGAGCTTTGCAAATACAACATGAAGGTAAATAAAGTGCAGCCTCAGCAAGTGGACTGCAAACAGGATGGAACAAAAACAGAAATTCTCAATGCATTATTTTGAGTAATATCATAATCTTTACCACTCAATCTGCCAGAACTTCTCTTTAAAATAACTTCAAAAGCACTTTTTAAAGCATGTTGAATTGTCTTGTACATAAAATGTGTTATACAAGTAAGCTTGCCTTGCCTTTACTCCAAAATACTTTGTCAAGAATAGCAAACGGTTGGCCCAGCTCCACCCTTCTGGTAAGCTTATGTAATGCAATTTTGCGATGAGTGTATCTGTTTTAATGCACCCTGTTATCCTAACCCTAATAAAGTAGATTTTAATGCCTAAACCTGTACAAACATTTTCTTAAAAACAATGCTGTTTGAACTGAAAACAATTGGACAATACTGGGACTTGAATGTGCTGCTTGACAGCCATGTATGGAACGTCTGGTCCCCATAACCGGACCTATGAACTGATAAATGAAAAACTGTTTCTTTAATGCAGTTATTTTGGTGATAAAATGTTTTTATGACAAGAAAACAAAAGTCCCTGTGAAGGACTACTGACCTGTCCCGAGTGTAGCCCAGAAACACCTGGGACAGACTCCAGCATCCCACTGAACAGGACTGAAGCAGGCGTGAAAAATGAATCGACCAATAAGAATAGTTCAAAACACGGAGAGACCGTGTTATGAACTATTATTTACAGTTAATGGTAAACTCTCAGAATTCCCAGCTACTCTCTATGCAAAGCCATATATTTCATAGTGATTAATAGCTTTTACAAAATGAAGTAAGATAGTCATTTAAATCTGCAGTAAATTTACAGGATTAATTTACAGGATTAAATACTTAAGCCTTTTCCCACACATAAACCATAATCTTGTAATTTTTTTTCTTGAGATGTTTAAGAGGCGTGGCATGTGAAAATCCTTCAGCATTTGTTCTTGTGTATATTTTCTATCCAACCTACGAGTAAAATCTATGACAGCAGGTAAGACTGCAAACGTAGCAGGTAATACTGTAGAGCAGGAGTGGGAGTGAACAAGTGTGTACTGGTGCTGCTGCTTCCTACAATGTTAACCTTTCCTGAAACCTAATAAAATCCATACAATTTTGAAGGACTGGTTTTTTCTTTTTTTTTTTTTTTTGCATTTTAGGTGTGGCAGGAGACACACACACACACACACACACACACACACACACACACACACACACACACACACACACACACACACACACACACACACATTCTGCCTTGAGAGTAAAATCTATATTTTTCCATGTGTGTAAAACACATGATGTCTCTTTATGTTCCTTGAATACCAGAGGTCTTAACCTGTCCTGTGCATCATCACTGGGAGATGCTGCATGCATTTCCGAAAACTTGTAATTATGGTAAAGCGATAAATACTAAATGTTGCACTTCTTCACCGTAAAAGTAGCGATTGCGGTAAATGTGTGTGATACAATAGTAGCCTTTGCAGTAATGGCACATGATTTGGGTGTAAAGAAAGGCTTCCTGAGTTGTGATTATTGTAACCACAGGAAGATTAAAAAGATTTGTGTGGGAAAGTGTGTAAATGTGTGTGAACATGTGTTGCAGTGGGATGTCATGTCTGCATGACACAAAACATGCTCAGTTCCTAACCTGCAGAAAATATCTTATATAATAGGAAAGGGCTTCCATAAATTTATGACAGAAAAAGAGGGTGTTCTATACAGTAGTCTGACTCTCTGTCTTTCTCACACAAAGTAGTGTTCATTCTTATCATATCGTCTGGCTCCTCACCCTAATCTAAAGGACTGATTATACCAAGGCAAGATAATAATTATCCACACAGTCGATGTTTACACGTACATGTTAAAAGAACAAAGGTACAGTATCCTATTGATTTTATTACTGTATTTATTGTGGTGGCTGGCAACTGTTCGCCCACATGATACAGCATCCGCATTGTCTCACCCACTCACAAATGGTTTAGGTGCTGGTGGGAAGGTGGAGAGCCTACACAGTTTGGAGTAGATGAGGCATTAATGCTGCTTATGCACAGGCATAAAGAACCACCGACTCTCACATACAGACACGCGCGCCCACCCACTCAAACACACACAAACACCTTGCAACTGGACTTTTATTTTTCCAGCATTAGGGAAAAAGAAAGAAAAAAAAGAACTCCTATAGTATAACTCCCCATGCATGACAAAATTCATTGAAGGACGGCTGTTAAAACACCTTTCTACACACCTGACATGCAATACCTGCTGTGAAACTATGACAGATGACTGAATGATAATAAAATATGAATGTATGTAAAAGTAATCTGCCTACAAGTGTCTCATCCATACCCCACAGAGAACAATTAACTGCGCTATTGCTGTCCATGTTCTTGAATGAGATTTTCCACGGATGGCATCCACACCTCCACCATTTACACGGCAGTGTGAACCCACGCACGCGTGATCGCGTGTAATAATGAACCAGGCCCATCTCTGTGAGGAGAAATATGTGTGCTCGCTCCTCTGTGTCTCACCTGCTCGCTCGCTGCCAGCTCCTTCTCCAGCTGACGGGGCTTGTTGTGCCACACCAGATAGTGGATAGGATAACGACTCTTCTCCGGAGTTTTCTTAGCAGAAATCATCCTCGGATCATAGTTTGCCGCCTCCGCTTTCTTCACTGTGGAATGCAAGAATACTTTCTCGTGAATTTACCTTATAAAAACCGAGCCTATCATCCTCCAGCGGCGGTGATGCCCAAAGGCGTGTAAGGCTTTACGCGTCGGGAGCGGTGAACGATCACCCCTCTATGCTCGCTCCTAGAATAAAGTGCAAAGCCCCGTGGTGCTTTAAAGGGGGCGAAAAAACCTCGTCTGATTGTCTCAGCAGTCGGAGCTACACCTTTATTTCTTCCCCACCCGTTCCTCCAACCCCCCGCCTTTCTCTCTTTTCTCCCTTCCTACTCTAACTCATCTATCCTGCTCCTCTCCTCCCATCCGGCGGCGGTGACTGAGAGAGATGCGCTGACAAGCTGCCATAAAATGTGCGCACACTCAGCCAATCCGCTGTCGGGGATGTTGTGATTAAACACATGCCTCATGAAAAAGCACCGGAAATTGAACTCACAACAAAGGTTTAAAATAAAAACTACATATCCTGGGCATAAGTCTCAACAGGGATCTTGTGATGTATCAGCAAGACGACGAGTTGGGAAAAAATGCATCACCTAAAGTTTTAGTTTTGTCTAATTGTGTTGTATTATGCATTCATTAAAAAAAATACAAATATATAACATACCCGTATTAATGATTCTTCGCGACAACCAAAGCTACTTTATAGTCCGATAACAAAATCAAGAATTGTTTGTAACCTATCTCATTATACGGAAACGAAAGAAAGAAAAAACATCATCCAATAATTGTCCAATATTTTGGTCTACATCGATCCTCTCAGAAATATTGAACAAAAATGTAGTCACAAAGAAGCTGTGCTTTTGTGTACTATTGTGACTGCATTACCTGGCACCACTCATGATTTCAGAAAGAACAGCCTATGAAAACAGGACGCACGCTTGACCAGTTTACTTTTGTAAAACATTTCTAGCAGGTCAAATGGAAATTTTACAATGTCAAATGTAATGGTGGTTAAATTTGGCAAATGCATCCAAATCTAAAAATATTTATACATACTGGTGGTTAGCCAGTGTATAAAGCCATACGTATAAGATAAGATAATTTTATAACAACATTTTTCTAAAATGGGAACTGTTGGGCAACTGCTGAGGAGATAAATTAGGCCGGGATAAACCGATTATATATTATAACAATTAACAAATTATGTCATATCACTGTTGAATGTTATACTTGGAAAATGATCTTGATTAATCTAATATCAGAGGAGGAAATTAGGTTATTCTCAGTTATTCATTTAACATAGATCCAGTTTCACACAACATAAGAAACGCTGGTCAAATATACAACACACTGTGCACCTACCATTGTGTAATATTTTTTACAAAGTATATAAAAAAAAGCCCAAATAGTGGGTGAGATATGACGTGGGAACTGACCAGATAAACAATTTGTTCTCATGGGAGTTGACACGTGCTGCAATGGTACATTTGACAGTTCAGACACCTTTATTTTCAAGGGAAATGATAGAGATTTTGTCACAAAATTATAGGCTATGTGCTGGAAAATAAAGCTTCCCAAACCTCAAAAGCTTCAAGAAACTGCAAGGAGAAAGAAAATAAAGAAATTAAGAAAATAAATATTAGTTGTAAAATTATATGTTTAAAGAATTAAGTTATTTAGATTTAGAAGAGGTTTTCAGTCAGATTTAGATTCGCGCAGAAACCCGGAGCAAACTAAATTATATTTTTAGAACTCTGTTTTAGGCGCGTTGTTTCGTTTTATAGGAAACATCTTGAATTTGGGACGCTTTAATTTTGCGTCTGCATCAGGAGAACCGCATAATTAAAAAGTGGATCATCTTTCCCGACTCTCCCCCACCGTGAACAGATTAGAGGCGTCCCTCCAGAGGTGTCTTGCAGGGATGGAGGGTGTGTGTGCGCAGACTGGCAGGTAGAGAGCTGCCGTCTCCCGGTGAGTTGCAGGCAATGCAATGGTCTGGATATCATGGGGAAATGTTCCCGAAATGCCTTCCATACATGCAGATTAACTGTGTTCACATAACTTGGTTGTAGGTTTTGGAACTCGGAGGTGACCGTGGGCGAGGAGACCGCTGGAACAAACGGGAATTTTAGCTTTCTGCTGGCCGGGAAAGCCGACCACACCACCCGGCTTCCGGGTATTCTGGGGCCGCGGCGGTCGACGGCAGACGTCGGTCGGTAGCTTCGGGGGAGGGAAGACGGGCAAATAATCCCATCGGCGCAGACATCCATCTCTCCATTTCAGCTGCTATCGAGATGTCAAGGAAGATACAAAGGACAGAAGTCTGCGCCGACTGCAGTGCGCCAGGTAGGGAGGGGGTAAAATGAATAAAAGTAGACCATTGTACTGGAACAATACATCGGGAGGGCGACGCGGGGAGCTCAAGGGGCCGAAGCTATGTCCCTGTCGGAGGGTCCGCAGAGCAGGAAAACGGCCGGGTCTCCGAAACGTCGGTTGGGCCCAAAACAAACAGTAAAAAAATAGGCGTGTTAAAACAACCGGGGAAACCAGTAGCTTTCAGCACCTAAATGTAACCCGAGCAGCAAAATGTTGGTCATTTTACCAAACCCTTATCTTGGGAAAACTTGTTAATTTAACCGCGAGTGAAATTTACGAGTCGGATATTCAACCTTTTTGCTCGGAGACGTTTGTTTTGATTTTCCTGACCGGGATCGACTTAGCCTGGTAGCAGGCTGGCGATGTCGACGCCGTGTCTCTATGGCTAACTTTAACACAGACGGACTGGCCTGACTTATAATATATAAAGATTTATGTGCATTAAGACCATTTTGTCGTTGTTAGAAACCGCCTGCGGTGTCTTTAGTTTAGGCACCTGACGTAGCTTAGCTGCAGACAGTAGCTACATTGGCTAACTTTTGCTAAACGGCAAGTTACAACCCACCAACGTGTCCGGAGCAGTTTTAACTGTTTTATAAATGAGTTTTTTGCTGATTCTTCAAAGCCGAATTTGGGTTAAGTTTCTGTTTTTTGTTAGGTTTGACCAGGGAACAAAAAACAACACCAAGTCGAGTTGACAGTAGCAACTTGAACAAAATACTAACTAAACCAACTAAACTGACTGAGCTTTTCTGAAGAAGTAACGGCCTCAAATCTAAACATTTTAGGGGATAAGTCCACAACAGTCCGATCTTCTGCTTCGCCGGATAAATGTGTACTTATTAGGACTCAAAAATCACCAGGTCTTTATAAGATTTTAAAATGAGTCTGAACGACATATTGTTGTTTTTTTTTTTTAAGCAAAATTAAACTAAAATACACAAGGAGTGAAGCGAAAAACTAAGTACGCGCCTCGTGATTCGGTAGATTCAACTAACTTCTGTAGGGAAAATGTAATCACTTTTCATAATTTGGCATAATTTTCCTTGCAGCAATGCTTCCATTCATTCAGGTTGTCGTTTATAAGAAGCTCCCGTAAGGTTAACCACAGTGAATCTGGACTTTGAATGGGCCAATGCAACACGTTGATTTTATTTTTTTCTCCCTCACCCAGCCATTGTGTTGTAGATTTGCTGATGTGATTATTATGTCCTATGACCCAGATTTGGCCAAATTCTAGCTGTCTGAGAAATACCTTGACTTTAGTATAGTCTGGTATGCATAGATGTTTACAGCACATGCCCAACTTCTGCAGCTGAAAGGCAAACCCAAATCATCATCCTTCTGCCACCATGCTTGAAAGTTGGGATGAAGCATTTGTGCTGATATGCTGTGCTCCCCCCCTTTATCTGTATGTGGTGGGTAGCTGAGTGGTTGACGCTATTGCATCACAGAGCAAAGTTTCCCGGTTTGACTCCAGACACTGATTTGTCTGTGGTGGGTGTACTTGTTCTTCCCATGCTCGTGGGGTTGCATCAGGGTATCTGGTGTTTGGTGTATGCCTAATTGACATGCCGACTGCGATCCTTTGCTGTGGCAACCCCTCTGCAAAGAGGGAATAAGCAGAAACATGTAACAACATATTAGAAACGAACAAATGTTAGTTAGTTAGTTTGACTGATAGTTTTTAAAATGCATGTAAAAAAAACTTGCTTGTCTGCTTGAAATTGACCGATGGACTAACGCACCCGGATAATGTGGTTGAAGTTGAGCTTATCCTTCCATGTAAAGACTCAGCTGGACTGAAACTGGCCTTTAAGCTTTGCGCATGCTTCATAGTTTTAGCTCAAAGCTCTGACCCAGAAAAGGTTCCTGAGGAAGCTGACACAGAGTGATGCTGAGAAGAAAAAATAACCCAAACTTTACAGGAGATATAAAACATACAGAGCTGTAGATCTGACTGTTTCACCATTCGCTCTTTTTCCAATAAGATTTATCTGATGTTATGATGTGCAGCATAATAGGACCTATTAATAAAGGCCGTTGTTAAAAAAAAATGAAAGTTTGCTTTATCATCAACTATCGGGCAACGTCACATTTTTTGGTCCGTAAATCAATTTCCTTTCGATGCATGTATATTGCGACAAATAAAGGAGTCCAGTTAAGGGGCCTTATCGAGTTACAGCCATAGCTTGACAACACTGTGCATGTAAACGTACTGATTGTTACAGATGTCTTTTATAGGGTTTTTTTTTTTTTTGGTACTTTTACAGCAATTATTACAGTGTGATCTGTAATGATTTCTGGTGGGGTCATGTTCTGGGTCTCTGGAAAGTGCCTAGAGACAACCTGCATTGTAATAGACACTATAAATAAAATTGAAATTGAATTGAAAGTCTTGTGTGTTGTTCAGAAACAACTTTGTAAGCTGCGCTGCTATGTTCTGACCAGAAAGCTTAGCCTGCCCTTTTCATGATCACACTTCCTTACTAGCCATACTTGTTCAGTCTTTTTCTAATTGTGTTGTCATGAGCTTTAACATTTTACATGCTTTCTGAGGCCTTCAGAGAGTGAAATGTTGGTTTTGGCTTTTGTGCAGTTTCTCTGAGTATTGCATGCTTTGACCGTGAGGCGAACTAGCTGGGGTGTTTGGTTGTGGGAAGTTGGCAACCGTTTCAAATGTTTTCCACTTGTGAATAATCCCTCTCATTCTGAATTGTTTTCAAATGGCTGTATAACCCCTCTCACATTTATGGTTTACTACAATTGCTTTTTCAGGATTGCTGATGTCTTTCCTCCTTGGCATTATGTTAACATGTGACGCTTCAGACTAGAAAATACTAAAACATTTCTGCTAATATCGAGGCGCTCACACCCCCCGATGTTCTATTAACCCAGAACATTTGATCTCCAGCACCTCACTGCTAATGACCATCTCTGTTCACGTGGTAGCGCATTTAGTTTTTACACACTTTGTCTAAAATCTGGCTTGAATAAAAATTAAAAATAAATAACTGAGGTTTTATTTACTTTGTTTGTAATATAAGTAATGTTCAGTAGATTTCTCAGTGTGTCCTAATAGAAGTGTGTAAAACCTAAGGAGTTCAAGAGGCTGTACTTACTTACTGTCCACCAATAAGATAAAGGACGAAAAAGTTAAATCAACATTTATGATTTTAACCATATTTTTGCTCTTATTAAACATTGCTCATCTGCTTTATCTGTTTACCTTTCCAGGTGTCCCCCTAACTGCCCTTACTTAACTATCCTTTCCTTAAATACCGCAACAGCTTACAGAATAATCAATGTTCTCTATTACTGACCAATTAATCCTAATTAAAAACAAAACAGCAACAAGCTTTTAGTTGGTTTTAAACCACTGGTATATCACATAGCTTTCGTACGGGGAAACGCATATCTTTTTTCGTGATGGTGGACATTGTGTTTATGTCATTGTACTTGTGACTAGCTGTATATTTTTCCGTCTGTAATCAGCTGTGTGTTTGTATGTCCTCCTTACGACAAAATGCCCTCATGCAGGGGTCCCTGCAAAATGCTGACGTAGCTACTAGTAATAGCCACCTCCCACTAGCCAGCTTTGTGTCATACAAGGTGATATTTCCATGCCGTGGGTACAAAGTGCAGTCGACGCTCCAGCGCTAGTCTCAACATTTATACTCATCATGAGAATAAAAGCTTTACTCTTGATCATTGATGTAATTGCTTCAGAAACTGAGACTTGTGTGCACGTTCTTGGAACGGTTGGACAGAAGCGATTGGAATGCCTTGCTATTGAATCTGTTGCCAGTATTTATTTTATTTCTGTTTTTTTTAAATTCACAGATCACAGGATAGAGAAATTAAAAGCCTCTACGGCAAAGTTAATTAACCTCAGTGAGTTAAGAATTGGGTTGTGACACGTTTTTGTGGAGCAATGAGCAGGTTTATATTGAATATGTAAGCATATGCAGCGTGGTATTTCATTCAACATGATATTTTAACTGACACTTAAACAAATAACTAATAGCTTTACTGACAAATGAGGGGAACTTTATGCAAACTTATGTCATGCTGCAGGTCTGGTCAGTAAAGTGCTGCTAATAGTCTGTCCACGTTTAATAGCTTAATGGTATAGTCATCATGTCCATCCGGGGCGCCAAGCAGAAACCTAGACGGTGGGAGTTTTTGTATTTATTAGACAGATTAAGGAATGGGATTGCTGCATTCTGGCCCGGAAAGCCTGTGGGCTATTGTTCTAAACCAGGCAAAAGTGCTCGCCAAAGCCATTTTGCTTTTGCTGTTAGTTTTTCTGCAACCAAAAGATTTAAAGCATATCAGTTCATCAGCCGATGGACTATTTTAGCTCCATTAATATCCTAAGCTGCGACCGTTTTATCCCAGACTATGGGTGACTAATGCCGGCGGTGAATATGTGTCTGTTTGTGTATAAATCATGTGTGCGTGTGCTGATGGTTGTTTTGATATTATGGAGTGTGCTAGTTAGTCGTCAGCTGCTCATCACATCAGCAGGGTCCTGAGGGCATAAACGTGGCCCACACTCTCAATACTCTTTCACTGTCAGTAGACCGCTTTTCTTCCGGGTTTCACCTCCGTCACTGTTTTTTGTTCTTATTTAGAAATAAGTGTCTTGTATTTATCCCAGTTCCGGGGAAAAAAGAAAGAGAGAGAAAATATACGACGTCATTCTGACCTATATAAACATTGCACAAAATAAACATGAAATAACAGATGATTTTGGTACAGAAGCTCTGCTGGCAAAAGTAGGTGGCAGTTTATGAAGTTGGTGAGGTTATCACTCCTGTTCTAAAGCACACAGGACGGGACAGTTTTTAGATGATTTTAATCATCTTGCCCTGCACATATAAATATCTGAGTATTTAATTGAACATTCTTACTGGGATTAGGAATTAAGAAAAGGAACTACATATGTGGTGTATTGATCATGAATGGAGTCTGAGCCATAGCAGTGCAGATGGAGCACATGGTCGGTGTCGAGAAGGGCTGTCCAATTCAAACTGTACCCAATAAGCGTCCGTATTTCTCTGAACAACAGCCGAATGAACCTGAGAGAAATGTTTCAGTCACTATGACTAACTCATTTAATTGTTTAACGTTTGAGTGCTGCTGTTATAGTGACATCATGTTATTACAAAGCTAAGGTTTATGACGCCCAAGGTTAGAATAAGTACCAACTGTGTACTTGTATATCAACGTCTAATATTTAATAGTACACTTAAATGATCATCTATTGATATAAATACCTATTTGATTGCAAAACCACAGCACCCCTTTGGGCTCATTTTGATTTAACCTCATTGTAAAATAAATGACTAATACTGTGAAGGTCATTGGATTTGCCGCAGAGAGGTACAAGTCATATACTCATCATCTTCCAGAACAAAAAAAGAAGTCCATATCTAGAGATCCTTTACATAACCTAATTTCCCAAACTGAGGATATTCCACATCCATTGGTCCTAGTTATTTGTCATATCCTCTGGTGTGTAGAGATGCATACTTTATTTTTTTATTTCTTTTTTTTTTTTTTCCCCTTTTCCAGTAATTTTCATAATGTGTAGGTGTGTTAGGCCAGACTATGGGCCTTTATAAAGTTACATATACAGTATTCAGTATGAGATTGCATCATCATCAGTAATAATATCAATGTTTCTCCATCAGACCCAGGGTGGACCAGTATCAACCGAGGCGTCCTGATCTGCGATGAATGCTGTTCAGTCCACCGCAGTTTAGGCCGTCATATTTCCATAGTAAAGCATCTAAGGCACAGCGGATGGCCTCCAACACTACTGCAGGTAAGGGTGCGTGGTAACAACTAAAAGAACGGGAAAACAGAACAACAAAATATTGCTGAAGTTAAAGAAAACAGCACAGAGGACCTAGGACTACATACTGTATGTGACTCAGCCCAAGTGATGCAACATTTCCCCTGTTTGTGCTCATATTTTCTGCATGTCTTTGCACTTTGGTGCATGTATCTAAATCCCCCTATTGTTTAAATGTAATGTTGAACCTTTAACTGTGTTTCAGATGGTTCAGACTTTGGCCAGTAATGGAGCCAATTCCATTTGGGAACACAGTCTCCTGGACCCCGCACAGGTGCAGAGCGGTCGTAGGAAACCAAACCCCCAAGACAAGGTCCAGTAAGTGTTCTTGCTGCTGGCTGAAAGTGTGCAGAAAAACACCAAAACAATCTCACAAAAAATATCTTACAATTTGTGAAAATAATTTATTTTCACAGGTAAATATGTTTTTGCAAGTCCCGTTTTTCTAGTTGAGAAATACGATGGCTTTGAGAGCAGTAATTCAAAGTGCAACAGAGTATTTGCTAATATTTTATGGTCCACAAATCTTGACGGGCATCTTGCACGAATGAAAATCTGATGGACAACGTTGCTTGTCTTTGTAAGCAGTCGTGACTCCAAAGGGCTTTTTGTAAGAAGCAGTCCAGAGTGGTCGTTATAAATGGATGTGATGGATGAAATGGAAGGGATTTTAAACCATGACTCGCTTTTGGCAACTATCTGGTCATCACATTAGGGTTTTTTTTTTTTTTTTTTTTTTTTTTTTTTTTGTTGTTTTTTTTTTCTTCTTTCATTTGCTCCCTGGGTTTTTGCTAATCATCTTACCTTCTCCTTCTGTTCAGTCCCACTAAATCAGAGTTCATCAGAGCCAAATACCAGATGCTGGCATTTGTGCACAAGCTTCCCTGCCGTGATGATGATGGTGTCACCACCAAGGATCTCAGTAAGGTGAGGGCTCAGGATTTCACAGACGATTTATATTTGAGCACTGTGTCTAGGAGAGTGAGATTGTGTGCCTTTTTTTTTAATTTTTTTTTTTAAGTTTGCACACACTCCAACTGGTTTCACAAAATGAAACTGTGTCATAATGCTAAAAAAAACAAATAAACAGATCAGAATGTCAGTGGAATTATTTCTGCACAAATATAGTTGGGTTTTGAAATATTTAAACTGACACCATTTCCATTGTTCCAGGTGTTTTAAAAAAATGTTGAATAGACTATAATGTGATGAATATGCACTAAAATGACAGACTCCCAACTTCAGTTTGACAGTATTCAGATCCACATTGCAGGACAGGTTCGGGATTTCCATCTCTTCCAGTGATTTAGACTCAGGTCTTTACTGCATCTGTCTCGGTTGTTAGTCACAGTTTTGTGGGTCTTTCTGCATTTAATTATCTGTTGAGCAAGAGAAATGCAGCTCAGCTCTTTGTAAGGTCATGTGATGTAATTGTTCATTGCAGAAAATTCTACTTTCACCTTATTCTCCTTTAAAACAGCCGTGCTGCTTTTATATGATGTTTTGGGTAATGGTCCCTTTGTACTGTGAAGTGCTGGACAAAGCAGGCAGTATGTTCCTGTTACAACTCAGAATTCATCCGAATCCGCATCATCAATGAATACAAGTGATGCCCTGCTAAAGGATTTGGAGTTATACATGCCCGGGCTTCAGGTTGTGAGTTGTTCCTGATTCTGAGTCCTTTGCTTGTTGTAGGTTCACTGCAGCAGCCTTAGGCTAAAAATGTAACTATTTCAATAAACTGTAGATATTTTTGGCTGTTTATTTTATTAAAATATGATGATAGAACTGCCTGCGTGTGTTTGTTAAGTATCTTTTGGGTTAATTTCACCTTTCAAAAGGAGTTTTTAACATATTAAAAGGCCTACAGTACCCTGAAATTAAAGTGAAGTCTTTGCACTTTACCAACTGTATCTTTGTTCAGCATATGAGCCAGGTACAGGTCAAGGAGCTAGAGAGACGAGACAAAACAGGCATGTATGTTGCTTGGACTTCTGGATGTTTATACACTATTTAAATTGTGTTCAGACTTCAGTTACTTGCTGCTGGCATAGTTGGCATAATAATGGTACAGGCTAACTGTTACTAGAATATGTTTTGACGAGGGGAAAAATAGGCGAATAAAGTGTGTGAATATATCTGGGCGTGGCTGCAGAACATCATACCCAGTGATGGGTAAAAATGTCTGCAGGTGATGGGAGTCTTTAGGCTTATTAGCCCGTACGGACTCACTGTGGAACAGCATGTCCAAGCACAAAACTTATTTCTTTGCACCTTGCACATAAACACGTATGCATACTCGCACAAATACACACATGCACTTGCACTCCCACTCATAAAACCCCCTGGCAGGAAGTTATCTGGATGACACAGCAGGATGTGTAATGATCTCTGATGCTGTGGAGTTCCACTAGATTAATGAAAGACTGGTGCTGGTTTTTGTCAGTGCACCATGGCTTTCTGTTTTGCCATCGCCTCATTTCCTGTCTTCTTTTTTTTTTTTTTCCTTTCTATGTTAGCAACTTCATTCGAGTGTACGGACGGGGAGTTTAGAGACGTGTCTTCGGCTCTTGTCCCTCGGCGCTCAGGCCAACTTCTTCCACCCGGTCAGGAAAAATCTACTTGTCTGCATACATCATCTTAACAACAAGCAAAACTTTTCAGATAAGCTCGTCACACCAGGCTTGTTGTTCTGACTGTGTGTGTGTTTCTTCCTAAACGTCCAGGAGAAAGGCACTACCCCGCTCCACGTGGCAGCCAAGGCAGGGCAGATCTTGCAGGCCGAGCTGCTCGTCGTGTACGGTGCGGATCCTGGAGCACCCGACATCAATGGACGCACACCTATGGACTATGCGAGGTACAAGCATGTATCGCTGATTACAAATCAAGATTCAAATCTGTCATAGAAGATGGCTTATTAATAACAGGAACCGTACAAATGGAAGCACAACTCAAAATGTGTGTGGGGGTGTATGTTCCAGGCAGGCAGGCCATATAGAGCTAGCAGAGCGTCTGGTAGAGTGCCAGTATGAGCTGACGGACAGGCTAGCCTTCTACCTATGTGGCCGGCGTCCAGGTAAATCCTTGTACCGTTTGGGAACATTGAAACTCAATAACATGCTGTCTTAGCTTTTGCACAGCAAATAAGAAGTCTCTTCTCTTCTTTCTTTAGATCACAAAAATGGCCATTATATTATTCCCCAAATGGCAGACAGGTATGGATCATGTGATTATTTTGTGTCAGATAGATTATTAGTGCTTGCATGTTATGATTTGATTGCATTAAAAAAAACAAACTAGTCGATGCTTAACTTGTGATACTTCTGTGACTACTTAATGTTTGCAGTCCCCAGTATTATCAGTAATACTCATGCAGTTAAGTGTTCTTACCACAGGGGGTCGCCAAATATTTTTACCTTACTGTACAAAAAAGGGAGAGTAAGCAGGCACCTCATTGAGGTTAGATTATTGCAAATTCATCTACCTGCAAATAGTTAGGTACTTGAAGACTTCAGATTATGAACGCTGGACTGGAGGTTTTATACGAGACGTTCACAGTCTGGCCATGGTAAATCAAGTGTTGTTAAACATGGTACCATTCCTTTCAAGGTTTTGACATGCTTAGTGTAATAAGAAAGAAATGAAAAGAATCCCAAATGTGTATTGTATTAAATTGCAGTTAAACCTAATGCACCTCAGCATCTGTTTGTTAGTGAAGTGGATCTTGTTTCCAAGCTGCCATCTAACTCCACTTGCATCTGTTCTGTTCTGGTGACTGGGTCCTCTTGATAATAACAATTAAAGCTTTTTTGATGTGGCTTTTCTTTCCCTTCTTGCTGTCTCTCTCTTCCTTCTGTCTGTTTCTTCCTTTTTCTCACTTGCTTTCTGTTCTCTCCATTTCGCTGCGCTTGGTGGAGCCAGAGCTCGTCCTAAGTGCCCGACACAGAGGTATCTTTACTTTCCTTGTTCCTCTTTTCCAGAAGTATCGTCCCTCATCTCATTATCCTCTGTCTGCTACCATGCCTTTTATGTTTTCGCATTATAAACCCAAATAGGTCCTTTTCCTCTTATTCAAAATTAGAGCTGAAAAATGGTTTCTGATATATTGTTGTGTCTTTGTTTCGGGGTTAAAAAGTGACAGTATTTATCCATGAGGCACAGTGGCAAGTTGGCACTTGACAGGTGTGGGTGCAGGGATTTTTGTGGCTGGTGCCGTTGCATATGTACAGATGAGAGATTCTCTTTCCGTTCAGGACGGATGAATCTTGTAGAACTATATACTAAGCTTGACGCTCACAATTCTGCAGGAAAACAAGTATGCTTTACATGTTTCATATCCACTGTACATGACTGCAGAGAACTACAACATTACTAAATGGCAAAGAAGTCATGATGCACCAGCATGCGTGTATTCACATGGTTCATTTTCTGGGATAAAAGCTGTTTACAGATATCTGAGGTGGACAGTAGGTTAGTAGGTTCTTGGGGTAGCTGGATGTTAAAAATTTTCCTCTTGTAATTTGACTCCATGTTAGTCTTTAATGACTCATCCTTGTTTGTATGCTTTCTGATTGTAAGTCATAAATATTAAAACTGTAAAAACTGAAACTATCTAGAGGAAGACAGTAGTTGCCAACAGTTTGTTGTGCAACTTTTTTTTTTTTTTCCTATTAGTAATCAACATCACCTCAAGCTGTCTTGATTGACACCCACCGCATGCCATCCATAATGTATCTGTGCTCTGCCCTTTTTCAAGCAAAACCCCCTTTCTTCCTCTTTGTCACTCACTTTTGTTGCTGTTTAAATGTTTACCCTCTCCCTCTCTCACTGTATCATAACAACAATCTGCAATCTGTCATTCTATTTTATTTATTTACTTTTTGTTTAGTCTGGATCTCTCCGAGCTGGCGAAAGCTGCAAAAAAGAAGCTCCAAGCGGTGAGCTAACCTTATATTCTAATGACTAATGACTGTTTGTATTGCGGTGCAGCAGACACCATTAGACACTTTAGACCAGTTTTGAGGCACTTTGCTTGGGTTATTTAAATGATTGTGAGTGAGAAAATCAGTTTGAGAAAAAAATTTGAGTAAAATTTGGGGATTTTTGTTAGTAATGTTTGTTCTCTGCTGGTGCATCTGTTACGGTCCACGGGATACTACCACTACAAACCCGACAGTCATTTTGTTTTTTTTATATTTTACAGCTCAACAACCGGTTGTTTGAGGAACTAGCAATGGATGTCTATGATGAGGTGGATCGTAGAGAGAACGATGCAGGTGAGCCATACTTTTCCCTGCTCTTACTCGCTTTAATCTTCTGTAACATAGGATCGTTTGTGTGGGCGAAAAAACAAAAAAAAATACTTATCTTAAAACTAGTAGTCTCCTCCACACAACACTGACATGAACTTTGAGAGGAAACCTAAGCAGAGAACATGTATTGCGAAAGAAAGTCATGTGAAAATGGGACATCTTGTATGAGGAGGACAGAACGGTGACTGTTGAAGAGGAAGGCCAAGTGAGTGAGTGCTGGAGGAGGAGAGTCGGCGCAAGGAAGTCCCTCAAATTCTTCAGTCTCTCCTCCTCCTCGGTTCTCTCTTTTCTTTTCCTCTCTTGTTTTCTTTGAGTATAACAGCAACAGTCGAATCTTGCCTTTAGACAAAAGCACTGCAGGTAAGTGGCAAGGATACACCCACACCTACACTCACACATGCCCCAACTGCACAGTGGGAAGGGCTGAGAGCACAAAACTGCACTGTAGGATCTAGAAGTGAGTTTTTGGATCTCTTTTACAGTTTTCCCTGAACTTTGTTTATGCTTCATGTAAGTGTGGGTGGATGGACTGTGAGTTTGATGTGGGTGGTTAAGTGTACGCTATCCAAGATGGCCTTCTTACTTTAACTCACTCACACACACACACACACACACTTACACTCTGATTTTCTTTTTCTTCATGGTTTTGTCTCCAGTGTGGTTGACGACACAGAATCACAGCACTCTGGTCACAGAACGAAGCGCTGTCCCTTTTCTACCTGTTAATCCTGAATACTCTGCCACACGAAACCAGGTAAATGCGCTGCACACGCTTGGATATGCATGTATAGAGAGAGGAAATCTGTACGGATGTAGAATAATGTAGCATTCACCTTTTTTTTTTTTTTTTTTTTTTTTTTTTTTTTTTTTTGTACCTGTAGATGGCAACAAATGTGAGACAAAGAATCTGCACAGAGTAGAACTTAGTATCTCAAGCAACGCACGCTGTGTTTTTGAGAGACGGGTGGGGGGGTTTCTTTAGCTGTGTGAGAGAGTAATTCAACCTCACCTCCCTTCACTCTCTGTGCAAGAGAGAGAAAAACCCTCACACGTCCACTCACATAGTTTCTCTGCAACTGCATGTCTCACTGTTGTAAACACTCCCTTTCAGCCACAAGCGCACACGCACAGGAAAAACACCAACATCGCCACGTTTGCTGTGCCCTGATTGGGTAGTTCACTGTGGTCAGGAGCTACCATCTATTTAGGAAGGAAGGAAAAAAGGCTTACCACAAACTTAGGGTTGAAGATTTCACCTTACGTTGTCCTGCAGCATCGTATGTAATAAACTGCGCATCGGTTTTACCCGGGCACATTCATGGAAAGTGTCTGCTTTATCGTTTTATGCACATGCCAACATGCTTGCCCAATTACACGGTTTATGTTTCTTTGCACAAGATTGTGTCCGTGTGAGTGCATCTGTGATTGTGTGTGTTGTGGGAGTATGACTGTGTTTTTCCACAGCACATGGTAGCTGACCACAGGAGTCACTCAGGCACTGAGCTGCTGACTCTGTGCTGCGTTCTGTCTGTTCCACACGGCTCACAATGAGAACTCCTCGGTGAGATTCAGGTGGGCATGCCAACGAGTGCACGGGTTCAAATGTTAATTAGTCTTGCCTGCTTTTCCTCTCAGGGTCGTCAGAAGCTGGCCCGTTTCAACGCTCGGGAGTTCGCTACGCTCATCATCGACATCCTGAGTGACGCAAAGAGGAGGCAACAGGGAAAAGGTCTTAGCAGCCCCACTGGTGAGACTGGGACGAAGGAGTTGAGGGATTGTGTTGAACAGACCAGTATAATGCAACTTCATAAAAAAAAAAAAAAGAAAGAAAAAGCAAACCCCAACAACTTTAAGATATGTAAACGGAAAAAGAAAACGGATCTGTTGCTAGACTGTCAACTCTGCATCAGATCTCAGAGTATATTTTAGTAGTGCACTTTACATCCTCTGTGTCAGATAAGCTGCCCGAGATCGTAGTCTGAGCACCCACCAGACATGTGGAAGTGGTTAGAGAGGCTAATAAACCTTTCACTAAAAAACCCGCTTTCCCTTGTCAGACCCGCTGGACCTGGGCATAGATGACGATCAGCACGACTACGACAGCGTAGCCTCAGATGAGGACACGGACAGCGAGCTGACAACCCAGAACAACAACAACACACAACGCAGCAACCGCGCCAAGGTGGAGCACTTGAACCAGTTTACATTTCAATACCTACCATAGTGAGCCTTTAGTGATGTGAAATACATATATATGTTGTACTTACTCACACATCAAAAGTTTTTATATCTAATGTGCATAGTCTCTGAGAAGCCTAAAAACATGATTGTAACGGCGTACACAGCTTTTCTGTGATGACTGCCTCTTCCCAGCATGCTTTGCAGAAAGCAGCCCCAGTCAGGGCTGCCACATAACTCCTGAGTGACATCATCAGCTATTCTGAGTCCATGTCAGAGAGGCATTGTTCATACACCGAGAGAGTTTGTGTAAATGGAGGGAAGAAAGGATGGGGGAGAAAATGGATCTGAGAGTGGTATTAATAACTTTAAATAAGCTGAACGAGTGAACGTCTTTAACTCGGTGGGGAAATAATTTCCATGTGATTTAAGATAAATGCAATAGTTTTTTTTTTTTTTTTTTTACTGTGACCTTCAAGAATGTAGAAATTGTTTGGAAGTTGTTACTGGTCCAGTTGTGGGGAGTGGTGGAAGGCTTCTGGGTCGCAGGAAGTGGGGGAGGATGGTGTACAGAGAGCCAGAACTAAGGCTGTACTGTCTGCTGTATGATCCTGAAAGCAAGCCAGCCCTCTTCCTCTGACACAGCTGTAAGCTGTGCACATATCTTACAAGGCACCAATTCATAGTGTGGATCCTCACTGTATTGCATAAAATGCACGAGCGATGATAGATTTGATTGTTTTGAACTGTGGCAAGCATGCAACAGGACTTGGTTCGGGTCTTAATGTCTCTGTCCTTACTTTCTGCCCACCTTTCTGTGTCACCATCTGTCTTCCTGCTTTCAATTCAGAGCATGGACTCATCAGACTTGTCAGATGGTCCGATCACACTGCAGGAGTATCTGGAGGTGAAGAAGGCCCTGGCCTCCTCGGAAGCCAAGGTGCAGCAGCTGATGAAGGTCAACAACAACCTGAGCGAGGAGCTCCGGCGGCTCCAGAAGGAGGTATGGAGGATGGTTGAGAGAGAGGCCAGGGACTAGTTGCGTAGATTTAGTTTGATGCTTAGGA
This sequence comes from Xenentodon cancila, assembly GCA_014839995.1. Lineage (NCBI taxonomy): Eukaryota > Metazoa > Chordata > Actinopteri > Beloniformes > Belonidae > Xenentodon > Xenentodon cancila. Next base: position 9,746,400 of record CM026201.1, on the reverse strand, counting down.
GTAAGCAGTAAAACATTTGAGTTTGCCAAATCTGTAAATTGATCACATTTTAGACCAGAGGCGGGCAATAAGCAAAGATATATGATATAAGCAAAGTCAGCCAAATGTGTTAATATATTTATAGTATCATCTTTCCACACTGTTTTCTCTTTGCCATTCTTGTGGGAAGCTTAAGTGCTACAAATACCCATTCATATGAAATACTCATTTTATCTGTCATTTTTGGTTTAGTTTTGATAATTCTCATCTGTCGCTTACTGTGGCTTCTTTTGGTTCCCTGTTAGTCGTCATTAGCTCCGTGCATTCATCACAGGCTGCCTCTATTGTCCTATGTGACCCGCAATGCTTCATGTGTTTGTCACGTCACTCTGTAAAGATTAGAGGCAAACAAACACTGCATGTGCTGCAAATGACAATATCAAAGCAGGTAGAAGTAAACAGCACCATAGTTTAAACCTTGATTTTCCTTCATTGATCCTTTGAGTTGTAGTACATACAGCAGGGAAAAAGAGTATTTCACCTGCTGCTGACTTGCTGCTGCAGGTTTTCCCACTTGCAAAGCATACTTATGTCATCCCATGACATAAGTACTTGATGAATCAGAAAAGCAGAACTTAATATTTGGTACAGAGAGCAGACATTTCCTGTAGTTCTTGACCAGGTTTGTGCACACTGCAGCAGAGGTTGTGGCCCACTCCTCCATACAGATCTTTTCCAGATCCTTTAGGTTTCGGGGCTGTCGCTGGGCAATACGGACTTTCAGCTCCATCCAGATGTTTTCTATTGTTCCTGGAGACTGGCTAGGCCACTCCAGGACCTTCAGATGCTTCTTACAGAACCAGTCCTTAGTTGTCCTGGCTGTGTGTTTTGGGTTTTTGTCATGCTGGAAGACCCAGTCACGACCCATCTTCAGTGCTCTTACTGAGGAAGGGGGTTGTTGGCCAAGATCTTGTGATACACGCCCCCATACATCCTCCTCTCAATACGATCCGCACCTCCATGCTTCAATGTTGGGATGGTGTTCCTGGGATTGTACTCGTCCTTCCTCCAAACGCAACGAGTGTAGTTCAGACCAAAAAGCTCTTTTTTTAGTCTCGGACCACATGACCTCCTCTGGATCATCCAAATGGTCTTTGGCGAACATCAGACGGGCCTGGACGTGCGCTGACTTGAGCAGGGGGACCCTGCGTGTGCTGCAGGATTTTAATCCATGATGGCGTTGTGTGTTACTAATGGTTTTCTTTGAGACCAGCTCTCTTCAGGTCATTGACCAGGTCCTGCCGTGTGGTCCTTCCTCATGATCATTGATGCCCCACGATGTGAGATCTTGCATGGCGCCCCAGACTGAGAGAGATTGATCGTCATCTTGAACTTCTTCCATTTTCTAATAATTGTGCCAACAATTCAATTTTATTTATATATCATCTATTACAACACAAGTTGTCTCTAGGATCTTTCCAGAGACGCAGAACATGACCCGCAAGCAACTATTACATAAACAGCAGGTTAAAAACTCCCCTAGTGGGAGAAAAACCTTAAGCCAAACAGTGGCAAGAAAAACTCCCCTTAAGAGTTAAGAAACCTGGATCAGGACCTGGATCATGAGGGGGGACCCTCCTGCCGAAGGCCAGCTGGGTAGAGCAGGAAGTACAAAGAGAGGAGAGACACTGACACACGGTCGACGGTACAAAAGACAAGATACATTAGTACAACTATTCGTCAGCAGCAGACTTCCATGTATATAAGGCTGATACATGGTTAGATGGTGATCTACAACAGTTGTTACCTTCTCACCAAGCACCTATTGTCCTGGAGCCCAGCCCACCGTTGTGCAGATCTGCAATTTTATCACTGATGTCCTTACACAGCTCTCTGGTTTTGGACATTGTGGAGAGGTTGGAGTTTGAGTGTGTGGACATGTGTTTTTTATACAGGTAATGAGTTCAAACAGGTGCAGTTAATGGTAATGAGTGGAGATCAGGACGGCTTCTTAAAAAAGAACTAACAGGTCTGTGAGAACTGGAATTCTTACTGGTTCGTAGGTGATCAAATACTTATGTCATGCAATAAAATGCAAATTAATTATTTAAAAAATCATTTTTGTTTTGGAGTAATTATGAAAAAAAATTACAGACTTTTACATGCTTTGCAAGTGCGAAAATCTGCAAAATGCCGTACCGTTGGAAACCAGGTGTTTTGACGGCGCGCCGTTGGAAACCAGACATTTCGATGGCGTGCCGTCGGAAATAAAAACACTCAACCTTTTTTTATTCTTTACCATCTTGACATTAAATCATATTACGCTATTCCTGCTTTGAGTCGGATTAGATTACCAAAATTACTTCTGATTGCTAAATGGCAGAATTTAGAATTCAGAATAAAATTGAGATCAGGGCATTGGGATGGGCCCTCAGAAACATCGAGTTTGTTGTCCTTAAGCCACTTGGTAACTACTTTGATGGCATGCTTTGGATCATTGTCCATTGGAAGAGAGCCCAAGCTTTAACTTCCTGGATGATGCCTTGAGACGTTGCTTCAATATTCCTATGTAATGTTCTGTTTTCATGATGCCATTTATTTCACAAATTTCACCAGCCCCTCCTGCAGCAAAACACCCCTACATCATGATGCTGCCACCGCTGTACTTTAAAGTTGGGACAGTGTCCTCAGGTTTGCAAGTTCGCCCCTTTTTTCCTCCGACTGTAACAAGGGTCCTTGTGGTCATACGGTTCAGTTTGGTTTCGTCAGACCACAGGACATGTCTCCAAAAATTGAGATGTTTGTTCATGCCTGCATTTGCAAACTGTAATCTGGCTTTTTCATGTTGCACTGAGAGTAATGGCTTCTTCCTCGCTGAGCGGGCGGTCCACAATTCTCTTCCTGATCTAATGCCAGACAGTGAGATAAAAACAATTATGTCTTCTTTTTTTTTATGAATTAATTTATTTTTATACAGTATATGTAAATGCCTTCCACTGCGTGTTGAACTCTAATCCCTGCTTACTGAACTATATTTATAAAACATTCTGTTCCCTTAAGTGCTTGTTTGAGTTTCTATGTGAACCCTTGTTTAAACATTTTATTAAACCTTTGATTATAGATGCTTGTTTTTGACCTTTCAGTTTGTACCCCCCCTCCCTTCCCTACAACCTCCCCATGTTCCTCCCTCCATCCCTCCCTCCATCCTGTCATCCGTCCCTGCTCCCACCCTGCTCTCCTGTAGATCAACCGGATGCAGACAGAGAACAGTGCGCTACGGGGGGGCCAGCAGGCTGGGGGGGCAGCTGGTCATGGGGTAGGGGTGCCAGGTGGGGGAGGGGGAGGAGGCCACTGGCCAGGGGGTGGGATGCGCGGAGGAATGAGCAGTGGGGGTTTGGGCGGGTTTGGGCCAGGAACTGATCCCCCGGGGCTCTCTGTGCCATCATCGGCCGCCCCTCACTCCCACCCCCACCGGAGGGAACGCCAGGCCTTCTCAATGTACGAACCAGGGGCAGCACCTGGCCCCACGGCCCATGGCCCCTCAGCCCTGGACTCCCTGACAGCCCGCCTGCAGCCCCTCAACACACTCAGCGTAAGTTAGAACCCCTCCCCAGGCCCTGTCTCACGTCCAGCCGTCCGCTTGGTGACTCTGATTGGCCATCTTTGGCCTAATCAATGGGTGGTAGTCCACTACTGATCTCTCTATTTTCCCCTCTCTCTTGCATCCCACTAGCCGATCCTTCTCTTTGAAAGGTCGAGTTGTGCACAGTGCCCATTAAAATATCAAACGGCGATCTGTCCAAAAACGGATTTGACACTTTCTTGGGCTTTTTAGCATCATTAAGGATGAAATGCACAAGTATGACCCTTAGGAGAAAGATGGATAAGGAATGTTTCATCACTTCTTTTTGCCCTGCAATGCCTCTTATGCTCCTCTCTTTCCTGCACCCCTTTCAACCCTGTTTGTTCTCCCACGTAGATCTCCTGCAAGTGTTTAATCTGACTTTTGCACCCACATATATGCATGTACACCTCTACACCAAAAACCCACAGATTGCTGGTTTTCACAACCATATATGGCAAAGAATCCTAACAGATGTTACTGGTGTGGTTTGTGACATTGCTGCCATCCAGGTGACCCGTTCAGCAGCATTTATCCTACAGCAACAGTCTATAAACCTGCAGATTGCAAACACAGAAGCAGTCACTGATGCAGTTTCATGGAGACCCCCTTTGTGATAAGTCAGTGTCCAGTTCACCATCGCTGTACACAAAGTTTTACCTGTCTGTTTTTTTTTTTTTCCTGTCTGTCTCTTCACCTGTCTGTTCCTTGCTCACTGCAGTGCAACCGTGCATCCTCTGGGTGTAAGCATCCTGTCTGTCATTGCATTGTTTGCCATTTCATCTTCAGTGTAGGAGTTTCTTGCACTATATTACCTGCCTATTCTTGTCTTCGTAGTGTTTTTTGTTTTTTTGTAGGTGCATTGTTATTTTTAGAAGTTCGTAACCACATAGTTTAGCAAACGGCCTTCTTAGATTGAATTATTAGCAAATGAAAACGCACGTTGTCATGATGGGAGGATGTGTGAGCTGCTGTATGGATCTGGCGCTTCTTCATCCTGCCTTATATTTTATATTTCTCCTCTTTGTTCTCTTGCTGCTGTTCCCTGCCCCTCTTGTCATCCGCCTCTCCTGTTTTTTTGTTTTTTTTTTCCCCCTCTTCATCCACGTGGTCCTCCATCTTCCCAGGTACGGAAGGGTGGTACAGGGGGTCCAGCGGCATACGGAAGCCCACATCTGTCTGGTTCCACAGAGATGGGCAGATACATGGTGAGCTGATGTTGTTTAGACTTAGGCTTTCACATTCTGATCATCCTGCTCCTTCATTTATTCAGAGACTTCAGTTTCTGGGATTTTTGTTGTCTCTGTCAAAATGTTTTCCCTGAGATGCTAAACCAAGTCTTGTATTTCCGTACCAGAAAATGTTTTACATCCTGCACTGGAAGTATGAACAAAAAAATGATTCCCCCTTTTTGACTCAAATTCTTTCTTTGTTGCAAATGAGCTGAGGATTTGGAAGTCGGGTTAAGAAGTCCGGTTAAGAGTGCAGCCACATTGGCTCTGTTAACTCTGAAGTATATAAGCTGCCTTTTATAGTGAACAAAATATTCTGTTGTTGTCTGAAAAGACACTAAAAAGGTTCGTAAAGACAGGTTTGCGGTATTTTTGACCAGCCGCTCGGAAAAACACAACAAAAAGGTTTGTAAGACTTAATGGGATCCTAATGACATTTTAAAAAAACATCAGCTTTTAGTTCTTTTTACAAAGAAGCTACCAATGCAAAAGATTTGCTGAAAATTTGAACATTTAAAACACTTTGTTAATAGACATAAATGTTACTATTAAATGGAACCAAACGTTTGAACTTTGTTGGAAGTATTTAGAAGGTATGGAGAAGTAAAGAGTGCAGGAACGGGTCGTCATTATACCTTGTTGTTGTTTCCCTCTATAGGTCACCAAACCAGAGAAGCATGGGAGTGGCACAGACAGCGACTACGACAACACGCAAACATATGAGCATTCACTAAGGTCCGCTTACCTGGTTTTTTTTTTTTTTGTTTTGTTTTTTTTTTTGTTTGTTTTTTTTGTTACTAAATGCCTCGATTTCTTAAGAATTTGCTGTTAAGATCATGCCAGGGGCTAATCGCTGTGTTTCTTTTTCCAGTGTCGGTCGCAGCAGTGAGGAAGAAGGTCGTGGTGAGTCTGAGGAGGGAGGGGGCGGCAGCGGGGAGGCGGGAGAGCCAGACCCCACCCTGCCTTGCACGGAGGATGTCATCCTGAAGACTGAGCAGGTGACGAAGAACATCCAGGAGCTGCTCAGGGCCGCTCAGGAGTTCAAACATGACAGGTAGGTGAAGACTCCCCACAGACGGATCGCAGTGACTGTCAAAACTACTAATGGTGTTCTTGCAGGTTACCAAACTAGATCACCAGATTGACTTATTCATTTTTAATTTAGTAGCTCGTACCCTTAGTCATTGTTTTACCGTCACTTCTTTGCACAGCTTTGTTCCTTGTTCTGAGAAGATCCATTCTGCGGTCACCGAGATGGCGTCCCTTTTTCCCAAAGTAAGTCGTTACTGTTCAGCTTGCTGTTTTCCTGCATCCATCTCATTCTTGTGGCATTTTCTGCCCTTCCACCTTATATGACGACGAGTGTTGGTTGCCCCCGTCTCTCCGTAGCGGCCAGCTTTGGATGCGGTCCACTGCTCGCTACGCCTGCTGGCCTCTAGTGCCTCGCGGCTGCAGGTGGAGTGTCGTAAGGCGGTGCCCTCGGAGCCTGGAGCTCCTGCAGTGGACTACCAGCTCCTCACTCAGCAAGTCATCCAGTGCGCCTACGACATCGCCAAGGCCGCCAAGCAACTGGTCACCATAACCACTCGTGAGAAGAAACAGTGACGCAGCAAAAGCGTTGATAGAGGGAGAACGGAGCGATGCATGGGAGGGGCTTTCAGGAAAAGGGAGAAAGAAGGACAATAAAACCACACTGTAGATGGGAGGATGGGGAAGGTGGGACGACTGGGGGCGTGATAGAAGAAGGAAAAGTTTAGAGGATGCATGAAAAAGAATGAGATGAAATCAACGATTTTTAATTTTTTTTTTTTTTTTTTTAATAACTATAAACACTACAATGAACAGAAAAAGGAGTAGGTCCTCAAGTAGTAGGGAAGGATGAGTGGAAGGATCCAAAATGGGAGCTACAGCCTGCAGCGACCCCACTAAGCTGCTGTGACCAGATGTGTTTAACTAACCGCTGAAACTGTGACGAGCATTCAAGACGAACGATAGTGGCAATGTACAGTGAGCTGGATCCTGAAATGTTACCACTTTATTTATTCTCACATGTCACTCATCGCCCCTCCCTCCCCATGTTGAGTCCACCTGCGGGGGTTGGGGCGGGTGTCTGCTGCGTGTCTGTCAGAGGGAAGTGGAGCGACCGGCCACGCCTTCCCCACGCCGTCTCCGTCCTCTGAGAGGTTGGGGCCTTCCTCCTCTCCTTTCCTGATGGTCGTTGGACCCTCTGTGAACTGAAGAGCTCCCTCTGTCCACCGCGCCGTCCCAGGCAGGATGAGCGTACGGTGCAGAGGAGGACCCCGTCGAGCTACTACAGGGGCGTCCAACTTTCTTCCTGCCCCTTGTTTTTGGTGGTACACAGCATGATCTGGCATGTTTTCATTTCTTCCCTCTCTCCTTTAATTTCTGGTAAATATGCAGATCAGTTTGAGTCGCACATCTGAGGACAGAAATCATTTTTTTTTTTTTTTTTTTTTTTTTTTAACTGACTTTAACACTTAACACTGGAATAATTGTGATTTATTGTTATTATTTTCATGTGTGTTTTTTGTATTGACAATTTTACTGTCTGTCATTTTTGATTTAACTGTATGTTTTTCATTATCTAAAGTATGATTTTCATTTAGTCTAACAGGGAGACAGGTAGGACCGTGCATCAACTTCTTACTGGGGTATAAGCCGACATGAAAACTCATAAAAACAACCTCAAACACTCCTTTTCAGGGTGACACTTGATTTTTTTTTTTTTTCTTGTCTTATTGTTATTTCTCTAATGGCCAAGGGGTTGAACCGTTGCCAAAGGAGCATGAGTGTTTGGGAACAGAGCATAGGTCCCCAGGTGCATCGTGACAGGACCTGGATCAAAATGCTTTTTCTTTTTTTTTTTCTTTTATTTGTTATTCCCCACATCCTCAGCTGTTTTACTTTCCATTTGCTTGATTGTCTTTTTTTTAAGTTTTGCCTCACTTGACAGAGCCAGTGGAATCATCTCAGGATCAGTCTCACGATCATTTGCAGTGCCAAGCAGGAGAAAAGAACCCCGTTGTGATTCCGTTTGTGTAAGAAGATCCTCCTGGTTTGAACGCAGCGTCTGAAATGAGCCGTTGCTCCGGTCACACTGCAGCCATCGCTTGCATGTGTGCATCTGGAAACCTGGAATGGTCACACAGTGAAACACTTACTCAATGATTTTATGATAGTAAATCTTTTTTTTTTTTTTTTTTTGTAGTTCACCGTGTGTTATTTTGACTTTGGGGATTGTCTGGCAAGCACAATCAAGCTCAGACTGTTTTCAGACTCGGGCGGCGTGCAGATCTGGGCCACAGATGTCTTTTCTAACCCCGTACTCTGCCAACAGGACACGGCATTGGGAACAATTTTCTTTTCTTTTTTTTTTTCTCCCCTCTGTGCACTTACCCCGCTGTGTGTTGAAAGCTTGTTGTAATTTTCCAAACAAATATGTTGAAATCTGGAAGTGGAAGCGGATTGGATTTAAACGGTCCCTCCTAGTTCCCAGGACCGACGGCGTCCCCTGCTTTAGTTTCAGCTCCAGCTGTTCAGCTCAGCGGTCTTTCCAAGTGTTTGTGGTTTTAACGGTTCTTGCATTGGCCTGTTCTGTGATCACAGCCAGAGGCCTTCTGCATGTTTAAGTACTCACTTGACTGATGGATGAGATCAAAAAGCAGCAGCTTCTTAGTATATGCTGCCTCTGAATGAGGCAGAATTACACACTAATTAATCTTTCTGTTCTACCCTGCTCCCACCTCCTGGATTATTTTAATTTTTTTTAAGTGCTGATGGTCCATGCTCCTCAGGCTTTTCACATGGTTGAAGACCTCTCGTCTCCATTAGACTCTTCCAGTGTGTCATTGATATTGAATGCCTTTGCACATCATCGTCATCACCATCATGTCCTGTTTGACTGGCGGCGTTACAGTGATCCTAACTAACTGCTGAAACAATAGAAATACTTCCTCATACACACAAACGTACTTCGGGGGGGGGGGGGCGGGGGGTTGACAATCTCGCCACTTCAATTGTGAATGCCCATGTTTTAGACTAGAGCCATATATATATATATATATATATATATATATATATATATATATATATATATATATATATATATATATATATATATATATATATATATATATATATATATATATATATATATATATATATATATATATATATTACAAACCTATATTTTCATGCTATATTTTATATTAAGCTACATGTTAGGGTTACGTTTGTGAGATATTTATGTCTATTCGTTGGCCTAAAAGGGCTTCGCGCTGCGACTGCTCGCCAAGTCTTCATTCAGCTCTTACGTCTCGACACCTGATGTACTTGTAGATGTTTTAAGTATTGTTCGGTTCTGCTGTGGTATCATCCTCCTGTGTAGTCAGACTGTACATATCCTACTGAGTAAGAGCCACAAACGGAGCTAGATAGTTAAACGTGGTCTTAGTTGCACTATTTTCAAACACCAGCTGGTTGAAGTAGGATCTGAATTATGTACTACACTCTCTAGAAGGTCTTAGTTCAAGTACATTAGGTTCAGGACCCAGGATTTGATTTGGGAAAGGTCTGAAGCACACTTTGGCGTAGCACTACAGTCATCTCAAAAGGGCAGGAAGGAGGTCTCCGGCGCACGCGGCCCCGTCCTACCTACCAGACACTACGTAAGGTGCCTCTAGTGTGAATGTTGAACGCTTCCATCAGCTCATGTCACTCAAACTTAACACTATTACATCCAGAATTTAGCACATACTTTCAAACGTCAGACACACCACCAAACTCATCGGTTGGACCAATCCACGCTCAAGGACACACCTTAAAGTTGCAGCCACCCACGCACACGCTCTTCTGCTGTCGGCCACCGCGGGGCGCCCCGCCGTCGCTGTCCCCGCCTTTCTTCACAGCCCTACGCTTTGGGAGACGGGTGACGTGAGAGTTATCTTTTCAGAGAAGACATTAAAAACTGTATAGAGTAAAGAAATAACTTAAAGAAAAAAAGGTCAATTGTAATGGAAACTCATAAGCTGTACATTTGTAATAAAATAAAACAATTTAATTGTCCAAGGACTGTTTTGTGTTGAGCTTCTTTCTAGCGTTTGGGTGAATGTGCAAGTGCACTCGGTCGACTTCGAACGCTGACGGGAAAACCACCCTGCTGCTGCGATGAAAAACAACTTGGTGTGTACTTTTTGGTTCACGAATCATCATCTGGGAATGTTTTGAAATTAAAAAATGACTAAGCCGTTAACCGTTAGAGCATTTTAAATGGAGCTGAGCAACTTTAAAGTTGGACAGTCATTTTTACTTATTTAACCAAAAGGCTCGATCACCCTGAGATGCTGACATAAAGCCATGGTTTTTTTACATCTTGTGGAGAGCGGGGTTGTAAATGGGACCGCACTGGTATCACTATGTACTGATGTTGCTCTGAGACTTCAACAATAAAAACAGATCCAGAAAGAAAAGCCCACAAGGGTTACTGAAAAAACATGAAAATGACAAAAATCTAAAGTATACACTGGACGTTGACTAATGAGTATCAAGACATTGCTTTTGAATTGTGGATCAACATAATCGTATAAAAAAAAAAATAAAAAACTGGTTTCCCTGCAATTAGGAGATTTCTGAACGAGACCTCTTCACCCTAGTCGGTTATCCCGGTCCAGTCCTCGTGACTCGGGTTTGAAGGGTTTCTCCTGCAGACGGCATGTCTCAGCTCCTTCCACAGATTTGGTATACAGTATATATGTTTTCCTTTTTATAATCTTTTTTGTTTTTTTTTAACCCTATAAACATGGAGCTGCTGTGACTTTTCAAAAGCATAAGCTCTTCATTTTCTTATTAGTTTTCCTCTTGCGCCCACTTCCGGGGAGGTTGGCTACAGTTCTGTGGCCCCTAAACGTCTGATGAACATTAAAAATGGTCTTAGAAGCTTTGCTGGCTCTACTGCAGGACTGAAGACATTTGTGATGCAACTTACTGAACTCACTTAAAGGTCAAGCTATTATCAGTCTTTCCTACGGGGAACCAACGAACTAGTCAAGGCCAGTGTTGGTTTTTAGTTGGTTTTGTAATGATTCTGTTCAAGCACAAAACAAAACCAATGTCAGATTTTCAAGAGTCGGTTTTGTAAAAGTATTAAATCAAGTTATTTCTGTGACTATTGTGGGTTTTTCTTTTTTTAACAGAAAGGTCAACATCTCCATGACTACACTGGAAACCTGACGTTGGATGGAAACACAGCCTTGATGTGAGAAATGTAAAACAAACGGTGCAGGTTGGTGACGTATTTAGCACCACGGACGGTTTAACAGCTTCCCGCTCCAACCTTCATCGTGACCGGTTGTTCACAGCCTTGCATCTTGAACAGGACAACATGGATCTCTCAAACAGCAATTTTGCAATATTTTATTAAAAATGTAAGTTACTGAAAGAAGATATTGTCGGGCTGTGAAGCGTATCCTGGTCCCGTTTACACTGCAGACACTACATCAAGTCCCCAGTTTCGATGCAACAGTTTAACACCATCAACCTTTTTGTCAAAATGCAACTATTCACATGTTCATTTTTCAGCAAAATACAGGACAAAGTGTTGCTTACAACAGCAACTTCTTCATTCTAAACCTTTACAGGTAAAATTAAGATGACATTACTATAAAACTACTAAAATGAAAAGATTTGAGCTTTTTTCATGCATTTTTTGAATGTTACTTGGATAGAGGCTGCTCAAAATGCAGCACTACTTTTGGATGCTCATTAAAACGTCTTTTTTTTTCGTTTTCCCAGTAGAATGACGTCCCAATCTTAAAAAGCCCTGGTGATACAGGTCCTCTGCGTCAAGCGCGTTATACGTTTTGAAGTCGTGTGTGAGCCCCTGGTACCATTAGTCGTCATGCAGCGACCCTTCTGCCTTTTTGTTGAAGCTGGTTCAGTCCAGCTATGTCAGTACCGTTAAAAGACATCAGGACCTCCTTCTTTTACTCTGCTGGTTTCCTTCGTCAGCTCCTCTACACGCCCTCGGCTTGAGCTCTGTCTGGACAGTCTTGGAGATGTTCCCTTTATTCCTCTACGGATCCTCATCTGAGCTGGAGGAGCTCGGCAGGAGAACACACTCCTGCCTTCTTCCCCTTTTCCGTCTTCTGTTTGCGATTCGCAACCTTCTACGGATCACATCTGGAAGACATGAAAGCAAGTGAAATATTTAATCAAACTGTTTATGAACATTGTAACTTCAGTTAGGAGTTATGCTTGCAGTTCCGTTTCTTTGGAAGACATGGACAAAGCAAAAACCAAACGGGATTCTGATGTCCCTCCCACCTGCGACGCTGTCGTAGTCCTGCCGTGGGTCGTGCCAGTAAAGACTGGGTGCAGTCCTCCAGTTGCGGTACAGGCGAGTGTGAAGAATGGAGAGGGTCAGGAGAACCAGCAGGAAGCCCAGTGCTGCTGCTGCCCACACTGCCTCGTCTGTCCTGGGGGTTAGGGGCAAGCCTTGATTCACGGCAGTCGCAGCAGCGGCTCCGATCTCCGCTCCTGGGCCGCTGGTGCAGTCACAGCGTTGGCCTGCATCGCAGTGGCCACATCCGTCACCGTTAGTCTGGCTGCGGATGTCTAGCTGGGGGTCTGTTAGGGATTTAGAGGCCGACTCAAACCCTCCGTTTTCACCTTGGTGGCCTCCGTGTTTTATGTAGCGTTCTATTTCTCTCTCTTTTAAATCGATGACTTCATTATCCTCCATCTTGCCTGCTGCTACATTTTTTACTTTCATCTTGCTTTCAGCGGGGTCCACGTCTTTGTGCTTGACGGACTCTGCGCCTTCGTCTTTGGACCTTACATCCGGGGCGTCAGGCTTGGCAGTAGGGTGCTGTTCACCGTTCCAGCCATCTGGAAAAACGTGTATCCCAGCTGAGGCGTTTTGGTGTCTGAGGTCAGTGTCTGTACGCGTGACTTTCTCTGCTGCTGTGGCTCGCATCGCTCCGCTTTTCTGAGACTGAAAAGCCCCTAAACCTGATGAGCCGGTTCCACCCTTGGAGAGCTTTGACACCAAACGAGCTGTTGGCCTCAAAGTAGGTGCACGATCGTTATTCTGGACCTTAGACTGACGGCCCTGCCTCAAAAAAGAAGGATTTATGAGGTTCCTTTTTCCTGAAAGTGCTCCAAGTGTTGTGCTGTCATTCTGGACGTCTGCTGTCCTTTGAAGGATGGTTCTTTTAATCTTATTGCTCAAAAAAAAGTTGGGCATATCCATCATTGTGGCATGTGTCTTGTTATTCTCCTCTGTTTGTCTAACGGCAGCTCTCGTCTCTCTGCCTTTAATCTGTATCGAGGGCTCCTTCTTCATGCCGGGCTCTGCCTCGCTGACTCCTCTCAGTAGAGAATCGATGGTCTCCTCACAGCACTGCCTCAGAGAGTCCTAGGGATGTACAATAAACGTTACGAACCTGTACCTATATCTCTCAAACAGTCTTTACATGTATGGTCAAGAATAACAATCATGTTACTCAACAAAAATCAGCATGATCATGAATCAAGTGTGCCTAACCTTCATTTCCGCCCGTCGCTCAAGCCGGTGCCGCCCTGCTGACCTGATCAACAGGAGGTTGTACTTCCTCGACTGGGTCATACCATCCAATGTATTTCCTCTGGTTTGTGTGGCCTGCAGCCAATCACAGATTTCTGCAGAGGCGGTAGTCAGCTCCAAAGTGCGACCCCAGGACACCAAGGCTACTGGCTGAACCCGGAGCAAAAAGAGTAAACACAACATCAGGGCCTTGCTGCCGGAGCTGCCGTCATCCTGTGATGGCCGGTTCTTAACCGTAATCTCCTCCTCTACCTTCAGTTCACAGAACGTGCAACATCATCAATAAGCCAAATGTATTTTGAACTGATGTCTACATTTGAATCGAATGGTGAAAGTTTTCAGCTTCTGTTGATGTTAAAACTAACAGGAACTCCTATAACTAGATGTCATCCAGTTCAGAGTATTCAAACACAGGAAACTGTCTGACCAGGCGTCTGTTGAGTTGTGGATGTGCAGTGACGATGTAGTCTGGCAGACAGGAGCGAGCCAAAGCAGACAGCAGATGACGCTCCCGGAGTGGCGCACAAGGATGGTGGAGCAACACAGTCGCTCCAAGCTGGAAAATACATTAAAAAGGGAATATTATGAAAAAAAAAAAGAAAAAAAGAATGACAACTTATCTTTGCCTAACTGCAAACAGTATGTTTAGGCATCTAAAGTGATAACTAACTCAAAGACTAGGGAAAAAAAAAACCCAATGCTTTCAAAAGTTATTTCCTGCAAGAAAACAAAGATGAGCTGATCCTGTTTCAGTTTGATATGTGGCTTTTCGATTGTCGTCTCTCTCCTCACGACTCCTCTGCTCCCGCCTCTGGTAGGACAGACTCAGAGTGAGGATGAGTCGAGGAGAAAGCTCTTTTTGCAGCGCACTTTAGTCTTCGTGGAAAGTAAGTTGTGCGTCATCAGCTGTATTTCAATGTAGCCGTTTCTGCTTTTTCTGTTGCAGCTTTAACTACTTAAGTAGTTGAATCATTTTCATTTAGGAATAATGTTATTCCCTTATAGGTACTGGACGTAACAAATCCTTGCACATGCAATAGTTCCAGTGACTTTTCACAAAATGAGACACTTTCAAAATAAAGGTCACTAGAGCCACGAAAAACAAATCTTAAAAAAAAAAAAAAAAAGAAAAAAAATAACACAAGCATCACGACAGCAATCTTAATTGCTAAAGTCTGAACACAGAAAAGTACCCTTGATTAAATGCTGCTTTTTGTCTTACTTTGTCCAGTCAGGGTTGTGTGAATCCTATTACTGTTTATTAAATCCCATTTTCGAGGAAATACGTGTTGAGTTTGAGTAGCAGCTTTGTGAACAAAGGTCCAGCTGGGTAGAAGGAAATACTCACGATTTAAGCCACCCGGAAAAACATTAACCATGTTTGAGTAACTGTTTGGCAACGCTGACAGTTTTCCATAGAGGAGGTTCTGCAAACAAATGTGTTCCTCTACGTTTTTCTGTTTACATTGTTTACCCTTCCACGCGGTGCTTTTAATGCAATTTGAAAACTAGCAGACGTAGTGAAAAATGACGGCTGTGACCATCCTGTAAAACCACCGGTTACTCTCTCATGAAGCTCAAAATACCGAGGAGCTGAGCTTTCAGTTCAAGTTAGGCTGTTGATGTCATCATTGGTGTGACATCAAACAACCACAAAAATCATGCTGATAAGACAAAATACAAAATCGATTTCTCAAGAAAGATTATGTCAAATACCCAGACAAGAAAAAGTGCGTGAACCCTCTTGTGTTGATATCTGGTCCAACATCAGAGCAAGTAGCTCTGAACCAGACCAGCTCAGTGTTCACAACTTGTTTTTTTTTTTTTAAAAATCTAGATAATTCCTCTTCTCACACCTACTGCAGCTCAGGCCCATTTGTAGCGTGCCGGGGGTGAACAGCTTGTTTAAGGACGATCCACAGCATTTCTACTAAAGTCTGGGCTCTAACTGAGCCGCTCCAAGAGAGGTTTCACCATCACTTTTTCATTAGGATCTGCAAACAAGTCCTTTAATGATCCATTCACTTGAACTGGGTGTGTTGGAGCAGGGAAACGTGTAAGACACGCAGCTCAGTGACTCCTCAAAGGCCTGCGTTGGGGAACACTGGTCTTAAGTAAATGTATTTGGATTAACTTTGATGTTTAGAGTCAGCGCTGCATCACCCAGCTTCCATATCAGCAAACTTAAAATGATTGAGTGTTTCTTTCTAAAAGCAGCTCTTAACCACACCTCCAACGTGTGCAAACTACTGACTTCATTTAGTTTTCATGAAAAGCAACTTGTGGGTTCATTTACTGTTTCTCCGGCACTGGTGAACGTTTAATGGGTGTGTTTAATAAAAGTCTTCTATAAAGAAAGCAGAACATTTTGTGTGTTATTAAATTAAAACATATCGTGATCGTTTATTGTTGGAACTTAGATGAAGATCTGGTGAGAAAAACTGTTTATTTCAGAGGGTTCACATATTTTTTCTTGCAGTTTTATATGTGCAGTAAAGATTCATCCAGTGACTTGTGATCGCGCCGATTTACAGTAAACGTATGACCGAGGAATGAACTAGACGCGAGGGTGCTGCACATGCACATCAACGGGTCGTGTCCTCACCGCCGTCCTGGAAACAAACTGCTGGGACATGAGTAATGACAGACATGGACACAGTCCTAAAACATGGTGGTTTTCACAACTTACCTGCAAGTTATTGAGCCACCGTTGAGGAGGGCAATACGAGTACTCTCCAGTCTCTGCGCTTACTGGTCTGAACGCTCCGCTGCAATAAAAAAGGCAAAAGCAGACGCAGATGTTCACATAATCCAGCAGAAAGGAACGTGTTGCAGTGTTAAAAACATAAAACAACAGAGACAGTGGACAAAGTTTGTGTGACAAGAAGGAATTTGTATACGTTTTGATCGTTTTATAAGCAGAAAAACATCAAACATCACTACTTATACTTCACCAGCCACTTTATTAGGTACATTTGTTGATTCTGCACAAACGGATATCAGAATAGAGAAGAAGGTTTTTAAGTGACTGAATGTGGATCCGGATTTTTATATTTATATTGTAACCATGTTTAATGTTGGGATCAGAATTGAGCATACATCATCTAAAACTGGTTCCTTGAGCATGAAAGGGCTCAAGTGGCTTCCAGAGTCACCAGAGTTCAATCTAACAGATTACCTTTGACATGTGGCTGAACATAAGAGTCACATCATGGATCTGAAGCTGACAAATCTTCACCAGTTAACATCTTAGCATGGACCAAGATCTCAGAATAATGTTTGCATCACATTGATAAATGTATACCTCAAATACTTATGGCAATTCTAAATGTAGAAGGGGACCCAGGTACTGGCAAGGTCTACCTAATAAAATGACAGGGGGGTGTAGGTCTGAAGGCTTACCTGCTGGGAATGGCCTGATTGTAGGAGATAGGTTTATTCATGCATATCTTCATGGCTGGCTGTAGTTAAGAAAAAAAAAGAGTCTTTTTTCATTTTATCTTATTTGTTTACAGGAAATGCAACAGACATGAAAACATTTGGAGAAAGGCAGCTCAATAACAGGACTAAAGCAGAAAAGGAAGACATGGGCGCTATCGTGACAAATTGACTGTGGGTTCACTTTTTGGTTGCTGCTCCTGGGTTGAAAAGTTTAAAGAAGACAACAAAGAGGAATCAGCTGTTGAACTGACATGACAAAGGAGACCAGAATTGAGTGATCTGGATTCCTTTATCTTTTAGATTGCTGCGAGTTATGGATGGAGTGTTAACAGGTTAAGCAACTGATTTGTTCATAGTTTTAGTTTTACCTTTCCAGCTGAGTAATGTGGTTTTCCAGACTGATTCCTGCTCTAATAAAGACGTGGTAATGTATGGGTGCTGCCTGAAATCACCTACAAAGAAGCTCACATTTAGATTTACTTAATGCGTAAGGTTTTCATTAGTAAGTTGAGAATTTGATGGCACCATTGAGGCAAACGTCGTGTTTAGAACCGGACTGAGTTAAACTCCATGCAGATAGCAAAGGGAGCGTGCTTACTCACCTCCGGATCGTGCACTGTGTCAATACTTGGAAGTCTCTATAGATAAGGATAAGAATAAACACATTTAATGAACGACAGGACAACTTGAACGATGTCATACACAGACAAGTGAGCAGATTGCAGGCTGTGAGGTAGATGAGAGGGAAGTAGTTATAAAGGCTGATTTATTTTATGACTGGTGCCACATGCCCAGAATTTATCACAATGACTTTCCCATAATTGTTTTAACTTCCTGGCTCAAGACGGACTAAAACACAACCCGTCCAAGAGAGCCACAAAGCCTTTGGAGACCGTGTGTCACACTTATGAAGATGCGGTTTGTGGTAACCATGGTTACCTGAGTAGACTCTGGCCAAGTTGGGACTCCACACTCCCAATAAGCCGCTTCCGCCGGCAGGTCCAGGTCCAAACTGAGCTGTAGCACAAAAACAAACAAGTAAACGCCTGTCAGGACTACGCGCGCGTTTAAAAGCGGGGCAAACGTACCTTTCCATTGTCACATCTCGCTCCGGCAGACACCGGACCGACGCACCGACCCAAAGTGACCCAGAGCGCCGCAAGCAGGGTCACCGCCACCGGCCTCGCCATTGTGACGCCCAGCCAGGCATTCAAGCGGCAACCAATTTCCAATTATCTTCTGGTCAAAACTACAGGGCGTCCAGACAAAACAATGACCTGGCGTTATGCCCCCAAAATAGCATTTCCTAAACAAAGCACCGTAACAGAAGACAGGCGGCGGGCGAGAGAAGCTGGTTACACGGTCACCGGCCGTTTCTGCGCCCGGTGTCCTTTGTCTAAAGGTAAACTAGGTAATTGTATTTAAAAATAAAGTTGAACCAAACATTAAAACTGTTAGAAATCTGGGTTTAAAAACAAAAGAAAAAGCTGCACAGCATTAAAGTTTCGAACCTTTCGGAGACACTGTGCTTAGTTGAAGCGGAAAATACATAACAGTAACGTTACAGCGCATACTTGAAAAAACGATTTCCGTTTACATTTCAAAATAAAAGCATTTTGCATGAATCCATTTACAACTTCAGCGAGCCCAAAACTCAGACTCAAAGATCAGCAGGTGCAGATAATTTAGACCAGGCTTTATAAGGGTCTGTGAGTGGTTAGCACTGTTGCAAGAAGGTTACTGGTTTGATTCCCGGCCCGGCGAGAGTCTTTCTGTGTGGAGTTTGCATGTTCTCCCCGTGCCTGTGTGGGTTCGCTCCAGGTACTCCGGCTTCCTCCGACAGTCCAAAAACATGCATGTTAGGTTGATTGGTTATTCTAAACTGCCAATCAGTGACGGTGTGAGCATGCATGTTTTTTTGTTTTGTCTCTATATGTGGTCCTGGGATGGACTGGCGACCTGTCCAGGGTGGACCCCTGTCTTTCGCCTATAACGAGCTGGGATAGGCTCCAACAGACCCCCGTGACCTGGTACAGGATTAAGATGTGTTATGGTATAAAGAAGGGACAGCACCAGTAAAATGCAGATCTAATCTGTATGCTGGCTTTTACACAAACATTCTGATCTCCAGATATATCTGCACTTGTGCGAGAATAAACTTGATTGTTATACGCTCAACAGCATCTCTTTTCTATCAAAGAACTTGGTGAAGCTCGGCTTCAACAGTATAGAAAATGGATGGATGGATTTAACTAAATCGATCCACGACTTGTATTCATTGATAAGGCTCTTCCGCATGGTGGATCCTGTACTACTAAAGCCTTATCTAAAGACTTATCAAAATCACCTATCAAAGAGATCTCTTGCATACTGTTTAGAAAAGGTTACCTGTAGCTGCTTCAGGGTGTTCCTTGAAGGATCAATCCTGGAACCACGCTGCTTTATTTAATATACAGAAGGCAACATTTGAGGAAGATCAAAACATTTAATTCATTTGATCAAAATGTTTTAAAAGGCAAGTTCAGCTTTTATGCGATGATACAGTGCTGCTCTGTGTCTCCAGCTTCAAGAACCCATCTGTCTGAGTAAATTTAAGCAACGTTTAAACATATTTCTGCTGAGCCAAACTGAGGCCTATCTTTACCAGGACATGTTTGAAAACAAGATTTGGCACTACGAGCGGTTTATTTCTGGAGAAATAAATATCCATCCATTCAGGTGGCCACTAATCAATAGAAGCATCAAATATTCCCAACCACATCCACACACACACAATGAATTATTTTAGCATTATACATAATGTCCGATGTTATTGTGTGTCCATCAGTGTTTGTTTTAATATTTTTAAATAATTAAGTAAAATGTACCTTTATTTTGGACCTTAAAAATGACATCCGGGAGTCAAATTTAGTATTCGGAGTCTTAACTAAGGAAGCCGCAATGAGAACAAAATAATCAAAATATACGCTTGACAAGTGGCGTCTCAGCATCCAACGGGAATTAGTTGCAATTTTCTGTTTTATGTTTGACCCACGTTTTAAAGAAATACTGATTTATAAGATATATTTTAGAGCTAAAAAAAAAACATTGATTTGCTCCTCTGGAAATGCGTGGTGGGGATATGTGATCAGTTATTTTATTTCATTATTCCGAGTGACGCAGCACATTTTGCGCAGGTACCAAACAATAAGACATCTGATAAGACAACCTCTGATCTAACTCCTGCATCAGGTTACAATGTTGTCACTGTGAGCAGTAAAACAAGCTCTACCTGTTGGCGCAGATCGAGGTGTTCCTGCAGCGAACAGGCCAGCTGCTTTCAGAATAAAAACAACTGCATAGAAACTGTAGGAAAACAAACAAAATCACGACTTCATGTGGTGCATGAAGAGGAATACAAAATAATTTAAAAAAATAACGGAGCTACCTTTTGGAGATAATTTTCTCATTGAATGCTAAACACCTTCTTTGGAGTCGGGCTTTACTTTGAAACGCGCTCAGGGAAACGTGTTTGACTTCAGTCCAGCTCACACCTACTTCTTTTCCCCACACAAAGTCTCTGTCCAGTCACACCTTTCCACTAAGGTGCGATTGTCATCAGAGAAGTGGCTCTCCTGGACAGAGAGGTCTGGACCTAAATGGCGTCCACCCACCTCAAAGGTCTGCAGTCTGGGCTTTCATTTGTTTTTGTTTTTTTTTTTCCTTTTTTACTCTTGTTAGATAAATTTGGGCATTGTCTAATTCTGAATTATTCATTCTAATGCTGAATGTTTTTTAACGCACTATCAGAAATAATACAAATGAAGGCTGACTGTGATTACGGTATTAAGAAAGTGAAGACTGTTAAATTGATGTCAGTTATTAGCCCTGAAGCTCTTTCCTGAATCGCTGTAATTAGCCGGTAATCCTCTAGATTTATGGCTGAGGTTAAAAGACCAGTCTGCAAGCACTGTTTGATGGACTCTCACTTCATGTTTAGTATTAATTCCTATTTTTAAACCTAGATACTAGTTTTACGAAGTAATAAGTAAGTGCAGTTACAGAGAGTTATTTATTTTTTTGCTTTTATTCAAATTATTCGCTTTCTACAACAGCTTACCTTTAATGTTATTGTATATGTTGTATAATCACTTGCTTTTAATCATCCTAAAATGATTAAAACCAACCTAATATTTGGTTAAATATAAATTAATGAGAGAAAGAGAGGCACTGTAGTTATCGGTATCTGTTGGATAAACGTCTCTGATGCTTGTACCCTGACCTGAAAAGCTCCAGATGGCGCAAGCCCTGCAGGAATCCAACCTGCAGCAGATCCCGCCGGTGAGCGCCAGCCGCGTCCTGAGGCAACGGAGCCTGCAGACCTGGGCATGAAGGTGGAAGGTCAGCCTGGTACCAGAATAAGAGACTGGACTGGTGGACTGGTGAGTGGGAGACACTTTCAGAGCCTCCATACACACATATATTTCAGTTTCAGGACACCAGTTCAGACTAATACAAGTACAGAATACGCAGCGTTGCGTTGAAAAGCGCACGAGACATCACTGCTTTGTGTTTCTGGTTTTTTATCAGGAAGTGTACTCATTTGACAGCTCCCCAGACAGCGACAATGAGGATATAAGCAAAAAAGACAAGAAGAAGAAGGTGAAAAAGAAGAAGAAGAAGAAAGTAGGTGTTTCACACCTCCCGGGTCAACATTTGGATAGACTATGATCAGATTGTGCTTGAAATCATGTTTGTGTAAATAAAAAACAGCCACAACAAAATCCTTCCACTACACAAAGCTCTGCCGATCCTGCGGCTCCTTGAGGGTGTTGTCTGAACATGCTGAACATGTATGAGGAAATCGTGTTTCAACTGCAAACAAAGAAGGAAAGTAACAGCTTAGGTTCCTCCACGAGACACTTGTTCAACCAGGAAAAAAAACAAATGCAACTATTTGTTTGTCATGTGGACTAACTGTCAATCGACCACAGTTGATTCAAAGCATAGTTGGCAGTAGGTGTGTGTGAGTTTCTTTTGTGTTGCCGAGTGCTTCAACAGCTCCACCCTCGCTCCACGCTGCTTTTGTCCCGGCCTCTTCACTTCATTGTGTTTAGTGACTCATTTCCCAAGAATTTCATTTATCACTTTCACCAGAAAGTTTTGAATTGCTCAAGCTTGACCCAAAATAACTTCTACACCTCTCTCAACAGGACTCCAGCTCTTCTTCTTCATCCTCCTCCTTCTCCTCCTCCTCCTCCAGTAGCTCCTCTGACAGCGATAGTGAGGTAAGTTTCTAATTGCTTATCGAAGATCTGCTTGATCTATAAAGTCGCGTGAAAAGCATTGAATTGGACAAGCTTGAAAAAATTTGCCATAAAGGTGTTATGTCTAAACAGAACCAAATTCTTATAAATTAAAAAAACAAACAAACAATTAAATTAAAACTCTGATACAACTGTTTGACTATTTAGACGTCACCTTGGTAAGTTTTTTTTTTCATAAATCCATGCTCAGGTCCACAGTTTCACGAGGATTGAAAGTTTTCTTTTGCTTGCCGCTCATTTTAAATCACCTCCACGTAATTTCAGCACCACTGTTGTCAAATCAGTCCACAATTTCACCCTAAAGGCCAACAATTGTGAGTGTGCCGTCACATGCAAACTATAGTTTTGCTTTTGGAAATTGAAGACTTTCTATCAATAAATTCTTTCGGATCAAACGCCTGCATGCCAACACTGTACACAGAAGTTACCTGCAGATCCTACAATTAATATTTTTGGGGTTTATTGATTTTTTCTGCACTTTTGGGCTGGCAGACGCTTGTAATTGAAACCACTGGTAGATCATTTCCTTTTGAATAGAATGATCTTTAAAGTAAAACTAAGGAGTGTTTTTCATTTTAAAATATTAGTTCCAAGGACTACAGGACTACATTTATGATGTACCGTTGAGCTTTTGCAGTGTCATCCCAACTCCTGGTACAAACCAAAAACTGTGGATTGTTCATGCCATTAAATGCAATTGGACATGATGGCAAAGGAGAGAACCAAGGAGGTAATAATGGAACAGAAAGTGAGCAAGAAACCAAACAAGAGTACATTTTGAACAGGCTTGTAAAAGTAACTTTATTTTCAGCTCTGAGGGAGTCTCAGCGTTAAACTCGCAGAAGCTCCTTTGTGTTTTTATAAGTAAATCAGAGACTTAAAAAAAGATCCTGTGTGATACTTAAACACAACCGTTCCCTTGATTCTGAATGCCTTTGAGAGTTTGGTTCCAGCCACGATGACACAGCAGACTCTGAAAGTCCATCAGGTCCAACACGATGAGCGATATTTCCAGAAGACTGGTTCCACCTGTTTTTCTCTAAAAACGTTCTAATCAGTGACGGGAATCTCTGAAGGTGTGACCAATTTAGAGGTGCGCTCAGTTTTTCTCTGCTTTTCTTTTTTGTTTGTGTGTGTGTGTGTTTTAAAACGTCCATAAGAAGGCCACCTCATTGCTAAGGATTGTAAAATGTTCCTTGTTTTAAATATGTTGGAAAAAATCAGAAGTTACAGAGGGACATGCTTATTTTTCATTGCAAGACTTTGGAAAACTACTTTCCTGCAACTCCCGTCTGGCTCGAACATGTCATAACTACCTGCTGTCATCGCATTCTTTCCAATACTTTTGGCGTTTAAATTGCCGAACTGATTTCATCCACTGCTTGTAGACATCTCAGTGCTTAAGTGAGAGATGTACAGCTCTCTCAGACTGGTCGATTATTTCAGTCAGGAACAATCATGTCCTTCACATGAACAATACAGACTCCAGTTTTGTTCATGTAAATTCAGTGATGTGTTACCATCAGCGTAATCACGTAATCATTCTTATTTACAAAAACAATTTGCAGCAGCTCCGGATGTTGATAGTTCCTTCTAAATAAATTGACACTGTTGTAGGCAAACATTAGTCTTTTTTGGAGAATATTTAGACTGGAACTGCTGTAAGACTCAATTAAAAAATGTAAAACCTCCAATTTATATTGTGTTTCCCTGGCGATTTTGGGTTTATGCTCAGAAGAAATCTCTTCAAGCCTGCTTTTGAAGTAAAACTAAACCAAAACAAAAAACAAACAAAACCTGCTACCTGCAGTATTTCAGTTTTTTTCTGCGGTGATATCATATACAACCAAGTGACAGCAATCATATGATAACGTGGTGTTTTCTGTGGGTGTGGTTGGATAATCAGGACATTCAGGAAGAGCCAGCGACTCTTACAAGCTATTTTAGGACAAAGTGCAATTGAAAACATCCAAAAAGCCCCCAGTTTGAATTTATGTCCACCCCTGGCTCTCTGGTGCTGGAACTCACTGGTTATAAAGTGGCTGTAAAGCAGAACAGTTGAAAAGTTGTAGAAAACACTGGAATGTCGTTGACCCGGCGCAACAGGCGGAGGCTCAGGAGCAGATAGAACACAGTATCAGACTGAAGAGGAACACACCCAGTGACAAACACTGTTAGGGTCCTACACAGCCAGTCAGAATGATAAAATTACATTTTTCTTATGACGTTTATTTCAGAATGAGCACAAACCACAGATCATGAAGTTTGTGTGTATGCATGCTGGAAAATACTTAAGCAATACCGGCTGCCGAGTTGTTTCCTACATAAAAATACATATTTATTGTCAGATTGTATATAAGCCAGACAAATAATAATTTATAACTATGAGGCACCACCAAGTCATGATCCTGACATTATATGTATTCTTAATTTATATTATATCTGCCAAGAATGTTACAATGCCAGTAAGATTTGTTTCTTTGTCTTTGTCAGCACAATTTCTCAAATATTTGTGATTAAATTTTGCATGAAAGTGTCACCAGAGGTGGGTTAAGATCCAAAGATCCAGCTACACATCTGGACTCAGGGTTTTGTTTAATCCTAACTTATCAGAGCTACGTCTTCGACTGCTATTATGAAGCAACTGGAAGGCTCACTTTGAAAAAGTGCATAAACATGTTTAACTAAGAAAAACAAAAAAACACAAGTAAGAGTGCAGATTCAACATTTCCTTGCAGGATGACAAGAAAAAGAAGAAGAAGAAGAAAAAGGATGAGACTAAAGAGTACACCTGGGACAGTGTTTTCATATGTCAGAGAGGTGAGTGTGGAATATTTCTCGTGTGCAGCTTTTTCTGTTTATTAATCTGCAAAATTGCTTCAGTTCTGCCATTATTTCTTTGTCCCGTCATAAAATACATACAGGAAGTTGTTGAACAGCTCTCCTCACAGGATTTCACAGTGTCATATGCATGTGGACAACACCAGGTCTATTATTCACATCACTGTCACTTTTCAACTGTTCTGCCACTATTTATGCTCTTTCGTGCTACTTGAATGTGGCCCTTCTGCCTTTTTTTTTCTTCTTACTCAGGGATCAATAAAAAATAGTTAGACTGTCATGAGGGCTGGTGAAGGGTACACACTTGCACACCTACGCACACATAAAAAAAAAAAAAAGAAAAACAGAAAAAAAACAACCCTCGATTACAGATTAAAATGCATATATATATATCTTCTAGGTCCTACCAACTTGGTATCAACCATTAATATATGTGCAAACAAAGGCTAAAAAAAAAAAAAGATAATTTGTCTAAAACCTAAAATTGAAACTTTCATGAATACAATTGACAAATTTACATTCATCAGTTGTAATCATTGTCCATTTCATTTGTGTGTTCATAGTTTATTAAAACCAAATAGTCAGTTACTGAGAGCTCTTTTTTTCATTTAAGAGCATTAAAGGCACACTATGTAACACTACCACTCCAGACCAAGTAGGTGCAGCTTATTACAATAGCGTCTATATGTCTGCCCCTGACTTAAGACACAATAACACCCCCCCTCGGTGGTATTTTCCTCAATACAGCAGCTGTGTGTCACACAAAATGTTTTGTCTTGTCTGTTTCCAGGTCCTGACGATCAGATGGAGGTAATACCAGTAAGAGCTCATGACATCAGTTCGGTATGAGGCAATGTAATGACCACCAGTTTTAAGAACCTGTTACTATAGAGCTTACTATTATATATTGATAATATTTTTCATGCTTCAGGACTTAAGGTCATCAGATGAGGAAGAGGGCACAAAAAAAGAAAAGAAGAAGAAGAAGAAAAAGGAAAAGAAGAAGAAGAAGGTATTTTCTGAAGTTTTTAGTTCAAGTTGAGTAAACACTATTAAATTGCTGTTTTACTGCATAACAGCAGCTCAATCTGGATGGACTTTTGTACAGATTGCTCTCTTTTCTACTCAGTTACTGACGACTTACGTTTTCATTCCCAGGAATCCTCTTCTGACAGTTCATCATCTGACAGTGAAGATGAAAAGAAAAAGGAAAAAAAGAAGGAGAAGAAGAAGAAGAAGAAGAAGGTGTGGCTTCCACGTCTATGTCATGGTTGTTTTCTGTTTTGTTGCCTGCATGCAAAAACAGTCATCAATGATGTTTTATGTGTTCACAGGACTCCAGCTCCTCTTCATCAGACAGTTCCTCCTCATCCTCCTCTTCTGATAGTGAAGACGACAAGAAGAAGAAAAAGAAGAAGAAGAAAAAGGTAAACGAAGCATGGCTTTATCTTGCTTGTTGTTCAATCTTTCCATTTTTTTGAGTCTGTATTTTCATAACTTCTATGTTGTTTTTAAAAATGTATTCCTCGTTGACAGGACTCCAGCTCTTCTTCTTCTGATAGCTCCTCGTCATCATCCTCCTCTTCATCCTCTGACAGTGAGGATGACAAGAAAAAGAAGAAAAAGAAAAAGGACAAGAAGAAGAAGAAAAAGAAGGATAAGAAAAAGGTATCCACCATTGTTGGAAAGTTTCGAAAATGCAACAAAACTCAACTACGTCATTCGTACTTCAGTTTAAAAGTTTATTTATCTGACACGTGCACAAAGAAAAAGCATCTAATCAGTTTGACGTTACAGTACACCTCAATTACACTGTTACGCATTACTGATCCTTTAAATATTCAGTCCCGAGGCTTATTTGTGACTTTTTTTTTTTAACTGATGCAGGATTCCAGCTCGTCATCCTCATCTTCCGACAGTGAGAAAGACAAGAAGAAAAAGAAGGACAAGAAAAAGAAGAAGAAGAAGGACAAGAAAAAGAAGAAGAAGAAGGACAAGAAAAAGAAGAAAGACAAGAAAATGGTGAGAACCTTCCTGTTTAAAAAAAAGGCGGTGGTGAGGCAGAAAGGTTCACACTCACTTTGAAGCAAATGAACCGCTGAATTGTCCAACTGTGCACTTGCTGCCCGAGAAAATGAGTTCTTCTGTGGCTTCCAGGGCCTGTTACACCACGGTAGATAAAGATAGAGCGATGTCTTTCTTTTCCTCTAGACAATGCGTGAGAAGAAAAATCTCTTAAATGGAGCAGAAAAGCAGTTGCTGCTGGCTCATCCTAGTAAACATCAGATGAGACTCAGGAATCATTCCTGCAGGTGTCAAATCAACTGCATGAAAAATGTTTAATGTACCTCTGAGTTATTATTGTATTTTGGTGTAAAAATCACATCTGTCGCAGCTTAAAAAGAAAAAAAACAAGAAAAAAAAAACAATGTGTGAGTGGATAAGGCCACACTTTAAAGGAATAAATGACATTTTTTTCCAAATCTTTTTCATTTTGCTATAATGAAGTCAATCAGACATGTTTTAGTCAAAACACCACAGTGATATAACACAAGAGAACCGTTTTCAACCATGTTCGTTCAGGCGTGGTCATAGTGGCTAGTTTCAAAGGGGTGGAGTCAGCATCTAAACTCCACCTCTTCATCAAAGGGCAGTTGCTCATTTGAAATCTCTGTTAGTTTTGTGCTTCCAACTTCTGAGGTGCAGCGAATGCAGCCAGATAAAACAGAACTTCTAGGCTTTTGAGTTGATAGTTGCGTTGGATGCAAGTAAAAATGCCATCAAGTGTAAAAGAACATATTTTTGTCACAGCACATTACCCTTCATGCACTTGAACGCGGTCATCTGTCAACTTTTTGCGTCACTGAGGTCTACTAAGTGTCACCAGGCTTGATGATGTGTTTTCTTTCACAGGATGAAGAGCAGAAAGAGCCCAGCAGTTCCACTGCTCTTTCAGCTGGAGGTGAACGCTTGTTGCCTTCATTTTACTAGAAATAATCAGATTAAAATATGAATACAAATATATTGTTTGCCAACCAATTAATGATGATCCCTATGTTCATGAAGTGGGTTGGTGTGTGTTGTGTTCTTCATTCTTTCCTGCAGGTGGTGAGAAGGGCGGACCAAGCGCTGATGAAGATGAGAAGAAAGATGGCAAGGTGAAATTCTTACGCACAGTTGGTTGCACACTATGCACTTTAAATAAACATATGCAGACAATCACGGCTGTCTTATGTCCTGACAGGCCAAAGAAGTTAAAGCAGGAGAAGAAAACAAGCCCTCCTCCGTACTGGCTGGTAAATGTGCTCCACTGCCTCCAAGACTCACTCCACAGCTAATAAAGGTGCAGAAAATGTTTGGGTTGTAATTATGTTTCCCGTTCAGCAGAAGGAGCAAAGACATTTCTTGATCACGTCGAGCAGGGTCACCTGAGTGATGATAAGAGAGAAGGAGCGGAGGAGACGGAGAGGAAAAAGAAACTGAAGAAGAAAAAGCATAAGAAGGTAATCTCTTATCTAGCAGCCCTATAAAAAGCAGGGTGGAATACTGATCCAGTTTTCAAATGTGCTTTATACATGTAAAGCTGAGTTTTTCTTTCACCTCTTCCATAGGATTTGTCCTCTTCTTCGTCTGATAGCTCTTCTTCAGACAGTGAAGATGACAAGAAGAAAAAGAAGAAGAAAAATAAAGCAAAGAAGAAGAAAGATAAGGTTTGTGACTGGACATAACCACAGACTGTATGAAACAATGGACAAAGCGTTCAGTCACGTGGCCCACTGGTTTCTGCAGAGCAGTTTTGAAGCCTATTTTTCTTCTCACGGGGCGTAGCCGAGTTGCCTTAAGGTGACGGGAACACGCCCACCAGATGTCAATCAAAGTTAGCTTTGCCTGCTGGCTCCTTCAGCCGAACCCCGCCAAAACATCTGCAGAGCTGCCATCAGACGTGTACAGCGGAATGAACCCTTTAACATGTTGACTAGATGGCGAAATCAAAAATCACAGCTGCATTTATCCGACGCTGCGTTAATACAAACCGGTGGTTGCTTTGCAGCGCGAAGAGTAGCAGCGCGACGATTACGGACAAAGAAGTGATAACGGCTGGCTACTGGCTGAGCCGACTGTCAATCAATCTATTAGAAAAGAATTTATGGCTTGGTTTAAACTCTCCTGGCGTGGTACAGACTTGTCATAGGGGTGAAATCAAACGACTGAGACCAAAACGGTTCTTTGAACCAGGCTGTAAATATGCTTATTTCTGCTCTAAAGTTGGACATTTAAACATGGGAGTCATTGGAGACTGACTCAGTCAGTTTGGAGCCTCCAGTGGCCAGTCGAGGAACTGCAACGAAACTTAGTTCCTCATGAGACTCGACCCAGAGGTTCAGTGGTTGGCACCTGGACAAAATAACACACATGTGATTTGTTTTGTTTTTATTTTTATCTGAATCTGTTGGTTGTTTTTATTGTTGCTTCTTTTTTTTGCAGGATTCAAGCTCCTCTTCTGATAGTGAAGATGAGAAGAAGAAGAAGAAGAAGAAGAAGGCAAAGAAGAAGAATGCAAACAAAAAGAAGGATAAGGTTTAACAAAAGCTTACTATGTTCATTTTTTAGGGTATTCGTCTATATTGAACTGATATTGAACCACTTTTGGTGTTTTTTTTTGCAGGATTCAAGCTCGTCCTCTTCTGATAGTGAGGATGACAAGAAGAAAAAGAAGAAGAAAAAGAAGGTAAAATGATCATGTACAAATGTTTTCTTTTTTTATTTCTCCCGTACGTACCGACTCCACACCTGAAACTGACACTGCTGTCTCCTGCAGTGCTGCAGCTCTTCTGATGACAGCAGCTCCTCTTTCTCCTCCTCGTCCTCCTCCGATAGTGATGATGGGGTGAGACGTGCAAACATCATCTACGTCTCATCTAAGTTGTGGATGAATTATGTGTACTACATATCTTCTCATTGTAGAAAAAGAAGAAGAAAGACGAGAAGAAGAAGGACAAGAAGAAGAAGAAGAAGAAGGACAAGAAAAAGAAGAAGAAGAAGGACAAGAAAAAGAAGGTGGGGATGATTTATTCTTTACTTTATTTCCAGGTTTTTAGTTGATTTTCTTTCGTTTTTAAGGATATTTATGTATGAAAATAATTTCAGAACATTAAAAAAAATTTTCTTAATGCTGTAAAAGGCAAAAATAAAACATTACTGGTGACAAAAAAAGGATGTCCTGTATCTAAGTCAGCACTAAGGATCAAATGAAGATGACCATATCTGTCTTTTTTTTCCCCAGGATTCTTCTTCTTCATCTTCTTCCAGTGATTCTTCTAGTGACGATGAGAAGAAGAAGAAGAAGAAGAAGGATAAAAAGAAGAAGAAAAAGAAAGACAAGAAAAAGGTAGAATAGTGTGGATGTGTTTGCAGTGTCCCGAAGACTTAATGAAATGTCTGTAACATGTTTTGTAAAGAATTTGTTCACATGAACGTGACACCAACGCAACTGTAGAACTACTTACCCTACCTTTAAAGAAGTGTGTAACCTACTTCCAAGGAACAGCAAATAGTGCATGATGTGAAGTTGTGTGGTGTTAGAGATAAGGAGACTGGAAAATCCCACTCTGACCTGCATGGGCGACGTCGCATTGCCCTGCAGCTCTGGGCAGCTCACTGAATTATATACTCTCAAAGTCAGGCTGCCCAAAACTAAATGAAAGGATGTTGGTGTTTTTGGTTTTGATGCTCACTTTAGTCACCCAAAAATAAAGTGTAGTAAAGTTATTCTCTTCCATATTTTCATCCAAGGACTCACATTCTTCTGCTAGTGTTGATGATAAAAAGAAGAAAAAGAAGAAGAAGGACAAGAAGAAGAAAAAGAAGAAGGACAAAAAGAAGGTAGCTTGGGGCGGTAGATCAAAGCACAATTAAGGTGTGATCTTGGTTTATGAAGCATAATTGATGGATTGTTGCTTGCTTTGAATGTGAGCAGGATTCCAGCTCCCATAGCTCCAATGACAGTGACAAAGACAAAGACAATAAAAAGGAGAAAGACAAGGTGAAGGACTGATAGTACAGGCTTCTGGTCCGATTACGTCTTTAAAACGTTGACTCCAATCTCTGACCTGCTTTCCTCTCCAGAGCTGCGAATCATCTGGAAGTAAAGCTGATGAGGAGAAGAGACCTGTAAGTGCGTTTCAACATGTACAAGATAGCGGTTACTTTTATAACTTTAATCTTTATAATGGGTTGAACTGATTCCCAAACTCACCATCCAGTCTGTGAGTGACCATGTATATGTCCTTGTTTGTTCCATGATTGTATTCCAGGAAATCCCTGATGGTGGCCAAAGTGGCGAGCCAAAAAGGGACGTTTCCGATCCAGGTGGCGGTGAGCTATCTGCATCAAGAGGCAGCAGCTCCAGACCGAGTGGGGCTCCCGCCGTCTCCTTTGTGCCAC
This sequence comes from Xenentodon cancila, assembly GCA_014839995.1. Lineage (NCBI taxonomy): Eukaryota > Metazoa > Chordata > Actinopteri > Beloniformes > Belonidae > Xenentodon > Xenentodon cancila. The sequence goes on along the minus strand of CM026201.1, from coordinate 9,714,933 downwards.
TTCCATCCAAACCCGTCCTAAAGCTGGATCCTCTGCATACTTCAGCTGCCTCCAAGCCGCCTGCCTCCACCTCCTCACTGAGTTTTGGAGACCGAGCCTCGCTTCGCAGACCCAACAGTCCCATGGAGACGCTGATGGGGACACCCAGGAAGTTTGGAGACGCCACAAGCCGCTCCTCCAACCTCACCTCAAATGATTTGCTGTGGGGCCCCAAACCTTACCAGCCATCAGATGCTAAAGATTGAAACAGTTACTGATTAAAAGAAAGTTAAAGTCAGCTAAATGTGATAATAAAATATCTTCATATAAAGGTGTCAGGTTCTAGGGTGAATTACAAAAAGAAAGAAAGATTGATTTGAGTTACTTTTTAAAAAACTGTAATAAAAAGGCAATTTTTCATCACACACAAGCATTCCAAATGTTTGTGTTGGCGAATAAAACAGAAGGATTTTGTGTTTATCCATTTTGCTGTGGTTATTGTCACTGTTACCAGCAGTACTATTAAATCATTTACATGCTGTCATAAAGACTAATTTATTCCTTTTGAAGCTTTGTACACTGAACACCACATTTCATATTCAAATATTGTAGCCTACTTATAAAACTCATACATGTGACATAATCCAAAAACTGTTTGAACAACAACAATAACAATATTGACAATAATAATAATAATAACGATAATAACAATATTAATAACAACAACAATAATAATAATGATAATAACAATAACAACAACAATAATATTAATAATAATAATAAAAATGTTATAATTAATAAACTTTTTAGACTGAAATGTAATTAAAACTGTAATAAAATTATGAAACCAAAAAATGCTTTACATAAGGAATATCGTATTGTTCTACCAAGAATTAATCACAAATATTCTACAAGTTCTGACATTTCCAGCGGCACATGAAAGCAGCAGCCAGCTGACAGTGATTAGTCAGGTTCCGACTGTGTGGTCAGGTTAGGCAGAAATGGGGCGGGCCTGGGGGCGTGGATTTGTTGGGTCACATGTTTTAGGTGCGGTCACACAGGTTTCCTGACAGTTGAAGAAGCAGTTTGTCAGACGTAGTTGTGGTTAGAGATTCACAAAAGCAGGATTAACATGGATTTGGATCTGACTTCGGGTAAGTTTTAACCTGATTCCAGTTTTGGGATTTGTTTTTGTTATTTTTTTAGTGGATTTGGGTCTCGTTAGGCAGGTTTATCTTAATCTTAGAGATTAAAGTGTAAAAAAACAACAACAATCAATTAACAAGGTTTTAAAGAGGACTTTCCCACAATTTTTTTTTTTTTGTGGTATGAGTTTTTGCATTTGATCGTCTCATTTGCAGCTGTGGACCAAAAGGAAGAGACGGTGAAGAAAGAGGAGGCACAGAAGGATGAATTGAGCTGGCCCTGGAGCAAAAAGAAGGACAAGAAGGTAGGAGATTTTCATGTGAATTATTTTTAACATTTTATATTCTTATAAAACTGTAAAAATATCTGTAGTTATGAAAGGTCAATTAGTCCTGCCTTTGGTGTATACCTGCTTGTATTCATCCTAGAAAACCAATCTGGAACCATATCCTTGTTAGACTTTTCTATGAAATTAAGCTTTCAGATCATTTTTCATATTGCACTGTAACCTGTTCAAAATGTTTTTTTTATTACCCGTTACAAGGGGCAGAGTGACTTATTGCAGTTTTTGTCTTATTTAGGAGGATGGCAAAGACAAATCTGACAAGAAAGACAAGTCTGAGGGTAAAGACAAGTCTGACAAGAAAGATAAATCTGACAAGAAAGACAAGTCAGAGGATAAAGACAAATCTGACAAGAAAGACAAGAAAGACAAATCTGACAAGAAAGAAAAGTCCAAGAGCAAAGATGAGTCAAAAGACAAAGATGGCCATGATGACAAGAAGAAGAAGAAAAAGAAGGAAAAGGGAGGGCATGGAGGCCGTTCCTCGTCATCATCTGGCTCCGGAAGTGATGAGGTATAGTGGGCCCTCTTCTGCCTGAGTTTTAGGAACTCGTTTTCCAGATATGATCCCAAAGACGTCAGAAGCGTTCATGTGTGTGGTTTTGTAGTTACTAGAAGATTTTAGGAAATGCGGCTGAACATGTAGCACACCTGTCACGGCTCAGTTCAAAGGTTGGCAACTGTGTTGTGTTTTTGCCCAACAGGTCTGACCAGCAGTTCCAGGTGTGTGTGTGTGTGTGTGTGTGTGTGTGTGTGTGTGTGTGTGTGTGCGCGTGCATGCACGTGCACATAGACCCTGTGTATTTATAGCTCAAGTTACCATTGACTGTGCGATCGAGTTTCCTGGTTCTGGGTGTGTTGTGTGTGTGTGTGTGTGTGTGTGTGTGTGTGTGTGTTTTTTTTTTTTTTTTTTTTTTTTTTTTTTTTTTTTTTTTTTTTTTTTTTTTTTTTTTTTTTTTTTTTTTATGACAAAGCAGAATATTTGGGTTTTCCATGGAACTGACTAAATGGGAGGGAGAGAGGAGTAACTAGTGAGGCACCAATGAGCTGGCTTAAGTTTTATATGCGTGGATCAATTTTAATGCATTTGCATCTGCTGAAATCCGGCCTGGCTAGACTTTGTCATGTTCCTGCTCCAAAAATGATGTGGTGTTGCTGCCAGCAGGATTCATACATAAAATATGGAAGCCATGGCACCTTTTGAGATGTTCTTGAATAAATCATGTCTCCTTTTCTGCAGTAACAGCATTGTCCTCTGTCATTTCAGGACTGATGGCTCCCAGTGGATCCAGTTGCTCTTCATCCCACTAATCTGGACTAACGATGAAGGGATGCCTGTTTTTGTGGTCTAGTCGTGTCAACTTTTTGTTTTCCCAGTTAATTCACTGATCTGTAAGCAAAGCTGGTTCTTGAAAGTGCATGTTGAGATTTCACTGTTCTGAGCGGAGCACTCCTGTCTATCACCACAAGATGGCAATGCCTCCCGTTTTTAAAAGGTCAATTGACAGAAAGTAGACTGAGATGTGCTGTTTTTATTTATTTTTCCTGTCAGATTGACATCCACTCATGAGTTGTAAAATTTTCAGGAAGACTCAGGTTTATGTGTTTGTTTGTTTGATGGCAAGGATTAAATAAAATTGATTAAAAAAAAAAAAAATAAATTGTAGTTTCTCTGCTCCTCATGGTTTAAAATAATTGTCTTAAGTCAAATGCAGCAATGGATAACTGTACTTTCTCCCACTATGAATAACGTACGTGTACTGAAAAGCCATGAAGAGGATGTATTTTTATTTTTTTCCTTTTTAAGGGTGGCAGTTGGAAATATTTTTAAACATGTTACTGAGAACTAAAGTAATGGTCAAATGAGGCCTCCATAGACATTTCAAGCAAAATTACTTGAACGATAGTACATATCATCGGAGGGCAACACACAAGCGGTACTGTAACCTGATGGGTGATGGTGTTGGAACAACCCCCGCCCCCCCCCCCCCAAAAAAAAGTTTATGCATGGGAGAGAAGGATTTGGAGATTTTCAGACAAGTGAGCCAGAAATGCTGTGCATGTGTATATACAAAAAAAAAGAAGCCTTTTATTTAACCTTGTGGGTCACCTGAGACCCAGATTTCATTTACAATAATGACCTGGGCAAGAGGGAGCATAAAGGGAAATGCAACACCAATGAGGAAAAAACTGGAACGACAATATAGGTGTAACAAACGTGTGAGGAATATCGTCATGGAAGCAACCCTGTTTCCTGGTCAGGGCTCACCTGACCAGGAAAATATGTGATCACGGTGTTCTCTGGCTACAAACCAGCTTTAACAGTACCAGCTCATCAAAGCACACATCACAGACTCAGTCAGGGAATGAGCTAGAAAACTGACAGCCTGCTGTGTGACATGTTGAGAAATGATAAAGTGCAGTTTTGTTTTGTTTTTTTCACCTCTAAAAATCATTGCTACTTGTACGGATACCAGTGACGATCCATCTTCATGTGTTTTATTTACCAAACTGCTGACAGCTGATTGCAAAGGAAATGATGTGATAGTCAACTTAGTATAAAACAAGTAACTTAAATTCTGTTAGTAAGATTGATCAAATCTATTGAAAATATGTTAAGCATCAAAAAGTAATTCCTAAAAACTTAAGTTGATAAATAATACACACGTACATTCAAATACTGACATTGTTTGTACTGTGGCTTCCGTGGGTTCCCTCCGGGTACTCCGGTTTCCTCCCACAGTCCAAAAACATGCAGGGTAGGTTAATTGATCATACTAAATTGCCCGTAGGTGTGAATGTGAGCATGATTGGTTGTCTGTCTTTGTATGTGGCCACTGGCGACCTTTCCAGGGTGTACCCCCTGCCTTTCGCCTACTATGCACTGACAGACCCCCGTGACCCGGAGACGGATTAAGCGGGTATAGATAATGGATGGATGTTTGTACTGTATAATCAAAGTATCACCGCAGTCTGAAGCACTCAGTCAAAATAAAGACATGCAACATGCAAGAGATTGTAAAATAAAAGTGCAAATAATACAAGATTATATCAAATAAGTCAAGGTTTTACAAAACACAATGTAGAAACATGTTGGAGGAAGTTGGAAGTTGGAATACCTGGAGAAAACCCACACAAGCACGTGACGGACGTACAAACTACACACAGAAAGACCCCTGCTGGGTTTTAAACCTTCTTATACTGCATCTCAGCGTAACCTGCCATTTGGTAGATCAAATCAATAATTTAGTTAGATTCTGGGAGGCCTGTGTAGAAAAAATCAGTGAGCAGCGGTTTTTTAGCCTGTTTTGGTTTACCGAAACAGGCTAAAAGGACTTGAATTGTGGCATCCGTGGGAGAACCACAGATCCATGTATTACAGGTCTGAACAAGTTAATGAATACAGAATCAGCCTAGTTGGGAACCAAGACCACAAGGCTTCTTCTTTTGAGAGGAGAAATAAAGCAGCACAGGCTGGAGCATCAACAGCACTGGACGCTCTTGCAGAAGTTATGAAACTTTGAGGTTTTGCTGGTACAGATCAACTTTATCTGATGTGACACAGCTTTTGGTGGATAATGTTGGCCTACCTGGGAGTTACTGCTTTCTGACTTACAGTCACTGCAGATTTAATGACTGTTTTACCGGTTATCCTTCTGTATTCTTTATAGAGACATAAAGTAACAGTCCTTGTTCATGTTGTGACTTTAGAATCCAAAATCCACAAGTAGGGAAAAAAGTTCATATTTTTCTCATTTTGAGATGATCTCATTGGGCTTTATTTTCATGTTTGTCTTGTACTGCATTTGTTTGCAGGGAAAAAGTGAAGTCGGTGCATCATTTTATTTTCAGATCTTTATCTTCCTTGAGGATCATAAATTCAGAAAGTCTTCAATTGAAGGTCTGCTTGATGTTGATGAATACATCAACATGAAGACCGGTAGTGGCAGGACCACTGTGAGCATCGCAGCAACAATCTGAGTCATTAAAAAAGTTCATTTTCTCAATTGGTTCTTGTGTTTTTTATTTTGCACATTTCGCAGCATACAGTATACATTGTAGAAACTATCAATAAGGCCCTATAGGGTAGATTGTACTGAAAAAAAAATCATGCCAAATTTACCATGGTGAACTTACCTTTTATGACACATATGAAGTAAAACCAAACTGTCTCAAACAGCCAAAAGTGTTCGTGACTCTGAGGCTTGAAAGGTTCCTCTGATTTCTGCTTAAAAAGACTGGGAAATAAATATCAATCCCATTGAGATTTTGATAAAATAAGAAGACTAGGATCCTGAAGATCTTTGCACGATACTGCATATTCAACTTTAGATAATTTTTTCCATGTTAACCGTTTAAAAGGATACTCTAATGAAAGAAGGTCCTTCATGAGAGGAGAAATAGAGACGTCTTAAGAATACAATAAAAAAACAAAAGAAAAGAGGCACACACAAACAAAGACTGAATAACAAACCTGTGCACCATGACTAGTCATAAACCAGAGCGAGATAACGTTATGTACGTGAGATGGTGCTTTTAAATAGTTTAGATCTATATGAGCTCCCAGAGACCACAGCACCGATGCCACCGGTACTTCTGCTGATACGCCTGGCCTGTTTCTATTTCTTCTTTGCAGTGTGACTTCCCACACACTCGAGCGCCTCGGGGAGTTACAAATCTCTTGAGTGGCATGTGCAAGGTATAAATGGACAGAGGCCTTAAACACCTTTTTATCAGGCAAGTTCTTCCAATGTGGTCACAAGTTCAAGGACTATATGGTATCAAACAAATGCAGCTGCATAAGCATTTAGCGTCTGTTAACAACATAGATTAAAGTGCAGAGGAAGAAATTAATTGTACCAAAAATCATGTTAAATCAGAAGTTTAAACCACTATATTTCAGTTCTTTTACATATTTATATTCACATGCAACAGGGAGGAAAGTGGTCACAACTTTTGTCTCTTTTTGTTAAATTACAGCTGCACTTCTGCCCTCACTACAAACAAGTATCCATACACACATAACCATTTAATATAAGAAAATTCAACTACCGGTAGTTAAAAGAAACCACATGTAGCTGCTCTTTACCACTGATGTCCAGAACCAAGGTGTATTATGGTCATTGGAGAAAGAGGGAGAGAGGCATGAAGAAAATTATAAAACGTAGCCTCTGTAGTACAAATGCTTTCAGTGCATGCTATATTACATGAAAATGTATGAGTAAATGATTAAAAGTCATTTAACTTTATCTTTTTTCTATATGAGAGGATTACTAATAAAATATCTGATTTAAAAATATACTGAAATTATTTTCAGTAATTATTTTATTAATCATGTACATTAATCATGTACTCTGTTTTTCTTTAAAACACAATTGACAAAATGAATAAATCCCCCATATCAGTCTCTTCTATTGAAATAAGTTGGTTAAGTTTGGTATTTCTGTAGTTTAGATTGTATTGATTAACAAAGTATTTATTGGTGATGTACTTGAGATGGATAGCTTTGACTATATTTTTACTTGCATTCTTACGGATTACACACTTTATACACCTGCAACCCCCTAAAACCTGTACCGTGTCATTTCTGAGAGTTGCATGTTCAACCCATCTCATGTTTTGTCCCCAAAAAGATGAAAAGTGATCCGTGGATGCAATGGATGGTAACTCTTTATAACATGGTGGATTTTTAACCTTTACTGTGATTTCAGTCTCTCCTGCTGATGATTTGACTCCTCTCTCTCTCATGCTGCAGGCAGATGTACTGCAGCTCAACAGTATATCTGTTCCTGCATAATTCAAATGTTATGCTGTTGTTGCATTGAATGAGTCCTTCATGTGTAAACGTTTGTGGAAGATGCAGAAACTAGTTTTGAAACTCATGTGATGACGTGCTAAGACGTGTGCATTTTATAAACAGTGTTATTTTATTTATTTATTTTTAACATATGAACTTTATGGGTGTTTTTTTTTTTTTTTAACAGGTCTTGGTATTAAATATAAAACCTTATAGCCTTAGGGCTCATTCAGACCAGACCCTCATGTTTGAAGAACTCAAAGACTAGTCAACAACACTCGTCAAAGCACTGCTGAACCATTGTTAATAGCCAACATATGTTACAAAAGACAAAATATGTGGAGCTGTTGGACAATCTCTATTTCAGCCACAGACAATGAGAGCAAGGCTGGATGAGATCAGCCTGAGCAAGGGGATCCTAAAGGGGAGATTAATGAGGCAGTGGACCACTCACTTCTTCATTAAAAACAAATAAATCTTTACCTACTGATGGTCCCTCGTACCGTTTCAGGACTCGTTTCAGGATCTGAGGGGACCCTTCAGAGTTTCAGGACCCCTCTCCTTATGCTCCTTGGATGCTTTTAAGAGTAATCAGAAAACCCATTTGTTCCTCCAAGCACTTTAACTACGGCAGATTTGGTGTTTTATAACCATCATGTTATATTTTAATTTTAATCTTATTCCTTCTGAGAATATAATTTTCAAAGTTTTCCATTTGTTTTGTCGTATTTGGAGTTTTTTGTAATTGTATTTTATTGTTCTTTTGTGAAGCACTTGTGATGTCCGTCTGTGAAAAGTACTATATAAATGAACTTTTACTTACTTACTCAGCTTCATTACAGACGGTCTCTGCTCTGCTGAGGTCCGAAGAACTGGATCAACCCTGTAAGACGTCACCCACAGGTTTTCCGAAGATTCCTTTTGAAGGGTTAGGTCCTTCCAGCCCAGCCCGCAGCCAGGCAAAGCAGTCTAGTTAATAAAATTAACAACACAATAAAACATATTCTCTTTAAGATATGAATGAATCGTCTGCTAGGTCCTTCTGAACAGCTCAGAAGCTGTGCTCAAAGGTCAACACGGTGCTGAGCACCAAGTAGTAAATGTGATAACAGCTAACCATTGGTTACGTTGAGCCCAAGTCACACACCCAAACGCCTTATTATACATAAACTTGCTGTGGTACAGACCCCACCCACCCCACACACACCCATTGTCATGGATCTAGCCATGGAGACCAAAATTTCTATTGGCAATATTACAACTTGATTTACAATATAACGTTTGAAAGGAAAGCTTCAGCTCATAAATCCCTATGTAATGCTTGTAAAATGCTTTTAAAGAGGACAGAAACATTATTCCTTGGTAAGGACTAGCACTGCTTCTGGTCCATTCTCGCTGCACATTAATTGTAAAGTTGTCCGTGGTGCTTTCATAAATTTTGCCACAATCTGGGCCAATACTTTAGAAACAGAATTATGTCACATCTCTTTGCTGGGATAACCACTGCTCCTTTTGGGTGAAATGCTGTGGTCAGTCGGTGCTTGAAGATGACACTCACAGAAGTCAAATGTGATGCACTGTGAACACTAAGCAAGAGACTTAAAGACATCAGGAAAAAACATCCGTGGCCACTTGGTGGCATCGCCCATCCACTTGAATGGAGGCAGACAGAAAAGACATTCCTCCATCCCGATATTAAAGGTGTTTCTATGAAACACTGGCAGTCATGGTTGGTTTACAATATCTTATAATTGTTTTCTTTTCAGACTATATGACTTGGACGCCAAAAATATCTACAAAAATATATCAACTCTGAAACAAATATTAACGAACAATTCATAAAAGTTGTATTGACTGCTAGACCAATTCGATGGGTTGTTTTCACTCAAATATGGGTGGGAAAATGGCTAGAAGGCAAAATACCAAGATATGTTGCTTTCATTAGTGAAGAAGGGTCACGTGATCTGATGGTCTAGATGCACCATGCTCAGGAGTGATGAAAAATCAGGGTAAGAAGAGAGACAGATTCGGGGTGCACCTATCATGCCGAGTGCCTACAGGGCACGCCTGCAGGGACGCAATTATGATCTAGTGTACATTTGGTAAGTTTTGCAACATAATGACCTAAAAAAAAGAAGTCAGATAATTCCCTAAACAAAGGGATTTACCAGGATTTTGCATGACTTGCATGATTCTTTTTTCCTCCCTGATCGCTCAGGTATACATTCAGGTCCTGAAGTCTTTGGATACGTTTTTGGATTAATATTAACTCCAGACCTTGTATTTCCTTCATTTTTCTCAAAGTACTGAGGGAATGGAGCACACCTGTCCAATTAACTTCTTCTAAAGGCCTAACTTTTAGCCCTGTTATACACCTGGAGATTAACCAAGCATCAGTCCTTGTACACTACTGGCTGCACTGGGAATGTTCTTGTTTCAGTACTACGTGGGAAGTATGTGTAATACCTGTAGTCTTGGCTTGGGAGCAGAATACAGACCCAGATTCAAATATACAACCGTCTACAACAAAGGGACACTGTTGAAAGAGGACGTTTATGTTGTGCTTTTGTTTCGGTCAAAGCAGAGTAAACATCACTGGTGCCGGAGTATGTTAGGGTGTTGGGATAGGAGTTTGTTTCTTTGATGCGGAAAACTGATGCTGATGCAGTAAACTATGTAAAAAATATATATAATAAAATATGAGAAACATTGGCAGTATTTTCATGTTTTCCCCTACATTTGGCAGCTTTTTGCATCAGATCGCCACCCTTGTTCAACACAACACCATGCACAGTGGCCCCAGCTCCCTCACCTGACCCTTGTGGTCAGCTGCTGCTGCAGGGCTCTAGACCAGTGTTTCCCAACCCTGGTCCCTGGGGAACACTGTCCTGCATGTTTAAGATGTTACCCTGCTTCAAACACTGCTCTAGACAAGCACCTCTAGTGTTCAAGTACATATTGCATGCTCACACGTATGCAATGAAAGCGCAAAGAAGTGTGGTTGTTCATGGTATGACAAAGGCATGTTAGATGCACTACCCACAGTGTGTTAACGTGACGCTGCTTTGTGAGCATTGCATCCAAGCACCGACAGTCTAACTTCTGAGATGTGACTGTTGCAGGATCCAGCTCTCACTGGCAATACACAACACCCACAAACCCCTGAATCTACAGCCATCTAACAGAGAGAGATGTGTTTTATTTTTGGTAGCTGTACTCTTTTTAGAGCCGAACACAGTTTGTTGGGTCCTCTGGTCATCAGACCTCCCTCTGGTCCTGGGTGTCACTGTTTAATTAGGTTCATGGGCTGGGTGATGACAGCTGTTGCCCTTGCTGCTACTCCCATCACCTGAATCGCTGCCACAAAGCCCTCCCCTTTAATCGAAAAACCACACCCCACCACCACAGCGAGCAACCCGGAAGTAACAAACAACTGCAGTTCATCGACTGACCATTAGGGCTGGCTTCAAAAACGAGTCGGCTGTCATGCCTGCCCCTGAAACAACACCTGCAACGGGATATTCCACAGCAAACATTTGCTGACAGCTCTGCAGCTCATCTGGTGCGGATCAACTGAAGGAGCTGGTAGCCACGGCAATTCACATCACAGCGCCGCACAGTGCGAGGAAAAAGAGGTTTTAAAACCGCTGTTCAGAAACCAGTGGGTGACATGATCATCTGTCCAGTAATTGTCTATTGTAGTATCTCACATTTACATTGTATATTTTTTTCAAGAATATGCACCTGTGAAGGCAATAACGCATCGATGTAGGGCCTTATAAGGACATGTTTATTACAGGCCTTAGTTGGCCAACCATTACAACCAAGTCCAATGATGTGCTGCACTATTAGTGCTTAACCTACGTGCTCAATCAAAGAAATGAAACACTAACCAGCAGGTTAACAAGGGTTAACTCACCCAGAGAACAGCCAACAGCCGGACGTTTCCTACAGGCTACACCTGCAGTTGTTCAGGCCAGCAGTGGGGTCTAAAGGGTTGGCAGCTGTGACTTGGTCCTTGTCTGTCCTGTAATCGATCAAACTGTTTTGAATTTGCGAGCTAAAGCGTTTCCATTACCACAAGATCTGTACAAAACCATATATAAAAAAATGTTAACAAAATCAGATCAGTTGATTGTTTTTACATTCTTTCAATGATTCTTTCTGCCAAATTACATTCATTTAGTAAATAAATACATTTTTAAAATATTTTTACAGGGGAATTTTTGCTCAAAGTTACTTTTTTGCGGCTCATAACAGTAATAAAATATTCCTTCAAATGAAGCTGAAATTTATATTTTAACATGATATTTTATGTTATTTTAAGTGTGAAGTTAAGGTCAAGTTTATCTAAGAGATCATATCTGTTGGTATCCCCAAACTTTGTCTGATTATAGATTCCTTAAAAAATAAAATAAAATTAACATTATGCTATCGAGTGTTTCCCAGTTTATTTAAGCTGTTCACACTGGAAGAAATGTTGGCCAGGGGTACCAGGGGTACCTAAACTTTTACATGTATTTTCTTTTTATTTGCACTTATTTCAATAGACTTATCTAAACTCTAATCTATGAATTTCAGTGCCGAAGCCTCATTCATGCCAATGTCCATCTGTGCAGAAGGTCTGTTATGCAACAAAACTGGACATAAATTCATCTGAAAACGATAGAAGAAAAAAAACAACAACAGCATTTTTGTAAAGTGGCTCCAAAAAAATCTATGTTTCATTATTTTAATGATCTAGGAAACATGAATAAATCTAAAATGTGGCATAACTGAAATACTCAGACACCTTTAAGTCGAATCATTTAGAAGTAAAATTCATCCTGGTTCAAAGGTGAGCGCTCTCATGCCAATAAACGGGCCAGCAAGTGAATGTGGACACGATGGAGCATTAAAACAAAGGCTCACTCGCTTACTTGACATTAATATTCAAGTTATAGTGAACCCCTGGACTGACAGACTTACAACATTTAGCATTGTGGATCTCCTTCAGGTCTTTTGAATTTTTTATGGAGGTGTGGAAAAAAGAAAAATGGAGCAGTTTCAGAGCGGAATCAATAATAAATCAAGTATGCATCTTTGTGGGACTGCTGAAGAAGCACAATTTAACCCATCTGTCATCTTGAAACCTGGATTCTATTTTAATCTGCATGGTACTGTAGTATTGAAAGCAGAAATTAGTTAAAAGAACATTTCTCCGAATTAAAAAAAAACCCATCTCAACCAGATGATGTGTTCAAGCTGACTGTAGAGGTGTGTGTCATCAGAATAACTTGCCACCAACCTCCCCTCAGTGTTTGTTGTTGATTTCTTTTTTTTTGTTTGTTTCAATCAGCTACATTAAGAGGTCCACTCAAACAAATACACGTCTTGACTCAGAAAAACTGCGTGCAGCATGAGGTGACTACCTCAATCTCACAGAAGTTCCACAAAGAAGCTGAGGGTGCATGTGAGTAAGATTTAACATTCAAGCGGAAAGAGAAAAGCAATTTAAAAGGGACAGAGAGCAATGTGAGGGCCTCAGGGCATTCTGAAGAAGCGCTCGCCTGCACCTTTTTTGTCTGCAGCACCAGCTAAAATTTCTATGAAGTCCTGTCATCAACTTTGAGCTCAAAGCTCACTTGTGTGTTTGAATGCACTTGATGGATGGATACCGATGCCCTACTGATGCCCTAGTCTTGTTACTCCTTTTGTTTTTCCTCTTTCTTACGTTGTAAAAAATATTTGATTTGTGGGTGAAAAAAATTAAAACAGCTTCAGGTTTAAAGTCTTTTGATGTTGATGATGCTATAAGGGAGCTAAAACCAGACACCCCGTGAAGACAAAAAGCTGTCAATTAGTGCTGAGGTGAGCCAAGTGTCATCAGTGGATCAGCATGATTAGAAGACGTTTAATACACTTTTGATGGTAGCCTACAGTATTTTAAAAAACTCAGGGCTTCTTTTTATCAGTCTAGTTTTTTTCCCCCTCTTGTACTTTTTGTTTAGGGTAATCTTTTACTCTCAGATGTGATGTCTTGTTACAAATCATATGCGGTATTACCGAGAACGAGCACTGCACGCCTCCGTCACCTGTTCATATTGTGGCTGTGTTCTTCACTGATGTCATTTAAAATCAGTTCACCCGTTTGAGACTCAGCGAGGGCTATGTGTTGCAGGGACACTGTACTGATATTTACATTTCAAATGAGGAAAATAAAAATCTGACTGAAGGACCTCATATAGCAGCGAAGTGGCTGCTGAGTTCTGTCATTGCAGTGCAGAAATGCAGCCTTGGGATTTATTAGCATTTATTTTTAATCATGATTATTTATAGCTACCACAAACTCAATGTGCCATGACTCTACTGGTAGGTTTTATATTAAATCTAGAAAATCCTCTGACAAACATCCCTCTGTCTATTCTATTCTATTCTATTCTATTCTATTCTATTCTATTCTATTCTATTCTATTCTATTCTATTCTATTCTATTCTATTCTATTCTATTCTATTCTATTCTATATTGGTCAGTCTGTGGACACGCCGCAGGAGGGCAGGAATCTCCAAGTATCACGTCTAGCGTCACCGGTCTCTCAGCAACAGCCGGGCTCTAGCTCATCCAATTATCCGCAGCTGAGCGCAGTCAAGCCGCGCACACGCACCTGACTGAAGCGGGCCGACTGGAGCGTCGCCTGGAAAAATAAAACTCCAGACGAGCTCTGACTCCACCAGACTGACTGTGCTGTATTTGTTTCAATATGCAGACGCATATTTTGTGACATAATTGCAGCGCAAAAAAGTATACGAGTAAGTAACTTGTTTTAAGAAGTGCAGATCATGGAGTTTTAGGTTATCGTTTAAAACCCAGCGCCAAGTTATAAGGCGCACACGGGTAGACCGCAGATAAGAGTTTGGAAAAGAAAAAAGTTCAAGCCTCTATTTTATTTTGAAAAGGTTAAATCGGAATTGGCAGTGTGGTGCCACACTACCCGACTTGTTCTTGGCGTCTCTCAGCCGCGGCGGAGCAGAGGAGGCACCATGGAGCGCAACAAGACCCGTCGGAGAGACTCAACGAGCGCACTGGAAGAGTGCCAGTTTCAAATCTGTCCCTAAGTCTCCTTCCACGACACTGGGTAGATTTCGGTTCCCCTGCAGGTGGACGTCGACCTTTTGTCCAAGCGTGCGTAATTTGCCTGGAGAGGTCCGGGAAAGAAACCGGTCTTGGAGTTACCAGCGGCTACCAAAGAGCGAGAGAAGAGTGAGGAGGGGGGAGAAAAGTGGAGACGAGACATGCTCTGTGTCTTTTTTTCCCCTCACATCGGGACATTTCATGTAGTTTCTGGAAAAATGTTGCTGTTGTGCGCTGCGTAAAATCTCAGATATCTTACACGTTTCATGTCATTACAAGGAGCAGTTACTTTTCTGTAAGGAATCAAGTAGTGGAGCTGAGATTTCTATAAACAAAGGAGCACTGGACTTAAAGTGAGAGCCAGCCACTTAACACTTAACCATGGTGAAGTTTCAAAACTCAGATCTATGGATAGCCTGGATGGTTATTTTCTGCATGGAAGGTAAGTTTTTTCTCTAAACAACCGTAGTGCGCCTCGTGTATCCCCGCAATAATAATAATGATGATGATAATGATCATAATAATGTTAAACTATACTATTTCATATAGGTTACAGATGTTAAAGATAACAAGTCATTATCAAGTCATTATTAACGTCGTATTTGCTTCTGTATTGCGAAAACAGATGCATCTGGAATTAAACTGTGCCAAGAGCGCGTGCCACGGACATTTGATCCCACCCTGCCTTTATACAGTATGTTGGGATCAGGCTGGCAAATCCCCGGCAGTTGGAGAAAAAAAACTAAAACACACATTTCCAGTGACTATTTTCTCTCCACATCTAGTCGCCATGTCGACTCCCTCCAAAGCACGTTTGGATGTGCACATCGTATCCCTAACGCACTCTGCCCAGCCTTACACCTCCTTTGTCCGTCTTATAATGCCGGAGCTTTAAAATTATTGTCATTTATTTATTTATTTTTCTCAAAGCACCACTACTGCCACTGATCCACATAAAAAAAAAACGTGGTACAGTAGCGGGAATGTGTTTTGAAATAGAAGCGGAGCAGACGGTGGAGGGCTGCGCTGGTAATCCGTCCGATTAAGTAGGCTGAGGAGAGCGCAGCAACTCCACAGGAAAATCACTGTGTAGCTGCTCCTACAGTTGTCCCGTGAGAAACCCACCGTGAGCACGTTTCCACACCTTATACCTTACATGTTTGTTCAGTGCTGCTGATTCCTGCCAACAGCACTCGAAAGTGTGTGCAAGTTATTGAAAAGTGCATACCAACCTGAAACAAAAACCCCAAAATATACACTGCATTATTTCCTTTGTACATATTACAACACCCTAAATCACACGGTAACTTAATTTATGAAATAATGTGTTATATGAACAAAGCACATGATGTATTACACTGTGTCATTGTGTATTTATGAAGAACTAAGTCAGAATGCACGTGAAGAACTAAACTGTATAAGAAAAACTAATAGCAGCTATACTGCTTCACGTAAGAGTTTAAGCAGCAGCCATGTGCTGCTGGTGAAATGTACTGATCACCAACAAGTGGAGCCACCTCTATAAAAGTAGTAGTTTTGGTCGTTGGCTGGCCTGAAGCATTCTGGTGTGTGATAATGGAACGCCAATCAGAAAAGTTAATAACAACGATCTTATCTTAGGCAAGCAATTACCTCTGCTAATCTAGGGGTCCATCACTGTGAAGTGAGAAACAAATCATTCATAAGTGGTGAGATTGAGGTGTTTCACCTCAAGGTCAGACTGTGCAAGGTTCTGATAAATGTAAACACAGACAAAGGAGCAAACAAAAACCAGAACCACATCTCGGACATGGTAGGCTTCAGTTCGCATTTTAATTATTTAATGTTCATTAAAGTAGGCCATAGTTAGGAAGAGACTGCGGTTTGTTTGGAAGGCTTGCCAGTAGAAATCATCCTCTGTCTGCAGCACTGCTTAGGTTTACAAAGTTGGCTCTGACTTCTGGAAATAACCAAACTAAAGTGGTAATTTATTTTTAAAAAAATAGTAAAAATGAAATATGTCAACACACACACTCGATATGGAAGCATGGGGGTGTGTGTGTGATGATTTGGGTTTGTTTTGCAGCTACGGGACATAAACTTGCAGTTATTAACTGCATTTCAATGAGCGTGGGTCCTTTGGTGAAACCTAGTAGGCTGGCACTAACAGGCCGACCTCGTCTCCGGCCTTTTTAACTGTTCAATGGCAGCAATGAATGAGAAGAGACGAGTCATGCTTAGTGAGGAAATTAAGACAGCTGATGTTTTTTTTTTTGTTTAATAAATATATAAATGTAGAAACTGTGTAATATACCTAATGTTGTTCATTTAACTTCCTAAGACCTGGCGTACACATGCAGTATGTGGACATCACTTGTTCTGTCGTCTATATCATAATATTTCATTTCTTAAAGGGGTCTCAAAGCAACAAGAAAAAAATGAACCAAGTTTTAGAAAATAAATATTTTATTTACAAAATTTTAAGACCGGTTAGGGACCAAAGTTCTTGTAACTGAAAGTCAATGTACTTTTTTTCACATTGTGTCATATGATCTGATTAGGGATGGTGTTTAAATTACTTTTTTCTGAATGAACAGAACTGGTATTTTTTTAAATGGAATGATAACAAAACAAAAATCCTCCGCTTTACTTTAAAATGTAAAAATCTGTATCAGAACGTCAGAACAGCGTGGGGAAATGCTTGAAAGAAAACCAATACACAGCAACGGCGTGAGTCTGAATTCAGTCCCGATTGGTGAGGTGTTTATCTGGGCTGCTTGCTCATTTATATCTCCGCAGTCAGTGCACGTATCATGTCTTTTCAGATTTACCCAGAGTTACATGAACATACATCATACCCTTTGAATTTTAAATAAGTTTGACATATGAACAATGGATTTTGGCTGTTCCCTCTTTTTACTCCATGTCCCTAACGAGAACCGCATCCGCAGTCCTGTTTATTCAGAAGACTGAGCGTGCTGTGTTGAGACCTCATGACTTCGAGACCTGCGTGCGTTCAGCTGCTGTGTGGAAAGGCCAGCTCATTCAACGAAGACTCTGCATCTGCTGGTTTCCACTTCTTCCCTCCTCTCGCTGTCGGTCGGGAACTGCCGGTGTTGCTATAAATAAATTCTGATGCAGCGAATCCAGTATTGATTGTAGTCAGTGGCTTGTTTTCTGACCTCCACCTTTTTCATGTCAGACATTGACACCTGAATGATTTGATCACTTTGGATCAATGTTAGCAGATTGTTTGGGGCTTTTTTTCCCGACATAATCGGGTTCACTTCCATTTAGATGATTGTGGGCCAGTTTATGTTGTTTTTTTTTTTGTTCTCAGCTTAGACTTCACCACTAGATGGAAGTTCTTAAAAAGACAAAAAAAAGTTTTGAAAAGCAAAATACTTCGACGAATGAATAAAGTAGAACTCGTAAGTGGCTTGGACAGGCGTCAGTGATGGCCTAGTTCATGACAGGGCCTTTTCAGACTCTCAGCATTAGTTAAATGATGTCTCATATCCTTGTCAGCCATCAAAGCTCCCCAGTTACACATAAATATTGTATCCTCACTTCTTAAGTTACTTATGCTGAAGGAAACTTGGATTTTTTTCATATCTCCAGTGCCCAAGACATCAGAGAAAGGTTTTAAAAGTAAAATAAACATAAATAACAGCTGCTCTATGTTAAGAGTGATTGGTTCAGCTGCTGTCACAACAAACACCTCCGGCGATACCAGCGCGGTGCCGCTGTGTTAATGATGCCTCGATTTTACCATCCACCCAGAACAGCCCTCAAGGGTGTGGCAGGGACCGATTTAGAGGTTCAATCAATTCGGCAAATTAAATTTAAAGTAGACACTGCGGGTCTGAACTTTTCGCCTTCATTTCTTTGTTCTGGCTGTGCGTGTAATGCATCATGTAGAATACTTCCAATTTGCATTTGCAGGAATGCTGACAGTCGCCTCTGGACTGAAATCCTGCTCTTCCCAAGTTTGGACTGAGGAGCCCAGCGAGAACAAGGAGTACAAAGAAACGGCAACATGGAGTTTTTTTTCCCTCAAGCTCATTTACATTCAGGGCATTCATGTTTCAATGAAAGGTGAACTTAGGGCAAGTCTCCACTCCCACTGTAAGCTTGTTAACCTTTGAGGCTCTGCGTAAAGTCTTGGCATAAAATTACATAGCGAGCATGGATCGTCTGTTGTTTACAGTCTTGTTCTGTTTGCAGATTGAATTTCTAAGCAGGTGGGGCTTTAAATGTAATTTATTGCATTTTGTTTTTACTGGAGCAGTTATGAGAGCTTTTGGTGATTTGGTGGCCAGCAGATATTAAATCTATCGTCATCGATAACCGTTGATAAACCACTCTGAACCACGCTGGTAATTCTAGTTAATAATTACAGTTGATTACAGATGGTATAAGGTCCAGTAAAAAAGTGCACATACTGAACCTTGTTTCTTTTGCCTCTTTTTTAATATTACGTTAGACTAGCTCAGGTCTTTATGGTTAAAGAAAATGTAAAGCAGATCGAGAAGGGCTTTCAAAAGAGAAATGTAATGAATTTCCTCTAACTTAATTCATCCTCTCTTCCTGCAAATGCAGAATGTGATTTAAAAAAAAAAAAAATCCAGTCAGTGTAATTTTAATTTTTCTCTTCATCTTTCTGCCTGTGACTATAAAGGAGCAGCTGGAACAAGAGTGTTGGACAGATGGAACTTTCCACCTCGATTATTTTTCCCTCTAAAAATAGCCTCTCAAAAAATTAAAAGACCTCTGGGACCGCTTGCAAAGTGCATGCGCATGTGTGTGCATGTTTGAGCGACAGAGGCGCAGAGAACTTCAGACGACGTGGTCCCGCAGCTGATGGCAGCGGCGACCATCCTGGGAGTGTGGATGAATAAATGATGGGCAGATATTTGGAGGAGAGAGAGAGAGCGAGAGAGAGAGAGAGAGAGAGAGAGAGCATGCATTTGCATGGTCCCGCGGTCTCTTAAGCACACATTAAACTAGGCCCCAAAGAGTGCACGAGGCTGCTCTGCTGCACGGCACTCGGCCAAGCATCTGGGCCAAACATCTGATGTGGCCAGTTCAGAGGTTTAGAAGGGCTGGAGGTTGGGGGCTTTGAGGTTTTGGGGTTGGTTGTATGTTTAATCAGAGTGGTAAATGAGGGAAAAATCATAGGCATGTTCGGGAGCTGGCTGATGCAGATGCAGCGGTGTTATCAGCTGTGCTCTTAACTGCATTTATGTGAGATGATGAAACAGAGAGCTGGGGGAATGGGCTGTCGCTCATGAAAACTGGAGGCTCCGCCGTGCTCTTGGCAAACTAACTTCAGACTGAGATGTTTTTGTCTAAAATGCTTTGCTTCCTCGTGCAAGTTCTTCATTTAAGATTAGGATCAGAAAAGTGTGTGTCAATTAACTTTTATTGTTTAACTCATATGATATTAAAGACACTTAATCAGCGAATACAAGCTGCAGTGAAAACACATGCTGCAAGTGCAGGAGCCGTTTTATCTCAGTTTGCTTAAACTCTAAGATCATTGCTCTCAGCAGCGAGATCATTTTCTCTGTGGATTAAATATGATAGTGGAACAATTGCGCAAGCTCATGGTAGTTGAGAAATCAGCGATAGGCCACTCTGGTCTAACAGAGGGATGGGAGCAATTTACATATACTTTATAATATCGTATTTAATAGCGTCTTTATCTGTGACATGCTGTGACGGGTTGTAGATTTTAAATGAAAGCTTCGTTAAGCTTGAGCCTCGTTTCCAGCAGCTGTCAATTGTTATTGTGGTGCTCGTACATATTTAAAGTGGATGTCTTCCTTGTGTCATAGCAACCTGGAGACGCTGCCCTTGAAATGAGCAGTTTTGCTTTGATGACGCCTGTGACTTGACAGGGCTCTTGGTGTCAGCAGTGGTGTATCACATCAGCAACGCAGGGCATGTTTGCGTCACGCAGACACAACATGATCGTCTTTCCTTTCACAGAAGCCACAGGTTTTGAACATTTTGAGATGGTACGCCGTCCTCTCACTTGGCACGCGGAACCCTTTTGTTCACCGCCTCTGTCATTTCCAGCGGTTTGAAGTTAAGTTAAAGAGTTTTGTTTTCTAGAAAGCTTTTGCATAAATGATGTGGATAGTATATCTGAGCAACGTCACATCTTTGAATCAGCACTCTGAGCTGCAGTCACTCACAGTCGCTCTGACTCTCAACAAACAGGGGAAGTGTTGTCTCGCTGCAGTGTCAGTATCACCAAAGTACAAATTAAAACTCATCTTAGTCTCCTTAACTGTCTCTCAGAGAGCAATCACAGGCAAGTAGTTGCAGTAATGGCATGAAAAAAGATCTGCACTTTTTTGCTCATAAACCTGAACAAAATAGTGCTGCTCTCTTTTTCTCCAGGACAGCTGCTCAAACCTACATGTCCCTAACAAACCATATTAATTGACTTATAATTCACTAAAAGCCTCTCACTTTCTTGAGTGCGTGATAAATGGTCTCAGACGGTGAGTGCCAGAGGGTCAGTCGCTCTGTGGTGTTACCAAGAATAGTTTCTGTGTTTATCATTGTAAGCCTGTATGAGCTCAGATCAATGGAGGAGGAAGCGCTTCTGCTGGTACATTATTCCCACAGGTGTGCGGTAAACAGTCGAGGTTTGTGCCGGAGGTCTCTTATTCCTGAGGCACAGAAGAATAAAGAGGTAATGACCTCATCGGTTTGATCCACCAATCACAAATCTCCAGGTCACAGACAGTCTTGTAGCTTCAGCAAGCGCTGCTCACTTTCATCTGTTCAGATGCGCATTTTTTATTTTTTGTATTGAGTAAAATTGGAAATATGATGTATGACTTGGTTAGTTTCACATCTTTATTATAACAACTAAAACAAAACGTATATTAAACAGCAACCTCTGCTGTTGTATTTTAAATATTGAAAAGACCTGAAGACGCCAGTGGCTTAACTTTCTTATTCAACCATCAAAGTTCTTAACGTGCCCTCCCATTTAGTAAAAATCATATATTGCAGTGAGGCAGTCTGAGCAATAAAATGAGACCAAGAAATTTGAGGAAAGAAAAGAAAAAGCTAAGTTAAAGGATTTAATGATAAAGTATGTGATGGATGGGTAACTGATCCAGGGTGTCCTCCCTGCGTGTCCAGACTGACAGAAAAGTGAGTGGGACCTACTTTTGCACAAGTGGAGGGAGTGACGACATGTCGTTCATTTTTATGCACAACCTGCGGTTCCACGTCCTTCTCACACAGGTGTTGACACGCTTTGTTCCTTTCACCCGTCACGAAATAAACTCACAGAAGCGAGTGCCAGTTCTTGCGCTGTGACCACCGCCAGAGATGCTTTCGGTTCGGTGTGCTCTCAGACTGCGGGGCGGTTCACCTCATTCTCATCAGTTGTATTCTGGTTTTTAGTCTTGCCATCTAAAGCATTACATGTAAATGTTCTAAGGTAGCTGGTGTGCACACGGGGAGGACTGGATCAGTTTTCATGTCATGGACAGTGAGAAAACAAAAAGAGGGGAATGCCTTTTTCTATCGGTTCACTTTTACTTCAGTGGTCCGTATGTGAACACACCCTGAAGCTTTGGTTTGATTCTCTGCTCTTTTTTTTTTTCTTATCTTGATTAATATTTTTTTCTTTTTAATCTTGGTGTCTGACTGAAATAAAGTGAGGAGTGCAGGCATTTAAAATGTGTTATCTGAGATATATATTTTTTAAATTCATAAATGTGTCATTCGGGGAACCTTTTCCCAGAGTTAGATCCAGACTACTGGGAAGTGGATGAGATTAGGAAATGCAAAGAGGTTGACATGACCAACATATGAAGACGGATCGATTCGCTTTTTTTCTGACCTAATTATGACACATACCTGCTAAACGATACTGAGGAGTGTGATAGCAAAGGTTTGTTGTTGCATTGAAATGCAAAAAAAAAAAAAAAAAATGAATCAGTAAAAAGGAAGGAAAGATAAACAAATTAATTCAAATGAATCAAAAGCAGTTCCTTAATCTGAAACGGATATCTCCAGTATGGCTATTTCAACATTAAAACTTTAAAAATGGTATTTTAATTGATTTTTCTTTTTGATCAATGTTGTCATGGCGATATTCCATCAGTGAATAAAGTCACTGTCTGCTCCAGATTAGATTTACCCAGTTTCCCTATTTTTTAAAATTACTTTTGTTAATGCATCCCTGGGGCTTATTTGCCAAACTATCTCACACGCATTTAAAAAGACCTTAGGAAATTGTCGTTACTTCTATGAACAGTGACTCAATGGTAATTATCAGTGCAGCTCAATGACAAATACAGCAGTGCTGGTTTGGTGTGCAGTGAGGTGTCTCCTCCCCGTTTACAATGACAGACAGCTGCGTTTCTTTCCGGAGTCTGAGAGGAGGGAATGCAGGTTCAGCGGGGGCTCTCAGGACAACAGTTTCTGATACATGCGTGTCCTGAAGCAAAGACTATATTTGTCTTTTCAGCCTGCTCTGGAGTACAGTGGCCTTGCACCACTAATTTGAAATTGATTTGTTAATTGATCCGTATGGCAAATAAATTACCTTACAGTGCTAGATGAACCCAGGAGCCGAACTGGTGTCAGTCTGAGAGATAAACAGATCCTGTGACCTGCTCGGAGCGCGGGCGTCCGTCCGGTCTCTTGACCGGAAATTTGCGCAGGCTCCAGAACTCCACATTCTGGTTTGTGCTCATGTGTAATTACTGTCAGGAGCTCGTTTGAGAGCGCTGACAGAGGTGAACTCTCCTTCGAGTTTTTCAAAGCCTCTGAGGGGCAGAGAGCTCACAGCTGAAACTAGGATTTAAAAGCCTCTTGCTGCGATGTGTACAATCTTTCCTCTAAGAACACTTCCCTCAATCCCATTTTTGTTCCTGACATCACGCATTTGAGACATTTTTTAATGCGTCTTTCATTACGAAGTAATCTCTCTCTCTTTTGAAATGGTGTGGTCAGAGTGCACATGTCCTTAACTTGAGACCTTGTGTGTCGCCTTGACACGCAGAGCTGTTGAGCTACTAATGAAGTTAAAATGCTGAATACTGCAAAGAGAAAGAGAACAGAGGGGGACAAAGTGAAAAAGGGACAGAATCTCTTGCATTAAAGATGCTCAGAGCTTTTCACTGCCTTTGGTAATTCATAAAGTGGCAGTCGGGGTAAAATGTGGCTGTATTGCTTCGTCTACTTCTCCAGTGCAGTGACTCTACGCTCTGTATTAATGTTAACAACAATAATTAAGAAAGACACTTCCAAAGACAGCAGGGTGCCAAAAGCAGTTTTTCTGTTTCATATGGTTTGGTAATTAATTGCTAGGTTCTGGGAAAATGCCACATTATTAGTCACTCCCACATAAATATGTTTAGACATTCAATAAAATGGTTTTAGGGAAAAACAAAACATAATGCAGGATAAAATGATGGGAAATAGGAAGGGAATTTTTTTAAAGAATTGCGCGAGTAGTGAGTCTGGTAAGTGAGACTTACAGTATGTCTAAAAGAGACATAAATCACAGTCTGCACACTGATTTCTTCAGCTTCCAGCATCTCCCAGAGGAAATTGACCAGTGCCTGCATTTATATGGTGCTTTTATCCAAAATGCATTACGGTGACTCTCTGGAGCAATTTGGGTTTTATTGTCTCCACCAAGGATGCTTCAGCTTTGGACAGAGTGTGCTTTAGATTGAATCACTAACCCTCAGTGCGGTGGAACCGCTCCACCTGCTGAGCCCCCGCCGCCACACGCTGGTAGCTGTAAATGCTGTCTGATCACAGCAGTTCAAGTATCCATATCAGCATTTATCCGCACCCAGTTGGAACAGATTCAAGATCAAACAAAAAAAGAAGAAGTTTCCTTTATTTCTCATTCAGAAATCACATTGTGCTATTCTGCATAATTACCAGAGAATCAACATGACTGATGCATAATCAGGGTTGTGTAACAGATAACAGAAACAGTCTTAACTTGGGTTTTTTTTCCAGTCTTATTTCATGTGCCAACATTCAGTGTTTGCAGATTTCGATAAGTACTTTATGGGTAAACAGCTGCCTTTAAATATTACAAAAAAAACAATAAAAGCCCCCATCAAAATAAAAGCAGTTACATCCAGAGTGGAAGGAAACAAAAGAAATTCCCAGTGTATTGTGTCTGTGTCTAACTTCATACAGCTCCTCCCTCTGAATTCTGGGTCAGCATCACAGTTGTAAAAACGACTGCAGCGTTATTGTCTGATAACTGAGGACACAGATAAAATATGGAAGGTGAGCTCTGGATCCAGCGATTTGATTCAGAGAAATTGCACCTTTAGATCTTGAGCCGTTCCATGCAGGAAATGTTTTGCAACACTTAACTGTACTTTCATTATAAGTCTGGATGCTGCTTCGGAGCGTCACTATCTGATCTGTTTCTATATCTTTTTCTTAGAAGGCATTGTTTCAATGTACAGGTCCCACTTGTCTTTTTGTCTTTAATCATTAGCCCTCCGTATATCTCTCCACATCCTCCTGGGGCTCATGCATTTATCTTTGCGCTTTTGCTTTACATCACCCTGTTTTCCAATTCCACTGTCTTCCTTTTTCACCCTTGATTTCACTCCATTGCCTCTCTTTCTCATAGTCAAAATACCTCTCCGTGCTTCTATTCCTCTGTCCTCCCACACGCTCTGCGGACGCACAAGTGACTGTCCAGGGATGAAGACGAGACTGAAAAGTGCTCCTCGGTTGCTCTGTCCTTGCAGACAGCGAATGAACGTGTCAGATCTGATGCATGTAAACAGCCAAGAAAGAAAGGCGCATCACTGTAGGCGCGCAATAAGAGCGATGGCGAGGGGAGACCCCATCTGCGTGGCATTACAGCAGACTTCACCTTAGCATTGTCTCTGCACCATCCGGAAGAACATGAGGGGGCACCAGGTGGGACTGTAACAAAGCGGTGCACACATACACATATTCAGATAAACTTGCACTTGAAATACGTTGGCAGCGCTTACACAAACATACTGAAACACTGTTAGTTGTTAAAATGTTTGCATGCGATCGTGGCCATGCTCATGCACACAGAGAGGCACCTGAGGCCTAAAACAACTTCATACAGACTCACTCAGTTTTTATTTTCTGTTGCAAAATCTTTTCATATCACACTCATATCATGTGTTCAGCTCTTTGCGGGCAAAGTCGGCTTGTGGTTAAGGAGCTGTTGTGTTATTTGCAGGGGGAAGATTCAAAATCAGACCATAAAAAGTATGATGATGTTTTGGAAATGCACCCTGCAAGCTTTGCATTCATTTATCTGATTACTGTTGTCCTTTCGCTGTGAAGTTTGCCTTTATATATATAGTTTTAAAAGGGAAAAAAAAACAATCTGACATCTGAAATACAAGGGTGTAATTAACAATGCCTTTGTGGTTACCACAGCAACTCATGCACCCATCTCTCACACATAACTATGTAGACTCTGTGTCCTAAAAATCTGATTTCAGAAGCAAATCTGATTTTCTCATGGTGTGAATAAATCCCCTGACTGCACAAACACTCTGTATCTGCCCATCTAGTTCAGGATCAAGGATCAAGTTCAGGATTCTAGAAATTATCCATGCATGTGATGAAGGGATGAACGGGATAGAAATGTAACTTCCTTTGCATTAAACCTGATTGATTTAAACCAAGATTATGTTGGAAGATGTTTCCCCTCGATCAGATTTAAGTTCCCTATACCCTAACCTGCAGTTTTGTAAATGTCCAGTTTATTTCCATTGAAAGTATTTGTTCACTGAATTTCACAACCTTATCTTGCACTATTTGCTGCATTTAAAGGACACTCAGCACCCAGGTTTGTTGTTCTGCCAGAATATGAAGGACCAAAGTGAGACAAAAACACAGACATCCGATCACACAGAACGACACACAAAGATTGTCAACCCACCTTCCCTCAAACATTAATATCTCCAGGGTTTTGAGCAGACTTAACTGATAATGCCAGATAGTAGTGTTGTCACAGAGCCCACTAACACACTGTATGTGTGTGTGTGTGTCGTGCCCTATTTGTCCACTAAAAGCCTTTTAAATAGATCCCAGCTATTGGAGGAGCTTTAAATAAGCATAAAATAATAATGGAATGTTGTCCCAAACAGACTTTGGCCGTGGAGAGAGTGGAAACACAAAAGCCTAAGAGCTATGGAAAAAAACCCCACCAAGACAGTGATTATATTATGAGACCCTTAAAAAAGGATAATAGCGCTGCGATTAAAGGCAATCGTTCTAATGAGCACACATGCCAAGAGGCAGTGACCAGATAGACTGTTTGCTGTCATCCACCACATGCGCATCGGATCTAAAAGCGGTTAAGATCACGACAGAGTTGCCCAACATTTTCCCACAAAAGACTTTTTTTCATGGGTCTCATCAAACGTTTAGTGAATAAAGTTTGCTGTGAAAGGCGCTCTAAAGGGCAAAACCTTCATTTTTCTCTCTATTATAAGTACATTGTCAAATATTTGCACTTTGCTTGCGTAGCTGATAAAAGTCTCACGCAGATGGAAATAGCAAATTTGATCTGGACGTGCCTCTGTTTTAATTGTAACTATCTGTGTTGCCCACCTTCTGTAGGTTGAGGCGAAACTTGCTGTGTTGCTTTTGCATTTAAATGCAAAAGCCACTGCTTTTGCATTTACGTGCTGCTTCCTTTTCACACGTCATACCTCCTTTCCACGCTTCTTTTTTCTTTCCTGTTGCTTTAGCACTAAAATAAACCCTTTATGTTTCTTTTACATGACAGAGGAAGCTGTAACACACAAGCACCGGCTACTGATCCATAGCCAGCGTAGCTACCAAGAAATGATTTTGTGGATATGGAACGATGTGTAAGCTATTGAGCAGAGGCCCAGATCTTCTGTGAAAATGGGCATTGCTACAGATTATGTTTGTCAATTGCTGTGTGAGCCTGCTTTATAGATTATAGATAGCTTTGGCTTTACTTGATCAGTTCAGTATCAGATGAGCGTGACCTCACACGAACACACGTGCATTTATAGTGACACAGTTTTAGAATAGCAATGGCTCATTTTATTATGATTTGCTGCTTTATTAATTTATTCGTCTTAATTTTATGTCTACATGCTGAAGCTTTGACAAGACATTTTCAGATGTAAAATGCATACGTCTGAACTGCCTTCACCTCAGTGCCTCTGTAACTCTTAAAACCGGCTCCAGATGAAATTGCAGTGTTTGATGGTGTCTAAAAGAGCATTTAGACAAAACTGTTTCATCACACGGACAGCAGGAGGTGAGTTTAGCGTTGAAGCAACAAAAGCACAGCTCTGTAAATCAATCTATTTGGCAGCGCTCTTTATAATAAATTAAAAGAAGAGCTTGTGTAATATACAGTGTATTGGATTTCAAGAAATCACTGGTTTGTCTTCCACTGGGATGCTTAAAAGACCCGTGTGCTATGCTGCCTGCTAAATTTCTCTTGATTGTTGGTGACAGTCTGCCGGCCAGCTCCCTGTGATTGTAAATCATGAAGGGATGCTTAAAGGATGATGAGATCATATAAATATGATTGTGCACGCTCGTTTACTATTTCTGTGCTTGCAGAGGAGATTGGAAATCAGATCTAGTGCAAACTGGAAGCCAGTGAAGGGGTGAGGATGATTGTAGGGTGAAAAACTGACTGGGAGTTCGAGGCCTGACAATCACGGCATGAAAGCATATGAATACTGATGAACTTTTATTTTTTCGTTTTATCCGTCATCCCATTTGTGCTTATCTGGGTTGGGGTCGCCCAGTCCTCCTCCTCCCCAGACACCTCGTCAAGCGTGTCCTTAGTCTGCCTCGAGGCCTTGTCCCATGGGCATGCCCTGAAACACCTCTCAAGGGAGGCATTCGGGAGGCACCCTTACCAGATGCCTGAACGATGATGTCACCCTATCGTTAAGGGAGAGTCCAGCCACCGTGCAGAGGAAACTCATTTCAGCCACTTGTATCTGCAGTCTTTTCTTTTTTCAGTTACTAGCAACAGTTCATGATCATCGTTGAGGACAGGAACATAGATTGGCCGATAAGCAGAGAGCCTGGCCCTTCAGCTCAGCTCTCGTATCCCCACAGCAGACCAGTCCAGATAACTTTATTACCCATTAATGCTGCACTGATCTGCCTGGCGATATCAGACTCCATTATTCTCTCACGATCCCAAGATCCCAAGATGCATGAACTTCTCCATTTGGGCCAGCACGTCACTCTCATCCTGGAGAGCTTATTCCGACCTTTCACAACTGAGAATCAAGGTCTAAGATTTGGACATGCTGCAGATCGCTCCAGTGAGAGGTGAAGATTGTGGCTCGATGATGCCAACTGCACTGCAAAAAACAGAAAAGTAATCCTGGGGCCACATTTTAATTTAGTATTTATTAGATCAGAGGGATTAAAAAAAAAAAAGAAAAGTAAAACACAGTTCATACAGAAGAGGTAGGTACAAAATATAAAGAGCTGAGGGTTAATGTCATATACATTATACATATATATATATATATATATAGCATGCAGGCAATCGTATTAAACATTGGAACTGAATTTTTTAATCCCAGAATCACTACATTAATGTAAGGATAAATGTTTTACCAGTGGCATCGATGGATGCAGGTAGGTTGATCCAACCATTCAAAGAATGGCCATATGGACTCACAAAAAGTCTTTGCTTATGAATTTATAACTTTAATCACAGAGAATTTCAGTATGAATATAATCTCAGAGATTAATTATCTTGAATAATACATACAAAAAAAATCTCTTTCTCTACCTGTTTAGGTATACTTTTTCTTGTGATTGGTCTAATGCATTCATACGCATCACCAGTATAGGCAAGTCTCCTGGATCAATAATTGACCTTTTAAGGACGTTAACATATATGTAATATTTTCAGATGCATTAAATGAAACTAAGTTTCAAAGTAAAGGCTCATTAGTTAAAAAGAAGAGGCCTTTTTTTTATGTCGGAGGAAAACAGGTTGTGTTCATTTGTGAATCAGCAGAAGCTGAGCCTGTTTCAGCTGAGATAATTATTTCAGAATGATTCAATTTTGTAGAGATGGAAAACATGAACAGAAAAAAAAAACAACTGTCATAAGTTTTTCAGCTGTATGATAAATGAGGTTTGCTCTTATCAGCTGTTAAATTACAAAGAAAATAAAAACTCAAGACATTCTGTAGTTTTAAATCATAAAAGGAATTACTAAGGCCTTGGTAATTTATATATATAATACAGCATATATGATACAGAGCTGAGGAATGCAAGGCCATTATATTTTTCTTTTATCATTGCCAAAAACAAGAATGCACACAGTTTGTTCACTACTGTCTGCTAGAGGCCAACAAACCCCCCTGAGTCAGTGTAACCTGAACTTCTATCCAACTGTGCCTTCAGTGAGTTCCTCTGTCTTAACTGACAGAATTCAGAAGATCAGCCAGTCAGCGCTCCTATGCTACATGAAGGATACGTGCCACCTCTGTGTCCACGGAGAGAAACCCTGGTCCCTAGGGCACACACTTCTGCATGTTTTAGATGTCTCCTTGCAGCAACACATCTGATTCAAATTCATAGTCGTCATCAGCTTGTCATCAAGTCTGCACAACTCTGTTAATGGCACAGTCATTTGTATCAGGGTGTGCTGAAGCAGGGGGACATCTAAAACATGCAGGGCAGCGTTCCTCGAGGACCAGGGTTGGGAAACAGTGGTCTCGAGAGGTCACTCATGAACAGCCATAGGCCTGTATCAAACCTAGTCTTAGTAAAACCATAGAAAAAGCTGTTTTTCAACAGCTATTGTCAAGGCTTGTAAAGTTGTCTAAGAAGATTGGACCAAAAAAAAACAAAAAAACCCAGAGGCAAGCAGTATAATTAAATGAACGGTGTTTATAGAGTTTTAGAGAGTATCGGATCTCACTGCTGGATTTGACATCGTTAACCATGACATTTTGATAGGTTGAAGAACTTGTTGGGTCTTTCTGGCACAGCACTCACCTGGTTGGAGTCCCATCTGAAAGACAGGGACTATTGTGTCTTTAGGTACCGACAGATCGGAGCTCCCCAGGGTTCAATTCAGTTATGAACCAGCCAGAGCCCTCAGGTTGTCAGGGTGAGTCTTATTTTTGGACCCGGACACTGTGAGACACAATCTTTATGCTCCTCACCTGTGGAACAAACTCCCAGAATGCATCAGGGTTGCTGAAACTCAACTATTTAAAGTCAAGGTTAAAAACCTTTTTATTTACTGCTGCATTTCCATAATCCACCATAACGCACTACAACCTTTATTTATCCTATCTCATTTGTTTTAATATTTTTAACTTATGTCCGTCTGTCTGTCTTTCATTTTCGCTTTTAAACTCTCTTATTTTTTAATCCATTTTTACAAATAAACTTGCCTTGCCTTGATGAAAAGTCTTAAGGAGTAGCCATTCTGTCCAATAATCTGTTTTTGATTATTGGACAGAAAAGCAGTGGCAAACTAAAAATAACAATGTTATCTGGGTTTCTTTAGTAAAGTCTAGTGTGAACATAATGAACGTATGCTTTAACAATAGAAAACTGTCCTCATGTCGAGCTGCTCTTTGCTGTGTTTATCTATTTACTGTCAAGTGCCTCCCTCCCACACACATACATTCAAATATGTACACATCCACACAATGTCAAACAATCCAATTAGCCACCATCTAGCCAATTGGGGTAATTACCCAAAGACTATTAAGTCGTTTTCTCTCTGTGCACTATCACAGCTGTAATTACGACAAAGCAACAATGATGTACGATTACAGTTCACTGCCATCGCTCCGTAGTGATGCAGCATCGGTAAGGACAACAGAGCGAGTGTGGAGATGATCAAAAGGGGCTCTGTATGATATTGCTGCAGATAGAAGTGGCAGTGTCAGGGAGCAGGACAGACAGTATCCTCGCAGGGATCTGCGAGCCGCAGCCTGACTCCTTATAAACATATCTCATAATCAATAGCAGAATATCAAATGATCCATCTTCTCTGGCCTGTAAACGGTTGACATTTTCCCTTTTATTAAAGCTGTGAGATGAAATGTAGGATTTTAACAATGACATGAGATGATCAATGAAGCCTTTGTGTTCACACCCGCGGGTGCTTTAATAACCAGGAGCACTGTCCTATTTCAGAGCGGTTTCTTCATATTTAGAGGACAATTTCCCCTTTGGAATCTGGGGCTCCATTAGCCAATGTTGAGGGTTGAGTCGTCTTTTCTGCTGCGTAAACAAACAGAATAGAGCTGCATAAGGCTTGGGGAGTGAACGTGAGGCAGATTAAGGCAGAAGCGAGGAAAGACGTAGCTTGTCCTTACGGCTCTAACACCGGGTGATGCGAAAGATGTAGTACAATAGGGGTCAAAATTACTCTTTGTTTAACTGAGGATAGTGTAGTATAGCAGGACCCATTGAAACAGCCGTCATTGTGCCTGCACAACCACGCACAATCCTATTCACTATTGTTATAACAAAATAGTGCTTTGATAAAAGCTCATGAATACAGGTTGCATGGCAGACCCAAGACAGAAAGAGTTTCAACCTCTGTCATCCACATCAGGGAGAAAAAATGACTCCAACTCTAATTGCTCCTCCTTTACATTAAGATGAAAAATGAATGCTGCAAGTTGGCTTTTGCAGATGAGATGAGGCGCACATGTTTAATAGTAAGTGTTTAATAGTTAGTAATCAAAGCATCAACTGAACTTGGAGGCTGGGGATAATGAGTTGAGAGCTAAATTCTGATACTAAGAGAATAACTGGAAACGTCAGTTCACTGGAAATGGAGGAAGTGAGAGGTGAGAGGAAATAATCAAGAAAGACCTGGTTCGACACTGTCTGCAGCTGAAACTGAGAGTGAGGCAGACCTCGCAAAGAGGTGGTCTGGCTGCGTGTTGTTTTCAAAAAATGTACGTAAACTAAAAAAAGGTAATACGTTAAATACGTATAATACGTAAAATAAAATAATACGTTTAACACGGAGGCTCACAAGAAGGTTTCTCAAAACTCCTAGACCTTACAGAAGTCTTTCTGTGTGGAGTTTGCATGTTTTTGCCTTCTCTCGCGGGTTCCCTCCCGGTACTCCAGCCTCCTCCCACAGTCCTAAAAACATGTAGGTCTAGGTTGATTGATAACTCTAAATTGCACATAGGTGTGTATATGAGAGTAAATGGTAGATTGTCTTTCCCTTACTTGAGGGGTTGCGTCAGGAACGACACCTGGTGAAAAACTGGGCCAAATTGATGTGCAGACTATGATCTGCTGTGCCGACCCCTCTGCAAGAGGGATACATACGTTGGATATTTTGGGAATTGCTGCAAGATTAACATTGCATGTTAGTTTCTTGATGAAAAATTCAGTTGACATGTTTACTTTAAATAATATTTATTCATGAGTAATATGAAAACCACATGAGAGTTGAAGGTATGTTGAGGCTTGAGAAAAAGAATAATAAGAAGCAAATGAAGTTTAAAAGTTGAATTCAGTGGAAAGGGAGTCAGTAAATAGTTTTCTTTATCTGTTTCAATTCTCTTTTCTGCTCTTTTGCTCTGAAGTGTAACTTCAGAGTTTGTGTGAGAAAGTGAAGGTGTTTGGAGATTACTCTCATAAAAAGAAAGGATAGTTTTGAATTATTAATTTCCTTAACAAGAAGGTGTTTCGTTTGGCTGACCCCTGTAACACTGTGGTGAAGTTTCTTGTTTTTGAAACTGATTTATAGTAGAGCTATCTTTTCTAAACATGACTCTACTGCTTAACATAGCAGTAGAAAATGGATTTCAATTCAAGTCAATTAAATTTAATTCAGCCTGATAGGTGCTTTAAAGATAGAATTCACTTCCAAATTAGTCAAGTTGATATAAAGCCAATAAAGATAACAATAATAAGATTTGCCCAGAAAGAAAAGAAAACCAGCAGACTGCATCAAAACTTTGCTTTGATAGAATCCCTCATCTGGAAAAAGCACTAGGCAACTGTGGAAAGGAAAAAGTTCCCTTTATCAGGAGTAAACATGGCAGAACCAGACTCACGAAGGGCGACCATCTGCCTTGACTGGTTGGGGGTTGAGAGGACAGGAAAGAGGGGAAAATATAAACAACAAAACAGGAATACCTGCTGGGAAACATGAACACAGGTTAATAAGAATAATTTCATGAATAAAGTTGGAGTGTAAGGCTTGATGTCCGCTGCACATAAGCTGATTTTAATGCAGTCGCATTGCTCCCCCTATTTGGTTGCGTGGAGGCGTGCACTTTCATAATTTAGCCACTTCTGGGTTCAACTTTTTAATGTAATGAATCAATACAAAAAATAGAGAAAAATAATAAACTTTTAATCTCATTGAAATATGTGGGCTGGGATTAATCAAACAAACACTCATTAGATAAAATAGTTTGTGATATGTTACGTGTACCGTACTGCAACCAACCACAAATATCACCGTTTGGACTTTAATTTTTTTAAGGACAACTTGAGAAAAAAATACAGCTGCCTGGTTCTGATGTCAAGGATGTTGAGTAAGCAGAAGAAAATTGTTGCTGTTGCTCTGTTATACCTCTGACAAAAACTCCGCCAAAGCCATCGGGTGATGTTGAGTTCAGCTGGTAAAAGAGTTCAATAAGGTTTAGTCTCTAATAGACAAAGGTCTATTTCCTTTCCTGACAAACCGATCTGGGAACAGTTAGAAAGTCACTATTTATGGATCTCAGAGGTCAGGAAGGTACATACCAAGTCAGAAGGTCTGACATGTAAGTTGGGGTAAGAACATTTGAGGTTTTGAAGGTGATCAAAAGGATTTTAAGGTGTATACAGCATCTAACAGGAAGCCAGTGAAGGGAAGCAAGTACAGGGGATACGTGCTCATACTTTTTTGTATGGTGGTACGGTGATGAGGCTTGCTGCAGCATTTTGGAATAATTGTAGACAATGGAGGGAACGGTGACTTATAACTGAATACAACGAATTACAAGCTGGAAAAACCAAGACTGAACTAAGTTTGACCTGAGCATCAAAACAAAGGTTTGGGTCAAATATTACTCCTAGATTTTTAAGAATTTGTTTGATATTAGCTTAGTGGTTAGCACTGTTGCCTCACAGCAAGCAGGTTCCTGGTTCGAATCCTGGCCCAGTGGGTCTTTCTGTGTGGGGTTTGCATGTTCTCCCCCTGCTTGCGTAGGTTCCCTCCAGGTACTCCGGTTTCCTCCCACAGTCCAAAAACATGCAGGGTAGGTTAATTGATACTTCTAAATTGCCCGTAGGTGTGAATGTGAGCGTGATTGGTTGTCTGTCTTTCTATGTGGCCCTGCGATGGACTGGTGACCTGTCCAGGGTGGACCCCCGCCTTTTGCCTACTATGTATCGGGATAGACGGATTAAGCGGGAATAGATGATGGATGGATGTTTGATATTATCTGAGAGCTTGCTACAAACAAAAGAACAAAAACATCTGGGGGACCAAAAAGAATGACCTCTGATTGTTATTGTCATTGAACTTAAGGAAATTTTGGGCCACCCTGGATTGAATGTTTTAGAGACGAGCTGTGAGATTTGCAAGGTTTCTGGGATCTGAGGGTTTTATGGGCATGTACAGTTGAGTGTCAGCAGCATAAAAACGGTCATTTACAGTCTGGTCCTGAATAAGCTTGCCAAGGGGTATGTAAGTAGTGAACAGTAGAAAGCCATGTACTAAGTCTTGTGGTACGCCACAAGACTTAGTACCTGAATGACTGACGAATTCTTAATCCCAACACATGACTCCAAACAGTGGAGGATGGTATGGGCAACAGTATCAAAGGCAGCACTTAAATCTAATAAAATCAAAATTGAAGTTAGCAGTAGGTAATTGGTCACCATAACATGGGCTGCCGTAGATAGAAAAGCGAGTTCAGATATAGGTCTGTAGTTCACTACAGATGTGGCGTTCAAATTAGATTTTCTTTAGCTGTGGATGTAAAACTGCATGCTTACAGCTGTCTGCAAAAGATCCAGATGCCAGAGACAAATTAAAAATCTTTAAGATAATACGACAGGCTGTGGAGAGTGCTTCCCTAAGCATGTTATAGGCGTGTTATAAAATGTACCGTATATACGACTCACATTTCAGTCATTTAGTTGGAAACTGAACATTTGGTCTGCAGTTTGATGTCAAAAGGCCTACAGTTGACTGGATGACATGTATGTAGCTGTCTGCCTGTTCGTATCTCAATACAGGTTACAAGGAAATTGAGAAGGGGATCACCAGCTTCTGAAAGAAGACCTGGTCGTTTGGACTGTAAACACATGAGAGTGAAACACTATTGATACTGACCAATTTTCAAAATGAGATAATCACAAACCTAAGAACTAAAAAAAAAGAGATCAATCTCCTCTTTTTTCATACTCTTGGGTAAAGTTCTAAAAGGTTTTCCTATGGGAAATGGTTTAATGTCCAATCTCCAATTTCCTTTTATACTTTTTATAGAAAATCTGCAAAAAGGAACTTTAAATATCAGTGGGTAGAACAATGCGAGAGATGGTAGCTGAGTTGATAAGAAATACAAACATGTGAGGTACCTACAGGAAGCAAACGGCTCAGATAATAAAAAACAAACTAGGTCTAGAGATGAAATAAAGAGGAAATCTATTTTTAAGTCATGATACAAATTAGTGCACTTGTATTTATTATTTTCTCTGAGTATCTTAGGCTAATGCTATCAACAATGCCTTTCTGTGCAAAATGTGTTTAAAAACACAAACACCTCCCGCTCAAACAAGCGCCGTCAAAAACCTGTCCATTAGGCTGAATCGCAAATTGTTGCAATTCTAAGTTGGTCAGGCCTCGGGGGCCCCCTTATGGCTTGAGGCCCCAAGCATTTGCCTGCTTTGCCAGTTGGCAGTGTCCAAGCATTCAATTTTTCATTCATTCATACTGCGCCCCTCCTGCAATGGCTCTGCGCCCCCCCTTAGGGGGCATGACCCCCACTTTGGGAACCATTGGGCTAATGGATATTTGTAATTGTGAAGTGCAGGAAGACAGAATCCAGGTTGTGCAGGTCACAAGCAGAAGATTATCCTTCATATTTATACATTTCTATGCCTGTTGCTTTGTAACTCAGCAAATGAGATTGTTCATTATGTTAAATAACAAACTAAAACAGTGAGTCGGTTATATTTATAGCTAGGGACCGTACCGTTAATCCAAAAGGACACACAAATGCAGATGAAACCCATCCATCCTCAGCTTCACCTCTGTCCAGTGTGGTGGCTAAGCATGCCTTCACTCATCCATGCAGGAATTTTGATCTGACAGCCACTGAATGTACATGGATTAAAAGAACAATGTACGATTGTAGAAACAGTCAGGTTTGGCCAAATGTTTAACAACTGATTAAGTTATCAGTATCTCCTCTTGATTGATGGTTTTACTTACTTTAACACGAGCATCAGTAGTTTAAGTTTAGAAAAATTGGTCAGTTTTACTTTCAGTTTTGTTTCGTCTTTGTTTTAGTTTTGAGGTCATGACTCACCGATATTGACAGAAAGTAATCTAGGATGAAAGAATCCTATCAACATTGCCATACAGTACAAGCATCCTTTATTCTTTATTCGGAGTAAAAAGAATAAGAAAAAAAGAATGAATAAGAAAAATGAAGCCACAAACATAAAAATAACCATTATTTATGCCAATCAAACATACTATATACCTGAACGTGTGAGTGTGGAGTTTGTTACTGATTTGCAGCATTTTTTTACTTTAGAAATATCCAATAACTGTATGTTGGACTTTTTTAATAGATCAAATAAAAGTATTTGTAAAGGGCGAGACATTTTTGTTTATTCAAGACTCTTGAAGTGTCTGGGATTAGAAAAAGGTTGTCGAGGTTGTTGTATTCAGATGTTATTTCTTTAGTTTGATATATTTCCACCAGATTCCCCGCCTTAGAGGCAGGTGGAGGACCCTCTAAAACCTACCACTGACAAACATACTGGGGTCATGGTTATGAGCAGATGAATTCAGTAGCCCAGTAAGCATGGGTGGTCATCTGATGTGCTTTTACACCGGTCTAATGTGGACAGAGATCTCTTCTCATCCAGAGGTGGATGTACACTTTCTACTGTATTTGAGAGGATGGCTATGTTTAATAATACAAAATGGCATGAATAATTGGTATTTAGTTTCTCTTTTTTTCATCCTGTGTGACAACCATGACGTTTGTGAGGAGGGTGTAAAGTCTTCTCTTCCGGTCTCTCCTCGTATTACCTATTCTACAGCTTATTGTCCTCATCCCAAAAAAAAACTCATTTGGCATTCATGGCGGTTCAAATCCCTCTTTCTTTAACCTTTTAACACTTGTTTGCTTCAGTTTTATCCCTCAATCATCTATTTTCTGAGCCGAAGGCAGAGGGTTCAAACCCAAATGCTTGATTTTCCCTATTTTAATTTTATTTCTTCCGCCCAAGCCTGGGGGGTTGAATGAAGTATATATAATAAAAGAGCTCTATTTTCATAGTTCATTTACACTGCATTTCTCTCCTTTGCCTGCTGGAGACTCAGGTGGGCTTGAGTATTAATAGCTTCCCTCATTGGTGACGTCAGTCAAATTCACACATGCGCCTCTTAACACTCAGATGGTGTTTTATGTTATTTAGAAACATGGCTCTCTGTGGTTATTCAGTCAGTGCTGTAAAACACTTGTCAGTGTAAAATAAGAACACTCTTCTAGCTCCTGATGCATTCCTTATTCCCTCTTCTCCCCAACAGAATATTCATTTTCTGGCTGTTTTTTGCCCCTCCTTTTGTTTTCCCTGCAAGAACAGTGTTTGTTTCTCCCGTTTCCAACCTTTTCTCTGCTCTTGCCTTTCCCGTAATCACTCTGCTCTTTAATGTAATTGTCAAGCACTATTTCATTCTTCCTCTTTTCTCTATTTTTTCAGCCTGTTATTCATGTGACTCTCTCTCCCTCTCTGTGTTCATTGAAAAGGCCTGTAGACTCTGCCTGAAAGCTTTATGGGGTCCTCAATGCTAAATGCCAGTCTCTCTCTGCCAGGCGCCCGCTTAATGCCGGTCTCCTTGGTGATGAGACCGGCAATCAGGCCGTTCTGCACCAGACACTGAGTGGTTTATGATGGAGTGTGCATGTATGTGTGAAAATGTGTGTGTGTTTATGTCCATGTAAGGTAGATTAGTGTGTGTTTGTGCCTTGCCCCTCGTCTGTGTAAAGATGCATACTGTATGTAAGGGAGAAAATAAGCAGGGCAGTGTGAGCGTGATGCATTCTTTTCCTTGTTATCATGTGAATGCATTATGTTTCCTGTCAACATGCCTCTGCCAAACAAGGGCCCCCCTGTTCTCTCTGCCAGGGCTCGAGTGCCACATGGGCCCGGCCTCAACGTGGTGCGGTGCTTCGCTGGCACAATTTACCAGGAGTTTAGCTCCACAGACACTGCTGCTGGCCTGATCTCCATTCTGTCCATCTGTACTGGCATCTCGGCAGCCGGCGAGGAATCAGTCTGCGGCAATGAGATGGGAGGACACCTTTCAGAGACATATGAGACCTCCGTAGGCTGGCTTATAAGATGTTTAATAAGCATTTTAAACTTTAGCTTTAATTTTCTTCTCTTATTTGCAGTGATCAGCTTGATGTGTTGATGTTATTAGACAAATCAATTTTAGACTGTAGTTTATATAACTGCCTTGGCGTTTTCTACTCTTCCAACCACAGTGCTTGTGCATTATTAAAAGCTTTTGTTAAAGCTATATTTTGTTTAAATGAAAACTGGTGCCACGCTGGCCCAAAACGCCGCTGTGACTCACTTCAGCCAGGATAGGTGCTGGTGGTGGGGCCGTCATGACCAGCCAAAGCATTGGGATTGTCTTCGTTAAGTCTTGTCTGAGTCAAGCTGTCAGAGGTGTGAACATATTATGAATGTATTATTACATGATTGCCTTTAAGTCGTAATTCTCTGCTGTCTGTGTTTACAAGATTGTGGTGCCAGGATTAAGATATACAGGATGTCAGAGCCAAATGGGCCTATAGCGTGTCTGTTTCTCCACCTGATTACATTTGCATACAACATGTCATGTGACTGCTTTGTTCCGCTGTGAATAAAGTCCGCAGCAAAGAGGAAGACGGGAATGGCCAGGAATCGCCGCGGATACACGTGGGTGATACACTTTAGTGCCGGCCTTTTTCCCCCTTTGCAAAGGTTTGATCAAGACTGCTTTCTCTGGGGGGTTTATTCCTGTATTTGAGAGCTTTCGACGACCCTAACACAAGCCAGTAGGGAAGTGACGAATAACAAGGAATGAACAAGGACTGGACATCATAGTCAAGCAGCAGTGGTTTGTGGAGGAGACCACCTGTCACTGCACTCTGGTTGTTGATTGAAGTTGAAAGAAATTTGATTAATAGAGGGTTTTTATAATCATCATTCATAAACATTGTTGGGTGCTTTATTATCACTCACTGCCGTTTATTGGTTCCACTCAAAACAGTGGCTGTACATCCTGTTTGTAGCCAACATTCATAAATCTTGGTCAGCATTTGAAAACGCCGGTCAGCCTAACAAAGTGGGTTCACAAATGCCAAATGTTGTTTATGACCACCTTTATAAACACAGAATGATGATTTTTAACAAATTAGTTTTAAGGTAAAACAAGATAAACGCCGTGGTCCTCTATAGAGGGTCAGACTTCACTTACTGCACCTAAAATGTTCCAACGTTGATCCAGCTCAGGTCTGTTCTTGCACCAGGACCAGCACCTGCTCCTGGTTGAAAAGGGGTGCATTTGCTGACATTCAGCGCAGCATCACTCATCTGACAGTGAGAGAAAATCAGCCTTGTCAGTTGATTGGCAGGAGCTTATCTTTTCTGGGAACTCATAACATCTTTCTGTCCTGCCAGTCATGTGTGGAAGCTGGACAGATGCCCGTGGAGACAATAGGAGCCCACCATCAGTTCTCCGGCATGAAAGTTGTCCAAACAGAAGCCCTCTGCAGCAGCGCAGGCCCCCGTACACTCCCAAAACAGTTAAATGTCTTTGTTTTTAGTGTTTTTAGTGTTTTTACTGTAGCTTTTGTAATTATCTGTAAGATTTAAATCGTGAAAATAAAGTCCTGACTTTACAATTCAAATATGTTGTGAAGCCATAATCATTATTAACCAATATGAGCAATATGAGCA
Source organism: Xenentodon cancila (assembly GCA_014839995.1). Taxonomy (NCBI): domain Eukaryota; kingdom Metazoa; phylum Chordata; class Actinopteri; order Beloniformes; family Belonidae; genus Xenentodon; species Xenentodon cancila. Next base: position 9,674,349 of record CM026201.1, on the reverse strand, counting down.
TTTCTTAATCAGTTCATAAGAAGAGTAAACAGCCACCAGAAAGGGTTCGGCCGTTAGGTCGTACCCGTGCTTGGAGCAGAGCCACTAAGCGAATAGCTTTCGCCATTACCACCATCAGCACTTTAATACTCTAAAACAGTCTCCTACACTTGAGCTCCATCTCTGGCTGCAGGCAAGCTCTCGCTTGTGCTTCCACAGTCTAATTCATCGACACACATGTGTAGAGGTAGAGGTCAGCCCTGTGGCCCGAGATCTCACATCTCACTGGGACCAATTTAAAGGCCGGAGAAGCTGAAGGTCTTAACAACGCAACCCCCCCTCCCTGCGCTCCGGAGTAAACCGGAGGCTTTGTAAAGCTATTTCTGCAAGGTTTCGATATGTGCAGCAGGTATAGTTGTGGGTGTTGTGTGCTTCTTCATGCTTTCGGTGTTAAAGTGCTTGTGGATGCCACTCTGACATAAACCTGTGGGCAATTGCTCACACGTACTTATCATGTATAGACGGGTTGTTGGATCGCACCTAAGAAGAATGTGAGAATGAGCAATATTCTTGACTGATGCAATTGGCTGAATATTTCTCCAGTGAGGCTAGGGCTTCATGTATTATGAAGAATACATGAATCCTTATAGATGCGGTCTGGGGTCTGAACTCAGGTGGAGGTGAACCATGTGTAGGAAATGAGCATTTAGGCGATAGACTCCGCCAGGAAGGAATAATAAATAAAACAACATATGAGCCTGGAGTCAGAAGTTTGATCTGTTGAGGGAAAATTCTTTTCATCCATTTGAGTGCTAGTATTTCTCTGACAGATGATGACAAGTTACGAGTGAAACACATGGGGACAAATGTAAAAATATGATATCCCTGCTTCCTGATATCAGATTATTTTACCATGATTTAAAGGACGCAATGTTCAGGTCACCAGAAGCAGTCAAAAATATTTTCTCAGAGAATTAGGTTGCTTCTGGGAACAATCGCATCAGTTTTGTTGCTTTGTTTGTTGATTATCTTTTTTAGGAGCTAAATCACGTTGGTTCCTGACACGATGCTTGATTGAGAGAGAACGCAAAACTAATCTGGCGCCCCCAGTATCGACTGACTGCTGTGATTATAGCATACCATCCAAAAAGCCTCCAAGAGTTTCATTCTCTAATGTATTTCCTCCAGACTGGGCAGCCCCGACGGCTTCTGTTTCCTTCACACTTACTCCAATTAAAACATGACTCGTGATTAAAGGACGCCAGTCTGCTCGGTAATATGGGCCGTGGAGCGAGTTCATCAGAGACGGAGAGAATGTGTGTGAGTGGGATTTGGACAATAGTTTTTTCTCCGTCTTTATCATCTTTGGACTGGTGGATGTGTAGATTATCTTTGCTTCACCGCGTACGCACGCGCACATGCGCGTTTGAAGCATCGCTGTTATCTCGGCTTATTGGATGCCTGCTCCAAGAGGCAGTTCACACGGAGGGTTAATTGACCTCTGGAGACGTCTCTCTCATTCTCGCTTAAATTATAATGAATGTTTGGATTAAATGATTATTCTGCATTTGCCTTAGATGTGGGGTTTGTAAAGGCTTTGAATTTTTGTGATGGCTATTTTTTTTTTTCTTTTCTTTAAATTAATGATTTTGACGCAGCACCGCACAAACATGAGGCCAACTAGATTTTGAAGTAAAGAAAATAGCAATGTGAAATGGTAGTTAAACGTGCGGGATCTAAATATTGTCTTTTTATCACCTGTGACACTTTGAAGAAGGTCACGATTAACCAAACGACTGCACGTTGAGGATATAACAAGGACAGATCTCATATTTAGGAATACTCAGGTTTCCAAGCTGAATACTTCATTTGATTTATTCACGTGCAGATTAATTTTATATGAGCAATATTAAAAGGTCTCATCATCAATGATTAATAGAAGTTGTGCTGTAATGTAGGTTAGGACCCGGGAGGCTAGCGAGCTGGAGCATAAAACAAACAAATCATTGTCCATAAAGGAAAACATGTTTAACACCTCCTCCTCTGCAGCTGGCTTTGTGATGACCTGTATTCCCACTAACAAAGAGAGCCGAGGTTGAAAAATGATCAGTGCGAGGAAGTCACGGGGGGTTTTTCTTTTCCTTTTGTGTTTGGATGTGTTCGCGGGGGTCTCAAGGACTTTTGCTGTGTTTACTTGATGCTAAATAAGTGTACACATGAGTGGGCACACACGCTCACTCAGAGGCATTCACACCTACACAAGCAAAGAAACAAACTAATAAAGTCTTTCTGAAACAAACAACTTGATTAAGACCCAGGAGGGGGAAGAGAGAAAATGAGGTGTGAACACCGTTGGTCATAAAATTATGTGTGAACAGATGCCAGTGATGTGTTTGTAAAAGAGCACTTTGTAGGGTTTAAAGAAGCGCTCCACCCCCTGCGGGATTAGTTATGTATTTATTTATTTAATTTTGAAAGTTGTAATGCTTTTCCTCACTACCTGGTGGTCGTTCCCCGGCGGCTTCACACAACAAACAGGAGAGGTGAGCGTTGGTTTGGGACACACTTGCCTGTATAGCTTAAATAAAAGTCTTCATTGTCCACTGAGAAGTTATTTTTCCGCGCTCTCTTCACCAAGAAAGTTTGCGCTGTGCTTCTGCAAACATGCAATTCCTATAATAATTTGATTTAATTCTCACCCTTTGAACCATTAGAAGTCATACTTTAGAGACATCTTTTATTGATGTTGCTTTCATCTTTCAGGTTCAATAAATAGATACGTGAATTTAATTAACCAAATCACAGTATGTTTAAATGAGGGCTGACTAATTAACTTCAAATCAAAGTCACAATTTGAAATGCTGCATCCTAAAAAATGGATTTAGTAAATTGCAATGGTAATTATTAGAAAAACTCGGCAATTATCCCATACACTATGCAACAAGCATCACCAATAACTGATAGATAACTGCTTGTGCATGGTTGATACTGATAAGTTAACATTTTTTAATATCTTTCTCTAGTTCATCTTTTTCTAATTTGGCCTTTGTGCACCCAGGAGAATAAAAAAACCTAAGATGCAGTGATGAAAAACACATTTTCTTTGGTAGCCCTGGTGTAAATGCTGTCTTGAATCTTCAATTATCGTTTTTATTTCCTTGTAAGTAATACATGCAGTCAGTAGCTTCTGATTTCTCAAACAAGCATGTTGGAAAAACATTCTGTGTTTGTGGAAAAGGTTTTGATCTCTTTCAGACAGGTCAAATTATTGGCAAGCATCAAAAAGAAAAAGAAAGAAAGAAAGAAAACATCTAAGGAAATTGTTGAAGCTACTAAAGTTTAGTCAAGATTGTCCTAACTCATTGTTAAAAAACTCAAAGGATAGTGGGGAACCATCATCTCGAAAGGTTGTGATCAGCAACCCCTTAAACCTCTGGTAGAACTGACGTCTATGTTTAACGGTGAAAGTAGGAGCATTTCCACAATGTAAAGAGACTGGGACTAAACAGCTGTGTAGCCTTACGTGGTTTTATTATCAGTGAGGTGAATTGGAATAAAAAAAGGCTTACATTTTCTAGGAAGCACAAACATTCAACTCTGCAGCAACACAAGAAGATCATGTGGTCTGATGAGTTCAGATCTACCCAGTTCCAAAGCAATGGGTATGAGAAAAGGGTGGTAGTGCCAACCAGCAAGTCTGTTGGGGCAGTGCTCTAATCTGGAGTTGCTGCATGTCTAGGTTCAGCAACATTATGGACCCAGAACATGAGGTCAGCTGACTACCTGAATATACTGAACGACCCAGTTATTCCATCAATGGATTTGTGTCTTACCTAATGGCACAGGCATGCTCCAGGATGACAAAGCTAGGATTCATTGGGCTCAAAAGAGTGTGAAATAATGGTTTAGGGAGCGTGAGACATCACCGCACCTTAACTCCATTGAGAATCTTTGGGACGTGCTGGAGAAGACTTTGCACAGCCGTCCAACTCTCCCATCATCAATACAAGATCTACCATCCATCCATTCTATGTTTCTATACCCATTTAATCCTTTGCAGGGCCTGCCGGGGCCTCAATACAAGATCTTACCAAAGTTTAATTTAACTGTGGATTGAAATACAAATGTTGTGATACTGCAGAAACTTAACAGAATGCAGATTAAATTGCAATATTGATCAGTAAAATGTCATTTTAATATTTCCAATTGACCAAATGCATTCATGCATCTTCTCCTCCTCTATCCTGCATTTCATAAATTTCATTTCTACTAATTGTCAGTCAGTAATTTTTTCTGAAGTTTTTCATTGTTAATCACAGTAACCAATGAGAGTGATGGTGATGGTCATTTAACTAAAAAAATGTAAAGAGTACTATTTAATGGTATAAAGGAAAAGTATTTGTGTGGTCCCTGTCTATGACGTATCAATACATCTGACATCAATTGATTATCAATGCTGAAGCATTGCTGTGTAAGCAGCTGGTAAATGCTGGAGACACTGGAGGTGGAGCTATTCTGAGCGTTTGTATACACAGATAAATCTGAAGGGTCGCTAGATAAGTCGACCTTTACTTGATTGAGATTAGATCTTTGACTTATGATGAGATATACTTTCTTCAGTATTTACTAAAATGACAAAACCATGTAAGATGTTTTTTCTTTTGTTGTCTAATGAGATATATAGCAGCAGACACTATAAAAGCTCTTGAATCCACTGAATTGTTACTTAACAGTGTTAAATGATCCGCGGTGCAAAGTTTTCATCTTCAAAGTAACCAATTAAGCTGTCTGGAGCCGTTGATGAGAGAACAAGGAGTGGGCCGACGTCGCCATGAGCCAGGCAGTACCAGGAAGCACGGAGGAGAGACTGTAAACCACAATGCTTCATACGACAACAGTTTTTAACTCACCTGTTGCTGCAAAAACAATCTGCTGCCCCCATAGCACAAAAACAAAAGTGGTTTCCACTGCTGCTTCTTCCCTCCGTCGATTTTCAGTTAAACAAATGTCTTTTCTGCATGGTTACACCTCATTTCCAGCATGTGGTTCGTTGACAACTCGGAGACAAGTTGAGTGACCAAGTTGCAGTCAGATCGTGCAGTGTGTGACCCAGAAGTTAGCCTGCAAGGTAGATGAGGCGCAGGTGCTCAAAATAAACGGACTGCCTCACTGGACGTGAAGGGGGTTGGGGATGGTTTTTGTGTACTTAGTTGTGTCTCACTCCAGGAGACTGACACTTTGGCCACCACTCTTGGCCCCCATTTGGCCAACAGTGGTGTTATTACATAGTGGGTCTTTAATGGCATTCACATCTTACATGTTGTGAACTGGAAATTTAAAAAAATCTATATTTTATGTAAGCATATAACACAAGAAGCTTTCCACTGCTGCTGAATATACAGAAGACTTTTTCAAGTCTGAAATTCAGAACCGATATGCTTCAGAGGAGATGAAAACAAGCAGATAAATAAGCTCAAATCACCCAGCTGAATGTTTGAAGAACTTGATCTTTAATTACCTAAATACTCAGGAGTGCTGAGTTTGATGAACATTTATTTTTGGGGGTTTCTACCTGCAGCCACATAGTAATTCGTAACACTGTTAATGTGTCAGCATTGATCAAAGCAGCTTTAAACAATAACGCCAGAAGTTGTCAGAGCATTTTAGAGTCTTCTTCTCTCTGAGAACTCATTTTTGTGCTTTTGTTTTTTTTTTTTTTTTTTTTTTTTACATCTAATATGTCTTTAAGATCTTTGTATTATTCAGGTAACACTTATGTAGAAAAGCCTCACAGTTCTGCAAACATGCGTTCACGTACACGGCTGAAAAAGGAAGCGGCGGCGTCACTTAGACGAACAGGAAAAGTGCACAACAGAGAATTGCAGAATGGTTTGCGATGTGTGGCCATCAAAGGTTTTTTTCATGTATTTGTTACATTTTTTTTAAACTCATGTTGAGGAGGGTGGAGGGGTCCACAGCTGGGGGTGCTGAGGTCTCCATGGAAACAGACATTCCTGTGAAGGTGCTTGGCAGCCATTGCCAATTGTTGAGCTTGGGTAATGGTTTGAAATTCACAGAAAAGTGCCTCAGAGGTTGAAATAAAAACCCCGGCCAGCTCGAGGTGGACTCAGGCAGCGACTAATCACACACTTTAACAGAGCTTAATGGCATTCTGACAGGGGAGAAAACTGTAGAACCTGCTGCTCACGTCAACCAGTTTAAATTAAATTTGCTTTCTCTTTCTTTTCTTTTTTTAAATTTCCGTCTGGCTGTTATTTTCTCTATAAAATGTTTCTTTTCAATTAATTTGCAGATCACTTTTTGCACCAATGGGTGTATTTTTTCTGTTATATTCTTGACAAGCCATCATGAAACTGTTCCTATTCCATCTTTTGCCTCTTTCCCATCCAGGCACCCTGAGAAATGTGTTTATGTGAACTATATTAACCATTGCAAAAAAAAAGGAAACAAAAAAGAGTATATGCAACACCTTTTACTTGGTTATGGTCTGCTAAACCCCCTCTTCTGTGTTCCCCATGAGCCATTGCTCCATTTTAACAAGAGAAGTCAGGCAGAGCAGCTTAACGAGCGAGGAAGTGATTGCCCTTCTCTGTCGCCATGTGCACAGCGTTTTAGTGGTGGTTGGTAGCGAGAAAACTTGCCGCTGATGGTCGAAAGAACAGCAGCAGCTGAAAAGACTCAAAATACCTCATACCTCATACCTGAACCACCAGCAGAAAACAGATGAGATCATTACTGTCAGCTTGTTTTTAATCAGTTTTATTTGCTTCATATTGTCAAACATAATGGGAGCGAAATTAGTGTTCCTCATTGAGCAATTGCAGGTAATTTGCAAGATTTTAAGGGCTCTGTTTTTCTTGCAATACATAATTTGCAATCTTTAACAGCAAAAACCAAATTAGTTCTCTCTCTCTCTCTATCTCTCTCTCTCTCTCTCTCTCTCTCTCTCTCTCTCTCTCTCTCTCTCTCTCTCTCTCTCTCTCTCTCACACACACACACACACACACACACACACACACACACACACACACACACACACACACACACACACACACACACACACACAACACAAAGACAGTATAATCCTGTAGGAATGTTCTTCAGGACATAAATGTGCATGTGAGGAGCTGATGCCTGGTGTTTTCAAGTGTGTGTGTCCCAGCAGAAAATAAAGACTTATTTGTATACCACAGAAGAGCCTGTGTTTCCAGGCCTCCTTTAGTTTGGGTGGTAGGTCTCTGTTTAGCCTGAACCTTTCAAAGGTCTTCAGCAAAGTGAAGACTGATTGCCAGGGTCTCCTCTTTTGAAACTACAGTGAATGGTGCCACGGTTTTGGACAATGAAGGAGCGTTTTGCATGAAAAGAAATGACAAGGAATCCTTCAAAATGAAAGACATTTCACATCAGAAGTCTTTAAAGTATTGTCATCAAGCAGAGATGGTAAGCTAAATGTATTTTTCTCCTGGAAGATGACCACTCAAGTGGTTCCTTGCCAGGGGAAAGCTTTTATGACTGATGTTGCACTTGCAGAGCCTCTTTAGTGGAGGTGAAGAGCGTCAACCACTTGCTGAACACTTAGGAAAACGTCAGGGAGGAATTCCGTGCTGGACCCAGTTTCTGTAATCAGACAGCAGATGTGGCAAGCATCTGTTTGCACACGCTCAAACCAACCACACCGGTCTGTCATACAGTGGACATGGGCCAGCTCGTTCTAGCGCAGCAGCTTCACTGAACACCAAACTTAAGACGCAGTGAATTAGTGAAGTGCAGGACAAGTGCTGCTATGCTTGCATGTTTTTAAGGCGCGATTTGGCACCGGTAATGTTTTCCAGCGCCAAATTAATTTACATTTCCTTGTTTAAGACGGCAGCGCGGTGGCTTAGTGGTTAGCTTAGGGGTTAGCACGGGTGTCTTTCTGTGTGGAGTTTGCATGTTCTCCCCGTGCCTGCGTGGGTTCCCTCCGGGTACTTCGGCTTCCTCCCACAGTCCAAAAACATGCATGTTAGGTTGATTGATGATTCTAAATTGCCCGTAGGTGTGAGTGTGAGCGTGCATGGTTGTCTTTGTATGTGACCCTGCGATGGACTGGCGACCTGTCCATGGTGTACCCCTGCCTCTCGCCTGTAATGAGCTGGGATAAGCTCCAGCAGACCCCCGTGACCCTGCAAAGGATAAAACGGTTATAGAAAATAGATGGATGGATATTTAAGATGTTGTATAATGAACAAGCCACTGTAGCTTCGGAGTATTACCAAACAGCTCTGCGGAAAGCTGGCAACCATCAATCACATTTTGGTATATACCGCGCTCTCACGTGTCAGAATTTCTGCCACAGATGTTACTTGGTTCAACTATTCAAAACAAAGTATTGTTTTCTGCCTCAATGCCAGTGCATTCAGCTCTGAATGGAAGTTGGATAGGTTGATTGCTGCCAACTGCAATGACGACAGCAGTGAAGCTGATATCGGCAGCTTGTCACATGCAAGTCAATGCAGCCACATTCAGTTGCCATCTGTTTTTCATTTGCCTGGAAGACACTGAACTAAAGAAAAAAAATGTTAATTTGGGTGCACGTGCGGGCTCAGAGTAACTCTTGCTGATGGAAATATGCCAGATTTATTTGTATAAATGCCCTCAAGAGCTACACACACATATATATATATATATATATATATATATATATATATATATATATATATATATATATATGCAGTATATTTAACACGTGTTTAATAACTTCTCTCAGTCCTTTTTTAGAGACATGCAGCCATGCACAATAATTACTGTATGCCTATCGCCAGGGAAGGATTTAATTAACCATCCCCTGCCAGGGCAGATAATTAATCAATAACACACATACACACACTGATGTTCACAGATAGCATAAGTCAATATGTAACACTTATGCTGGGAGAACAATGTGCAGACACGATTGCTGTTGCAGAGATGTAATGCACAAGTCTTGAGTGGCGTGGCTCAACATGCAATTACAGAGGAGTATTGAGAGAAGCTGCAGACAGCAGGAGAACATGGTGTGGGCTCTTTCTCCCTGCTGGGAGAAGCAAATGTTGATGAGTTTTATATAAATTGCTTCATCTGTGGGATGTTGCACTGTGTGATCTGCTCAGGATCATAAATAACTTTATTTCCCTTTCTTTTTTTTTTGCAGGTTCGAGGTTTGATCTGCAGACAGGAAAAGGTAAAACAAACAAAACAAAAAAAAAAAGCTTCTTTGTATCACTTCCAAATATATATATATTTCCGCTGTCTTCTTTTCATTATCAGTGATTAGCTTGTACCTCCGTGTGTGGATGGATGTAATAACATTGTTGTCGAGATTTTTGGATCCTTTCATCATTTTGACCACGCACGCACGCACGCACGCACGCACGCACGCACGCACGCACGCACGCACGCACGCACACACACACACACACACACACACACACCCTGCATGCAGTTTGTGCAGCAGGCATTTGTCCTAATCACAGTAAACAGAAAATGTGGATTAGTGGCGTCTTATGGTATCTGTCATAATCGCACACAAACATATTCTGAGTTTCCCATGCAGTGTGTGTGGCTGTGCATGTGCAACCATTGATACAACAGAATCATTTTCCCAAAAGATTTTAGGCATCAAGGTTTCATTAGTCCTGCGATGTGTTGTGTTGTTTATGTCGATGTTTATAGCTGTTTTAAGTTGAGCTGTCCCGGCAGCGTTTGATCACCATGCCGATGCTTTGCATACATCTTTTTTAGGTCTATTTCTGGCAGATGGAGTCTGTAACGGTTGTCTGTGGCCATCTCGCTGTAGATCCCAGAGTATTTTAGTCTAGAATAATCCCCACCATCTGGTGTCTCCTCTACTCTATTTTAGCGCTTAGCATCTCTCCGTTTATGTCATTCTACTTTATTTTCATTTGAATTTCCTCTTCGTTCTTTCTGTATTTTCAAGATAACGCTGGCCTGTATTGGGTTTTGTTATTATGATGAAGCTCCTCCTCTACACCTTTTACTTCTTCTCTCTCATGGGTTTCGTTTTCTCTGTCATTCCTCTTTCTTTCCATCCTCTTTTCCAAGAGATCTTCCTCATGCTTCCTTTTACTGTTGCCTTTCTATCTGTCTAAATCTCTGGATCTCCCCGCAGGCTTGTTAACATTCCCTAATTTATCCTCCCCTCTCCCCTTTTCGTCCCCACACCCATCCAACCACTTTCAACAAGCGGTGGATTCCTAATCTGGGTTTCCATGATCACAGACCACACCATCTGGTTTCAAATGGGAAGTCTTAACACTGTATTTTCTTATGATGTTGCGCCAGCTGTGTGTAAATTGCTGAAAAATAATAACCATGACATTTAAACTCTTCCTAATGAGGTCTATTTTTGGCATTCTTGCTTGAAAATTATATATTTCATTTAAACTGAGAATATTTGATCAAATACAACATAAATTTGAATAAAGTGGTATCAAACTAAAGGTAACACATCAATATTACAGCATAATTGCAATTTAAGTATACATATTAACGGGCTAGAGTAAATGAAGATGTAACACAGCAGTCTGAACTGTTGTAGTTGCATTAAAGCACATGTACCCTCAAGATTAATTAGAAGTATCTCATAAGTATAATTGTGCTCCATTGTTTTTGTAGTTTGTTGTGCTGGTCTGTCTCCTCTTTTTCTCTTCTGTACATGTTTGCACACCAGATCCTCAGGAGCTGCTTGCTGACCTGCAGTCCCACCCAATGACCATCCCAGTGTTTACCTCCACCTGTCTGTGTAGATGTCTCTGTTGGAGACCTGCTGACATCCTGACCTGCAGTCCCACCCTCTGACCACCTCAGTGTCTGTTTCTGTAGTCCACCAACTAACCATGTATCAGTCATATATACATGGAAGTCTTAGTTCTGCTGCTGACGGATAGTTAAACTTATGTATCTTTTCATTTGTACCTTTGATGGTGCGTCTGTGTCTCTCCTCTCTGTTTTTCCTGCTCTACCCAGTTGGCCTTCATCAGGAGGGTCCCCCCTCATGATCCAGGTCCTGCTCCAGGTTTCTTCCCTCTTAAAGGGGAGTTTTTTCATGCCACTGTTTGGCTTAAGGTTTTTCTTCCACTAGGGGAGTTTTTACCTGCTGTTGTTTATGTAATAATTGCTCGGGGGTCATGTTCTGGGTCTCTGGAAAGATCCTGGAGACAACTTGTGTTATAATAGATGCTATATAAATAAACTTGAATTAAAATTGAAGAATAAGCTAATTTGGTACACTACACAGAATACACAAAGCCACATTAATATACCCTCTGATGATCTCCACAGAGGGGAATGTAACGTGTTATATTCAGTGTAAGCTGCAACATTCACCTTATCAATGGATTTAGACTTAGTGGATTAAATTTTTTAGAGCGACTAAAAACAGCTGTAATTAAACCTCTGCTGAAAAAGGACAATCTTGACAGGACACAAATGAACAACTACAGATCAATCTCAAATCTCCCATTTTAAGGAAAATAATTGAAAAAGCAGTTTTTCAACAGCTCAATTACTTTTTAACACAAAATACCTGCTATAATGTCTTCCATTCAGGTTTTAGACAGCACCACCGCACAGAGACGGCTCTGACCAAAGTGTTTAATGACATTTTTCTGAATACAGATAGCGGAAAAATGTCAGCTGGATCTCAGTGATCTCAGCTGATATAGTTGACCATAATATATTACTTAAACGACTGGAGAAATGGGCAGGTCTCTCCAGAACTGTACTAAACTGGTTCAAAACACACTTAAAGAAGAGTAAATACTTTGTCACAACTTTACAGCTGAGCAGACAAGAATCACATCTGGAGTTCCCCAAAACTTGATTACATTTTAACTACTGATTTTATCAATTTTTCTTTTGTGTTTCTTTCTTTTGTTTACATTTTTAATCATGTGATGTTGTTATTTCTCTGCAAAACACTTTGAATCACCTTGTTGTTGAATTGCGCTGTATTAATAACTTTACCTTGCATAGTGTTTGCAATAACATCAGAGACAACGGTGACAGTAAAAATACGGACAGGTGTGACATCAGGACCAGTGGTCATCAGCCATGCTCAGCACATCTCTGCATCAGCACACAGCTGGATTAACAATGACTGAATGGATTAGTGGGAAAGTGTGTGTGGGTGAAAATGATGGAGTCATGCAGAGACTGAATGATAGAACACAGTGGTGACGCCTGAGTCAAGTGGGTATTTGATAAAGCCGGATACCCTAAACAGATTCTTATAATACCGGCAGATCATCACATTTCGGCTCTGATGCTGATGAGAAAATGCTGAACTTATCTATATGCAAGATCCCACTTTCACACTCTCAAACACGCACCGGTACAAGCATATTATCATTTGACCTAAATCCATTATCACTAGGAGTCACGACCTCTTCCTTCTGCTTTTCCCTCCCAAAAACATTTTGAATATGTGTTCAAAACTCTGTCGCTGCTTGTTGTTAGTTTTATCTTTTTTTATCTTTTTTTATGAAGCAGTCTGGTCCTCTTTTCATGCCACTCAGACTAAAACTTTTTGCAATTATTGTCTTTCAACAGTTTACAGGGCTAAAGATAATGCTCTTGGAAAAAAAAAGGTCTTCCTCAGTTCTTTTTAAGCTCAACAAACATATGTGTGTCTGTGTTTTATGTGCTGCAAGGCCATTTATGCTTTAACTGCATGTCTCTCTGCTGCTGTAAATTGCTTTGAATTGATGTTAATAGCTACTTTAGCCATTTCCCCGTCAGAAGAGTATTGAAATTTACCATGATCTCATTCTTCTCCGGCTCTCTTATCCATACTGCCATAATTTTCTTCTTGGATTACTGTGTTTTAGCACTGCGTAGCGCTCTAAGAATGTGACAAATGAATATGAAGCGTGCAATCTGCTTGACTACTCAAAGTGGTCCTAATTGAAATGCTGAAAGGAGAGCTCAGGCTAATCAGCTTAGAGATGTTGTTCACAGTTGACAGATAATAAAGAGGATCTTAGGGGTGAGGAGTGCATTACCACCCTTGCAATGAGAGTTCATATAACAATAAAGTGACAAAGAAGTCTGGAGAAAGAGTTAGGAGGCTGGGAGAAGTCGGGCTTGTGAGGAAGTTTTTGAAATGACAACATAAACACAGGCAGGCTCTCTTGCAGTAATGTGACTACACAGAATGATTACTTTGGTTTTTGTCTTCATCTTTTCAGACCTGCAGCTGGTTTCAGTTCCTTGCTCTGCATCCTTAGCCTAAACTATACTGTACTAAGTTTTCAAAAACAAAAGCTGGACAGTCATGCAGCGTTTAGCAGCTTAAAATACATACAATTCTCTTGGTTGAGACCAAATCAGAGTTAAATGACGAGGAGCGTTGAAGCTCTGTTTGACAGGTGGCTGCTGGAACTACTGGATGTGTGATGAGCAATTTTTTTTTAAAAATACGTTCAAAGGCTCATATGAATAGATAGTGAAAAATCCAGCATCTATGTAAAGGACAAGCTAAGTTTATTACCTGTTATGTCCCAAACAACTTTCAGTGATTGTTTAAGTTTAGGCAGCTAGATTGTATTGGTTGAGTTGGATAACAAAGCTACTTCAAATGGACCATTTTGCAATGTTCACTACATGCGGGAGGAGCAGATGACTTTTTTCACGTGTAACCAGGATGGCAGGTCATGACACCACCATCTTTCAGAAAAAAAAACTGGGATGTAAGTTTTAACATCTATAAGCAACACATTAGTACTGTTGTATTTCTTTAAAATGAAATAAAAGGGTGCGTCAGTCTCAAATTACCAGCATGATCACAGAACATATAAATGTTCAATGATGAGTGAGTTTCATTGTTAATTTATAGTCGAGTGAATAACTAAAACTACTTGGCCATGCAAGCTAAGGGAATATTACATGTGATGTTGCAACATCTCATATTTGAGGCGTCAAATGCTTAAACTTTGCCCCAGCTTGAGGCAAAATGCCTCATAATGATTCCAGTTTAAGAAGTAGTGAGTGTTCTTTTCTTTTTCTGCTTGCTGTTTGTTCTAAATTTCCTTATTATAGTTTGTTATTTTTAGGCATCGCATTTTTATGACTTGGTCTAGGCAATAAAACCGCTTGGTTAAGCTTAGGAACCAAGCACTTAGGTTTAGGAGAAGATTCTAGTAAGATAAATGCTAGATCACTTGACAATGCACATAAAATAATAATGTGGAAATGCAGCATTTGGCCACGGTTACCAGAGTTTAAAACCTGATGCCCGGGCTCTAATCCTTAAATGTGATACTTAAGAAGATTTAATACGTGATATGAGGTCTATTTTGACATTTTTGCGAATTGCGAGCATTATGGGATGGTTCTCAAGGGGAAGAAGTTGTAGAAATTATTATTGGAAATTTGAGTTACTTTTTTAAATATATTTGTTGTTTTTTTCTGCTTATGTTGGTCTACCCTTTAGGACAAAGACTCTCCGTGGGAGCTCCTATTAGTTTGTTTCTAAATACTGACTTGCTAATGTGTGAAGCAGATGAGTGCACCTGGTTTCTGATGCGACATGTTCAGGGGATTTAGCGCCACGCTGATTGCCTTCGCCATGGCAGCACATCGGGGTATGCCATTTTCTCCAGTGAGGGACTGAAATGCCACAACCCCCTGCAAACTGTCTGTTACTCATCTGCTTCTGACCTTCGTTGACTCTCACGATGTTGGTCCGACCCTCCAGCCCAGCCTCTCCGCACACATGCAAACCACACACATACGAAATGTTTGTAAATCCTGTGTTTATGAGGCAGACACAGGTCAGGGCTACGCGTTATGACTGGAATGACACATGGTGCATTGTCACCTTTACAAGCATCTGAACTATAATAAGGCTAACTGCAGGGTGACTTGAAATATATACCTTAGTTGCAAATAACCCCGAGCCCTCGTACCTTTCGTTTGACCATTCCAAAGAAACATTTTATAATCCTATTAAAGCTGGGACAAACACTGCTTTAAATTAACAGCCCATGCCTCTTCGTTATTGAGCGGGTCTCCCTGGGATCAGCCGTCCCCTGCGAATGAACCTGCCCTTGCATCGTCTCATGTTGGCACCACACCGGAGCGTCCAAGGATGTCGCTTTCATACACTTTACATGTTGAGGTGGTTATAAACTGTCATCAACAGCATATCCTGAAATGTGAGACTAATGTACTTTTCACAGTGAACAAAAATCAGCTCTGAACCTGCAGTAATTCTAAAATTACACCCGACATCTGTATGTAGTTCCGTGCATGGATAAACAAAGTCTGTGTTTACCGTAATTTAATAAACATTAATCGTGGAAGAGAAATTAAGGCTTTGCATTTTACTAAGCAATTACCTTTTGTTTAAAATTACATTTGAATATTGAGTTAAAACCACCTGATCAGACACTCAAGAGTTAGATTTCAGTGACTACGCATCAAAACAATTGGAAAAATGGCGCATGGGCCTATGTTTTAGGTTGCCACGGTAACAGTAAACTAACTGGTAAACGTAACTTTGTCTGGAGGTTTCTTTAAAGGTTTTGCACTTTGAGAGAGGATTTTATTTTGAAGATGAAAAGTTTCTTACTGCGGAGTGCAGCCACATGCGTCTTCGCCTCATTGTCGTTCGCCTGCTGATCTGGACTTTTTGTTTCAAAAGTCTCTGTGTGAATCTTAATGTTGATTAATTTCTGTATGATTATTATCGAAAAATATCAACTCATTGCACTAAATGTAGCAGGATATGACCTGAAGTTGTTGTACTACAATGACTGTCATGTGCATTCAGACGGGATTAAAATGATCTTGTGACCTTGGAGTTTGGTGACAGGTTAGGTCATTTCTTGATGAATCTTTTTTCTCTACAAATAACAGAAACGATGCATTCAGACGGTTTTAAAATCACAGATGTCCTCCATGATTATTACAAATAACCACATTTCCCCAGATAATTTTAATCCGGTGCGAACTGCAGGTAGAGCGCTTTAAGATTTAGTTTGACATTTTGGGAAATTAAGCGGACTTGACAGTTGGATGAAATCGATACGGTTCTCATTTTTGACAATCAATACATGGATTTAGGAGCTTTGCACAAAGATAAAATCTGCCTGTAGATGCTATTATCCTCCAGACTCTTGTCTTTCTATTTGTAGGGTAAAAGGGTAAAATATATTGAAGAACATGTGGAAGCGCTGGACATCAGCTAATTGAATTGAAGAGAAATGAACTAAATTGAATTAAACTGAACCGTTAGAACTTTTGACTGCTTTTCATGCATCACATCAATCACCATGACTACCTGTTGTGACCAAGTGTCAGGTATTTCTGTAAAAAACACACAGCTGGATCTGCTGGAGAGGTTGGCTGGATCTCTCAGTATGCTGCTATTCCTATGAATCCATGTAAGCTGCCCCCGCTCGGCCCTCCAGACAGGATCAGGACCGCTTTCTCTCTGGATGGATGAAGCGGGCAGATGCCAGCCACTGGAATGGAAAACTGGAATGGCGGGTGATGCTCATTAATTGCAAAAACACCAACATAAATCACCGCATGTTTAAGTACGCGACACACCTGCAGGGCATACAGCGAGTCAGGTTCAAAAGGTTTGCCATGGGCTAACAAGCGACTCTAGTGTCTTTGTTAAAGCTTTTAAATCAATCTTGTTCCAGCAGCAGATATCCATGTTTGTGTAAAGTGTTTTACTCACTTCCCATAAGTTTCTTTCTGATCTCTATATTATATCACATTTTCCAGTGGTGTATGTTGAAAGGCAGGTGTCTACAAAGTGAGGGAGGCTTTCTTGGTGAGCATGAGGTCAAGAAGCGAGGCCAGGATGTGTTTAGAGTCAGGCGGCTAATTTAGAAAGTGTTGTGTCAGAGAAAAAGGAGCTGAGAGAAATATCTAGAAACAACTCACACACTGAGCCTTGCTGTCTCTCTGACTGACTGGTGCCGGCTACTGTACGATTATTTCTCTTTAGATGAAACGGGGACTCATTGTACGTAAATGAAAGGGGAAAGATGGTTATATAAGGACGAGAGGAAAAAGTGCTTTCTAAGGATAGTCAGCAGATGGAGAGGTGGAGCTGGGGGGATGGAGTTAAAAAAAAAAAGAAGTTTGGCCTGTGATTGACGGAGAGAGGAAGGGAAGGAGTCTAAGAGAGGGAGGGAGCGAGGCAGGAGGAAGTGCAGCTGTCCTCAGATGTCAGTCTCTGAGGGCTCAACAAGGAAACAACTTTCAAGTTTCTCAACCTTGGCATTTGGGCACCAAGAGGAGTTCAAAGATCTGAAAACAGTATCCCGAAATAAAAGCGTATGGACATCAGTATGGATAATGTTCTCCTATATAGGTCTCATTCTGGATAAATATTTAAATAGAATGTGTGTTTGGATGTGGAAGTTTCACATTCAGCATTTTTAAATGGGTTTCAAATTGCATAATGACTTGGCCTGAAAGCTGTGCTGAAGGAGATTCACGTCTCACGGGACACATTTAAAAGCAATTACCACATAATTATAGAAATACAAAGGTGACCAGAAGACATGAGACTGTTGGGTTTTTTTTTTTTTGTCTTTTTTATTGTTTTATTGACTGACCTTTTGAAAAGTTGTGCGAGAGAAGCAGTGCAATCCACTCTCCAGCCACCTGGAGCGTTCGTTGTAATCACAGGCGCCTCGATGAGGAATTGACTGGGGCAAGTATTGATTTCTGCTCAGTCTCAATTGTAGTTTTGGCACGCAGGGTGACAGCTACATCACCGCAGTGTGTTAACACCGCAGCTCCAGTGGGACGCCTAGAAAAGCCATGTGCCTCATTCATCTTGTTCCGACTTGTTACGAGTGCTCTGATTTCTTGTCCTTGCCTCAGTCCGCCTCAGTGACAGTGTTTTCTTCCACTGATATTTATGTCTGATATCTGCATGTCGCTGGTAATGAGGCCATTTGTCAGGGGGATGATTCTGGCCATGTTGAAGCCATTTTGCAGCTCTCATGCATTATGCAGAAAATATTGCACTCTTCGCTAGGAGGAAAAAAGCAATAAAAGTTGCTCTTCTGTCATTCAGGGTGAAGTAAAGAACAGGAACGCACTTAGTAGATGGATAACTTTATTCCACAATGATTGTCATTATTCACAACAACACTTTACAGCTCTCATAACAGCAGTCACTGCTGTGTCACGATCACAGGTCGATATACACACAAAATATTCAGCTTTAAGTAAACTGCCTTCTTTAATATCAGTCTGAATAAAATAAGTTTGCGGTAAGAGTTTTAGTTTTCACGTGCACATTTGCAGGCCTGTTATACTCCGTCTGAACTCATCTACAGAAGAACTCATTACTCAGCATGGCTGCTATCTTGTTTCATTTTTTTTTTTTTTTTTTTTTTTTTAGGTGAAGGCCACTGGATATATTTTATTTACACCTCTCTGAATTATTCACAGAAGATGTTTCTAGACGGAGCTAGCTAGCTAACTGTATAGTCACTGAATGGTTAAGTTAGTCTAATGATCCCACTCGTTCCCACTCGTTCCCACTCGCCCGCGGGCCGCACCACGGCGCCAGTGAATCCCCATCAGAGAGTTGCTCTGAAAGTGTACAAAAAGTTGCTGTTTTAGCCAGGATGAATGCAGAGGGAGACGATCGGGCCTCTGAAACTGTTCGCTGCAACTCCTCATTCATCTCTGCAGATGTAGAGTGTGTGTGTGTGTGTGAGGATTTTCAGCTGCATTTATCTGTGTATGACCAGTTATGTTCTTCCTGCATTTCTTTCATCTAAACTACGCGTCATCCTGTTTCTTAGTACCGTTGTTTGCTGTATTTGATTTTATTCTCTCCGCCCCTCGTCTCTGTTCCTTACTCCCATCTTTTGTTGCTGATGCTCAATCCAGTTCTTTGTCTTTGCTTTGAAGTGGCCACATGGTGAACCTGTGTCAAAAAGAAACTCATAAGGCCCCTGAGTTGTTGTCAGGTGTGTATCCTCGAGTGTTTGGTGTGTGTGTGTGTGTGTGTGTGTGTGTGTGTGTGTGTGTGTGTGTTTGATCACTCTTGAACAAGGCTTATTTGTAACTGGCAGAAATCTGTTAACCAGGGAATCTGACCCGTCACAGATGACAGGACGTTCAAACAACACCCACTTTAGAAGTGTCTGACTCGAGGCATCAGCAGTGTTGCGGGATGAGAAGACTGAGCTTTTTTTTTTCAGCACAGGATGAAATTCAGCAGGAATCTTTTGAAACTAAACCGTCAGATTTCTTTTTCTTGTACTTAAGAGAGTTGAACTAGTCGGCTTGGACTGGGGCTCGCTGCAGCTGGTTCTCCAAAAACAGCAGTCATTGATCGCTCAGCTAAGGCTCCTTCCCATCTCCACTCCCCCCCCCCCCCCCCCCCCCCCCCCCCCCCCCCACACACACACACACACACACACACACACACACAGTAGCCTCACTTATTTTCCTCTCACCAAGCCTTCATGATTCCCTCTTTACTTTCTCTGATCTTCTGAACATCAATCCCTCATTCCTCAAAGCAAAAACAAGGGGGAATGGAGATGACAAAAAAGGAGATGAGAGATGAGGTGCTATATATAGAGCCGGTCTTGCTCCGTTCCCCCTATTCATCTTCTCCTTGGGCCCTGAAGACACTGGAGACACCTTTTGGTTTCCATCTAGCAATGCAAATATGCTCGCTCTCCACCAGCACACAGTTTGCAAAATCCAGTGGTTCCACTCGCGTCATGTTCGCGAGTGGAGCTGGACCTCACGGGGTGAATATGTTAGCAGAAACATGTGAGAGATTTTCAGTCACACTCTTTAGGTTGCCTCTACGTGAGTGCGGGTTGTCATTTGTGATGGTATAACGATGAAAACAGTCTGGAAAGTGTCACACTACTATGTGACATTTGTGCATGTTTCATCACAAAAACGTACCCAAAGGATCATGGTCACCCAACGCACTTAAGAGACAGATTACCGTTATATGGAGAGTAGTGCGCTCTGTTCTGTAGTGTCCATTTGTCTTGGCGTTCGGCTGTCGTACAGCAGACTGAGGATGTCTTGGCCATTGTAAAATATAGATTAATGCAGCAGTGAAAGGCCACAAATAATCACACAGTCTAGCTTTGTTTTGTAATTTTAACTTATTTGTTCTATATTTGCGTCTTTATTGTTCTTTATGTTGTAAACTGATGTGATTATAATTACTTCTTGTCTTCATCTTCAGTGCACTAATTTACTCATATGTGTCAAGCTTTGTTTGTATTTACTTTTTTCTCAGTTTTAATGCAGTATTTTTTGGTTTTTGAGCCTGCGTCTGCAGGCAAATATCTGTGGGGTTGAACATTCAAAAAACAATAAACAAAAACACATTTTTGAGTTTCCTTTGAGCTAGGTTATTGATGAGTACACAGAAGCGGGGCTCTGGGAGATCCAGGTACTTTTTGTAAAATTATAATGCAGCAGACATTATTAAATCATAAATGATAATAAATAGAAATAAAAATGATGAAAATTCTCAGACCCTTTCCATAAAATCATATAACCACTGTACTTAAAAAGCAAACAAACAACCACCTTTCTGAATATAATGCAGTACATTTAATTTATTTATAATTGAGCCAAATAAAGTAATTATTAAAGATAATATTTTCTTTATTTTCTGTATGTTAAGTTCACTTTTTTGTGAGAAATTGCCAAACCCAGCTGTGGAAGCAGATGCAGTGCTGCACCAGTCCATCGTCTGAAAACCGGAGCTCCTGATTCAGCAGTCAGTCTATGTAACAACCCTCAACTGTGGTCTGGAAGTGTCGGTAGGTGCCGGAACAATGGGACCGTGAATACAAATGACCGTACTGAGCGTTCTTTAAAGGTGAGGGAGCTCAGTCAAAGAAAAGAGTCACTCCACATGAAAAGGAGCTAGATGGGCATTAGGTGAGGATGCCTGCTGGGTAATCGGGCGAAACTGGTTGGATGGATGTTACTGTGGAAGTAGAGATGGTCCATTTGCTAATACAATGACTTTTATAGAAAAAGTTGTCAAATTTAGTATGATTAGAAGCTGGCTAGAAGCACAGAGAGACTGGTGGGGTTAGTTTAGCTCCTGTACACTTCTGCAACTGTATAACCTTTGTTTTCTGGCCCAGTAAGAGCTGCAGCCTACGTAGTCGTGAACAAGCCCCCAAGTATTTAAAAAAACAACAACAAATCAAACCTGTTCTCCTGTAATAATTACATACGTCTTTCTCATCGCCAAATCATGAGCATTGTGCTGCGATGCTCATCTTCTTAAAGTTTCATTCTTCTTTCTCATCACCTTAACTTTAATCTAATCTAGGAGATGAGGATAGCGAGACAGAAGTACAGGTGAACACTGAACCCCCTTGGGGTATAATTCCTGTTTTCACATATATTTACATCAAACCCAACGTCAAGGCCTTGCTCTATAGTCAACCAGTCTACCTGCGACTCCAATATGAATGTATAGTCTTGCTTTTTCAATTGATTTTGTTCTTTTCTTCTCATGTCTTTGCCAGTAGCATAATTCTTTTTCATCTTCTTTAGATGAAATGCAAAAGTACGTGCCAGTGAGGGCAGGGAGAGACAAATTGGAGCCATGAAACTATTTCTTTTCATGCTGAGGGGAGAAGGAGAGCTCTGTTAGCCTTGCTGACATTCCACTTAATTTGATTCATTACTGCGTGGTGACGCTTTTGTCGCCGCATGCAAGGAACTGGGCCAGTTGTGGAGCTTTGAAATATCCTGATAGAGGACAGTTCAACCAACACAGTGTGATAAAGTAGGAATCAAGCCCAGGACGAGTGGCTGTTTCCAGGCCCAGTCTGAATTACAGATTGCTTTTTTCCCGCAATTTCTCACCATATTTGCGAAGCAATGGTGAGTGCAAATTGTCAAAACAGATTTTTAGCAGCATTTCATTGCAATCAGAGTCAAGCTGAAAGCTTTCATAAAACTTGATCTGAGAGAAACCAGTGTAGTATTTTTTACAGTCCAACATGACGTGGTGCCCCTTTAAAAGAACATGACTTCTACCTTTAAAATCCTGCTTTTAATTGGAAATGGACACTATTTAATCATTTCTTTCTTCTCATGACACTTAAACCTAAAGACTTGATGTTCTGCTGAAGTTTCTGCTCCACTTGACCTATAGTTGTCATTATCTTTAAGTCCAGCTGCACATATAATGATTCGTTTTTTAGGTGGATTTTTTTCTTTTTCTGCTTTCTGCTAAAAAAAAAAAAACAAACAGAAACTGAACAGAAGCTGTTCACAGTGGAGTATGTCAGAATATGTGTTTGGTCGAGCTCAGTATTCAAACCGTTCAAACTAGTAACAACTGTAAAACCACTGACAGAAGGAGTGAATAAAATTGATTATGTACATACATACACTGCTGGGAATCCTTGGGTCCTGGTCTTTCTTGAGTTGCACCTTGACACACTTTGCAGCTTTAAATTACTAAGAGCCAACTTCTCCCAGCAGGAAGATGGTAACGGTCCCACCCCAGGAATTAGGGCAAGCACTTTTTGACCATGCCTCCAAACTCCTAATTTTTCTGGTGAGGTCCCACTATCGCTACTTTTTTGTTCCCTGACAGGTTCAAGCCATTAGAGTCTCTAGTGGAAGTGTTTCAGCTGGCTATTACAAATGTCATATTCTCGACTGTATTGTCAGATCAAGTTTTAAGATGTGACAAGATAGATGGAACTACTCTCTTATCACAAACTGCAAAAACAAGCTGAATCTTTTAGACTCACCTGCTGAATAGCTGGGGCCTGAAACAAAGATTAAATCTTTTTTGTTTTTTTCTTTTGGAAGTCGAATTGACAGATTTCCTGTTTTGCATGACAGGCAATATGTTCACTGGGAGATGACAGAACAGAGTAACAATATGTGGCGGTGATATTAGTGACATGTGAATGGACTCAGATGGAAAGCATGGCCCAATCTGTCTGTATGACTCATGGCGTACGCGTATGGTGCAGACAGTCATTCTTTGGTTTTGGCTGATGAAGTTGCTCACTGAAAATGTTAGTAACTCTGATGCTGATCCAAAAATGAATTCTATCAAACCAAGTTCTTCAATGATGATACATAAAGATAATTATATGTGCAAAGGAAAGAATCATAGATGCAGTATCAGCTCCGACATGATCGGACTAAGACCATTGTATGGCAAAAATAATATTATCCCATAGAGAGATATGGAATACCCTTTTCGTCAAACTCATTTTGACAGGTGACCTTTGACCCCACCTCATCAATCAAGCCGTGTTGACAGGTCCCCGTGACCCCCCCCCCCCCCCCCCCCCCCCCCCCCCCCCCCCCCCCCCCCCCGTGACCCCTCCCTGACCCAAATGCCTTTGAGCTGAGTCATCAATTCAATATAAACTTTTATAAACTTAATATAAACTTTATATAAACTGAATATAAACTTTATATAAACTTAATACAAACTTTACATAAATTAAATATAAACTTTCAAGCCTTTTCTGTTTTGAGGAATCCTCAAGGCTTTTCAGACGCCTCTGAGGAGGATTCCTCAGCACCCCAGCCCGTCCAAACCCTCTCTCAGAGATACCTGATTCCTCAAACAAGAGACAAACTGTGTACGCTTTCCCGGATATTCAGGTTGTTTATACACCCGGCAGGGCTCGCCGCTAATCCAGAAACCATCTGTTTCAATTTCAGTATGTTTTTCCACCCCAGCAGGGCTTCCATAAAATGTTTGCCACCCCAGCAGGGCTTCCATAAAATGTTTTCCACCCCCAGCAGGGCTTCCATAAGATGTTTTTTTTACCCCAGCAGGGCTCACCGCTCATTCGGGAACCGTGTGTTTCGGTCGTCACCAGTATGTTTTGTTTTACCTCAGCAGGACTCAACCCATCCTCACTTAATTGACAACACAACTCACTCTTTTTGGGTTACAAGAACCAAACATTACTACCGCTGAGTCAAACATCAGAAATTCCCCCTTAAATAGATTTAATTTAAACTTTATATAAACTTTCAACCCAGCGCTGTTTGGAGGAAAACCATTACAGCTTTCAGACGCCTCTGAGGAAGATTCGCAGTAAGTAAGTAAAGTTCGCTTGTGGACGGTGAGATGTAGAAGGATTACAGCTCCCATTTGTATCATCTTTTAATTTTTGCATGAGAGCTCACATCAACATAGTTCAACCAAACTCGCGTCAAATGTTAACGTTCTCACATCAGCCAATGTATTGGTCTAATAGGTCTTCTTTTCAGTAAATTCTGTCCCCTCCACATGCTCCAGAAACCTTCCTGTCTCGACACCATCAGTGTAAAAGTTTTTCGCACGCCTCTATTCAGTGGTTAGAGTTTGAAGCGTTCAGGAAAAACGTGTTTATCCAACACGCGCTGAACAGAGGTGAAAAACAAATCGGTCCATATTTTGTGGACGGATATCTCGAACTCGGCCGTGAAAAAATTGCTTTTGAATTTTTAGGCTGCTTTTTTCACGGTTGCCCGTCGTGTTTTCAACCGCACGACAAATGTCCGCTGAGAGGAGTACCGTTCGAGCAGCTACACTCGGACGCTCAGGAGAAAATAGAAACGCTGCAAACTGTTTACGGCGTTCACACCGTAGCTGTGTGGGAGCACGAATGGGATGATTTGACCAAAAAAAACGTGGAGGTTAAACATTTTCTCGAAAGGTTTCAGAGCCCTGAGCCTCTTGCACCGCGCGATTCGCTGTACGGGGGGAGAACGTGTCCGGTGAAATTGCATTACACCGCGGCCGAAAACGAAAGCGTACACTATGTGGATGTGACATCGTTATACCCGTTTGTAAACGCTACTTCGGCATACCCTCTCGGCCACCCTAAAATTATTCACGAAAATTTCGACGATCCTCGAAATTACTTTGGCTTAATCAAAGCCAAGGTCTACCCGCCGAGGGGCCTCCTGTATCCCGTTCTCCCTTACAGAACCTCGGGAAAAAAGCTCGTCTTTACCCTCTGCAGAACGTGCGCCGAAATCAACAACCAGGAGAGAGAGTGTAGTCACGACGACGAGGCTAGAGCTCTGAGCTCCGTGTGGGTTACTGAAGAATTCAACAAAGCTTTAGAGAAGGGTTACGTCATCTGTAAAATTTACGAAGTCTGGCATTTTGAAAACAAGAGCGACTCCGTCTTTACAGACTACATTAACACGTTTCTCAGGGGCAAACAGGAAGCGTCCGGGTATCCGCCAAACGTCAGGGACCAAGAGAGCCGTGAACGGTACATTCGGGACTACAAAACCCATCAGGGGATCGACTTGGACCCCCAGAAAATCCGTCTTAACCAGGCTCGGAGACAAGTTTCAAAGCTCTGTCTAAACAGTTTATGGGGTAAATTCGGGCAGAGGGTAAATCTTCTTCAGACGGTCCTAGTTAAGGACTCTGAGGAATTTTTCCGTCTGATGTTTTCGGGACAGTGCGAGGTGGATTATTTCGCTTTTGTGAACGACGCCGTGGCTCTCGTTCAGTGGAAATACAACAAACGTTGTCTTACACCACCGGGAAACTCCAACAACGTGTTTGTGGCCTCGTTTACCACCGCGTACGCGCGTCTAAAGCTGTACAGTTACCTCGAGCGTCTGCAGGATCGTGTTTTGTACATGGACACTGACAGTCTGATTTACTCTGTGAAAGAAGGTCAACCCCTCCTGGAACTCGGTCCGTACTTGGGCGATCTAACGGACGAGCTGAACGGTGACGTCATTCAAGAATTTGCCGCCGCCGGTCCAAAGAGTTACGCCTACCAGACGCGACATCGCCGGAAGGCGGTCCTTCGCGTAAAAGGTATCACCCAGACCAGAGAGTGCAACGAATTTATTCATTTTGACAGCGTCAAAAACTTGGTGGTAGGATTTCTGCGCGGCTCGTGCAGAGAGTCGTTGCAGGCCCCCCAGCGGGTCATCAGACGAGATAAAAAGGGGTTTGTTTTGAAAAACTCTGCATTTTCCAAGCGGTTACAGGTGGTGTATGACAAGAGACGTCTCTTTGAAGACGGGAGCACTCTGCCTTTTGGCTATTGACTGTGAAATAGGAAAAAAAAAAAAAGTGACGCGTCTGTCATGGAGGAGGTAAATTTTGACTGCAGATTCTCCGGTCCTTTTTCATGTCTGATCGTAGGTCCCAGCGGTTGTGGAAAATCATACTTTGTAAAAAATGTTTTGGAAAATTACCGAGATATTTTGGATTTTGTACCAGAAAATATCGTGTGGATTTATAGTAACCATCAACCTTTGTATTCTGACCTGATGAAAACGAATAAAAATATTAAGTTTGTGGAAGGTCTGCCTGATTCTTTTGAAGACCCTGAACTATTTCCACCCGATCTAAATCATCTGGTCATTTTGGACGACGTGATGTTTCAAGCTTCCGATCATCCCGATGTGGTAAAGATTTTTACGCAGTACAGACATCACAGAAACATGAGCGTTTTCATGCTGACGCAAAATATATTTCATCAAGGGAAATACAGCCGCACCATCGGATTAAACAGTAATTATATGGTTTTGTTTAAAAATCCTCGGGATAAATTACAAATTAATATATTAGCTCGTCAGGCTTTCCCCTCTCAGAAGGCATTTTTCCTGGAATCCTTTGAAGACGCTACTTTGGACTCTCACGGCTACTTAATAATAGACCTCACCCCAGCCTGTCCAGAACGCTTGAGACTGCGGACGGGGATTCTCCCTCACCAGCGGCTGACCGTTTATTTACCCGCCAAAAAAGCCTAAAGAACCAGCTCCTCATGTCGGCTCGTATAAAAAGGAACGCCCCACTACTTCGGGCTCTCTATCACGCCGCTCCGAATAAGCGCCGAGACATTCTCAAACACTGCTCTAAAGATTTCATCCAAGCTCTGTGCGAGATCGCTCTCAATCTGCTAAAGGGTAATATACCGTTATCCGACAGTCAGTATCAAAAACTGAAAAAGAGAAGAAAATATATCCGCATGCTAGCGGATAAAAAAGGCGGATTGAAAAGCAAACACGAGCTGCTGAAAAAACAAACGGGAGGTTTTCTCCTGCCTCTTCTGGCCACGGTGGTACCGAGCCTCCTTAACTTGATTACCGGTCGCGGTTAAGAGAATGAAGAACGCTCAGAAAATGTACCTAGTTTCTCCTCAACAAATTCACAGAGCGAATCGACCCGAACCCTCCATCAGACTCGATGCTGAAGACGAGCTGGATGAAAAAATGAGAACCGTGCTGAACGATCATAGCCTGACCTCTTACGAGAAAATTAAAAAATATACGGAATTATTACACCGATACCTGTCTTTAGCAAAACAGGGGGAGAGAGAACGACGGATGGTTCTGCAGCAGCAGCAGCAGCAGCAGCAGCAGCAGCAGCCGCAGCGGGAGAGAGAAAATAAAACACCCGATTCCGAGATTCCATCGGTCTCCGGCGCGGAGGGTCTGCACACGTTTGACCCTCGGAAAAAGGACGACGTTGAAGCGGATGAAATTTTAAAAAGTCTCCCCACGCGCGACCAAAAGAACGCAAAGTACATTCTCGGGAAAGTGTCACCCAGAGATGACGGGTGGAATTCAAAAGGGGAGTTTGTTTACAGAGGTAAATCCGTGAAAGGGTCCCATATGATAGATTTGATGAAATACCTTTCGCAGCCTTACAAGAAAACATCATCGGTACCGCCGGCCGGCTGGTCCGAATTTTTACGTACGCTCTCTGAACTAAACATTCCCGCGTCCATGGTGACTAACCCCCAGGCGCGCGCTCAATACGGACGTATGAAGACGTCGGAAGATGATTTTGCGTCGGATCGAGAGGAAATAAAGACCCCGAGAGGCGGCGTAAAGCAGAAAAAAAAAAAATTTATCATGTCTCCTCGATGGCTCCAAATGTGAAAAAAACGCATGTACTCATTCTTTTTCTCCAATAAAGTGTTTATTATAACGATTTATGTGTACAGAGTATTCTGTTGTAAAACACAAGACTCGAAGACTTTAATATTCCAGCCTACAACAGCTTTGTTTAGAACCAGAGTAGAATCTATTTCTGAGACACCGTTTGTATTTTTTAACATAGTCAAACACCATAAAATCGTGTCTTATCACATCATCGCCCTCATACATAGTTAAAACTTGATCAAAACTTAATCCGCATCCTCGCTGATGAAGATAAAAAACGCAGTGGTGGCCGCAAACGACGGACATCACGTGTTGAAGTTGACGTTGATGATACAAGATCTTGTCCGATCGCCTCTGCAGAAACTCGAGAATGGGTTTGGGGTAAAAGTCCGGCGGACATCCGTACGAATCGAAAAATGTAGCCGTACCGTCGTTTTCCAACGTAACAGCCAGCCAATGCTGACCCGGCTGATCGGAAGGGTCTGTATTTACCACAAAGAAGGAGGGGGGCTCAAAAGAGCGGGTCAGATGCGCTAACTGGTCACTCGCCCATACTCCGCAGAAGACATCGTCGCCCAGCAGACGGTGTAAAATGTTTTCCAGCTGCTGAGAATCCATCTCGACTAATAATAGTCGACGAGAACTTGCCTTTTTGAGTTGATTTCCAGCACAGAGTCAAAACAAGCGTACACAATGAGTGTGGTGGTGTGCGGTAGAGGTTCTCTGAACCGCATCTCCAACCTCAGAGAGCCGGATGAAACGGGCGATAAAGCGTCGCAATCGTCACCGGGGGTCAGATTAAACGCGAAGAGGGTATAACCCGCTGCGAAATCCTCACGATCGATGCACAGGGGTAAATCCTTCAGGTGTCTCCCTGTAGCTCCAAATAGATTGTAAAATTCTCTAACGGACTGATCGGCGTTAAATTGAGGCTGGAAGGCTTTGGCCGGAATCTGTCGCCCGTCCCGGGACAGAGCCAAATATTCCACGTTGTTGTGCACAAAATTGAACGGGTTTAAGTTTCTCTTTCCGGTGAAAGCTTCATGATTTGTCATAGCGATTACGATGTATTTAGGCATCGTGCCCAGAAAAAGATTCTCCTGGTTACAGATTCTAGAGTTTTCAGGAATGGAGAAAGTTTTCACGTTGACCCTCGAGAGAGGGTAGAGAGCATTACCTTTCAACAGAGCCGCCTCATGACCTAATCGGACGGCTGGCGACACAGTCACCTTCTTTACAAACAGGGAGGCGCCGATCACCTTTAGCTTGAACGTGGAGTCGGCGGTCCCCATAAGACAAAACGCGTCGTTGGCTCGCGTCAGCTTCACTCTTAGGTCTACAGAGTTTAGCAAAAATTTCTCGCTAAAAAAAATGTCGGCGTGAATAGGCCCTACGAGATGCACTTCTTTAGAATCGCTGACGAATCCGGCCCGTTTGCACAGACCCCTATTCGGGCCGTTGACGGTAACGATGGAATCCATGCTCCCTGGGGTGTCTTTGTAAAACAACCCTGCGGTGAATTGGCTCTTGAGGGTATCCTCAGAATAGTTTAGCAACGTTTCAATCATGGCTCTGTAAGGATGCGTGGCGCTGGATTGGGAAATCAGCCGATCTCCTAAAATCACATCGCACTGGTCGAAAATTGTGTTCAGCGGATAATTGATGAGCGATACTCGGGCGTCGTCGGCTAAATCTGACCCGTCTGCGTTACACACTTTAACGCGTAGGTAAAGCAGCGTGTCATTCAGATCCAGGTAGCGGTCTCCGTCCCCGGGTACGAAAAACTCGATGGGTCCTCTGTCTGTGATGGCTGACACCGGAGATATTTCGCAGTATGTTTTGTCCTCGATGGACAGCTGTGTCATGGGGGCTGAAAAAAGGTCGAGTTCCCCCAGAACGCATTCGGATGATTTTTGATGCAGCAAAGCCATCTCTGTTTCTCTTTAAAAGATGTCGGAGGAGCCGGTGTGTTTCTTTCTCCTTTTGCTCGCCGGGACTAATCTTTTCTTTTTGCGGGGCGCTCTTTTATGTCCCGACGCGGTAACTGGGCGTTCCCCCGGCGGTCGTTTTTTGGGCCTTCGAGCCAGCACTGCGAGACCGCCCGACCCCTCCTGTTTCCCGCTTCTGCTCGGGTTAATTTTTGAAACGGTTCTCCTAAACACGTCCGTGGCTAGGTCGCTGGCCGCCGCTGACAGGTGGGGTTTAACGATGGCAAAGGCCGGTTTCAAAAGAGGTTTCACAAAACGAAAAAGTCGGCTAAAAATAGACCCGAGCCCCCTGCCATACATGACGGGGGCTCCGTAGAATCCTGGTAAACCTCCGCCGACTTGGCTTTCATAATAACGCACAAAACGTTGGGGATCTTCTCTCAGGCTTACTAAAACCATGTTGTCGTTTTTGTTTGTTTTTAGTGACGCTCCCTCCCGCTTCACCGACCTCGTCCGTGGTGTCGGTAGGTAGGTAATGACGGTCCTCTGCTCAAACGTCTCGTTTTATACTCTGGGTCTGAAGTGCAGCGTCACTATACATTTCCCGTAAGTAAAATCCACCGGTTTGTTTTGGTCGCTTTTTAACTCTACCTGTATATTTTCAATGTGACGTTTAGCCACCGGTAAATAATAGGCAGGGTTGAAGCGTCGCGTAACTATATCCCCGTATTTCCCTTCAACTTCCAACGTTCTCAGCAGCGGCGCGTACACATCTCCGACCATCTGAGGCGCTACTATATCGCTGTAGCAGAATAAATGATAAAAGCCCCCTCTCACATCCGCGGGATGAGGCGCTAGTTTTCGGTCAAACAAAAACCACTCGCCGGGCTCCATACCCATGATGCGTGCTAAAGTGGAGTGAAAACGTACGTGAAACAGTCCTCCGGCTTGAAAATCAAAACGTCTCGGAATGACGCTGTATACCAAATAGATGTCCGAATTGATTTTTCTAAAAAAACCGTTCATCTCCGCTCTGAACAACTCGAGGGTTTCGTAGGAACCGCCTCTTATCCTCTGAACGTGTACCGGGGATTCCGTGGCGGGGTATTTGGGTTTCGCTCTCCATTCGAACCACGCGTCCTCGTGGGGGACGTTATAAAAGGTGTGCGGATAAGAAATTTCTGTCAGAGCCACTTCCCACTCCTCTCGAAAATCAATGTGTTGAGGTAAATCTACGCGAAAGCTGGAGCTTGTGTTGTCCTTAAAAACGTCTAAACTGGCGTTAGACGGCAGCGTTATGTAGAAGCCTTCTTTACCCGGCGCGCTCATGGTTAGAAATAGTCTCAGGAGAGCGTCGCTTAGTTAATTATAGTTTTTTTAACGCCGAGGCTTTGATCCAGCTGTTGAATTTTTCCGGCCAATTTTTCCACTTTACCAGGACCCGCTTTTCACCCTTGACCGTACGCCTGCCTAAAATTTTCTCTACGTGATACGCGCGGTCTTTACTCAGTTTGACTTTCTGCATCTCCGCCTCGTAAAAAGATCCCTCTATGGGCTCGCGGTCATAATCCTCTAGTTTGTAGACGGGCGGTGTGCGAGGAAGAGCCCCTGCTACGGTGAACACTTCGTCCGTAAAACTCTGCTCGTACTTTTTATCAAACTTTCCTCTCAATTTGGATATTCTTACCGGATCTCCTTTTTTAAATTTCATCTTTATTTTTTTGTGACGATCTTGGAAAGTGCCGTAGAGGTTGCGAAAGACTTGGGCGGTGTTTTCAGACGTTACGTCGGTCGGTGCCATTTTTATGCTTTTGTGGAAACTTTTATTGTATCCCTCAACTAAATCCTGTAAAACGTCCACGTAACGTCTCGTGTTGTTGGCGGTAAAGAATCTCCACATCCTAGTTTTTAACGTTCGGTTAAATCTTTCAATCACGGAGGCTTTCAAATCGCTGGCTGTGGCAAAATGCACGATTCCGTGCTTTTTCATTAGACTTTGAAAACTTTTGTTAAAAAACTCCTTGCCGGCGTCCGTTTGAATTTTTTCAGGAATCTGACTTTCTCGGAAAACGGACTCGAAAGCTTTCGTTACCTCGTCTGCCGTTTTTTTTCTTCAAAACGCGGGCGTAGGCCTTTTTTGAAAAAACATCGATGACCGTCAGCAAATACTTATTTCCGTCGTTGTGATCCACTAAAGCTTGCATGTCGCACAGATCGGCTTGAAATTGGTTCAACGGTCTCGCTGCAAACACCCTATTCCGAGTAAAATTGACTCGGGCTAATTTGTGCAGACTGTACGCATCCTGCTCTGATAAAAATTCTTTCACATCCCCCCACCTGATGTTTCTCCCCGTTTCTTTGCGCACGGCCGAGCGTAATCTCTCCGGACCTCCAAAGCCCCCCGGGTGGGAAGGGTCATAATAGGCCTTTTTCAGTAAACGCTTCTCGGTCATTATGTTTACTCGTGACCTCTCAAACAGAGATTAAGACGTTTGACTCTGGTTAGATGCAATTTATTAGGAAAAAATCAGAGAAAAGTCATAATGCCAGGATACATACGAGCTTTTTTTTATTAGGAAAAAATCAGAGAAAAGTCATAATGCCAGGATACATACGAGCTTTTTTTTTTTTTTTTTTTTTTATGTTTTTATATGAAACACAAACTAATCTACATACAAGCTTTTATATAAAACACAGAGTTACGCACAAACATTTTAATATGAAACACAAACACAGAGTTACGCACAACCTTTTTTTGTTTTTTGCTTAAAACAAACAGAACTACTAAATCTACTAAAACATAGAGGTACATACGATCATTTTAATATGAAACACAAACTAATCTACATACAAGCTTTTATATAAAACACAGAGTTACGCACAACTTTTTTTTTTTTGAGGTTTTTTTTTGTTGTTGTTGTTGTTTAATAAAAACAGAACTTATCTACTAAAGCACAGAGTTACGTACGATCATTTTCAGAAAACAAGACTTGTACGATCATTTTCAGAAAACAAGACTTGTACTACACGATAAAAAGCATCTGCGGGGTGCGAAAAGTCTCGCCTCTCCAAATTTTTAAAGCTTGCTCAATCTCTTCTACAGCTACTTCATCAGCTTCCAGCATCTCGTCGCACATAGTCTCCACAATGTTGCCGGTTGAATGACGAGCGGCGCGTCTCAGTTCGTGCAGCAGAACGTCGGTCGCCCCCAGGATCCTTGAGTCCTCCGTAAGAATCTCGTGCTTAAACAGCAGCATCCTGACGGCGTTGAGGTATCCCGGAATCATAAGTTTTCTAACCAGAGACGGAAAGTTGTTGTAAATAAATCCGTCCTCGATGTCAAACAAACAGGGGTGTTGGGTCTGACTAGGATGGTCAACCTGACATCCGTAGCATTCTTCTTTACGTTGATCGTTCACACAGCTGCAGAGGAAATGGTAAACGGCCGCCTTGACCGTTTTGACAAAACGTGTGAGAGGATGTCCGTCCATTTCATCTCGCCCTTTCTCAGGAATCGGTGACAGAGCGTTGTCATGCTCCATATCTACGTTCCCGGGCGCATCTAAACCTTGCTTTCCGAAGCTTTCCTCCGCTTTTTCCTGAGACGGGTTGGAGCCCTGAGTGTCTCTAGGCGTACCCGGAGGAGAAAGCATGGCTTGTTCGGTCGGTGATGGTGGAGGAGTCGTGCCCTGAGGAGAAAGCATGGTTTGCACGGTCGGTGATGGTGAAGGAGCTGTAGGGTCCCGGTTGGTTGTAAGATGTCTTTTAAAAAATCGTAGGTTGGTCAGCAGCTGGCAAAGTTTTGAATCTCCCCTCCTTAGCTTCATTCTTTGCTCTTTTTAAAGTCCGTGTGGGTCGGGCTTACTTAAAGGGTGTGTGTTAAGGCGGGGTTTGACTGGGGGGTTGTACTTGAAAGGGGTTTGGCTAAAATTCCAAAACTTTCTTCGCCGTCATTTTGTCTCTCCAGTCGCGGCAGCTATGGTAGAGCTCCGTGATTTCAGGCTCCGCTTCCATCATCTTTTCCCGCCAAATGGAAAACGGTACCTCCATCACCGTTCGGTAGACCCCACAGTCGGAGTTGAAACTTTCAAACACAAAAAAGGGTTGCTCACCCTCGGTCTCTTCGGACCGTTGCAGGCTGACTCTGTAAAACCACCGATCGCAGGATGAAGACTTGGATTGCCAGAGCGCGCTGAACTCTGTTCCGCTCATGGAAGGTTCTTCAGGCTCTGCGGACCCTAACGCTTCGTGCATTTTTGATCGCTTTCCCCTCGGTGGTGCATCGTCATTTTCTTCTTCTTCTTCTTCTTCTTCTTCGTCTTCCGAGTTGTCCTGAGCCAGCATCGTAAGTTTGAGCACGGACCAGTCGTTGGAAGTTAATGCCGCCGACATCAGCAAGCATCCGGACGGCTTTGCACCGTCTCTCTGGTACATCCATAGCTCCCCCTGCTCGTACACGAAGACGTAGCCGAAATATCCGGATCGTCCGCCCTCGTCAAAAAACCACTCTCTCTGAAGTTCTCCTTTTGGGGGAGCTTGTAGACGGCAGAGATACTTTATCTGTTTCTTGGGAGTTTTGGTCGCCTCTTTTTCCCGCTCAACAATCTTGACGATGGAAATAGGTGTTTTCCAAATGAGCGGCGAGTCCCGCCTGGATGCAGAAACAGCCTGACGAATCGGGGACGCGTCCATGGTTTGTCTCTCGGATTTTCAAAAAAAGAAAAATTGTCGTTTCCTCAGTTTTTGCTAAACTCGGATCGATAGCGGCACTTTTAGTTCAGTCTGAGAACAGCCCGTCTTTAAATCAACCGCTGAGCGTTTCTCCTCCCCCGCATACTCGGTGGGGGTTTGAGGGATCAGGTTTCTCGAGGGGGGGGGGGGGGGGGGGGGGGGGGGGGGTTTATATGAAGTTTATATTAAGTTTATATAAAGTTTATATTAAGTTTATATAAAGTTTATATAAAGTTTATATAAAGTTTATATAAAGTTTATATTAAGTTTATATAAAGTTTATATTCAGTTTATATAAAGTTTATATTAAGTTTATATAAAGTTTATATTGAATTGATGAGTCAGCTCAAAGGAATTTGGGGTCAGGGAGGGGTCACGGGGGGGTCACGGGGACCTGTCAACACGGCTTGATTGATGAGGTGGGGTCAAAGGTCACCTGTCAAAATGAGTTTGACGAAAAGGGTATTCCATATCTCTCTTCCCATCTGTTTCTATTAATGCAATTCTCAAATGAGCCACAGATTTCAGGAGTTCCTGAGTTAAAATCAGCAAAAAGTACACAAAACGAGCATTTAAACGAGTTGTAATGGCATTTTTTGAGCCAGAGCAGGCAGGAAACATCACGGCCCTGATGGGCTACCTACAATGAATGCAGCACACATAAACAAAGAACAAAGGAAACAAATGCCTTTTGTTCAGTGCAACTGCTCTTTAAGACCTTCTGTTTATCACTCAGCCTTTCCCTTAATGGTTTTTGCACAGAGAGTATTTGATGTCATCAGACAAGCTACATCCTGGGAGGCCCACTGACTGTTTAGCTCAGAATTGGAGAAAGGGCTCAGATTTTTCAAAACATACACAATATGAACTAATAAAACATTTTACAGCTCAGCGCTACGCTGTTTTCCTGTACAGCATTCGTCAGGGTATCTTTAAGGATTATCTGCCTTTTACCATCTACCAGGACTTTATTTTTATACAGATCGGTAGAAAATAGAGAAAGACAAGTTAGAACAAGAAAACTGCCCCACAGCAAATGGACGAATCTGAAACGTATTTACGTCATCTTGATTGGCATCCACAGATTACGTCCATTTATCATGCTATGGTTTCATACGCTGCCACAAGTGATTTTGAACCTGGCTGTCCACCAGCTTCATTTACCAAGCTCCCACTTTCTTCTGCTATAAATCATCATCTAGCCACAGGCCACCAGGCGCAGAGCAAGGTGACACTCCACACTGTGATAACACTACTGGAGGTGGGAAGTATGGAGCGGACCAGTGGGGAAGAAGGGAGAGAAGGCAGTCATTTCAGAAAAAAGAGGCAGGATGGGACGAGTGAGCAAGTGTGTCCATCTACTCTGCTGTCACAGCAGGAGGGAAATCTTTGATGTGGACTCTATTAGTGTTTGGCATGTAGTGACACAGCTCAGACTTCAGAATTCCAGGTTTCCTCACAGCAACTCAAAAAGAGTCGGTCCTGACTTCCAGTCCAGGCACAAAGCAAAAACAATACTCACAAGCGTGTAGTTGCTTTGGCTGTGTGCAAATATTTGGATCACTGTGGGGGTCTGGATTTTCATCCTAAATTTTTTTTTAAAGAAGTTTTTCAGGACATAGGCACATCTGCAACAAAGGACATATTTCAAATGACGCTTTAAAGAAACTTTAAACCATACATTTAAATTCCAAATTAATCAAATTGATAATAAGCCAGTAAAAATAAAAAATAATAGTAATTGTCTAGCTACGGAAACCAACAGATTAAAAACTTTTGTGATATACATTCCCCCATCTTCGGCAAACACCAGGCGATTGTGGAAAGGAAAAACTAACCTGTAACAGGAAGAAAGCTCTGGCAGAACCAGACTCAGGGAGGCGGCCACCCGCCTCGGCCGGTTGGGGGTTGAGAGGACATGAAAGAGGAGAGAACGGCAACAACAATCATAGATCATGAACACCAGCTGGGAGCGAGAAAACACATTAAAAACAACAATGTTATAAAGTTAAAGTGAAAGACTCCAACTGTTAGAATAAATTATAGATTCATATATATATATATATATATATATATATATATATATATATATATATATATATTAAGTGATGTATGCCTGAGTAAAGCAGGTAAAAGAGTTACATAAGGTGGATGCTCTAATGGAAAAAGCGCCATCTACCTTTGTGACAAACTGTGATCTGGGGTTAGTTCGTAGAGATCCACTGATACTGCCAGGAAGGCACATACCAGGTCAACATGTCCAATATGTAACCTCAGTGGCTGACCAACAAGCCCAAATCATCACGCTACCACCACCATGCCTGACAGTCACTATAAAGTAAATGTACTCTGTTTGTTCATTTATTAATCTAGTCATTGAGCTGTGCATTATATCTCTACTTGCAAAAAACATTCTTTCAAAAGTCTTTTCATTTAACAACTGAGGTCTGTGGAGTGTCATGTGACATCAACTCACTGGAAAACTGTCAACCGTCCACATTAGAGTGGCAAGACTACTTCATTTTTCCTATATTTGCAGTACAGTATTAGAGTTTGTTCTTTTACTGTAGGCTATTAGGTTGTTAGTTTGTAAATATGTACTTTTCATATGACTTTCATGATATTCTCTTGTGAGTAGCTTTTATTTGCCTTTCACAATACCAGTAATTTATACGGTCTTCATTAGTCATCTCTTAGATACTGTATAATGAGCTCATCCAAATGTGAAGACAAGCTTGTGATAGCAGCTTAAAAGGGAGTTGACTCACTTAACAAGGACTGCAGTGGCTTATATTTCATGCATCGTATACACAGAAATCAATTTTTGTTTAATCAGTCAAGTCTATGTTAGTAGAGAAACTGTACTTGGCCAGTCCAGCAGTGTGTGAATCTTTGCAACCAGATATTACAATCTCAACGTGTATTATTTCTCATCCGCGGTGAAAATCTCGGCTGGATGCAAAAACGGAGCCAGCAGCCCATTTGAGGAAGGTTCGGTACAAGTTTTTTTTTTTTTTTTTCCTAGTTTATGGAGGAGAAACAGAGGAAGGTGAGGTCAGGCACTTATCAGCCCTCGATGGATGCTGCTGTCGCTCAGTGTTATAATAGGCGCAGCAGGAGAGAAAAAAAGGATACAGTAAAGTGGTGCTTCGATTGCTGTTGCTTGTTTCATTTACAGCAGTAATGATGTGTGAATTGTGCAGGGTCGTTGCGTCTCAGCTTTTAAGAGGTCTTTATACACTATAGCAACACTGGAGTAGAGCAGAATGTCAATATAGTGTCTTCCTGTTCACATATCAATACATTGACAATATGTTGTTGCAGGTGTTTATTACATGGTGGTGATGATCAATAATGTAAGAAAAACACAGCGTTAGAATTTGTAAAAGAACCTTCTACACTTTCTTTAAAGATGCTTCTGCTATTGTTTTATCTTTTCATTATTTTCAGAAGGTGGTGCTTCACTTCAAATTGATAATTAGTGCCATCATGTTGTCCATTTTCCTTATTAAAGAACACAGACTCTCCTTTTATGTTAGCTGTTTATTTTTTTTAAAATACTTTTACATTATCTGCCAGTGCTTCTGTAGCTCAAATATGAATGAATCTGTTTTTCCGGCTTTACTTTTTTCTCCTTCTTCTTCCTTTTTCCATCAACAGAGGACAGACACTGAACGACTGCTGCACCCTCTCTGCAGCCCTGCAGCAGTTCTGTGACACAGACTAACACAGACATACAGACGGCATGTGAGCAGTGATTTCCTGATGTCAGCCACAGATGGCCTGTGCCATGTCAGATTAATGGTGATACTGGGTAAATGAGAAAAAAAAAAAAAAAAAAAAAGCAGAGTCACTGAAACCAAAACAGCAGATATCACGTTATAAATGAATTGATGAATAGGTGAATAAAAGTGAGGAGAACTGAATAGATGGATGGATGAGTGGAAGTGTTTGAATGTGTGTGTGTTTTTTTTATTTTTTATTTCCTGATCAGCCTGTTTCTAGATTTCTAAACGTTACCAACCGGTTCGACACATTCAAACCACTGATGCGATGGTTTTGATTTTGCGCCTTCTTGCGTCTTTCATTTAAATATGTTTGGATGATAGAAAAATGTCAACATTTCAATTAACAATGCTTGAAGTGGTTAATATGATCAGCAGGGATTCCTGATTGTAATGCTGGCTCCTTATAATGAGTATCAATGCCAGTGGGAAAGTTTTTAAATGCACGAGCGGCTGATTGAATTTTGTAAGTTGACCTCGGAATAAGAAATTCAGATTTAAACAAGCTGAAAAAGAGACAATAGGGATACCGCGCAAGAGCCAAACAAAGGTCAAGGAGGAGAAAATTGGAACACTTATTCCCTCCATCCTTACAGTTAATGGATGATCATTGACAAAGGAAATGGATGAGCTTCAAGTGAGGCCGAGGACTCGGCAGGAATATTGAGATTCCAGTATTGTGTTTTTCACCAAGACATGGCGGCAGGAACATAGCCTCAAGATTACAGAGCGTCTTTACACAGCGTTCAGCCTGTTTGGGCAGAAGGAGTCAGCAGAGGAAGCAGGAGGAACTGCAGCTTGTTGGGATCATACGGTGTAATCCTGGACACGTTTCTGTGAAGGAATGACTCTACACCGAACGGGAATATTGAACTGAGCGCTGTGAGTTCACGCGTGTTACCTGCTGACGCTGCATGTGATGTCACCAGTTCGGTTGTTGCTCAGCTCCAAACCAACGCACCAATCATCTCTCCCCGCTACACGTCCATCAACCGAATGCTTGTTCAATGATTTTTTTTTAATTTTAAGTTATATTTTTAAGAAAATCTGTTAATTATTCCATCCATTTTTTTCTTGATTGAGATTTATTTAAATTCTGCTTGTTTTCACGGCACCTTCACTCTCTTGCACTACACTTGTTTGATTCAGGAACAGAAGTGTACTGTGTGTTGGTGGGCTACCATCAACACACACACCAACACACTCACGCACACACTCAGATAGAGGGAGAAAAGAGAGAAAGAGAGTGTCTTGTTCCTTGCTCAAGGCGCTTCTTCTTCTGCTTGGTTTGCAGTGCTTGTCCTCTCTGCGTAGCCTCTGCACTTCATGATATGACAGCAACGCTTAACTACAGTTATATTATCATAAACTGTTTTTCAATATCATTTAATTTTGACAAGGGAACAATATTTGGCATCATGTCTCTGGACCATGTTGCACCTTCTCACTCACAGATCTGTGAGGATTTTCACATTTACTGTTTTTAAACCAGGATATGACATTGGACCTACATTACCTACCATATTTCCAAGTTCATTGCACTAACTACATACCATAACTGAAGCTCTCACTAAAACCAATGCTTTTTTTAGAGTATATTTAAAAAAAATAGACCTTTACATTTACAATAAAACTACTTTTTATTTTTCAGTGTGCATCTGGGGGCTTATGCTGAATATTCTCGGGTTTATATTGGATCCATATATCTTGATCACAGACTGTGTAATACCCAGTGGTAGAATTAGAAGTTTGCACGTTAAGCTGCAAGATGTCGTGTTTTGTATGCGCTTAGTTTTAGTCCCACAGCTAGCAAATACTGGAATCTATTTGTGGGCAGTGTCTTTTTTGGTCTCCACACAACACAGCAGACTTGATTCATGAAATGCTGCTTTCAACTAAACTTCAGTGAAAACGGCTTCTCACACGCACACAGACAACATAGGCCAAATTATAATAAAACATCAACTTCAAAGAGCAGGCCTCTCGTGTTCGATGTGACAGTGAACAGAAATAGAATCATTTCAGGTCGTTCACGGACATTGCTGCTGTTATTTAAGTTTGGCTTCGTGACTAGAGGCTGCAGGGCTTTAAATTAATGGCAGGGCATGGGCAGCTTTTCATGTGTTGGTGGAAACTCAGTTGACCGTGAGCTGCTGGAGTAATTGGTTAACTAATCAATAATACTTGTGATAGAATTTTAAATTTAGGGGACGTCTTCA
This sequence comes from Xenentodon cancila, assembly GCA_014839995.1. Taxonomy (NCBI): domain Eukaryota; kingdom Metazoa; phylum Chordata; class Actinopteri; order Beloniformes; family Belonidae; genus Xenentodon; species Xenentodon cancila. The sequence continues at coordinate 9,633,762 of CM026201.1, read as the reverse complement.
GAATATTTTAGACCTGTTTTGCATAAAAGGGAGAAGAGAAGCTGGAGTATTGACACATGCTTGGACCCTCTGGAGGTTTGCAGACAGAGACTTTGTGCAGCTTTCTTATCCCCAAATCAAGGGTTTCATTCTTTAAATGTCAGTTTCAAAATTATGAATCTTTTAGAACTACATTTCATTCGTCTATGAGAATTCAGTCTTTGTCTTCAGTGTTGCATTTGTATAGAGAGGAACACTTTTAACTGAAGATTCTAAATGCTGAATAAACTGATTATACTAAGCTTTGTAATATATTTCCATGGATTATGTATGATAGAAATGCACAGCAAAAAAGTTGAAGGAGAGGTCAAACCTTTCCTATTTTTTTTTTTAAATGATCTTTTAGCTTACCCCACATTATATAATTTGAAACTATGAGATGTTCCTCTCAGTTCCCGTTGCCTGGCAGCTAGTCATCCTGCAGACTAACGTTGCTTTTATCCTCTGATGTTTGGTGGACAGTGCGGCTCCACAGGTTGTAACCTAACCCAGCTGTTCACTGGATCTGACGTCTTTTTGTGTGCGCGTGTGCTTGTAGATAATCTTCTGTTTAGTCTTCTCTGTTGCTCAGTGTGACGGTGAACCAGTAATGGGTTCTTCACCTGATCGATGGCCTCAGCTTGGACAGAACCTCCTCACTGGAGTCATTTCATGCCTCACCAACCACCTGCTGACTCCTCATCACCACTGAGGATCATGTGGGCACGTGTGTGTGTGTGTGTGGAATCTCGCTTCATCTTGCTTCCTTTGCTTTTTTATGATGACGTGTGTAAAATATGGTCAGATTTGATGTTATGATGCTGAGCTTGTGCAAAGGTAATTTTTTAAAAATTTGTATTATTTGTTTATTTACTTATTTTATTAGAAAACTATATTACAACCCTGTGCATGTAGCTCAAAAACATGGGTGTTACAATCAAGGGACAGTTTTAAAAAAATGACACTGAGTTGCAATTGAGTTGCATCATGAAAAAAAAAAAAAAGTTATTTGATTTTCGGGATTCACACTTGCCAAAAAACTAATTTCAGGACATCTGTAAATCGTAGTGGTGCCGTGCTGGACTTCCACTTTGACAAAGTAATTCAATCATATTTACACAGGAGCAGCTTCCTCCTTGCTGAACAATGTTCAGCCATATGTCTAAAATGTCATCATTTAATGAAAATCAAGAACTGTCAGATGGAAAGCAATGAAGGAGGTACTAGACTAGTGTTGATGGGTGATCAGTAAAAAAGCTTGATACTTCTATTTTCACGTAAGCAGTGCTAACTTTCAAACACTAACTTCTTAAGCCCTTTTTACACAGATCAAATAACCCTACACGCACCTGCTAAAACCTGACTTTTGAGTGCAGTCGAAAATCATTCAATCGTTCAGTCTTCAGTTCAGCACTTCATAACCATGCATGCATCCATGGCCGAAACGCAAAACCTCCTTTCGGACAAATGCACTCTCCTGAAAAAAACAAATTTAAAACCACATTATTTTTTGGGCCATTTGTTTTTTCCATTTTGCAGATATTTACTTTACTTACCTTTCAATAAGCATATGCATAAACATAACTCCAACACTTACTCCTTGGTCACGGGGGTCTGTCGGAGCCTATCCCGACGCATAGTAGGTACCAGGGTCCACCCTGGACAGGTCACCAGTCCATCACAGGGCCACATACAAAGACAGACAATCATGCACACTAACAATCCCACCTATGGGCAATTTAGTATGATCAATTAACCTGCATGCATGTTTTTGGAGGGAGGAAGCCGGAGTACCCGGAGGAAACCCACACAAACACGGGGAGAACATGCAAACTCAGAACAGAAAGACTCCTGTCCGGGAATTGAACCAGGAACCTTCTTGCTGTGAGGCAACAGTGCTGACCACAGTGCTGCCCTTTTTCACTCAAATAACTACATTTATTTCCTCCTTAAATTTCCCTTAAATGGGGCTTATTATTTTAGGTTTAATATATTTCGTTTAAATTGATTATTCTCTTTATTCTGTATAACTCTGCTTTGCCAACATCAAGATCTAGTTCAACCCATCAATGCCTGTGTGTATCCACTGGCACAGAGCAAAGTAACAGTGTCATGTCTTTTCTCTACTCTTCAATCAAAGCTTGACTGTGAATAATTCATTGTAAATAATGCCACAACTACAAAGGCTTGTTTTAAACAAGTTACTATTATGCACGATATATAGCTTTATGAAAATAAAAAGCATCAGTTTATGAGTTGCAGCCTGTATTGTACAATTTTACACCTAAATGTTACTACTATTATTTTTTTTTTGTATTTTTTGAGCAGGATTGATCAAGTTTTGGCTGAAGCTCTACATGGATTTTGACTAGCACTGCATTACGAGACAAAAGCTCTTTTTAACTAACTTTGAAAACTTCTGACTTGTAAATTGTTGACTGAAGTCACAACCATGCAGCTCTTTGAGCTGCAGCAACAGAAAAAAGACAATGAGGTAACCCAGCCGCATCCGGCTCCAGTTTTTTGGAGAACTGGGCAACCGGTCTCATACACCACCATGTTCCTGCAGGAGAACTGGAGTCATGCATGCATCCCTCTCTTTCACTGTTTGGGTGAAACGACGGGTATAGTCTGGCACTCCTAAAGCAGGAGCCGTTTGTAGAGCTGGTTTTAACTCATGGAACACCTCAACCGCTTCAGGAGAGGAGGAGCCTCTAGTGCAGCGTCACATGGTATGAACATTCCACTATAAGAACATGTGTCTAAAAATGACATCATCGATTTCTTAGGAAGTCGTTGAATGGCTTCCACACATTTAGGCATCTGTGTACTGCAAGAGTGCAGTACCAGGGGTCACCACCAGAGGGTCAAAGCAGCATTATAGATGGTAGTAACCCTGACACAGAAGAGTGAATGTCCAAGGTTCACCCTTAAAATGAACCAAAATCAACGATCAGGCACAGGCACATGAATGCATTTGCAAGGTCCACTACAGAAAACCATTTTGTTGAATTAGGAACCTGTGCCATAGGTGAGTACGGATTAGGCACAGAAGAGGCACATGCCAAAACAGCTTTATTAAACAAGCGCTTGCAATTTTTGGACGAACCTCCACTCTGTCGGTTGGTTTTTATCACATGCTTTTTCGCAGGAAATGTAGGTGTGCGAACAGGAGAATTTGAACATTTCCTGTTGCATCCAAAACAGATCTGTATCTGTATCTGATTGTAACAAAACACAGTCACTGTTAATTGAGAAGAAACCATCCTCCCAAACCTCTACAGAGACAAAGACTAATCAGTATTTGCTCCCAACCAATCACCAAATGATCAAAACAACAAATAAGCCCATTTAAAAATCACACAGTTGTTGAGCTTCTCCCTTGTTTAAAAGTTTGAGGCTTCACTTTCATGTGTGATGTAAACAACTGAAATGCAGAAGATCAGATCACTGAGGTCCCGTTTCTAACGTAAACCTAATAATCTTAACAACATCCTGACATTTCAGAATGTAAAGTAAAGTCTTTTGGACGGGACTTTGCTCTCTTCAGTCTCTCTCTTGGTCATAGACAGCCAGATCCTACTATGTCAACAGATTTGAATAAATGTAATACTTTAGTTAGTCTGAATTTTGCTTAGTCCAGAATCATAATTCAGTCTACAATTTGCCCGTGTGAGTAATTATGTCAGATAATTGTGGCTTTAAGTTTTAAGAGTTTAATGCCGCAATGGCTCAGAAACTCAGAAACAGAAGCTCATTTCAATTCCAGTCAACCTCATTTTAGGTTTATTCTAATGTATTTCAACTCACATTAATGAATTTAAAATGAATTTTACTTCGTAAAATTCCGTTTCCTCTACTAGAACCTAAAACAGTGGTAAAGACTGTGGTTCTCTAACTTTAGTCATGCCCAGGGATTTGCCAGGTCGTAACTCCATGTTGCAGAGACAGGTCAGGTGATCTTGGACGGGTCAGGTGATCTTGGACGGGTCAGGTGATCTTGGCTGCCCTCTACGACACAATCCAAGTCCGAGTGGAGCTGGTGTAGATCTCCATGATCCCCACAGCACTCTTACTACTGCACCCCTGCAACAGCACATCTTCAGTCTGGTGACACATCAACCGTTTCAGTCTCTGAGAAGAAAATGTCTTTTAGACTCTCCAGATCAAAACTCGCTGGACACCTCAGCATCAATGTCCTCCACAGCACAGATCCAAACAGACAAAATTCAGTTCCATCAGGCCCACATTTGATCATCCAGGTGTTTCCACCAGATATGTATTCAGGTCTCTCGGGTGTTTTAGATAGTTGGAGTTTAAACCCGACTCCAGACGTCCAGACACGACTCCAGATAACAACAGTCAGGCTCACGTCCATTCATGTCAGTATGGCTGTCAGTTGGAACCACCCCTACAAGGCAGAGCATCACCACAGCAGATAAAAGACCTCTGGGTATCTGGAATTCCAACCAAAGAGAACAAAAGAAAAAAACAGAATCAATTAAAAAGAAAACAGTATACAAGCAGCACATATGTAGGAGACTGTGATTTAATTTGACTTCACCTGAAGTTTTCAGCATGAACTTAGCTGCCATCAAACTTTATTGCTTTATTTATTTTTTTTATTGTTCATGTTACTTTATTTTTATTCATAGCTCCACAGTTAAATCACAGACCAAAGAATAAGTACATAGTGATAAAGAATAATTATAAACAACTGTGGTCACATTTTAATAAGGATTAATTCACCAACAGTTTTTGTATCTTTCTAGTAGAGTAGTATCTCCAATTGTCCTTTTAGATCATCATTTTCTCTCCTTTCAGCTATGACCAGTTTTCCAAATGATCAATGATAATTTGTTTAACCTGATGACTAAAGTGTAATTTTACAATTGTAGCTTATGCGGGGCAATAAAAATTAGTTAGTAAACATGTACGTATGGAGAAATGAATTCTCTAATCGAACTCTATAAACGTAAAGCTAGTCTCTAAACATAACGTTTTCCCCGTCTGCAGGTCTAAACAAATGCTCATACGATAGATAAACATCTACTAACTTTGACAGAGACAGAGCACCAGAGAGGAGGGAAGGAAAAATATATTGTTTTGTTTAATTTACTTCCACAACTCCGACGTTTCCATCCCAACCGGCCGTAATCATCACTCCAATCATCCTTTAAACCACCTTTTGGTAAAAGGACCTCCAACGGAGGTGCAAATCTCAGCCCATTAAAATGCCTCTGCTGCATCAGGAGGTCAGACTCATGTAGTTGAGTGACAGGCAGCTCGCTGTCACTGATTATAGAAAATAGCCGTCAGTATTAGTCCAGGTTGGTTTCAGCCACGACCTCGATAAAGCCCGTCGAGTCCCTGACTGGGTCCAGCAGTTACCCGAGACTGCTCTTCCACCAGGCAAACTGATGAGTGACTGACATGTCAGTTCTACAAGCATTGATTTTCCAAAGGTTTAGCCTGTACTAATCACGTCAGGAATAAGGTCCAAACAAATGTTGAAATAAACCACACACACAGAGAAAAAGCCTCCAGCAATTTAAGCGCTAAATGCTCAAACCCCCAGTCTCAATGCAAATCACAGAGCTATTTAAACAGTCTTTAAATCTGCTCAACCTTCCGTCCATCAACTCAACCATGAAACAGTTTTTTACCAATAAATAAATGAAACAGTCTCACTCAGAAATCACCAGGGTCTTCAGGACAAGGCATCTCTCACGCCCAGAACGGACATCAGGTCCACATCACCTGAAGTCTACTCGGGGTAAGGTTGGCAGGTAGTCTCCCTTACCGTCCTTTCCGTGATGGATATGATTGCACAGACACAGATTGCACAGATGTCCCTTTGTGGTCACCAAAATGTTGTGGAAAACCGTATTAACGCCTCTGTATAATATGTTGTTTAATTATCCTTTTAAAAGACACGTCTTGACATGTACAGTATGTGTAAGGCAGCAGGTATTAGGGGGTGGCATCATATATCGAAACCTCTTCTCCTTTCGTGTGTGGCGTGAGCGGCTTTTGAAACTGGGGTTTTTTATTATTGAGTTCCTCTACATACGCAGCCCAGGAGATGCAGCGTGCTTTGATTTGAGTAGCGGTAAAGAAACTGGATAAATCTGAAGTGTGCCTGTGATTGATACCAAAGTGCCCACAGCAGCTCTCTGACTGACACATTTTCAAATGTAAGCATGTTATACTTTTTGCATTGAAACTCACTTCAAACAACAAAATATTTGCAATCAAACATTAAAAAAGTCAATTTTTTTCCTCCCAATCCTTGTTAATCGTTAAGTTTTACCTTTAGACTCAGTAGTCAGTACATTTCACAAATGCATACGTACTTCTACTGGCGTGTACTGTTGCAACCTATGAAAGAGGGATGGAACTAATTGGTTTTATAGACTTCTGGCTGCTCGCTTTCAGTCCTACTGTGTGGGTGATGTCTGCAGTCATCAACAAGATTCACTACGGTATATCAGAGATGTGTGATTATCAGAAATTGTTGTCCAACACAGCCTGCAGCAAATAGAGTGTAACTAATTTGCTTAATGCTGCCATGTCTTCCAGGCTTACCCTGGGAGGTAGTTCTGTGACTGAAGCCCTCGGAGTAATGAGGGCGAGCACACTGCTGCTCCCAATGGGAAAGAATTTAAGCAATTTGTTTTAGTGGTTTTACACAAGTTTCAAAAGCCCTTTGAAGACTTACTTTTGATGTAAAAACTGTATTGGACTAGTGGACTAGTGGTACAATTCAATCCAAGTGTTGACCCAGCACATGGACACACCTTCCTCTGTCACATGCACACACTGAGGGCCCTTCAGACTTTGCCTAGAGCCTCAACAGTAGCTTCTTTGTTTAAATGAGTTATATCTTTGTGAGCGAAAGTGTAAAATTACATCTTTCGGACCTTGACTCATTTTGTCCTTGAGAGCATGTGACATAAGTATAAAAACAGATATAAAGGAATGTGAAAGATGGACATTCATAGGGTTAAAAATAAGCTCTACTTGACATTTTGTTAAAAAGTTCCACATGGCACAAGCTTAGTAAGGATTTTATCCCCAAATTGCATGTCTTTGCTAGTCAGCAGTGTCTAATTCACCGTACATTTTTTCCATGGCATCTGGTCTTATCACCTATCAGCACCTCCCGTCTGACTTGATGATTTCTTACAAGACACCTCAAGATGATGGTGCTATTTTTACACGACAGCAGCTGTGGCATTTAAATGGAGAAGGAAATTGTGTGAGTGGTTATTTTGAGAGTTTACACACCAGGCAAGACCATATAAACCAACTTATTTGTGTCGTGCAAAACAGAGACTCATGAGAAAGGAGAAAAAAAAGTGACAGGGGCTTCTTTGACCCCAGTGAAAGTGAGGGAAGCTCAAGTTGCCCGCACTACTAAGTGACACGGCTATTTCAAGAAATGGTTTACAGTTTCGTCTTTGTCATGTCGAAATGCCAATCTCGGGCTTGGTCTGTTAGTCTTTCAAAGACGTTGTGCTAATTCTGAACTGTCTTCCAGACGCCTCTTCATACCTCAAGACTCGTGCGTCGAGAAGTCTCGGTCTGCAACAGAAAGTGGGCGTTTACCGTTATGCTGAGTGACACAGAGATCTCCCTATCTCCCAGTTCTGCTGGTCCAACGTCAGATAGCAGAAGCCCTGTCCATTACCTAATATCTGCCAAGATTTAATGCATCACAGGGCCCCACACAATCTCTAATCACTGGCGTCTTATCTTTCTTTTGAACAGCATTTCCCCTACCATCCTGCATGATTAATTGAAAGCCCAAGGCTTCTTTTCTGTAAGGACAGGCTTTTGCAGACATACCGAAAATGATCAAATGAAACCAAACACAATTTAAGGACCTCCCCTTTTTTCAGTTATGAAGCAAACATGTTTTATGAAAGTTTTATGAAAGTTAATATGCAAGACACCAGCACCAGAGGACACATTCCTCACGAGCATACCAAACAAGCTGAGGGAACTAACAGGCCAAAATAATTAGTCTTCACCAGCGATCACCATGCTCGCTAATCAGCTTAGAGTCAACCGTGAATGCATAAATAGCTTTCAGAGTAGTCCTAAATCCACAGAACATTACAAGTATGTAATTGCCAGATGGATTACAGCAAATATGTAAGTGTTTAGTCATTGCGAACACACTGTAAGGCACAATCCTTCTCCGTAGTCATTCAGACCTTGTGCCAAAGCATAAGTAGGCTTAAATGAAATGAGTTAAAAGGACATGCATTATATTATAGACAGTTCAGCGTCGGATAGTTTAAAGCAGGTAAGTGTTGAAGCCTGTACTATATCATGTGTAAATGTTGAACGTTATACATGTAAATGAATCTACTGAGTAAGAAGGGACAATAATGATTATAACATAGAGCTGCTGTTCAAGGTGATTTATGATAGAATTTGACTTCTTCTGTTCCAATCAGGTTAACACACAAGACCTGTCCTCTCCATTTCTCTCCCACTCCCTGGCTGCGATAGGTGCGAGCTAATGTATTTGCATGATATGCCCGTACTTCGTAAGTGCTTTTCTCGCTGCATATAGATGCAAAGCCGAGATGCGATCTTGTCACATATGTGTGCATGCAATGCATTTTCGGTGTTTTGTTACCTGTGTGTGGATGTAGTTTAAACGGAGTTAGTTGATGTTATGCAAGTGACATCTCAGCCAATTACGCCCTTGTTTACTGGAGCCCTTTGAAGTGTGATTTTTCACAAGAGTGAGTGTGAAATCTCATGGTTTAGAGGAAAGTTGGACCGATGAACCCTGCAACGTCATGTAAACCTGACTCTTTAGAGAAGCACTCACAGTAGTCCAAAAAATGAAAATGAATCAAAGCAGACCATTGGCCAATTCGCACCTGGCATTTAAACACAAGGAAAATACTCTGGGACTCAAAAGGTTAGATCATGTTTCATGGGATTCATCCAGCCATGTTCTTTTAGCTCAATTACTGGCTTTATTCATTGATCTATTATCCAAAATCATAAAATGGGTTCCAATTACGTACAGTATGAAAAATACAAAGTAATAAACAAAAAAATCAAATCAAAACAGCAATTCTGTACATTTTCTAGTGAGGACAGTCAGAACAGGAGTCAGTGCGGTCCGGTCCAGTACCTTCTCCACCTTCATCGATGTTTATTATGGGTTTATGCAGAATGCGGGTTTGCATCATCCAATTGAAAAATGCATGGGCATACTTGGAAAAGATCTGGTCGTGATGGTGTCATATGTTGCTCGAAATTCTTACTGTGAATATTTGATTAATTGGACATTGGGGTTTGAAGAGGTTTATCCAGATATTTTTTCTTTTTTGCAAAATTCGTAAATTCAGTGCTCTCATGTCCTACTGGCAGCTATGGACATCATCACCTGCAGTGACGCTCCAGTTCACTTCAGCAGTTGAGGAGATGGGAGAATACCAAAGACCTCAGCTGTCTGGAACCACTCAATCTGAATGATTACATGTTGGCAAATTAAAAAACTCAATCTCGCAGATATAACTAATTTGCCCTCTCGCACCTCTCTCATTGAGTCTTGAGCACATGGGCCTCGCTTGTTTTGGTCACGCGCACTTGTTCGACGCCATACCACACAGTTCCTGTTGGGATAGAGTGCTTGTCTCATTGTTTTGCTTGAAAAGAAGAAAGGCAAATCCTTCTTCTTTTTGTTGTAATCTTCTGCCAAAGCTCATAAAATGGTATTTACGCCAAACCTTCTGCCATCATGGAAGTGTAAGAGACGTTTGCCAGTGTGACCACATACCACCAGACTCAGTCTCTTTGGCCTAACTGCAAAATAAATGTATTAAAATGATTGTAACTGTTATTATGGCTGCTTTTTAAATTAAATAATTAATTAACTAATTAATTAACATTTCTAATTTGGGCTATTTGGGTATTTATTGGTGCCAGCCCTGATCATCAGTACTTTTTTACACTTTCTCTCATCTGTGCTCCTGTGTGTCTTCCTGTGTTTTATTACACACCTGGATTTGTTTGGATAGTTGTTCCTTACTTGTCTTTCAGTAGATTATTCGTTTTTGCTGAACATAGGGATTCTTAGTAACGTTCATTTTACTTGAAGAAGGCTTTCTGGGTATTTATACGTAATTCTCATCTCCTCCTAATTTTTTTTTTCTGTCTGTCTTTAGAAATTCTTGTTTCTTTCTGATTATATACTGAACATCACTTATTTTTTAGTGTTTTGCCAAAAAAAAAAAAAAAAAGGAAAAATAGGTGCATTGATACAAACTAATCTATAAGAAAAAAATCTGTTGCATTTTTCAAAACAGGCTTCCCTGTATTAAAAGAAGATATCTGCATATATGCACTTGTTTTTGGGTATTTTTCCCTGATCTGTATCACTAGTCGGGATTGTTGCCCTGATACTGTACATCCCAACAGTATCTAAGTCAGTGTATCTGGGCAGACTTCTCCTGTCTACATATTTGGCCTTTAAATTGCCCCAGTGTTATCAAATGTAGGTGTTTATAATTCCTCCTGGGAGCCATTGAGGGATGTGTTTGAAGCTGTGTATGATTTTAATGCCCACTGGGTTGAAAACCATCTTTGGATAGGCTTATGGCTGAGTCACTGCCTCCCTGGGATTCAAGTGTGAAACAGACTGTCTGATGAAAGGATAACTGCAAATTGGAGCTTACTGTCAGTTTATATTTTTAGATGGTAAATTTGTTAACAATCTCCCCACTGTGTCTCTCACTCTCCCATATCTTGTTTCTGTGGTTTGCAGACGTAATGTCCCGCTAGAGACATTGGATAACAATTAGATGAGCGGACTTGTATTTTTGTCCTAAATTATATTTTCTGCTCTTTTATGTTTTGAAGCATCTATTGCCACAGTAACTCCAAACAAGCTGAGAAAGTCCCAAGCAGCTTGAATCAGAATAATCTTTTTTTCTTTTTTATGAGAAGTTGAACATGTATCAGCCTTGTTTTCATCTGTGTTGAGAACAGTGTCGTTATGCTGCAGAGTGTTTAAATAATTCCACTCCTCTGGAAGCTGTATATTTTAACTTGGCGATAGAGTTGTTGTCTAGACATCAGATTTGACCCAGCTGTGTCTGTACACTTAGAAATGTGTGTCTTTATATTTTTGCTTACACACGTTTGCCTCTCCATCTGTGTATCTCGGAGAGTTTCCATGATTATTGTGTGTGTTTCTGATTCTACAGTGCATAACTCTGTCAAATAGGGTCGCATCATGTGCTGATCATCCCCCTCCTCCCCGTCCGTCCTGGAACAAATGTTTCCTCTCTTCCACACTTTATAAGGCCTCTCTGTCTTCAATGTTAATCCGGTTTGGAAAGTTGTCTCTTTGGATGTCTGAACTCTACAAGACTGTTACTGTTTTAAATCAATTCCTGCTAAAGCAATGGTAGCTGTAAGGTAATACATGAGGGAGGCGGATTAAATACTGGCCATGGTGAACAGGTTATGTGTGAGATATTAGTCACTTGGGGTTAGATTGTGTCATAAGAGGAAGGTCTCATGGAAAAAAAGACTGTATTTTTCTAAAGTGGGTCCAACAGAAATATATACGAAACTGCACTATAGCCTGCAATAGGTAACAGAAACATTCGAAAAATTTGAATCCAATTACTCTCATCACTTTAGTGAGGTTTGTTGATATTACTAAATATATTTGATCTACAGTAATAAAAGAGTTAGCAGCTTACAAAACGTCACTAGGCGTTTGTCAGTATGTAGGGCCAGGCTATCTGTAGTAGGTATTACTAGTTTTAGAAACTTTTTTTCAACTTTTCATGGTGGAAAGAACGTCCCCAGCTTAACTTCCATGGGATGTTTCTGGAAGCTTCTGGAAAGTTTCAGTTCACGGTTCCCTATATTTCCATCACCTTTTCATGATGAAGGAGAAAAAAAAATCTTCAGTGTAAACTACAAAGTGATGGATCTTGCATAAAACTAAAGACCTCATTGTACTATGACACTTTTTAGATATGAGGCAAAGTTTAGTAACCCAATTACAGCATTGTAGCTCTCTGGGCTTCCCAACCCCCCCCCACTGCTGCCTTTTATCTTCAACTCAGCTTGTTCTTTGCATGGAGAAAAAAAAAGAAGAAAAAAACACAAACTGCATCACCCAGAGCACAATTTCAAAGAATTGGTTGATTCTCATTGATATTCTAAACTTGCCTGTCCGCCCCTGAGGCAACCCCGTCTCCTTTAAACAATACAGGATAACCAGCAATGCTTCTTTTCTTGCCGATCTAAGCAAAATGTTTGGCGCAGATAACCATAGAGTGAGGAGTTCCTAGAGGACATGCCGAGGAGGAGGGAACATTTATTGTCATCTTTCTTTTATTTCTATTTCCATATGAGAAGAAGTTCATCAAGAGACACATTCCTTAAATTGCTGGACTTTTTAGGCTCCTCTGCATAAACCCTTTCATTTAAAAAAAATGTTTTTTCAAAGTTCATAACGTTTTCCCACGCTCCATGCTAGTTTGTCAGAAGGACCAGATGTTGTAATGACAGTCAGCACCTGCATTAAAATGACTACACATTCAGTACGTAGCTCCCTGAGTAAGTGGGCTCAACCCGCTTTTCTTTATGCCAGAATATTTGTTGCCATCAGCTAAGCTTGTAACACTCCGAGGTGGCACGTAAAAGCAGTTCTCCTTAAACATTGTCCTTTATTTCCCTTCCATTCCGGCACCTTTTTGACCAGGTCCAAAGCTAAAGCTGTCTTTCTAGGACTATCCCCAAGATGTTGCTACGACTTCAACCAAGGTCACCCATTAATTTTCCAGGCTATGACAGTTCTGTGGTACAGATGTGGGTCAAAGCTCTCAGGGTGTTGCCGAACTGTCTTTTTTTTCCCTAAATGACCCACCGCTAAGGGCTATAGGAGAGACAGGAAAGGGTGGGGGTGGTAAAGTTATTTTACATTTATGGGCTCTATTTCTTTTGAGACGTCTCGATGGAATTCCAGTTTAATTTTAGAGTCTCGTGCTTTTTGCCAATATTATGAGGCGAAAGGAATCTGCAATGATCCTTCATTGATTCTGCAGTGCCATATGGAGGCCCGTTAAATTGATCACGATGGCTGCAGGAGTGACAGCATGCAAGTACACAAGTAGATTTAATCTTTGTCACTGCTGGTCCCTCAGGTCTGTACTTCACGATGGGTGATGGGTGGACATGTTCTACTAAGATTGATTGTTTTTCTTATTATTTTAATGTTTAGCACACAGATGGGTAGACAATCATGGCTTCATTAGGTGTGTCCCAACATGGGACTAATGTTCAAAGGACTTGTCGAACATCCAAGCAGAGATCGACCATTTATACCACATGTTATAGTCCAGAAGGTTCTGTGTGTGCTTAATATATTGTACTGATGGTTCCCATCGGACGGATTCATGCGGAGTTGAACATTCCAGCCAAGATATCTTTATTCTTTCTTTCTTCAGAGTGCTGAATGGTGATAACGTTGGCCATCAAATCACATACTGTCCTGGTTGTATTCCCATTCTCTCACTCGTAATGAACTGCACAATAATCAACACAGACTGTGTCTTACCCAGCCTGTGTCCTCTCCTGCTATGGATCCTGTTCTTTGTTTTACTGTATATTCTCACTGCTGTGAGAACTCATTCATTCATTTTTCACCATCATCCGCCTTCAGTCCCGAGTAATCGGAAGGTGAGCTTATAAATGAGCGTTCAGAGGTCCCAGGGCTACACAATGTATGTCATGAAAAATAATTATGTGAATGAAACATATAATGATATTTGTGATGTAAAATGCATGCATTTCTCACTCTTCCCTCATAAGAAATATCAAACCGAGACATTTTCAGTTCTGCTGAAATGGAGAACACACACTAGTATTTGACCATCTTTTTGAAAATGTACTTTTAACAGTTTTGCATTGCATAAAAAGTCTCAGAATCGTTTCGCACACAGACTTCAAGACTTCAAATAAGAAAAGGGACTTTTTTGGGTGTTATTTTATATGTCAGACATTAAAGGGTTAACTCATGACTGCATCCTGGTCTAATGAGGTCATATCACTATTATAAAATGCAATAATGCTCTTTTGAGGTCGTTGATCTAAATATGTTATGCAAAAATACATATCATTACTTTATCGTGAAAATCCACATGCACCTACTGTACAGGCATGTGCTAGAAAGATGTAGTGAAATAGACAAGTCAGTGCAGCTACTGAGGCAGACATAAATATCCGAAAAAGAAAAAAAAGGAGCAAAGACTCATTTTTAATAGGTCTGAAAATCCTCTAGAGGAATTTGGAGTAAGCGCACATAAAGCTTCAACTCAAGACGGACAGCTTTGTTCTAGTTTCCTAGCAGCCCTGTATGAGCACGAGTTCATGCACACATATGCAGAAGTTAGTCTCACCCCTCAAGAGGGACAGGAACTTCTTGAGACCTTTTTTTTCGTTCGTCCTTCAATGGCCAGGGCAAAGGAAAGAAATGAGGTTGTATTTGTGAAATGCATTAAGACATCTTTTGCAACACAGAGAACTTATTTTTTAAGGATATATCCATCCGCTCATCCCTGGATCTTGCGTGTGCATTCACTGTGCCAGATCAGTGTTGCATGACATAAAATATTGCAGTTTTAATCTGTTTTTATCTATATGTTATAAGGCTGAAGCAAGAAACAATATATCATCCTTACAGTCTCTTTACCCTCATATACTCCCGGTGTTAAATGCAGTGTAAAGTAACATCGACACAGAAATAAATGAGATTAAACTGCATTATTTATTCCATCTCTCTATATCTCTTCATTATAGGTTTTTTTTTAATTTATATTTTTTTATCTATCTCTGACAGTATTTCACTTTAGGATACAGTTGCGTGAAATTCCAACTTTAATAATTTGTGTGTTAGTGGAATCTACTCTGCCATTTCAGTTTATGTAACCAGTAGCAATCTCCCTGATGTCATGTCATATCAGGTCAGATTTTAATTTATTTGTACGTATGTATGTATGCATTTAAAAATACAAGCTTTTCAGCAGCACTCAGGCCATAACGGTATCTCTGAACATGTGATCATGATGGTACAGTTGTTTCTTTGCAATTAGTGTGCAAACTTCTTTTGCAGCAGCACCTGCAAAATGAAGACCCTGTGATATAGCACTAAATGTTTGTATTAAATCATTGGTTCTCCTGCTCATGTGTTTTCTGAAAACACAGCCAGGTGAGGTAGAAACTAGCCACTCTATGGGTTCTAATGATTTTACATTTTTACCAGGTCTTAATCTTAGATGAATGCAATCACAGATGAAGAGTAGACTGTCATGAGGGCTGATGAAGGGTACACACCTACGCACACGTAAAAAAAAACAACAAAAAAAACCCCTTGATTACAGATTAAAATCTTTTGGGTCCTACCAACTTGGTATTAACCATTAACATATGTGCAAACAAGGGCAAAAAAATAAATAAATAAATAAATCACAGATGAAGAGCATCAAATATTCCATTTCTCTATGACATTATTTAACAAAAACTGAGACAAACTGCAGAAACAGTGTGTGAAAAAGTTTCACAATTTATTATTGTTTCCATGGGACTGAAGATTGTAAATTGAGGCTAGGTGTTGTTGATATACCTGTTTAATTGATCGACTCCCTGCATGAAAGCAGGCATTTTGCCCCTTTTGGTGCATTCAAGTGTGTAACATAATAGCAAGAAAGATGACATCAGCAATGAGTGTCGAAAAGCAAAATATTGTTGCCTTCAATTCTGATAAGGCTTGTTTGGCCATTTCCAGCAAAAAAAAGAAAAACAAAAAAAAAGGAAATCTTTGATCACAAGTCATTCAAGAAAGTTGCCAACCATTCAGAATTTACATGGATTTTTG
The DNA here is from genome assembly GCA_014839995.1 of Xenentodon cancila. Lineage (NCBI taxonomy): Eukaryota > Metazoa > Chordata > Actinopteri > Beloniformes > Belonidae > Xenentodon > Xenentodon cancila. The sequence goes on along the minus strand of CM026201.1, from coordinate 9,617,816 downwards.
TTGTAAGAATAAGGAATGGAGCAGCATAGGAGCCAGAACAAAAGTGTTTGTTTTCATGTTAAAATCTCAATTTTAGTTTCATACGAATCTGTAGTGGCTGTTATGTTGTGTCCATGCTACTGGCAAAAAACTAACAAAGTAACTTTGGATCCTGGTTGTCTCCTGCGACAACTTAATGACGCTTATGGCACTGTGTCACACATTGACAATAATTAATAATTAACAGAGCTACAGTGGACATTATGGGGGAGGGGGGATTAAGAGACTCAAGATAGCAATGATGGAACAGACAACGAGAGCATGACTGTGAGCGACCAGTCAAGAGTCATCACGAGTGGGACTTAACCTGCCTATAGGGGGACCCACTGAGATAAAAATGACAAGAGACCACTTGTGCAGCATTAGTCATCCAGTGCTCACCTGAATGAACGTGTGTTACTCTGAGCTCAGGTTTAGTGTTATGAGGGAACCTCACTGGGGTTTTTATTTTTAATAATAGTTTATTTATTCATCCATTTTCTTTCTCTGAAATGTAAAACCAGTCATCCTTGTCACATGACTGGTTGCGTATGTTTTGGTAGGTAGTGGGGAAGGCTGGGAAGGGTCAACACAATTTGCACGTGGATTGAGCATGAACTTCCATATGTGTGCGCTTTTACGCAACACTATATTCATGTATGTTATCGTGGGGAACTTTGGCCTGTCCATGTGTGTATTTCCTCCCACATGGTCCAGGTGGTGCAAGAAGGCATCCCTTCTGGCTTCCACCGCAAATGTGTATACACTCCAAAGCTTCCTCCACCGGATGACTGCACGTTTCTACGGATGATTAGATTACGTAAGAAAACACAGCAGATCCCTGATAGTTGGTAAACCCAGATTACGCAGGATTATCATTCCTCTTGCTCCGCCTCTATTCTCCCTCTCTGTAGCTCTGTGTGTGTACATGTGTGTGTCAGAGCACAGGAAAAGTGGACGAGGGGGAAAGAAGCATGATGACGGGAGGGAAAGGGGTGAGGCGCGCGTGGTGAGGTGGGAGGTGAATGATGCTGCAAACACCAGAGCCAGATGGGACAGAACCCCTAAGCAGCTTAGAGTCACAGTAATCATGCGGGCTAAGTTGCCATCAATGGTGTACATGTATGTGTGTGTGTGTGTTTGTGTGAATGCATGTACGTGTGTGTTTATCCGAGTTTGATACATTAAATGTACAGCACTCAGTCAAATGCTAGTGCACAAATGCTGAGGTCAGAGATTGTCTGTCCATCCAGTTTCTATACCTCCGTCATCCTGTTCATCCTGGTCGGTGGATGAACGTGAGAACGAAGAGAGGAGTTGTAGCAAACCTTCGCATGTGAAATCAGAGAAGACACAGAGAGTGTGGGAAGCTGAGCAGGAGGTGTATTAGCAGCTGAAGGACAGACAAAAGAGATGAGCATGTCAGAAAACTGGTTTCACTTTGTCCCGGTCCTGATGAGATGTTTCAGAAACAGTGGAGTGGGAAATTACTCCGTGTATGTGCTGCTATGAAGACGTCTGCCTCAGGGGAGGAGGGATCAATGGTGCTCAGTGACCAGCAAGGAACTTTTATACAAAATTGATCATGTGGGGTCAAAACACCAACATCATTATTCATTTATTAAAATAATGTTGAGAGGTTTTATAACATGAACCTTTATGATGCATAGACATATTTATATATTTTTATATAAAGGCATCTTAAATGTATTAACTTAGGCTTTATCGAGCTTTGATGATGCAGCCAGCAGATGCTGATGTATCAAAATTTCTATCAATGTTGATTTTTAAATTTTAGGTACATGCATATAGCATGTTCATAATGAGTTGGACGGATAACATGTATTGGTAACGTGTACAGAACAATTCAATAACATACAGGTGACTTATATCAGCAGCTTTGTGTCTTGCCAGCATTCACAACTTATGCCGACGGTACTCCGAAGTCCCATATCGTGTTGCAATGGGTCACTGATGATCACCTGTCACAGCCTTTAAAAGTGCTGCTGCTCGAAGCTGCACTAAACATCACAGAAGCCCTCGTGTCATCAACAAAACATCAACGAATGCTGCCAAGAAGTCTCCTGGCCGTGACCATGTGCGCGGACATAGACACAAGTAGTATCCATCATGACCCCCACCTTCACCCTCACTTTTCACCCATATGATGCAGGTTCCAACGTCTCCTAGGCATCGTCAGAAGCATCAGTGACTGTGTCCGTAGCCTCCACCCCACCACAGCCAACACACTTCCACAATAAGCTGGTCATACGTGCTAAACTGCTGTTGCCAACCAATCCATAGCCTCGCCTAGTTCCTGATCTTCCATTCAGCCCATCTTCTCCCGGCTCCAGTGGCGTGCCAATCGAGCCGTGATACAATCACACATGTTACACACAGGTTCAAAGCATGTTCCTTATAGCTTAGAATGAAGCTCTGGGGAGGTTAGAGATTATCGTGGCAAATTTCAACGGATTGAGTAACTTGTATGAATGTGTGTCAACAATTGCATAACTTACGACCGGTGTTTGCGGGTATGAGCCACAAGTGGGCTTACGTCAAAAAAATACACATACACAAACCTTCTCAGCGGCCTCGTTGTACTACAACGTATGCCTCATCGTGCTGTTAACTTACGCAAAGCCTACTCATAACATACATTTGAGGTATGCCAGCCTATTTGCCAAATGCGCTGGCTGAATGGTGAAGCCGTGACTGATTATTCAGTAGCGAAGCAGCAACGCGTCACAATGGGAAGTTATCACTGATTCATTCATTCGTGTTTTTGACATTCAGCGCCGTTATGCCACAGCAAGAAGTGTTCTGGGCGGCTCTCTGACCTGCCCACAAGCTTTGTGTGCATGTGTGCTTCTGGTTGAGTTCAAAGCTGCGGTATTGATTTCATTGGATTAATAGTGTTGATTGCTCTGGCAGAACTATGATGACAGTCATCATTAAATGATGGATGGGTTACAAATCTTTTTCCACTGGGTGCAAATTTCATTTTTGGCAAACAAGTCCAAAAGAATCAGTCATCGTTAATCATTAATCAGGTTTATTCAGAATCCGATGCAGTTTGAACCTATAACTCTCACCTCACTTTGCGACGTTCTCAGTGTCCCCGTCTGTGTAAATCTTTTCCTTCTGTCTCGGTTTCTTCCCATCAGAGATGAGTGGGATGACATCTAGCCCCACTTGTGACTTACTTAATATTCCACTTGGCTTTTGATGGAATTAATTAGTATGTAAATGATACTGTGATGGGGAAGTTTCACGCTGCCTCGACATGAAATTTCACAGTGATACCACCCGCGCTACCCCCTGATGTCTGAGCCAGTCCAGGTCGCGGCGACGAGAGAAACAACAATAGGGAGCTATTATTTCCTCTGAGGACATTTGAAACCGTAGAAACAGAGACGAAGGGCATTAATGGATGAATGGATTTAGTCAATGATCTCATCAATATGTGTCTTAATTCTTCTTTTTGCAATTTGTACTTTACAACAGTAGGACCATTTGGTCATGATTCGTGGTTCTCCAGGGAGCTTGAACAGTGATGCACATTTTTTACAATGCTGTACAAAACGATTGGTTGCTTCAGTTCAGTTCAAATCAATAATACATTATTAATCCTCCAAGGGACATTATATAACACATATATGACACATCCTTATTTAAACTAATAATACGAATAAAAATAAAATGCTGCTTTTGTGTGGATTTGGTGCCATTCTGACGACAAACACCACTTTACTTGATCCAACTAATTAGACACATCCACAATTATCAACACACCTCTAATCTTATCAGACAATCAACAAACACAGTTTTGTTGGTAAAACACAAATAAAAATTAAACAAAAACAAAAGTGCATCTGAAAAAAAAAAAAATGTTGAACCAGCTTAAGTGAACTGCTTCATCTGCTAACGAGCAAATGAATTGCATTTATCCAAGTTAAGTTACCAATCTTCTTCAAAATTAATTACGAGAAGTGACTTTGTTTTAACTGTAAATTAACAATACGCTCTTAATAGAAAGAGGAAGGAAATTAAATCCAAATCCATTTCTAAGCCTTAACTTGATTAGACTGGATATATGTATACGTATGTCCAGGTTACCAAAGGAACAACACTACATTTAAAGTTAATTATACAGAATATGCGTGCACATATGCTTCACAAAAACAGATGTATGACCCTCACACGTACCCAGATGTTTCTCAGAGAGATGACTTTACCTGTTAAAATGCCAGGCAAGTGTAATTTAAAATGTTCTTTGTCTTACAGATTTTATCTGCTGTCTTTACAATCTTACTGTATAAATGTGCTGTAATATTTTGTAATCAATTGTAGTCATGTCTCCTTATAAAGAAGTTCTTTTGGAAAGTTTTTTTTTTGTTTTAACTCTTCCATTGTCATGCAGAATAATATATGAGTTATATGAAGTCTTTTTATAGTGGATGGTGGGCTTCGAATGTGCCTGTGTTAACATCTCCTCAGTCACTCCGGCTTCCTCCCACAGTCCGAAAACATGCATGTTAGGTTGATTGGTTATTATAAAGTGCCTGTAGGTGTGAGTATGAGCGTGCACGGTTGTTTGTCTCTATATGTGGCCCTGTGATAGACTGGCGACCTGTCCAGGGTGTACCCCTGCCTCTCCCCTGTAATGAGCCGGTATAGGCTCCGGCAGACCCCCGTGACCCTGCAAAGGATAAACCAGGTATGGAAAATGGATGGGTGGATGTAAATGTAAATGTAATTCCTCGGAGGCAGAAGTGTCAGTGGGGGTCAGGTCTGAGTAAATGATGTCACGGGTAGAGATGTTGCTTAGCTCATTTCCATAATGCTATCTGCACAAATATACAAAAAACTTAGAATAACCACTATGATCCTATTGTGATCTCTGGTTTGTGAAAACAAATGTAGAAAAAAAAAGATGATGGATTTCGGCACTGTGCAAGTGTGTATATGTGTTTTGTTTTAGCAGAATATATCCGGAACCTGAAGGACAGTCTCCTTTTTCTGTTCTTGCATTATGGAGTTGTACTACTTTTCTGACTGCGCTGTGAGTGGGGAACCATGCAGGGCAACCACAAAGGCACTGACAGAGTATCTCTGTTCTCACCTTCATATGTTTGGCCCTTGCTCTCCTCTCTACTGCTTGCAACATGTCAGCGTGCCGTCTTCATCCAGTCTTCCTGTCTCCTACAGCCCTTTCTGCAGCTTCCCTTCTCACTCATTCATAAGTCATCATTTTATTTCCTCTTTTTTCTTGCAGGGACCTTGTTTAGGGAATATTAATATACTCAAAAATGTCCCCGTTATTGTCTACTCTGTTAAATGGTATTAATGCCGCTATTTACATCAGTTGACAAACACTATAAACAATCCTTCTAACACCTGACCGTTTGAAAGATAAATTGCTTTAAGGAATAGGAAAAAATGCAAAGAGGCTATAATGATAAAAAACTATTTACAGAACATCCTTGACTCAAATGCCACAAATATGCTTATCCAATGGGCAGAAAGTGAGAGAGAAGAATTCATTTATACACCTCTTGGTTGTTGTTACAACCATTAAAAGTCATATACAGTTGATCCACTATAAATATCTGCCAGCAACTTTACTCCACGCTTTTTAAATTAATGATACCCTTTAAATTGACAGAATCTAGGAGGAAATATTCATTGCAGTAGTTGTTTATTAGGAAATCCTCCAAAGTTAAGGAAACAGTTCTGTCGTTCCCCAATGCCGTGCAGCAATTCACTGGATAGAAACCACCCAGTCATTATTGCACTGGGTGATTGTGTTGTTGATGGTGCTGAAGACGTAATGCCTGCAACATTTGGTAACATCTGAGAAGGATTGCTCTTTGGTTTAATTCAGGACCGTGTGCTGAGTACTCACTCACTCTGGAAAGACTAAGTCTAATAATGTTTAAAGAAGCTTGTTGCAAAACCAGAACTGTTCATTGTTCAACATTAATCCAGGAAAACAAGAATTACTTTAGGTTTCTTTTTTCTTTCTCTTTGAAGTTTATAATTACCTTTTATTATCTTTTTTTGTGAAACAGTGCTGAACAAATAAATTGAACTGAAGTGAAATGAATCACTGTATTTTATGAGGCGGTATCACCGTCCTTCATGTTTAGAGGTCTAACATGCCATCCTCTGCTTCACAGCTTTCACTTTGCCATTGATTTCTACTATTTTCCCCATGTTAGTCGGCCTGCTCATCCCAGACATCATACATCACCCTGCATTAACACTTCACCTTTTATAAAGGTCCCTTTATATCATCATATCCACTACATACACCCCTGCCTTTATGCCTCTCTCAACTATGATCTCAGACTGATGCATATGTGGATTGCCACTACTTATATATATATACTATATATACTATACTATATATATATATATATATATATATATATATATATATATATATATATATATATATATATATATATATATATATATATATATATATGTTTTTGAAGCTATTCTTTATCACTTGAGCATCTGTCTTTCCTGAATGCTCCTTTTTCAACTGGGCGTAGATTTGTAACTCAGTCAAGATGTCACTTTGATGCTTTGGAAACCCTGCTCCTCTCTTTTGACACTGCTTAGATAGAGGTATGAGAGTCTTCTAATATCTTTTGGATGTCTTGTGTGTTCGCTGTTCTCTCCAGGGCTCTTTGAGACAGGAATAGACTGATGAAGTGTGTGACTGCCTCCACAGTAATTACGTGATGAATGCGTTCATTCTGTGTGCGTAGCCCCAAGCGGTGAATAGCTCAAGTGATTATTGAGGGGAGTGATCTCTCTATGTGTGCGCATTAAACAAAGAGTCTCAAAGAAAGAAGGCAGCATGTATCCTGTTACCTCTCCTTAACTTTACCGGGCTCCTGAAACCGATGACTCCATTGTGATACGGTACACTTCAGTTTCACATCCCATGCACTGTGTGATCGTTCAGCCTCAAATATGCAACTCAAACATTCGAGCATTCGAATATTCTTTCAATTTTATTATTGTTTTTCTGGATCTGTTTTTAATTGGTTCACAAACAACCCAACTGCAAATAAAATGTGTCATGAGTTGTAACTTTTACTGCCCTGTTAAAATGTGGAAATGAAAAAACTAAGTAGACAACACTTTTACTCGCCAATGGAGTTCACTTTTGTAAAAACATCATTTTAAAGACCTCAGCTGTGTGGAAGTACTATAAATTGAGCAATGAAAGAACAAATGCAGTCTGCCAAATATGTAGTTGAAATTTGGCCGAACACAGTGGCAGAAAAGCCATGAAAAATCGCTACACAGAGCATCACCGTCAGCTGTGACGGTACAAACAAGCAACTGGCTGCAAGCACAGTCAATGCAGCTGCTATATAAATAGTTGCATTAAACACTCATTAACATTACACGTGACATATACTACACTCTTGTTGGGTTGAGCCTGAACAAGTTAAAATAATACTGCATGAAATTGCAAGTAATTCAGGGGAGCGATAACAATGTTTTGTGCTATTTGCATTCCGCATGACAAGAATTCGTGAATAAATTAAGATTCTGAAAGAAAAAAAACTGCACACAGAAAAAATACAGAGACAACATAAAGGAACAATCATCTCAATTTGTTTTTACTGACAAAAAAAAAAAAGTGATGAGCTTGGTGATATTCACTGCTTTGTTGAGGAGCTCAAATTGTACCGTTTTGCCTCATTTCAGTTTTTGAAGAACTGTGGCAATGGCTAGATCCAAGCTCGCAGAAGCAGGAGAGCATTTTCAGAGAGCAGGTTGAGGCAGAGCAGTGACTAGCTGTATGTCTGAGGTAGAATCATAATGTTCTTTTTCATATTTAAAAGCCCTACGTAAACAGCTGCAGTGCATCTTTGGTTCCTTTATTCATTCAAGTGATCATGTTATTTATATGATGATGTCCAGATTGGTGATTGGTCAAATGTGTTGCTGTTGGAAGTAAAACTTTTGACCTGCGTTCAAGAAAAATGAAACAACATTTTGCCCGGTGAAATAAAAAGCCGACATTGATTTGATATAGGTGCAAAACAAATGATCTGCACACAACTTAATAAAACAAACTAAAAAAAGAGAATGGGTCCGGTGTGTCCAAGATGGTACTTTTTCTCTGTGTTTGCAGTAAAAAGTTGAAGCAGCTATCAGCATTTTAAATCCCCATCAACCAGATGTTAAGCTCCATTAATAATACCTCAGTTTTTTTCTGTCCAGCTCATATGGATTTCTCTTTCAAAGATAAAATATGATATAAGAGTCAGAGAGTGCCAGAGAGTGCCAGAGAGTGCCAGAGAGTGCCAGAGCGCTGGAGAGAAAGGAGCCACTGAATAAGGATCATTTACAACAGGTCCCATGTTTGGATCTACATTGCATCCAGCCTCCAAAGAGAACAACTATAGCTATATATATTTAAAAAGAGAGACAAACGAGCAGATAGCATGCTTCAGTTGTTTTCTCTGGCCTCGTTGTGCAGCTGGAACATCTTTTCTCTTGAATGTTAAATGGTGCAGGGCAGGGCTACCACCAGTTGCACTGCTGTCATGTCCAGCGTTGAGTCCTCCCTTATAGGTTTTTATATAAATGTTTATATATATATATATTTAAACATTATTGTGCCAAACCTCGGTTCTGTTAGAGTAAAGCCTGTTTTCTGCTTCAACGCCGTCATGTTCCTTTCAAAGTTCTGCGTTGCGGTCTATGTGTCGCCAAGTGCTGCGAACCAATTCACCATCAAAAGGCTGGAGGGTGTCAAGATTCAAAATAATCCGTCATGAAATCAAAGGAAGCTCGTTTGGTTGAATGTTTTACCTCTGTACGACAGAGGATGATTTTGGGGTTAGAGCTGAGCGATGTGGAACAGCAAGTGGTTCTACTGCAAATTTTGCATGGTAAACGAAAGAGAAGTCGGGCATGGAGGTGGGTCTGTACGCCTTTTCAACAAGTCTAGCAGAAGAAGCAAAGTGGAAAAGCAAACCACTGGAAATGATGCAGTGCAGTAGATCAACCACTCCCCTGGCAGGTCGCGTTTCGTAGATGGATGTTCGAAAATTATGGAGGTGTATGTTGGGCAGCTCAGAGGCTCTGCAGAGGGGGGCTCAGTTCACGTAAACGACACTGATGTAGTAAAAAAACAAAGGTCTGCTTGGGAGATCATGATACGTTCACTCACGTCTCAGGCGGCGTGTAAACACGACTCGCATGACTGCTGTTATCGACACGTGCACAGTTGGCTCGTCTATATGGCAGTTCACCACCTGTCAGTCAGGCCTTGAGGAGTCTCAGCAGGCCTTCACACTCAAAAAGACTTGACAAAAAAGAAAAAAGGTAAATATGGTTGCGCTTATCAAGCAACGTACCCCTCAGTCCTTCCCACACACAGGTTCACGGCTAAAGCGCGTGCTTGTGACCGGCGTCTCGACGGCCGACGTGGACGTATTGATTTCCTTGCCCCATGCAGCAGAGGAGAAGAAAAAGGAATAAAGAAGATCAATGCACACTCCATATATCATACTTGAAATAAGTAAAAAACCCATTTTCATTTTGTATCCTGATGGAGGTTGCTGGTGAAGTACAGGTAATAATCATGTTTAATAAAAGCAAGAAGAGGCACTAGAATAGAAACTACTGCAGAAAATAAGCGAACAGACGAGAAACTTCCCAACCAGACACGCAGTGAATTTTTCAAACTAAGTTTAAAATGTTCAAAGATGAGTGGAGATATAGAAGAGGGGGAGGAGGACAGGAGGAGTAATGACTTGTACAGCAGCGTTTGATGTCTCTGATACTGTACATCACACTCACAAAGATGCACATGTCAGATGAAGCCAGATAGAAACGTGCACGCGCTGGCCTTTGAAATGTTAAAAAGCAAGAGTGGCTTAGTGAACTGTTTTCTGACGTTCAATACAGTGTGCATGTGTGGCCATTCACGAGGTATTTTTATTATTGTTTTTTTCCTCAACTTTTCCTTCTCAAATATAAGTTTCAATCCTCCATGTGATTTGTACTCTGATGTGTGTGTGTGTGTCTTCTGTTTTTGAAATCGCTGCACTCAAGGATGCCGTTTCAACAGATGTTCAGCAGTTGATTTTTTCCATCAGTCCTCAGATGCGTATTGAACTCAGGGTTACGTTACTGTTATAATCGCCGGAGGTGACAATTTGGTGTAAATCACAGTGAAAAGCAAAAAAAAAAACCCCAAAAAACCTCAAGTTTGCTCGTCCTGCCATTTACCTCTCCAGTCAAACAAAGACTGCAGCTAATATTAGCTCGGCTGTTATGTAATCAGTGTTTGACCTGGGCTCGGTGTGAACCGAGGAGCGTCGTCGTGTCAGGGTGTTTAAAACGTTAGTGTTTGGACGAGGAGAGGATGTGTCCGCTCAGCTGGATGGGCGGCACGTGCGGCTCCTCACTCATCAGCTGTTCCTCCTGTCTCCTGCTGTCCTTCCCCTGCGCTGTCTCTCACGCGTCTTTTCTCTCCATAATAGACGCACTCGTTTTCCCTCATTTTCTCATTTAAAACTGTTTGTGGAGGAGGAGTCTGAGGCTGCTTTTTTTTTTTTTTTTTTTTGTGCCAGCCATATGGCAATGCCAGAGGCGTCCGGAGCAGATGTGCTTAGCACTGGGGCTCTGCTCTATCAAGCACACGCACGCACGCACGCACGCACGCACACACACACGCACGCACACACACACACATACACACACACACACGCACACAGGCTTATGAGGGGCCTGTTACTGAGGAAGAGGTCACTGACTAACAACAGTGTTATAACGATTCAAGGATCTGTAGACATTTCAGCCCGTGAATGAACTCACTCCAACTCACTTTACTGCATCAGGAACCATCATTCATCATCAGCTGACGTAACTATTGTCCAGTATTACAATACAGGCTTGCAGTCAAAAGCCTCACATTAACATTTCCAGCGGTGGCATTGGACTCTGGGCTCAGAGGCATCTGGGATGAACCATCGCACAGTGAAAATGTACATTGTGTTCGGACAAATCAGCACTCACAATGTTTTTTTTTATGGAAGAAACTGGTACAAAGTGCGCTGGAATAAAAACAAAAAGGACCATTGAGATTGGTAAATGACAAGCCTGCTATGGAGTTTTATTTGTGCTTTTGGAAAATAATTAATTTATACTTGACTGCAACGTTAATACTGAAAGGTATACTGAGATTTTAGAGCAACATGCTGCCTCCAAGATGCCCTTTTCCAGAGATTTCTTTGAATCATTGATCATATCATTGTGAAACCACATTCTGCACACATTACAGAGGTAGGAAGAAGGGCGTTTGGGTACTGGACCGGCCTGCCTGTGTCCATTTCAGAACGTGTGGAGACTATTCGAACAAAAAAAACACACTTACATACTTATTTCTCAGGAACAAACCAAAAACAAAACAACTGAAACTCATCATTACAGCGGTAAAAGCTTTACTTTCTCAACTTTTATGTAGAAAGTGTGAAAGGTGAAGAGAGTGTCTTAAAATGCAATAAAATATAATCAAAATGAGGTTAATGAGAAAAGAAAAAGAATAAATATTTTGTAGCTATACTGAAATACACAAATAAATAAAAGTCAGCAAATGTAAGAATCCCTTTTTTTATTTGGTTTTGCATTTTTCATATCATCCCAACGTTTTATGATTAGAGTTTGTCCATAAACCTGTTTGAGGCTCGACAAGTGCACATTAACCAATCAGATTGTTGGAAATTTTCCTTTCACTCATCAAAGTTTGTTGCTTTTGACTTCCAGGCTTCTTCTGCTGCCTGAGAAAAAGCCTTCAGTGCCCGAAGACTGCGCACTCAGCATGTTTGTGCAGATTTTTTTTTTCTTTCAGAACCCCCCTTTTCTTGCTGAATCGTAGAAGAGCGATGGAGGCTTGTGCATCTCTGTGTGCATGCATGTGTTTCAGTGCAGAAAAGTTTCCACTGAATGTAATGGGATGTAAATTTGACCAGTGTGCAGAATGAGAACGTAGGCTCGTTCCCAGGGTGTGCTGAGCCAGCGTTTGACCTACATCAAACATCCAAAAGTGGAATAAGTAAGGAAGCATTGCCATGCTGGTCAACACTTTGGCGCGAGCGTGCGTCAAAGAGGCTGGACGAAAAAAAGTTGTAAACTCTCCACACAAGAGAGTTTTGACTTTTTCCTAATGATCACATTAACTGTGCCTTAGTTTATAATTTTCATCTACAACAAGTTGATCAGAAATGGTTGGAGACAGAGAGAAATAGGAACGATGTTCAACATGTTATATTACTAAACTGATGTTTGAGCGTAACATAATACACAACATTAACTTTCAGTAGCATAGGTTATAAATTATGAAGGGTAAAATGATCACATCTTTACAAGTACAATTGTGTTTTGATGGAAAAACAAATTGAACATGAGGATGCTAAGCCCTGCTATTATTAGAAATGCTTATGTACAGCCAGTCGCCGAATGACATAATGTAATATCATCTGAATTCTCATATGAGCTGACCCTTATATAGAGATTTGCAACAGCTGAATGCCAAACAACATATCTCGGGGCACTATTCTTCTTTGGGACTGATTTTTGTAAAAATAACAAATGAAAAATGTGTGTTTTAAAAGAGTTTGTGTTGACGGAGATCTGCCGCTGGAGTAATCCTGGCACGACGCATCCGAACTGTAAATGGGGTCAGTGAATGGGACTGGGTACAAACAAGGTCTTTAAATGTGATTTAAATTATGTTTTTAAAGGTAATAAATTCTTCTCCAAAGTGTAGCAACTGTCACTTGGGTCGGCATTGCCCACCGGTCCACTCAGAGGTCGCACGCCTCGCTGACGCTGGAGTTTAAAAAAACAAAGTTAAGTGTGTGTGGCAGCCACTCCAGTGCAGTCAATGAGTTGTTTGAAAAGGTTCGTAAGTACTCCTTCAGCTTACTTTGGGTTTTGACGTTGGTGCTTTACCATTTTAATGTAACATTTAAACATTGCTGTGTGGTGCACAGAGTGGTTCCCTGGGAAAAGCATCAAAAACTCTCGACTTTAATGTATTTGAAACACTGTAAAGCAACCAAACTGTGTTGAAATAGTTGTGTTAAAGAGAGGTTCAAGTATGCCCGCAGTCACTATTCTTGTGTTTAGTCAGGGATCTCACTTTTTTCTTTACTACATGCCCTTCACTTATTTTGAAACAATTACCGCAACCAGTAAAAACTCAACCAGCGTCAAATACTATACAAGTTTTGCCGAACCGCAGTTGTAACGGTGCGCTTCAGCAGCACTGCCCGTTCCTCTGATAATGCATGAGAAGCATCGAGTTAAAGGAGGGTTCACAGTGGAGGTGAGCCACACAGGGACCCCAGCAGAAGATAAATCATTGAAAGCCCTTATTGCTGGAGCCTCGCTCCGACCGAATCACTGGCAGGAGCGCTGCTTCTCCCAGGCGGCTTCGCCAGTGTTGGCGGCTTTAAAATCACAATCTTCATTTGGAGAGCTACTGAGAGAGAGCTACAGTTAAGTAAAGATCAAACCAGGCAGAATTAGTGGGAAAGGCAACAAAGGAAAGAACAAAGGAAAGCTGGAGAATTTAGAGAAGGAGCATTCTTTGCCTGCAAGCCAATTAATAACTGAGCAGCATCAGACGGGGTTACCTCAGGCTAAACGCTACTTCCAGGAATAGTTCAGTTGTATTATCTGTTGGCTGTAGTTGGATGACGGGAGAAGCTTAGACGGCTGTCTTAACCTGTGTTGTGCAGACGGGAGTCTGGCCTTACCTGTCAGCGTAAAGGGAAGCATGTTATCCCACCTGTCCACAGCACCCCAGGTTTAGGGTTTCATTTGAAAACAGTTATAAACTATAACAGAGTTAAACCGGTGATTCAGGGAAAAAAGAAACCCACTTATTCTTCAGTATAACTGTGTGAAATGTATAATAATGCCATTTATCCAAGTAAATGAAAGCATCTTCAGGGGGGTTTGTTGCTATTATCTCTATGCAACCTACACCTAGGCACAAGAAATAAACCGTGGACAATGATATTTTTGGAAGTTTTCCACAAGTTTTCCACAGCTGGGAAAACTAGTATAAAGGAACTTTAGGATGATGCATGCCAAACAAATAAATAAATAAATACGAATAACCGAACCTCTTGCCATTCATATCATCTTACTGGCAGATTGGCACACCTGCCAGGATGTTGGATTTACATGCAGACTCAGTGACAGGTTTGCCCTGCTAATGCACTTACAAAGAGATGGTATAAAAGGTGTGAGGTGGCTGGCGGCTGACAAAAAATGACAACTCTATGTAGGGGCGGGGGGGGGTGGTGTTCTCAGCTGTCATTTAAGACAACATGCATACCTGCTTGTGCTTGCAATTTACATAACCGTGATTTATTTTCCAAAAAGCGGCACGCTGTGAGTGAGAGTGTGAAAGATTCAGATTAAAGTTGTATATTTGCGACCGGCGGACCCCGCCGAAGTTGGCACTTGATGTTTGGTTCATGTGTGTGGCCACGTCCGGGGATGCATGTGCAGAGCCATCTGTGTGCTGCTTTAGCAGTCGTCTTCCAGTGCCCGGGCTTATCTGTGCACGAGGGCGATGGCCTACTTTAACCTTCTGCTCGATCAGAGCGCGCAAATAACCACACAAGCTCCAGTTGATCAACCACCGTGTTGTTTGCCAAAAGTTCCCTCTTTCAAAGCGTGTTGCTCCTGATAGGTGATCGTTTTACTATCTGATGACATCGCAGCAGGTTGATCAAGACAGTTCCGAACCTTTTCTGTAAATGACAAATAGACATTCTCTTTACTCTCGCTGTCTTTTATACTTTTTTCCACTCGGTTACAGACTTTACTCTTGATTTTGAAAAGCGCAAACACGGTCCAAAGCACATGGCGTGATCAATGCAACATGTTGACGCTCGTGCGACGTGTTCATGGTAGCAGCGCACGATAATCTGTGCTACTGAGACGCAGTACTGTTAAGAGAAGAGTATTAAGCTATGTAGGCTAGTCAGTGGACGCTGTTCACGGGCTGGTTTTTCTGGCTAATAGGTCAGATGGGAAGGGTGGGGCAGGGGATGAGGATGAGGATGAGCAAGAGGTTTTAAAGTGCTTCACTGGGCATGCATTTGTTGGACAGGACAGGACAGGACAGGACAGGACAGGACAGGAAAGGAAAGGAAAGGAAAGGAAAGGAAAGAAAAGGAAAGGAAAGGACAGGAAATATTTATTGCATTCACTTCAGTTTAGTAGTTCAGAATGATTGATTAAATGTTTAAATTAGTCCCAACCAAACAAGCCCAACTTCAGACAGGTTCAACGTTTACATTTGTGTAAAATATGAATGAGGACCTTTTGTAACACGTTCCCTCTGGTTTATACGTATAAACAAGCGCATTGTAAAGGTTCAGTTTGTTTACTTTGGGGTGAAACACTGCCTGTGGGCCGTTGTTATCGGGAATATAACTTTTAAAGCATCAACACATCCCTAAAAATGTCATTGACAGAAAAAAAGCACAGACAGACATGAGATATCCTGGGTGATGTGCAAGGATTTTACTGTACAGAGGTTTCATACATTAGATTCCCACACATACAAAATGAACAAAATGTAATGTAATCTTCATTAGGATTAATTCCAATTAAGACAGTTATCTGTAACACGACATGTTCAGGGAACAGCTATCTTTAAAATGTTCTTATTGCCTAAATAAATGCATTCAACAAATAGATGGAAAAGTGGTTCCAGGATTTTTAAATAACTCCTGGCATGAAAAACGTTGAGGTAGCTTTACTGAAACGTTTGTCGGTTGGCTTTGAGAGAGTACATTCGTACCCCAGCAGTGCTTTGAGCCCAGTACCTGATCCATAGAGCAGCTGGGTACACAGTTGCACCACCTGAGTTTCACAGGAATGTCTTCGCTCGCTCGTTGGTTCGCCCTGGTGCCTGGCGGGCAGCAGCCACGGCGCAAGGTCCGCTTTCTACACGCACAAAACTCATCCCAAAGCCCCTGGCTCGGCACACAAAACGCCGCTTGTGCGAGGGCACAGGTGTCAGTGCACATGAACGCATGTGTAGATCTGTTCATGGCTTTGTGAAATGTATTTATCCATTTCTGTATTTGGACATTACAGAAGTGGAACGATCAAAATAGCCGTTTCTGTCCAAAGATGCAGATGAAATATAAAATGTAGTAAGATGTGCCAACTGTTTGGACTGAGCCAGGGGACGGACCTGCATGAGTTCAGGCTTTGTACTGTTTCTGTTATGTTATGTTTGAATTGTGAATGTTACTGACATTGTGAAATGAAGTTTAAATACCCTCAGAGTTCGGGTGATTAGGTTGAAATCTGAGGTCCAAGATGAAGAATTTAGACATAAAAAGCTGCTTTGAAAGAGGAAGGAACTTTATTTTTTAGTTCATTTCACTTTTACGTATGTATTAAATTGTTGTCTTTCTTCACACCATCATCAATCACCTCACTATAAGTGTGTGTGTGTGTGTGTGTGTGTGTGTGTGTGTGTGTGTGTGTGTGTGTGTGTGTGTGCGTGTGTGTGTCCCAGCCCACACGGTGAAGCTGTGCCAGAGGCTCATCACATCACAGCATCAGGGGCATCTGTTTGAAACAGAAATAAAAGTAAAGCTTATGAATAAAAGAGCCACATGAATAAAAACACAGAATGCAAATGACTTGCAGAGCAGGGTGTGTGTGTATGTGTGTGTGTGTGTGTGTGTGTGTGTGTGAGAGAGAGAGAGAGAGAGAGAGAGAGAGAGAGAGAGAGAGAGAACTCGGAAGTGCTAAATTCACTCTGCATTTGTTCTCCAATCACCTTAGCTCAACTGACAGTGAGCACACACACACACACACACACCTACACGCACACACACACACGCTGCTCTCTGAGGTGGATGGTTTTCTCATGCATTAATCAACAGCAGTTTTGACACTTGGATACTGAAAGTGGAGAAATAGCTGTTTTAACCAAGTCACTGTGCTGGTTCTCTTCGCTCCACAAGTGCCGCCTCGGGCGACTCGATCAATTAGGCCTCTCTGGAAACAGCAGCATCTTCTCAGCTTTCTCCTGCCCCTACCACATTTCACACCTCTCCTTCCCATTCCGTCTTTGTTTTCTATCTTTCTTTCTCCTAATTCATTTTCTCTCCACCTTTTTCTCGGTGCGCTCCGCTCCCTGCACCTGTTCCTGTATATATTTGTTCTCCTATCTTCATCTATTTAGCTCCTCGCCTCATTCCTGCACTATTAAGAAGCTGCTCTATGTGCTCTATGCAGTCCACCTAAATCTTGTAACTCGTCAAACATCTAACTTTTTCTAACTTAGGACATATTCTATATACTATTAAAGCAAAGCTGTAGTTGACATACAGTATTTTTATTGACTTAAATAATGTCATTCTAGTCAGAGGTTAACTGACAAAACTGAATCCAGATGACTTGACTAAATTATTCAAAAGAGGGCATGAAAGATGTAACAGTCCACAGCGGTCTGCTGTGCTTGTGCACCAGCCTCTGCATATACAGTAGATGGTCAGAGCGACAGACTTTTTTTTTGCGTCAGTTAGGCCTATGTGGGTCCAGCTGAGCGAATCCTGGAGGCAGCTAAAGGCGGCGTGAGAGTGGACGTGTTTGCTGATAGAATATAGATGGTTTAAGTACTGCTTAGGATGGCACAACTATTTTGATTAACAACTCAATACTTGTATGACATTAGCCCTAGGACATGATGAAGGATGTAAAACCAGGCCCTGTGTATAAATAATAGAAAAAAAAACTGTGTAGTGGAATTTCCACTGCAGTTTTACTGTCAAGTTCATCACATCAGATTATTGTTGTATACTGATGATTAAAAACAAAGGAAAATGCAATAAAAACATCTCTGGGTGTGAAGTTACTGCACTGTTCCGGTTATTACTATTCGTTTCCATGTGAGCGGCTGCGTTTGACAGTGACTGGCTGCCTGTCAGCCGCTGCCTGTCAAACATTTTAGAGGATGTATTTCTGAGGAGCAGCTGTCCACCAGACATGCTCCTCGAGAGGCTGGCGTGAAACTTTGGCAGAAGTGTCTGCAATAATGAGGCAATGCCACAGCTCCCATCTCTTAGATGTGTCCCTGAAGGGCCACCATACATGTCACCAATGACATGCACCGATGAGTCTGCATGTGCATGAGTGTGCTGCACATGTGTGTCTCTGAGTGGAGATGGCACGGTGAGTAGTGTGTGTATATACAGCGTGTGCGTGCGTGCGTGCGTGCGTGCGTGCGTGCGTGCGTGCGTGCGTGCGTGCGTGTGTGTGTGGTGTTTTTGGTCGTGGGAGCTTACAGGCTCGGAGCACAGAGGTTCTCTAATCCAGTGGTTTGAAATGAGCCCTCCAGCTGTTGTAGGCTTGAGAGACTGAAGCCTTAGAGGAGGCTTAGAGATGATGAGAGGATCCCATCTTCATTCCTCTAGGATCTTTCTTTCTTTCCTTTCATTCTTAGTCCCTTCCTTTTTCTTTTTCTGCCTTCCATTCTTCTTTCTTTACCTCTTTCCTTCTTTCCATCCTTATGTCTTTCGTTCTTTCCTTCCTTAAGCATTTCTTCTCTCTTCCTTTTCCCCCCTTCCCTTTTCCACGCCTTCTTCCCTCCTTTGAATCTTCTTCCCTTCCTTTTTTACTTCCTTTTCTTTCGTCCTTCTTTCTTTACTCTTTGCTTTCTTGCTTTTTCCTGCTTGCTTTCATTCATGATATTTTCCTTTTGACATCTGTATTTTAGTTTCTTTCATCCGTTCTTCCTTACTTTCCTTCTTCCCTTCCCTATTTCTTTTTATCTGCCTTTCTTTCCTTCTGCCCCTTTAATCTTTCTGTACTTTTTTCTTCTTACATAAATCCCTCTCCTCTAACAGGGGTAAAATTCTTATTTCCCTCTTTCCC
Source organism: Xenentodon cancila (assembly GCA_014839995.1). NCBI lineage: Eukaryota > Metazoa > Chordata > Actinopteri > Beloniformes > Belonidae > Xenentodon > Xenentodon cancila. The sequence continues at coordinate 9,598,829 of CM026201.1, read as the reverse complement.
TCTTTCCTGACTTCCTTCTTCATTTTTCTTTTCTTTTATTTCTCTTCTTTATTCTTTCTCTGCCGTTAATTTCCCCATATTCTTTTCCCTCTTACATGAATCGATCCCATGTGACACCTGTAGCATGTAACCCTTGTGAACATACAGTCTCAGTGACGCTGCGAACACAGCGTTGTTTAAGGTCGTACCACTTTCTAGAAACTCCTTTTTCATTACTTTTAATCTCCTGTAAGAACAGATTGACTGCCCAAGAAGTGAACAGTATGTACATAGAGGACAGAAGATCAGATTAGAAGAGTGACCTAAGACTTTTGTCATTTATTGTATTTATAATGACAGATTTACATTGTAGATGTCATAAGAGGTGTGGTGGTGGTGGTGGTGGGTGGTGTGGCGATGGGGGGTGGCGGTGGGAGGGTGGTGGTGGTGAGGCGGGGTCATTAGCTGTAAGGTGACAGACACACTGAAGAGACAGCACTGCTGAATGTACATTGTTAATATTTAAGGGATGGAGTTATGGAGAAGAACCATGCTGCTGTAAATGATACATATTGACATTACAGGGAAAGATGATTCCCCTAAGTGAAATTTCCTGCATAATTTATAGGAAATCTTTTTGAGTATCTGAGTATGTCCCTCATGAACCAAAACTGAACAGGGCATCAGTGCCGCCTCTCTCCTGTTGGCCAATGAGTGAGTCTACAGGGCCTGCAGAAAGGAAATAAGAAGTGATTTAGAATATTACAATGACATTTAAAACCTAAATGGATCCCATATGTGTCTCAAAGAACAGAAATGCCAACATATCAAGGATGAATCTAGACCACAAACTATGGTTTCCACTATCAACCTACATTACATCATCCTACATTATAAGTAACAGGGACAATTCACAGGACGTGATCAATTATCTGTAATTATATCAGTGCATCATCCTCCCCACCATGTTTAGATAAGATTACTTCCCATTGGGGTTTTTAGACATGGATACATGCTTGCGGGGGTGATCTAACTCGATTGAGGTCCTAATGTCTTTAGCTGGTCTGGAAATAGATGCAGCATGCACATATTTGTCTGAGCCACAGCTGCGGCTGAGTCCAGATGAGGACGGCAGCTCCCGAGTTACCGAGTGTGAAAGGACACAACTCTTTTTGCACAAGAAGGCAAGTTCTCATCATGTTTGGTGAGCTGTATGCCCACAGGATTAAAAAAAAAACAAAAAAAACATCCCCACTTGTCATGTTCATTTACTAAGAATTTTTAGATTTTTTCAAGAGATGAATAAAATGAATAACTTAGGAAGCAGCCTATCACGTTTCCCCATTTAACTCTTCCATATTTCATGTGATACTCAGCAGTGCGATCTTGATGTCTGTTTAGCTGCTCATCATTTCAAAAGAAGGAGCTTGGTTTTTTAGACATCATGTTTGTTTTGCTGTAAAGATCAAAAGACAGCTAAGGAAAGATATGCATGGAGATTAAACAGGACTTTTTGCTTTTTAAAATATGTATGTATATATGTGCATAGCCTGCCACGTCTGTTCGTCCTCTTTTCCCCCTACGGCAGCTGGTGGAGGCTCTTGCCACCCAAGACCCCGAAGGGGATGAAGCGGGTGTAGAGAATGGATTGGTGTGCACAAAGTACAAAGTGGAGGTTTTGATTTGGTGTTTCAAGTGATAAAAAGCCAAGAGAAACACTTGGTAAATGTGGCTTTTCTTTCAGAGCGTAATGACTGATGGCCGAGCCGTCTCAACGTACATATGTTCGGGATTTCTGCTCATAGATGTCTATATTTTATTCTCTCGTTTTTTGCAAAACAAAACACTGATCACTGCATTTTCTTCCTTCTGCAGTGTATGTACGGGCGTTGGATGTGACCGTGTCCCAGAGCAGTATCCAGGTGGCCCGTGGCCAAGCGGCGGTCCTGCCGTGCTCCTTCACCACCAGCGCTGCCCTCAACAACCTCAACATCATCTGGATGGTGATACCGCTGTCCAACGCTAACCGGCCGGAACAGGTATGACTCTGTCACATTCATTCTCTGAAAGTGGCGATAAAAAGTCACCTTTTTAAAATAAAAATCTTTATGTTTATAGCCCAGAATCAAAGGAATATTAGAAAACATAGACTCGATATTTTGGATGGAGTTGTTCAATATTTTTTCCATATTAGAAATATATGTATTTTATTTTTTTGTCATGGGTGTATTTAAAAAAAACAACAAAACTCTACTCGTGAAGGATGTTCATTCAGCTTCTCAGTTTGTTAAAAAAAGAAAAAAAAAAGCCATATACAGTGACTAAAACAGCAGATATGACACAAAACTATCTCATTTATCCGTATCCGTGTATTCAGGCTTTTCTCTTTGACACATGGATTTTACCAATGAAAAACAATATTCTTAATCACTCACCTTTTTTTTGGCAGCTGTTGGCAACTGAACCAGGAAGGAGACTTGTCTCCAATCTTTAAATTTTCTACAATGAATTTACAGATATTCAGATCAGTTTGTGGTCTGAGCTGTTGGTTGCCAGGTTATCAACTTCATACGTGTTTTCCTAAAACAATGTATTTCATTTGCTCTGTTACGCGATGCATTATTATCCAGAAAAAATTGTATCATCATCACCAGACCTGCAAGAAAAGAGTTAAAACTGTCAATGTAACACCCGAGGGGTTTCTGTAGGGAATACCTGCCAACTCCGCTGGTCCTTTGTCTGACATTCCACTTGATATGTAGCTGTGGAAATGTGCAAACGTTTGTGCATCCTCACCTTTCCCACTGAAGATTCTTGATTCATCACTCAGTATCAGTTTTAGTGCTTTCTCTTCAGTCAGTTTCCGTTCGATCTTCATTAACCGATTTCTTTTAGTTCAGTCACAAACATTCCATTTTCTTTGTCCTTTTTATTTATAAGTCCTTTGATGCGCATTTTCAAGCCATAAAAAGGCTTTTAGTTTTCTGTGCTGATACGTTTACGTCTTCCTTTGTCTACCTGTGTGTTTCACTGCTACAGCCATTACATTTTTTTGTCCTTGCTTCACAGTTTAGACTCAGCTGGACGGTAATAACCAACATCATTCACCCAATCTTCATGCAGAATTTATTTCTTGATGGAGTTTTATCATCATTTCCTTTATTTTAACTGACAATTGTCCAGATGGAAACTTTTAGAAATGCAAATTACATGGTGAATCCATAATATTTTTTCCCTTATGACTGCATAACTCCATATTTATTTTCCTCCACTTAACCCAAGTTAAAAACATATTAATCACAACAGTTTTATTAATGTTTTAGGTATGTTTTACAAATCAAAAATGTTAAGCTGTTTAAAGAAATATTTTTCTGCCACATCTGCAATTTGTTTCCCCCCTAGAAATTAAAACAGCTGACTGAACATCTGCCAAGGGTGGTAGTGGTATGGTTTGTCAGGGGTTGTGCACTACTGTAGATCTGTGGAAGGAAAACTGGTACACTTGAGTGCCGCAGCTGTATAAAGACACTTCTGAGATGCTCCTAACTTGTTTTCTAATGCAATATTACCACGTACGGACCACGTATGGACCACGTGGACGGCCACACTGCTTCTCCTCCACCGTTACAGTCGAAGCAGGTACATGAACTCAATCTGTTTCAAGGTGTGCTCAGATACAGCGCAAAGAGAATCCCACAAATCTACGAAAGGGTCAGTAACAGAGGTTGAACAGGCATAAATAATCCAACTGGAACTACACATTTCTGCAAAAATGTTATACATTCACAAATGTGAGGTTAAAAAGAAAATGAATATCTGACCATAAACATAATCAAAATTTCTCTTTTCGGTGCATCTGACAGCACCTTTAGAATTAGAAATGTAATTGTAGGGGTTCACATAGAGTTAAATAGATGTACAGTGGTGCTTGAAAGTTTTAGAGTAGTCTGCATATATATGTGTAAATATGATCTAAAACATAAAGAGAAATTCCAGATTGTCGTTACACTCCCCAGGAGTAGTTGACCAAAAAACAGCATTAATCCACTAATTCAGGAAGGGTAACTAATAGACTGGGCCACGACGCTCCATCAGGAGAACCAACAATGGGGAGTGTGGCAGGGCTCGAGGAGAGAAAACCATGACTCTCCAATGTGATTGACTCAGTGCAGTCTGGTTAAAATAAAAAAAAAAAAATATATATATATATATATATATATATATAAATACACACACACACACTGTACCATGCCATGTAAAGGACCACAATGTTTTTTTTTTTTTTAACTGAATCTGAAAAAAAAGTAAACCCTGCAGAAGACAAAGCTGTTCACTGTTTTCTCACTCATGTGAGGAAACCCACCAACATCCCAGAGCTAAAGCTGTCCTGTGTGGACAGATGGGTCGAAATCCCTCCAAGATTCTGGGAAAGACTAATAAACAGTTACAAATGTTAAGTTGCCCTTATTGCTGCACAAGAGGGTTGCAGCAGCTACTAATCATGAACGTTTGCTATATATTGGATCATTGTAATTTTTTGCAATAAATAGATGACCTCGTATGATATATTTGTCTTATTTTTTATTTTAAAGAGTGTGGGTTTCAGATGATGGTTTTGGTCATATTTATGTTATGTTTGTAGTTAAATGAATAATAATAATGAAATTAACCGATGTCCAGTCATTAGTTAAGTTACTCTAGCGTCCCCTCCTGATAGCCCTCCACTCTTACTTTGTTTCTCACCTTGCCCCCCCCCCTCTCACTAGTTTCTCCTCCCCCTTGCGGGCCTTCTGTTATTCCGTGTGAGTTGTTTAACATGCAGCTGCAGGCCGTACAAGCTCACCTGCCTCCCTTCACTTTGAACCCCAGTGCTGGTCGGCCGTCCAAATAACACAATCATCTTCTGCACTAATTAACTTATGCCCACGACAGGCTCTGCATGGCAGCTGTTCTTGCCACACACGCAAAAATAATGGCGTACACAAAAACAGGCACACAAACTGGCCTTGAACAGACTGCTGGTCCAAAAGCAGAGCGGATTCGCATGCACGCAGGGCTCGTGGTCGATGTTTACCGACTTCCTGCGTGAATGCAGAGTGCACAGTGAGAGAAAATACCTGTATACATAAATAGATAATGCGTCTCTCTATATATCTAAAATGCATTCGCTCCCTCATGTGCACACCTGTGGATCAAGGCTTATATGTACATATGCGAAGGAGCTGAAAAGAACAGTGAACACAAAAGCACATACTGTAACGAATGAATGCATGTCAGCAAATGATGTCGAGACCTAAAATATGTGGTAAGCTGTATCGCAATCGCTGTGTTTATGAAGTATCGTCACACTGGATTGAATGACACATACATAAATGCATGTATACTTGAGAACCCTGGGCATAACTCCTGCAGCCATACAGCTCTTAAAGAAAACAGCAGTAGCAAAATAACAGCTCCACATACAGCGACAAACAATCATGTGCACACAAAACAAAAACAGCGCAAACTGCAGATCTGCTCATCATCAGTTTGTGTTTATGAAACCGGCGAGTCATTTGAAAGGAGTACGATGGAACAAAGTGCCGTGTGGGGCTGCACAACAAGTACAGGTCATTTTAGAGGATAGAGAGTGTCATAAGTGATTATAGTTGATGCTGAAAGCCATTAACAATTACTGAACAGAACACTTGCACAGCCTGCATTAGCACTTTAGCGAGCACACGCCGGCCACTTAGACCTCTCCATGCTCAGATTTGAAGCTCAAAAATGCTGCATTGTTACGTTAAAAGGTAAAAGCAGGAGAGCGACAGCTTCTCTGCAGTGCAAATGTGGCTGTTTGTTTTCTGTCATTAATCCTGTCATATGTTTCTTTAATGCTCCCGCTGCCATGTTGTGTGAGGCCTCACCTCACAGCCTTTAGCCACCACGGATCACTCCACATCTCAAAGTTTAAGACGGAGCTCAGGTCTATGAGATAGTCACACGCTGTTGCTGTGCGTATAGATTTCAGGTCTCTGGAGTAATTAGGGTACGGAAAACACAGAGATTTGTACGTTTTTGTTAAAGCAAAGGAAACCCCAAAGTCATACCTTTTACTGCAGTAGGTACCATCGGTAGCTCTTGCTGGAAAACATTTTGGATTTATTTTCCGTTTCCAGAAGCCATAGATGCATACAGAAGAACATCCGCATGTTCAAAATCCTACCCTCCACTTGTCACACGTACACGTTTGCGAGCTTAATATGACGGATTGTGAAAGGGTGTTGTTTGAGTAAAGATGCATGTCCTACCTCCTAATTCTGATTCTCTCTTCTAACTGTAATCGACATTAACATGATCAACAACCAAAGACGACAAAGCCTGCAGACTGTGTGCTCCTCCGGCTTTGTCTTTAAACTCCTAACCTTTGTCGCCTCGTCACACTGACCACGATTTAAACTCATTATCATTAAGTGGTCTCTTATGGACAAATTTTACATTTTTCAGGTAGGACCATGTGCCTGTAGCCAATCTGTCCATTGTCACATCTCTTTTGCTCTAGTGTTAGTTTCTGAAAAAATAAATGTTTTTGAAAAAAAAAAAAAAGCTGAACGTCTAAAACAGCTTTTTATGAAGCACTTTTCAGCACAGCTAAAATAACATACAAAATCATTAAAAATGATTTGGAGTTATGAAGTGACATTGAACCTCAAATATCCGTGTGAATTTCAGATTTGGTTGCGTTTCCTCTGACTCAGCGCTTTAGTTGAGATTACAACATGTTGGCATGAAGCTCAGCAGTGTGTACCTGGCGTGTTTGGATGTTTGTGTTGTTCATGTATTTTTAAGTTTATAATCTCCCCATAATGCTGTTGTTGTGTTCAAATGTCCAGATCTCATTCTTCTAGGCCACTAGATGTGACATAATCCAGATAAACGCACACGCACAAAGTCATACACACAATTTCAGACCAGACTTTTATGTGCTAGAGCGCTTTAAACTGTTTGTTGGATATTGGTGTTAGTCATGCTCTAATCAAACCGCCAGGTTTACTCTCCACTCCCACCACCTGTGAAAGTAATTCCTAAAGCCCATTTCCTAGTTGCAATCATCAAAATAACTTATACTGTAAATGAAACGTTTGTGTCCTTGCATTTAGCGCAGTGAACCAACAGATTTACATACAGTTCACGATATCAAATTTGTTTTTTACTCTAATCTCATTTTTTTTCAGAGGGAAAGCTGTGACATGTTAATGAGAGTTTTCTCCTTTTCCTTTCTCTCTGGGGAAAAAAGAGATGGTCATTCATTCATTCATTAATTAATTAGTTCGTTCGTTCGTTCGTTCGTTCGTTCGTTCGTTCGTTCAAGTAACCCCAACTCAAGAAAAGATGAAATGTGTACATTTAAAGGCTGAAGGACAAAATGGTACTAGAAAAAAATACCTCGAGACATCTTGTGGTCACTCAGATTGAGGAGAATGATTTGTCCATTCTTGTCTGATGTAGGCGTCAACTTTCTTTCCTTTTTTTCATTTGAAAATATTTTGTAAATAATTGTATTTGTAAATTTCATAATACACCAAATGTTTTCAACTGGGGGAAGATCTGGACTGCAGGCAGGCCAGTTCAGCACCTGTATTCTTTAAGTATGTAGTATGTACGTAGTCTGGTGTGGATGAACTTGACTGACCTGCTCAGAGTCCTGACCTCAACCGGTTGAACACCTTTGGGATGAGCAGGTGAGCCAATACTTTTAACTATATAGTGTATGTATGTGCAGTACAACCGTATACTCTTGTAGAAATATACAGTAAAAATGCATAAAATGAACTGTTGTTGAATTTGAGATCACGTTGAGTCCGTCATGGAGAAATTGTGTTAATCTGTAACTACGAGCATCTGTCATGGTATTTTAGATTATCAGATCCTCTGCTAGAGGGTGGCTCAAATACATGCTGAATTCACTTGCTCTTAAAATATAAACATTTTTTTGCTGGTCAAATCAGAAAAAAATGAAGGAGCCTTTCAGTCAAACATGGCCTGTTGTTTATCTGAGACTCCCTGTTCTCCCTGTTAAAAGACTGACAGGATGTGATTTCACACGGCCATGACCCACATGCTGAGCTTTTCCACACTCCTTCAATAATCTGATACTTCATACATATCAGCACAGATGAAATATTTTTTTTCATCTGGTGGGCCGCAGCAGGGATATTGCTGTGCCAGGTCAGCAACAGCGTGTTAGGATTTTAGCCACTGGGGTATCAAGAGTATTTCTTATGGTCAGTCTAGCCGGCAAAATCCTGCTTTTTGTGAGGAGTGGAGCCCAAAACCCAGAGTTAAACAGCTCAGATTGGTTCTCCAAACTGAAACTGATCGAAATCTGGATCACTTGCACCTTCTGTGAGATTGTACCATTGAAACAAACAGGTTGAAGATCAAAAGTAGCTTTGATTATGTGTGGCTTAGGTAACAAATACAGTCGAGTGACTCACATGAACAATCCAAACAGAGGCTTATCAAATCACATCTGCTTTAAGGAATTATTCAATCTTTCTGTCTTGAGCTCTCTGCACCACCTCAGAGGTCGCATGGAGCATCTGATAATCACTCTCAGCACAGTGCTTGGCCACAGCACCACGAAAATTGTCTTTAACCAGCATGTGTTACCTCATTGAGGGCGGCTGCACTATTGCTTAAAAGTAAGCTTCAATGATCTCCAACTTTGTCCTTTTTTAAATTTCTCCTTAAAAACTAGACTTTCTTCTTGTCTTTTCCCTTCCAAGGCTTCTTCTGTTCTTCCTTATGCATTCAAATAAAATGCATGTTTGTCTATTTTGGAAACAGAGCTGTTACTGTATTTATTTGATCTTACTTTTCGCAAAGCACAGTGTCCCTGAAAATAACCGCCCGTGCCGCAGTTAGAAAAAAATATTGATGTGACCAATACTTTAATTAGGAAAACCTAAATTCAAACACAGATTTCAGATGAGTGCACTGTTAATGTTATGTCCCTGAATGCACCACAGAGGAAAGCACAACAGGCTGCACAGTCTAAACATTTAATTAGTTCTTTGGAAAGTGGCTGGCAATCCTGTAAAAAGCATATGTTTGTATTGAGATAAACTGTGTAAAATCAGAGGTGCAGTGATAAACATTGGTGGAATGGGTCTATATTGTCCAGACATGTCTCAAAGGATAGAAAGAGATAACCGTGGCTGCATTCAGTCAGTAAATTGAAGAGAGCTATGGGGGGTTTAAAGATTTATTTGGGCTTAGCCTTGACGATGGCAGTATCCCTCATGTCTACTGCCAAAGGGGTCCTGTTGGGTTCAGCTAGACGCAGGATATGATAATGGAACTGGTACGGCGATGGAGAATAACTGAAGGTTTTTGTGTGAGCGCTGACTTGTACATCGTAGATCATAGAGCAAGGAAAAAAGTCTGGATGTAGGTCAGTGTGTAGGTTCTGTATCTGCTCTGTGTGTAGGATTTTAGCAGGGAAAGCACGGGAAAGGAAAGGAAAAAAATAAAACGGAGGGAAAGGATGAAGCAGAGGTTTACCGCTGGGCCAACAGTGGGGCGTCCAGCTAGTCCAGCTAGAGTTCTTAGGGCCGTCTGCCATCTGATCCCCAGCCATGGCCTCTTTTCTGCCTGGGCATGGCCACAAAGCCAAACAGGTCACGCGAGCGGATAAAGTGGCTTATACATACGCTTAGATATGGATGGATCTATGCAGAAGATGGAGGGAAAAAGGTAGAGAACTGGATGGAACATGGCGTCTGTAAAGCCCAATCCTCAGCTCAGAATGTCGCATCCGAGGCCAATTGATTGGATCAGTTTCAGCGAGCATGCAGATTATGTTGTGGGTTGTCAGGAGAGTAGATCCGAGTCACAACAGGTGCCGTCTGTTATGGAGGGGAACAAAGAAACAGGCAGATGAAACCTCCACAAAGATATGAAAGGGAAGGAGTGGACGGACGAAATCTAAGTGACACCATGCAATTATTAGACGGAGGAGCAGTTACCGTGGCGGCTTTATCACACACACATTGGCTGTCACACGTCTCAAAAAGGATGTGCTCCTTGTTCGTAAATGAATCTACACTGGAACACGCGTGCAGAAAGGATGCAGTTGCAGACTCTCATCACAGCTGAGGAAATGTCTATTCATCTGCACATAAGAGGACAAAGCGAGCCTGCTGCACTCAGGAAATTGCAGCCATGCAATTTACAACCGTTAGGCAGTGGTTGAGGACACGGTCACATACACACTCCTATACTTTCATCAGAACTATTGCTCCAATGCTAACACACACACACACACACACACACACACGTATTCACAGACATATACAAGCACACGAGAACACACTGGTGCTGGTTGTTTCCCTGCCTGGGTCTTTGAACAGTTCAATGAGAACTCTTTTCAGCGACGTGAAAAGCCCCTCTGATTCCCCTCCATGCTATGCCTCGCCTTTTGTGCGAGTCGGTGTGTGCAGCAGTGTGCACATCACATGTGTTTGTGTGCGACTTTGGTCTTTTGTGTGGGCCCAGCTGAGGGGTGAGAGCTGTTTTGCATGTGGCCCAGCCTCACAAACAAACCGCTCAACCCCATCTCAAACCTTGAAGGTTTTAAACAAGCCGATTTTTCACTGCTTTTTCATTTGCAACACATTTACCTCAGTCTGAAGGTGTGACTTTATCTGCTCCAGTGTACTGAGGTTCTGGTTATTCACAAGGGTCACCGGCGCAGTAGTAAAGGACTAGGATTTGCTTTGATTTCTCGCTCGATTCAATCCCCCTTTGAGATGACTGCCTGCCTTCCTGCTCTCGAAATCATCAGATTTGTAGTTTATATGTTTCCAAGTGGAAATGTTTTCAATTATGCATTCCATTTAGTGGATGCTTTTATCGTAAGAGCCTTACAGTACCACAAGTGCATACTTTTTATATTACTTCGTGTACCTTTCCCCCAAAAATCAACCCACTAAACTAAAGAAAGACCACTCTGAAAGGGTTTTTTTTTTTAGTTTGTCTGTTTGAAAACTTTTTTTTTTTGTGTTTGTCTGTCCATATGTATGTTTGTTTCTTTTTGGATAATAAAAAGCATTTCATTCCATTTGTTAGACTTTCCCCTTCCTGTTTTCAACCTCACGGTAGAAGTGGGTCTCCCTCTAGTGAAAAAGAGCTGTAATAGACCGCCAAAGAAATGACCAACCACCCAAATGGCAATTATTATGCCGCTACATCTTTTTGAAATAATATTGAACTAACACTTGTTAATTTATTTCTCAATTTCTTTTTCCAGGCAAAAAATGAACGAATTATTGAATTTCTTTAACTTCCATTTTTTTCCCACACATTTTTCTCTGACCTTTATACAAATGTTTCTCTCTTCTTTCCATTTTATCCTGTTTACTTTATTGCTTTAACTCTATCATTTAAAACAAGCAAAAACATCCCTTGCCTGTTCTGTCTATCTTTCATTCACTTCTTGTGCCGTCGCAACCCAGGTGATAATTTACCAAGGTGGCCAGGTGTTCAGCTTCACCAACCACCTCAATGGTCGTGTGGGCTTCGTGGCCACCATGCCAAGTACAAGTGCCTCCATCTTCATCAACAACACCCAGTTGTCCGACACTGGGACGTACCAGTGCCTGGTAAACAACTTTCCGGACAGAGGGGGGCGTAATATTGGCGTCATTGGGCTCACGGTTTTAGGTGAGTAACCTCAGACAACCACAAAGTACTTTTATTTTTCCTAATGCCTTACCACAGCATCCGCAATTCTAAAAAAGTAGGGACACTATGCAAATGGTGAATAAAATAAAATATTAAATGATTTGCTGGTCTCATTAACCTTTTTTTTTTTTTTTTTTTTGCAATGGAGTACAGAAAACCTGTTAAATGTTGAAAGTGAGATAATTTAACCGATTCTGAAAATATTAGCCCATTATCAAAAAATCAAAAAATGTTTGGATATGGGCGACAAAAATCTCGATAGTTATTTTGTTAATTAGCAGCAGGTCAGCGATAACAAGAGGATCAACAGTCTTTCAGAATTATAGATGGACAAAGATTAGTCAGTCTGCGAAATACTCCATCTACTGATTTTGAAACAGTTTCCGAATAATGTTCCTCAGTGTGAAGTTTTGACTGTTTTAATAACTCATCATCCCGGGGTGATTTTCTGTAATGAAAAAAAAAAGGCATGGTTCAATAATGGGCTGGATGGGCTACAGAGCACCCAAAGACATTGTTCACCATGGAAAGGAGAAGTTATTTACGATCCTAAATCTCTGATGGTATGGAAATGCAAAGGTGTCTATGGAATGAGCAGCATCCACATCTGGAAAGGAAACATGAATGCTGAAAAGTATATACAGGGTTTAAAACATAATATTTTCCCATCCACACAATATCGTTACTGGGAAGGCTTTGGATCTCTTTGAACCCAATACAACGTCCAATAGAAAGGTATTGTTGGTGGTGGAAGAGTCTATGTGCTAAACTGGCCCGCCTTCAGTCCAGACTGAAAATGTCCTGAAACAAAAGACTCTGCAGTGTCAAGAAGCTTGAATCCTACACTATATTGCCAAACGTATTTGCTCACTCATCCAAGTAATCAGAATCAGGTCTTCCAATCACTTCCATGGGCACAGGTATAAAATCTATCACCTCGCATGCAGACTGTTTTACTATTTGTGAAAGAATCGGTCGGTCTGAGGACCTCAGTAAATTCCAGCGTGGAACTGTGATAAGATGTTACCTGTGCAACAAATCCAGTCGTGAAGTTTCTTCACTCCTAAATATTCCACAGTGAACTGTCAGCTGTATGATAAGAACAGGGAAGTGGTTGGGAACGACAACAACTGAGCCACCAAGTGGTAGGCCACGTAAACTGAGGGAGCGCAGTCAGCGGATGCCGAGGCACATAATGCCAAGCGGTTGCCAACCTTCTGCAGAGTCAATCGCTGCAGACCTCCAAACTTCATGTGGCCTTCAGATTAGCTCAAGAACAGAGCACAGGGAGCTTCATGAAGGGGTTTCCATGGCCGAGCTGCTGCATCCAAGACATACGTCACAGAGAGCAATGAAAAGTGTTGGATGCAGTGGTGTAAAGCACGTCACCACTGGACTCTAGAGCAGTGGGGACACATTCTCTGGTGTGACGAATGGCGCTTCTCCATCTGGCAATCTGATGGACCAGTCTGGGTTTGGTGGTTGCCAGGACAACGGTACTTGTTTGGCTGCATTGTGTAAAGTTTGGTGGAGGGGGGATTATGGTGTGGGGTTGTTCTTCAGGAGCTGGACTTGGCCCCTTAGTTCCAGTGAAATGAGCTCGGAAAGCTTCAGCATACCAAGACGTTTTGGACAACTCCATGCTCCCAACTTTGTGGGAACAGTTTGGAGCTGGCTCCTTCCTCTTCCAACATGACTGTGCATCAGTGCACAAAGCAGGTCCATAAAGACCTGGATGACAGAGTCTGGTGTGGATGAAGTTGACTGTCCTGCACACAGTCCTGACCTCAACCCAATAAAACACCTTTGGGATGAGTTAGAGCGGAGACTGAGAGCCGGGTCTTCTTGTCCAAGAAGTCCAGTGTATATCAGGCAGGAATGAGGCACCATTTCTCTCTCCAAAACTCCAGCAGCTGGTTTCCTGAGTTTCCATATGCACTTTTGTTAAAAGTTAAACATTATGATAAACATTGCTCTGTCCTAACAAGTCTTAACAAAAGATTTTGCTATCATAACATTCACATTTTTCTTTTGTTTTTCCTAAATTGGCAGATTTCCTCAGTTTAAATATTTGATGTTTTCTGTGTTCCATTATGAATAAAATATGGCTTTTTTAAGATTTGCATATCATTGCATCTGGTTTTTATTTACATTTTACACACTGTCCCAGCTTGGGTGCATGAGAAAACGGCAGGTTAAAGCTGTGTACGTTGTTATAAAATACTCTCCAACCAGCATCAACACGCTCTTGTTTTTTATAAAGATTCTTCAGCTCTTTATGTGATTGCCGCTGCAATGAGGAAAACATTACTTTTTGCTTCATGAAGTGGTTAACGCCACACCACCCACTCTTCCCATCTGCCAGTGCCCCCCTCTGTGCCAGCATGTCGTATCCAGGGTACGCTGGATGTAGGCAGCGACATCATGCTGTTTTGCAGCTCGGAGGAAGGTATTCCCACGCCATCCTACTCCTGGGAGAAGCTGGACGCGCTGCCCAGGCTGCCGCACAACGCCATGCAAGGTATAACAAACAAGCTGGCCGTTGGAGTTCCCTTTTGCCCCACCTTTGCTGGTAAATCTCACACACATAGTGGAGTTCAGACCCCCGCTCCTCCATCACCGCCACCCACCATGTGCCAGACCCCAAGGTTTCCCTCCACTGATCCTGGTGACGGAGGATAGATGGATGGATGGATGGATGGATGGATGGATGGATGGATGGATGGATGGATGGATGGATGGATGGATGGATGGATAGAATGAGCTTGTGTTTGTCAGCTACTAAGAAAACATGTGCTGTTTGTGTAGTTTTAATTCTTCATTATTTCCTCATGCTGGAAACCAAATTTCAGTTTCATAATTTGCTACTGTGACAAAATGAACAGTTGTTATCAGTTTGGGTTTCCATTTTAGTTTTTTGAGGTTTGTGTCTCCATTACCAAGAATGACTCAGTAACCACATTTTTTGAGGGTCAAAACAAACCTCTCCCTTGGTTTAGGTGTCAGCACAGCCCTGAAGACCTGCTGGATGGTATTGATCGGGTATTCTCTGAGCAGAAGATCATGTTGAGCCTCTTAAAGACACCTCAAACCACCTAGTTTCATTCATCAATATTGTCGTTGTCTATGGAAACACAGCAAACAAACACGTAGGAACCATTTCCTTCCATCTGTTAAACTTCATGTTTGATTTTTATCCTCTTTTATTTCTTTCATTGTCATCTTGTGCATGAAAGTGGTTTATCATCACCACCAAGTGGTTTGGAGTGGTAGTTTCTAGGTCAGTAGGTCCCACTGGGGTTCCTCACTGTAATGGAGACACAACATCTAAGCAGGACGTCCACCCCTGCAAAATATTCAGCCTCTTAGGTTGCACCCTGATGGAAACCCACGTAATAAGAAACCAATTTGTGTACACTTGTCTCCCCTCTGGATACTGGGGACTGCGAAAAGAGCAAAACAAACAAAAACACAGGTGTATTTAAAGTTGCATTTGGTTTCCAGCATCAGGAAGCACCTGGTCTCGTGGACTGACCTTTCTTTCCCAGCTGTGTCCGCTGCACACTGAAATAATCTCCATCACCAGTCTGTACACTACTGGTCAGCAGAAGGCTTTTGTAGTGCAGTCACATCAGCTGCAAACAGCAGGCCATCATTACCAGACAGCCTGTATATTGGCCATACAGCTATAAAGAAAAGTAATTTGAAGTGCTCTCAAAGAAATAAATGGAAATTTGATGTACAGAAGTAAATTAGAATTGCAAATTCAGCTACAAAGGTGGATCATGCTTTGTTGAATACATGTCATGTCTTTTGTTGGATACTAATTTGCATATTTGGTAACCAGTTCTTTGAAATGATAACAGCTAAGGAGCTTCAAAGAGTCCAAACTGCGTCTCTGTAAAACTGAAGTGTCATTGAAATAAAACAATAAATAGCAATTTAAAAAAAAGCAAAACAAAAATGTTAAAATAAGAGATGAGTTGTCTGCACAGGTCATTAATAAACCAACATTTAAATATATTATAAGCAGTTTACATTGATTTCAGCCTCTGTAAACTGTTTGTTGTTGTTTTAATCTATATAATATATTTTTGGTGTCCGGCTGCTGTTTGCATTTGAGTCATGTGGTGATATGGTCCTGCACCTACTGCTGGCACTTTGAGCGGTGTGAGTGTTGCATTATGACATCTGTCATGTCACTGACGAGAGGACGAGAACTGGTCGAGCTGCCTACATGAAATATTCTGCATAATTACAGTAGTGTACAAATATATGATTTCAATTTCACAAATTTAACCCATTCATCTTTTTTTTATTTTATTTTACTGATCTGCCCCCTTTCAGTCTTCTGTTAGCTGGCAAACAGCACCCTCTATTGGTGTTCAGTAGATGATGTCTAAAGTTTGCGTGTGCATTACAAGTTTTATCCTGTATTACTGTTACTATGAAGTATGATTAAGACATTTTGCATGCTCTGCCTGTGCTTGCAAGCAGTTTTCTTCAGCTTCATCCCAGATTCCAAAAAACATGCATGTTAGGTGTGATTGTGAATGACTGTTTGCCTCTGTGTGGCTCTGTGATGGACCGCTGACATGTACAGGTTGCACCCCACCTCTAGGCTCCAGCAAAAATGATGGATGGATGAAAGAAAATAAAATAATGCACTTAAAACAAAATATAATACACTTATATTTATAATACCTTTGTTGTTAGCTGTGTATATATGATTGTCTGCTTCAGTATTGATTCGATTTACAAGCGTTTATTTCGCTGAAATCACTTTGGGTCTATGTTTGTGTCCTCCAGACCAGATGCAGGGCACTGTCACTCTGAGAAATATCAGCACCAGCACCTCAGGACTCTACCAGTGCACTTCCAGCAACGCCATTGGCAAAAGCACATGTGTCCTCAATGTGCAGGTTGTAGCACGTAAGTAAACTTAAACACACTCTGCAGCAAAGACTCGAGCTGCGTTTCCATTAACCTAAAACTCATATTGGACCTGCAAATAGAAAGTGTGAGTGTACCTCAATTCCACAATGACTCCTTTATATTGTAAGCTTTTTCTTTGAACACATGAAGTGGTTTGCAGTTAGATAAAAATTCATATTTTGCAAAAGAAATGTTTTCTGCAGGCCTATCTACCACAAAAAGAAGAGTTATTGTCTTTTTTATATGACTTATTTTTTACATGAAGTCATTAAAAGTTTTCTAAGTCATCTGGACATTTTTACATCTCTGCTCCCACTTGAAATCCCAGACATTGACCTCTCAAAAACCCTCAGATGTGTACGACTCTGCAAAATGGTTGCAGAAATAGAAGTAAAGCTGTCGGGATTGAAGAGTTTCTAGCCATCCATTAAAATTATTTATACAAAGACCTAATGTTAACAGTGAGAATACAGCTTTGTTACATGATATAGAAACTTGTTGATAAACTTCACGTTTCAAAATATCACTTTAAGTTGCACCAAAACTGTAGAACCCAGCTGCTGACACACTTTTGTAGGGGGTCAGTGTATGTAGATGTGAGAGCAGCTTCATTTCAACACCATGAACCAGACAGACACATGGGGATAGAGTCCGATGTCTTCTGGAGTGACACTTGTCGGAAACAGTCTGAAGCAGAAAACAGTGCAAGAACAAGACCTGAACGTCTTGCAGAGAGCAGCACACGTCACATCTGACGACAAGTAAAAGACAGATGGGTTGGTTTGGGTCACACTGGGTCAGGCAGTTTGGAAAGCTTGACAAGAATGATCGTAACTTGCTTTTTTGGCATTTTACAGCAAGCGACAGGATCCCTCAGTAACAGAAAGATGAATGTCTGTCAGACACGTCGTTGCTCTCAATCTTTGAAAAATGGAACCTGCAGACAGCGTTTTGATGCAAGTGTTTCCCTGTTATCATCTTCCTGTTTTACCCGAAAAGCTTTTGGAAGAAAAAGGCAAATTATTCAGAGCACATGTAGGCCTCCGGAGCTTTTGTTTGAATAAATACATGTTTCATGCATTTAGCATCACGTCACACAGACTGGGGACAAACTTCCTCAAACCATTTCCCTCAAACGTGCACGCATGGAGGCAAGAACGTCTTGTGTTTGATGTGACAAAGATTACATTTTCTGCAGCTGGTGTGTCAGTTTCTTTTGCACTGCCGCATGGCCGTGAACTGGTCGCTGAACCAGGTGCCTCCTTCTCCGCTGTTTGTTCTTCTGAACTCACCTTGAATCAATTTTTGAATCAATTCAACTGTTTTGAGTCGATCGCTGTATTTTATTTGACACGAGCACCAGTACAAAGTTATCATTGTCTCTTTTTTTATCTTAAATTTCACCACTTACACTCCACTGGTGACGGGTCGGGACAGCAGGCCGGCCAGGCTCATCCAGATGTTGTTCTCAATGCTCTATATTGGTGTAAAACCTCTGTGGACTTTTCTGCGTTAATGCTGTTTCCATGGAAGTGTGAATGGTCTTTGTCAAGGACTCCGATTTAATCACAAACCACCACAGAGGCTGGCTTTGAACCTCACTGCGGATAAGTCTGGATGGTCCGTCTTTTTCTGTGGTTCCTGAACACACAGCTCCCAATTTTTCTAAAAAAAAAAAAAACAAAAACAAAAAAGCCTCCGAGCCCAAACATGTCAACGTCACCTCTGGACAAGGTTAAGATTAGTAACAGTAACGTTATAAGTGGTATAGTCTATGTATTGACTAATTTTGGACTGAGTTGCTGGCCTGAAAAGCAAAAATGAATGTATATTAACAAACGAAACACAAAGCATGAAACATTTTGGGTTCATGCTGTCCACAAAGACATTCAAGTCTAAATGAATTTACAAATCACTGCTATATTTAATTTTCATTTGCATGTTTTTTTTCATCCAAATTTGTTTCTGAGTTGGACTTGCAGTTCTATGTTTCCTGCAGCACATCCAGTTTTTGTCTTGGGTTTTGGCTGATCCCGGATATCTAAAGATGCTCTTTAAACTATTAGGCTGACGTGTCAAACTCTGACCTCCCGTTTGTCGTCCGTGCAGCTCAGCCTCAGAGCGTGGGTCTGATCGCAGGGACCGTTGCTACAGGAGTCCTGGCTGTCATTATCTGTGCACTGCTGGTGGTGGTCACACTTTTCTACTGGAAGAACAAGAACAAGTACGAGGAGGAGGAGATCCCCAATGAGATCAGGTTGCTCTTAATTATCTTAGGACACAATGCGAATGTGTTAAGATTAGTAGCAAGCTCCTAACTTGTCATTTATTCATATTTTGATCATTATTTCCAGTCAGATGTGTGTCTTGAACAGTAAAAGCTTGGAGGAAGTGGTGAAAGCTGGGCCATGTGAACTGTGTTGATGGTCCAATGAGTGTTTTTCGTTTCGTTCGTTTCATTTCAAGTTTTTGAAAAGAGTCTTGAAGTTGTCCATGACTGCTTAACTAACGTGACTGAGCTCCCTTTAACTCGTCTTTCCAACAGAGAAGATGACCTTCCTCCAAAGCGGTCATCGTCAGTGAAGGCTTTCCATGCAGATGCCTCGTCCTCCGAGAACGACACACTGACCTCCACCAACACGTACAACAGTCGATACTGGCACAACCCCAAAACCAACTATGACACCAACTCCTACACGCGCTACAACGGAGACACTCGCCAGACCTTCTCTGCTGCTACTGCCCCACACGGAGCCCACGGTCACGGACAAACCCAGAACGCTCCACATAACCACGGCATAGCAGTCACAGCCCCAGGCTCCACCCCACTGCCCCGACACGCGCCGCCCACAACAACAACAACCACATCGTTTGCCAATGGCAGCCACACACTCCCACCACCCAAGACTCTGGTGGTCACCACAAACTCTGCCCCTTCCCCTCCCGCTATGGTGCGCAGCAATGGCTCCGTGAGCCTCAAACCCGTGGTGACGTCCGCTCACGGGCAGCACACGCACTCCTACGCCGTGAGCCAGGCAACGCTGGAGCGGATGGGGGCGGTGCCCGTCATGGTGCCAGCGCAGAGCAGAGCAGGCTCGCTGGTTTGAAATGTGATTTGAGGAACCATTAGATTTGATAACAAGACTAAATGAGTGTTTGGTTGTGATGTTTGAATCCAATATTGAAAACATACTGCATATGGGCTGAAGCAGCCGTGGCCCTTTACAGTTGTGTCTTTCTCCACGTCTCCACCTTTTTATCTTCAAACATACTGAGATTTTACAGTGCAGAGTTCATTTAATGCCAATTCCTTGATGGGGACAGGATTCCGTATTTTAAAGACAAGAGCTGCATGGTTTCCCTTTACTGATGGACTTTACTCGGGTGGATGCAGTGGGAACAAGGTTTCCAAATATTTGGAGTTGCACCACTTGGAATTGCTGATCTTATTCAGGGCTGGATCTTTGTGATCATTATTTGTGAGTGCGTGAGAGAGAGTTTTGTTTCTTCTTTTTATTTTCTCTGGACTCAAAGCAGGTTTTGTCGTCTCAGCGTGTCCATCTGCATGGTCAGACAGGAGCAAGCTCGCTTTCCCACATTAATGCATGTGTCCTTTAATTCAGGATAACAAAAGAAGTCGCATTTACTTCTAATGATTTCTTCTCAGTGTTTTTCTTAGTTTCGGATGGACGGCAATGGTAAACAAAAACAAAACGGCTTATATTATGAAAAAGTGAATGTTGAAATGTGGGCTTGCAGTAACCAAAAGCATGAAAGTGCAACAATGAAGTGACGGTGGTTCAAATGGCCTTAGAAGCTCCGAGTGGGAGGGATTGTTGGGTGCTTTACATTGCTTAATATGCTTCACTGAATGCAAGCATTTTGTTTGTTTTTGCTCTTTTCAAAGCAAACTGACATCAAAATGACTGTCTTATTTAGCAAAAGTCTTACTAATCATACGGTTGAAAAAGAAAATATCAAATATTTACACCTTTAAAATCCAATACACTGCTAGTTTGAAGCCCGGCTGTGTAGCAGTACCAGTTCTGACCAAATGGGGGCAGGAGATCAGAAGAAGGTTGATGTGTCAGCGCTTGGACTAAAACCATAAACCGTGTACATCAATGCACAAAGCTTTAGGTCACATGACCCAGTGGTTCCTGAAGAGCGGGTTTACTTTTTACCGGGCACAGCCATGTTACTGGAGAACCCGGTGGGGACACGCCCACCGTATGTCAATCAAAGTGCTCCTTCAGCCGAACCCAAAACATCAGCGTCGCAGATCCTGAAGTTAGACGGTTGGTGCTCGACCTCTAGTGGGACAAATTGGTATTACGACACACGTTGGCCCCTCCCCACTCATCAGCACAGTATTGTCAGTGGCGCTTTTCCATCACAGCAGATCCAAATGCTCCCATGTGGTCAGAAACGGTGCTGCTACATAGAGCGACATGAAGATGGTGCAAATGCTGTATTTCCACAGAGAAAAAACCGTCAAACAGAAAAGCTGCTGTCCACCTCCCGGATCTGAATTTGAACCCGCTGATGGATTTTGTCGTTCCCGTCTCTGTTCTCTGTGTTTCTTTTTATCCGGCTCGTGTCACATTAGTGCTGCTTTGAGAAGATGAAGATAAGAAGATGTCTTATTTCATAAATGCTTTATAAAAACACAAGAGAATGATCTATTTTTCCCACTACAACAGCGAACACCTACTGTTTTATACTGTACATATTGTAACAGCAGGCTAGTTTGTGAATCAAAGAAATGACATGTCTGATACACATTTTACAAATTGTGTCTTAAATTTTAAACGGCTCTTTGTGTCGCATTAGACAACAAAATGGGTTTGATAGGTGATATTTCCATTTCTACTGCGTAACGTCATTAATGAAAATGTCTGATGTAAATACAATGTGGTTTTACATTAATGGCCACATGTTTTACTATCAATAACGGACACCTAAGCTGTATGTTGTGCAACTTTTTCTTCCCCACTGTATTTATATTTTAACCAACTGTCACCAGTGGAAGAACAGTCTGGACTGTTGGTGTTCCCAGCTCCAAAAAGGTTCATTTGTTTTTGTGCCTAAATGCACGATAAATTCTGATGTGTTTTCTTAGCTATGAGACGATATGACACAGCAGTCGTTTCTGTTACATGCACATTGAAAACTGTTTACATTCATTTTATTGTTGTATCTACTGCAGATGTGTTAGTGAGATATCCTACTTTGAGCTTCAGCTGAAGTGATACTAAACCTAACAAAGCGAGAGTCGACACTAAATAACAACCCCCTCTGATCAAACTAAAGTGGCTATGAAACAGAATAAACTGAAGCAACAACGCAGTCGTTTTTACTTTTATTCCAACCTTTCCAACCATGTTTCTGTGGCAGTGGTGGTCGGGGGTAAGAATGACTTACCCCGCCTTTAATGGCAGAACGTATGAACCTGATGTACTGTATTTCTATAAACTTAGATTTTCTCTCCACTTACATTCAAACATAAGTCCCGTTTGAGTCTTTGAGGAACAACCAAGGGCAACGACAAAAGCGTCCATCTGGACCAGTATCAGCCCCCTCGGTAAACTGGAGTTACAGTCCTGTAAATGATATTTGCCTTGTACGTTGAAATGTTCAATCCATCTGATCAGAGTGGGAGGATGCTCAGTTGGAGTTCATCTCTCAGCTGGCCTGGGAATGCCTTGGTATCCTGGAAGAGCTGGGGAGAGGAAGGTCTGGGCCTCTGCTGAGTCTGCTGGCTCTGCGACCTGAACCCAGACAAGAGCAAGTTCCTGACGGAGCACGTGGATGACTGTGCTGCTCTGAAAACCGCTTCTTTTCAATGGACATTTGGCTGTTTTCAGCAAGAAAATACTTAGTTGACACATTGCAAAGGTAAAGTAGAGAGCAGGTGAAGGTACTGGACTGTCCCCAACACACAACACTTGTGGACCTTAAACTTTGTAGGAAAAACGGCAGCATGACAACTGAAAGGCTTTACTGCTTCTCCTCAAACTTCCTAAAACTTTTAAGTGTTGTAAGAAGGAGAGAGAGCAGTACAAATGTGTAAAAATGTATGTTTGGAAAATTATTAGATGCCTAAAATGCAGGGATGGATTTCTATTAACACATTAAATATCTTAGGTTCATACTATCTGCACTCAAATTAAAGTCAAAGTAAATTAAGAATAACTTTCTTTTATTTTCAACTTCCAACATTGAAAGTTTTGAGGATTATTCAGCTCATGTCATTACAGTCATTACAAAATGTTGATAAAATCAATCAGCATCTCGCCTAAAGTGCATTTTAACTTCACATTCAAGCGAAACACATAATTTGTCTTTTCAACCACAAATTAAACATTATTGGATACAAATATTACAGATAATTTAGCGTTTTGCGCTGATTCTAAAGTCCAGACCTGATGGATACCAGTAAACACTGGTTTTCAGCCCCAGTTCATGGTTTTATTTTGTAATCCTACAGTTTGCTCAGATCTGGTTCAAACATGAATCCTGAGTTTTTCTTTTAAAGTCATGTTGTACAGACTTCTGTCACAGTGTTTCTGATTGTAACCAGGACTCGGCGTCGGTTATTATTTATTAACAGTCTTGGTCTACAGCCAGGTGAAGCGCGGTCACGTTTGTTCCTCCATCTGTTTGACCGAGGACTCACTGCAGTCACACACCTGTTCGGTGCTGTAATGAAGATGTCTTCTGTCTCTACGCTGGGCACTGTGATGGAGAGCTACCGCGCTGGCAGACGTCACTTCACAAGTGCAGAGAGGTTGAAAGACGTCAAAAGATCAGTAGTCACATCCCCTCCGTTTGGTTCTGACAGCTTTTCAGAGGAAAGTCTCCAGTCTGTTCAGGCTTTACTCACCATCTCCGTCGGTGTCCCAGACCTGGACGCTGGTTCACAGCGTTTCAAAAGCACTCTTTCTCCTAAGGCCTCTGACTTTTTCTTTTTTTTTTTTGCCCAGAGAGGATGTCAGGTCAGAAAAGCTAAACTGAGATTATTTTTGCTCTGAGTCCGCCCTCTGTTCGCAGAGAAACGGAAGAACAAGAGCACAATCAGTAGGAACCTACTGAGGCTTCAAATGAGCGGCTCAGCTGCTTGGCCCGTGGTGTGTGAGCTGGTGTTGGGTTATGTATATAGACAAATGGTAAATATTGCCAATAGTAAAACCAAGCTGTAAATATGTAAAGAAGTCAAATGATCTTGTTCTTACCATTTGGTGGAAATAAGAAAAATAACACTGGACTTGTAGTGAATAAATATTGTTAATACATTCCTGTTGGCATCATACTCATTTGTTGTGTGTTTTTCTGCGTGAACAATATTGTTCTGCTTACTGCCTTTTAAGAAGAAAGCAGTAACGTTGGTAGGAAAATAAGCTTTGGACAAAGATCATCATCATTGAGAAACTGTACTGCTCCACTGTTATTGTAAAGATGCTTGACAGCTGCACGTTCTGCATGAAGACTGACATTGTTTCCTGCGTGCTGCTGTAGATTTTGGGTTCAGGACCAGACAAACGTTTCTCATCTTTGTCATAAATGTATTCTGCCTGCTACAAGGATCTTTTGGCGCCGCTGCATGCTGTTAAGGAAACCTCAGAGAGGCAGCTGTGCAGAATAACTGATGAAAAACATACAAGCTTTGTAGTTTCCCCCAGCATTCGGGATTTAGATTTCCAAGACAAATTATGTAATACAGCTGCTGTGATGTGGCCGTCTAGTAAAAATCCTGCCCTCTTACAGAAACCTTACCCTCTCCTGTGTAGTGTTGATTTGTAAATGTGAGGGTTTTTTTCATGTTTCCAGTGTGTATTGAGCTGATTTATAGACAGTCGTGTTTAACCAGCTCAGCATTTGGTGTAATATAGAAAAGCAATTTGAAGCATCTGAAGTGCAACAATGTGGAACTGGAGGGCTTTAATGGACCACTAGGGGGCAGTATTTATACATTCTTTGAGCCTCTACATGCAGAAATGCCCAGTTCATTCTCACATCTTATATTAGTTCAAGATGGAAAATTCTCACCCATTATTTATGAAGTCAAATTATATCTGTTTTTAATGCATTTTCTGGTTGAAATGCAGTTAAATAACAAAAAAAAGAAAACAAACACATGACAGTTTTTTAATGAATCAGATCTGAAATCCTCAGCTCTTCTTTGTTCTTCTGCGTTTCAGGTTCAGTTTCAAGTTTTTAGAACAAACATGTGAACCAAGAAATGCTGATTGTTTTGCCCCTGAGGCCTTCAGCTGTGTGTGTGTGTGTGTGTGTGAACTCATCTGATTGGGAGTACAGAGGTTATATTCTCTCTGAGATCTGAATTATGATGAATCAAAGAAATCCTCCCTGTTTTATTCTCTTTCTTCTTCTTCTTTGCACCACAGCTGCGTTTCGTCAATTATTTAACATCATCTCACTCTTCATTCATTCTCTTGCATTTATTAAACATATTTCATTTCACGTGAGACTCTTTTTTCTTACTCCCAAACAAAAACCAAACAAACAAACAAAAAACACCCGATCTCTGATATAAACGTCATTCAAGTGCTGTATTGTAAGCCTCCCTCGTCTGCCCGGATGGTCGTTACTGTGGTGCAGATAAATGTGAAGCTTCAGCCAGCAGATTCCTGCAGGCAGACGAACATTTACACCCTAACTTTTGGAGCAGTCATGACACCCCCTCCCTTCGTTCTACGTGTCGTATGTGTGTTTTTTTTAACAAATTGGAAACAAATTCAATTAAAGTTAAATTAAAAACAATGTAATAATTGTTTATGTCGATTTCTCCTGCAGGGGCAGCACGGTGGCTTAGTGGTTAGCACTGTTGCCTCACAGCAAGAAGGTTCCCGGTTCAATTCCCGGCCCGGTGGGTCTTTCTGTGTGGAGTTTGCATGTTCTCCCCGTGCTTGCGTGGGTTTCCTCCGGGTACTCCGGCTTTCTCCCACAGTCCAAAAACATGCAGTGTAGGTTAATTGATCTTTCTAAATTCTCCCTAGGTGTGAATGTGATTGGTTGTTTGTATGTGGCCCTGGATAGACTGGCGACCTGTCCAGGGTGTACCCCTGCCTTTCGCCTGATATGTGTCGGGATAGGCTCCGACAGACCCCCGTGACCCGGAAACGGATAAAGCGGGTATAGATAATGGATGGATTTCTCCTGTTGCATCCGTCTACCACAAAAAGGAAGAAACAAAAGAAAGGCTGATATTAAGCGATACGCCAGTCATCACTGACATTATTATCACCTTTCTAATATTAAACTATCCTCCTCATGCCACCAAAACAGCTCTGAACAGTTAGAACATCAACAAAGAACTTGTAAAAGTGTGATGGAGCGTCTGTTTCCAGGAAGTTTGTACCTTGTGGGTCATGGATTGGGATCCCTGTGGATTTGGTGATTTTCCACAGATGAGGGATATCTGGGCTGCTTGGAAGTCAGGTGAACACCACAGGCTCTTTGTGTCTTTCTTTTCTTTCTCTTTTTTTTCAGGACCATCTTCCTTTCTGCAGAAAGAGACTGCTGCGGTATGACAGCGGTGGTGTCACGCAGGAACAAATGTGAATGCCAAGCTTTTCCCAGAAGAACGTAACACTGGAACAAAATGAGCAGAGTTACTTTCTCTGGTGCTGATTTTAATTTTGCAGCTAATTAATAAATATTACAGTTTAAACTTGCAGGGATTCTCAACAACAACAACACTCAGATCCTCAATAAAACTGAAATCATCTACTACTTAAGAGAAACCTTCGACTCAACGTGTCGGACATCACATTGAAAAAAGAACATCACAGACGTCTTCCTCATTTTTATAAATCACTTCAGGAAGAAAAAATGAACTCAGAAATTGTGCAAATGTGACAGAGAAGGCTTTTTTGTAAAGATTCAATTACTATTGTTAGAAATCCTCACACTTCTCACTTGGTTACAGAATTGGAGGATGGTTCTTGCACACTAGGTGGTGTCTCCTTTTTTACGCCTTTTTGTCGTCTCTGGGAGGTGGAAAAAACGGGATCAGATTTTAGGCCTTTCTCCAATACATGCTCATACATTTTGCATGCAAATACACAGACGTTATCTTTCACATGAGGACGATTATGCTCTGTTAGGTATTAATGCACAGCTCTGAGGTCAAGAAGTCCAGTATCTGTACTTCAAGTAAAGCTACGTTTCTGTTATACACCACTGTGAGGCTGTTAATGCAGCATTTCAATAAATATCTTCATGTCTTTGCTGAGCTGAACAGATGGAGCTAAAAGACAAATGTCGGAATAAATCTGTCTTTAGTAGACGTTCAAGTACACCCTGTACCAGATTACAACTCATATAGTTTAAGATACTAAACAGAGTTCATTCCTCAAAGTCCCTGCTTTCAAAAAAGCATCCCAACATGATGGACCATGTGACGGATGTCATACCTCCTCTACCTCCTGCAGTCTGTCTTCTTCTTGGCTGAAACTGCTCACGTGTTGGACTCACATCTCCTCAATTATGTCAAAGGTTTCAGAGCTACAGATAAATACGGACCCTTTTATTGTCCTATTCAGGGCTCCACGTCCTCCCCGTCACGTTACTTCTCTGCAGCGCAAAATTCTGCCTTTAACATCCACGTTAGATAAACAAGATATCCCACCACTTTGAAGTCAACTAGACTTTTTTCTTTATTGCTTAAACACATTAACCGTGTCCAACCGTGGTTATAGATTAGTTCCCGTATCTTCGACTTATTTGCAGTTTTGTTTTTGGTCACCCATATTTTTGAAAGCACACACTTAAAACAGACGGCTTTATAGTGATAATTCTCTCCTTCCCTCTCTTCACCCCAACACGCACCACCAATTTCATTTTAATTTATCTCTAATTCTTAATTATGACGTTGTCTCACGGAGATTTGACCTTTTCTGTGTTGATTTGTTAAGGGCTCGTGTTAGAAAAAGAAACAGGAAAAAAACTACAAAAGATAAACGTATTGAAATTTTAATTTGAAATGACTGAACCCATTTTCATTTTTCTTATTGTAACAAATAAATATATCAATTCCTCACTTGACTGTCCGTTTCAGCAGGACTATAGATGATTATTGATTTTCTTCTATACGTTTTTGTCCACATTTCTTCAGATTAAGTTATTTGGTTTATTTTAATCTTTAGTCTGCTCATTTACAACCTTTAAACTATGTCAAAATGTTCTTTTTCAAGCCAGTTTTCTGAGGAAAATAAAAGTAGAATTATGCAGCCTCCTAACAACTTGGATGTAAAGATGTAAAAAAACACACAGCTAAGTTTATCTGTTTTAAGAAGTCTTAAGAAAATTCAGTCGTCATCACTTCAACACATGAAAAAGTGTAGGTCATTGTATAGAAACCTGGAACAGGTGTGGCACTAAGAAATGACGTGGAGAGGAACTCAAAAGCAGACAATTACAATGATAAACAAACGTGTGAAAATAGCAGAGAAGACTTCACTTGAAATTAAATTAGAAGTTATACACCGCAAGTACAATTAATCATCAGTCAGCCAAACATCGACTGACTCTTCAAGAAGAAAGTAAAAGTGGATGGAAAAGATTGGAGTTCATTAATAAGCTAATGTATATTATTTCTCTTTATATATTGACAACAAACCACCTGCACCTCATCCATCAGAGTACAGGAAGAGGAACTTCATCTCCCAGGACTATGAAAGAGGCCCAAGACAGACATGTGATTTTGACAGCAAGCAGATGAACTCTGTGAGTCGTCACAATGATTTTAAAAGGTATCAGGGAGAGAAGTATGATGTCAGAGACACGCTGCAGAAAAGGAAAAGCTTCCTCTCTGAAGAACGGGAGAGGAACACTGCAGCTGAGAATGACAGGTTCCTGAAACAAGAAATTGAAGACTTGAGAAAGCAGCTGCAGCAACAAGATAATATTCTCTCTCAAGAAAAAGAGAAGAGACTTGCAGCTGAGAGGGACAGCATCTTAAATTATGATACAATCAAAGAGGTGAAAATGCTTCTGAAAGATGAGCAGCAGCTTCGACGAGCCTCTGAAGAGGAGCTGAAACAGTGCAAAGAAACTGTTGAGGACTTAAATGACTCAATTTCCAAGCTTGTCGAAGCATATGTATCAGCCCTTAAAGAGCTGGAAGATGTCAAACAGGAGCTCCGACTAAAGTCCAGCTCCAATCTGGAACTGGCCCCCGGACTGAAAACACCAGATCAGATGACTGGGAATGTTGAAAGTAAAGCAGCAGAAATCATGCTGGAAAATGGGATCTCTGAACTAGAGGGAGTCCATCAACCAGAACTGCTGAAAATACCAGAAACAAACGAAGTACCACCACAACCTGAGGACATCCCAGAATTTCTTACTGCAAACTCGTCTGTCCCAGACGAGTTGGAAGCAGAACCGGATGCTCCTCACCTGCAAGACACGGCAGACACGCCTTCCCTGTGGAGGCGTTTCAAAAAATTCCTAACACCAGAGCGTCTCCGCCAGCATAAACGCTCCAGACACCTTCAAAGAAAACACTGAACATCTTCCACCTGCATGTTTTCTTTATGTTTGTGTTTTCCCCTGGTGCAGTTTGTTAAGAAATCAAAGCTGACTGTAAATGTCTTTGTATATAAAATGTAAATAATAAATGTCATTAATTGCATTTACTTTGTGTACAGTGTTTTTTGAAAAAAAAGAAGTAGAATCGTGCAGCCTCTGAACAACTTGGATGTGAGTTGGATTTAAAGTTGTAAATAGACACACCGTTAAGTTTATTTGTCTCAAGTATGTCAGTTTTCATGCAGAAATCTAAAGATCACGTCTACATCTGCTGGAGGAAGATGATTCAGAGCGAGAATTTCTCCGTTTATTCATCAAATCCAAGTTGTGCCAACTTCTTCTCTGCAGTTACAGACCATCAAACTGTCACAGAAAAGTTCAACTGCAAACGTATTGTGCAGCAGTGTGTCCAGTATGTAGCAGCTTGTAATTATTGATCACTTAAATTCCGGTTATTAACTTTTGATTTGGATTATAGGTTTTGTCTTGTGTGTCTCTGTGTAACAATATAGTAACAATGGATTGATTGTAGTGGATGATTGAATGCAGGTGTCCAGACCTCTTAGTGTCAAAGGTCCAGTTGTCTACCAACTGCAAGGCTACTTAAATGTATTTTTCTTAAAAAACAACAACAAAATCATATACATAATTATCTGTGCAGCTATAAAGAGTAGATATAGATTTATTTATGCTGTACAGATATAAGTGGTATGTGACAAACAAATCGGGCTTCATGTCTTCTGTCTTTAAATGATCTTCCCTATTCATACATTTTTCTTTTCTTTGACATTTTTGTTTCAAATTTATGAGTTAACCCCAAAGGTGGCTGGCTGGTTTGCATGGCCAGGTAAAATGAGGTGGTGGGCTGGATTTGGCCCGCGGGCCTTAAGTTTGACATGTTTGCTATGCATCAATATGTAAAGGAGGAAAAAAAAAAGATAAATGAGAACAAGGTGGTGTTGTACCAGCACCGTGTCTTGAGGAAACCAAACAGCATCGCAGCAGAAACTCATCATACCAACTGTCAAGCACAGCAGTGGAGGAGCAACGGCTCTGAGCTTCTTACAGTCTTTGAGTTGACCAAGAACCTCCCAACATTTTAGAGTATTTCAGACACAAATGTGGGGCCGTCTGTCCAAGAACTCAAACTTAGTTGAAAATGGGTCATGTGACAGGACAAAGATACCAAGCACACCAAAAAATCTACATCAGAATAGCTAAAAAATAAAAAATAGATTAAAAAATCAGCGTTTAGATATCACCCAGTTAAACTCCAGACTTCAATCCAATTGTAGAGATGTGCTTGAGTGAATTTCTAAAAACCTGAATGACCAAAAAATAATGTAGTAAAGAAGAGTAGACCAAACTGGTCCAGATCAAACGTGAAAGACTGATGATGTCATGTACGCATCAGAAAGTTATTGCTGATAAACTGGATCAATTAGCAGTTGAAATATTGATGGACTTAGTATTGAACACATTGTTTTTCCTTTTTGGTGTAATTTTTCTTAAATAATTTATGACATGGTGAAAAAATGTTTTTCTGACAATGTTTTTACCTTATTTTAAAACCTACAACCTACAATTTAAAAAACTACAATCAGTTGATTTTTTAAATCTTTTTTCACTCATACAAGGACTAAAACACAAAAAACACAGGATTTAAAGAAAATATACCAAACTTTTACGCGTGACTACAGATTGTTTTTCTGCCTGTTTCATTCATTTTTGAAGTCAGAAAACAACTGCCAAGGCTGAGCTCGATAGAGACACTTATTGAATTACTATAAGAATGCTGCCATAATTAATTATAACCACAAAATGGTCAAGAAACAGCAGAAACACGTCCTTTTCCACAGCAGAAATCTTCGGCCTGTAGACGTCTGTAGCATTTCTGTTACTGTAAATATCAAGAAAAACAGAGACAGTCTGATTTCCCAAATACATAAAGTCATAAAGTACAAGATTAAACATTTATTTAACACTTGATGCAAAGCCCTTGAATAAAATAAAATACAAACAAAGGCGTAGAATCGGGAGTCTCTGTGTGGATTCGGTGTCATAGTCAGTGATTTGCAACATTATCTGTCCAGACCAAGGCGAGTGTTTGGAGATTCCTGCCAGGATATATTCTTGTTTCAGATTCTTTGACCATCGTGCGTGTGGCACTGTCCTGAGGTCTGTCCAAAGGTTTTTGCTGATGCCTGAGTCAAGGAACTGTGAGGACTTTGACAAAGCCTGCAGCTTATACCTCTTAAGGTGGTCTCTGCTGGTTTTTGGGATGTGTTAAGGAGGATTATCCTGCAGAAGAAGTCAAGCTCCTTCTCATCTGCTGCTAATTATTTTGGATCCCTTCTTGCCTCTACCAGTGAAATGATCCCCGACTGACTTGTCCTTATCAGCTGCAGTGGCCTTGTTTTCTTGAAATTCTCCACGGTTTTCAATCAAATTTATTCTTTGCAGTCACAAGTTGGTTTAGTATCTGTCAGTCCATACAGCCTATTCCCATGGTGGATCAGGCTTATCAAGATACTGGATCATGATAATAATGAACACAGCTTATTGACAGTGACCTTAGTGAAACTTGTTGGACAGGTCACATCTCTAAAAACCCCCCTTCAAGCCTGAAATTATTCCCTTTCACTGTCCACAACTGCCAACGTTCCCAGCAGGAGTGACCCCACCATTGATTATTCCGATGGACACATATAACTCTCTTTGGCTCCTTTTCCCTTTTTCATTGGTTGAGATAATTAGATTTTTAAATTGCATCCACGAGACAGATAAAACTTTGTACTTCTTTGTAGGAAATCCAATTCAACAAAACAGATTGGAGCCTCAAGTTGCTGAGGGAACTGTTGTATTTCAAGTGTGAGCAGACATGAACAAGAGAGTCACCATGTTGCCCAGAATCCCATGTCTTTACTGCATCAAATAAAGGACCCTGAAGATGCTGCGCAGCAACATCCCATCAACTAGATAAACATATCAT
This sequence comes from Xenentodon cancila, assembly GCA_014839995.1. NCBI lineage: Eukaryota > Metazoa > Chordata > Actinopteri > Beloniformes > Belonidae > Xenentodon > Xenentodon cancila. The sequence continues at coordinate 9,566,638 of CM026201.1, read as the reverse complement.
TAACTTTTAATATCAAACTAGAGAAAACAAGTTATTAATGTTCATTGAGTACAAAAGGATCATGAATTTCAGGTCCGGGTCATTCCTGGAGGTTCATGTGAAAACACAGACGTGGGGGAAGCGAGGAAAGAGACATTGATGTGACAACGGGCTGAAAGGTGATCAGATGTGTAGCTGAACACAGTCACTCAGAGCTTTTTAGTTTCTTAGCCTGAATCCATTTTCTATCAGAACACAGCTCCTTCCAAATTATTGTCACCTTTTGTGTTGTTCATGAAACAGCCTATAATAATCCCGAGCTCCTCCTGTTGGGTCAAGATTATATCTCAGCTTCAAAGCAAATGTCAGAATAGTAAAACAATAAATATCACATACATTTCAGTAACAAAATATTAGATGAACAAGATGCCTCTCGTGGGGTGAAATCAAAACATCATCAAGTTGAACATGTTGTACTGCGAAGAAAGCAGCTGGAAGCCCTGAGAGAGAGTCACTGGATTTTCAAGAGTCTTTAAAAGTATTTTTTTCAGACCTGTGGGAGATGCAATGATTGAAGGAGCTGCTTCCACCCTGATTATTCCAAAAACGGGAAAATGGGCAGAAGGAACAAACCTGGCAGTCAGGCCCACCTAAATTCATACTATGAGTGATGACAGCTGGTCGTCTTACGTGATTTTACCTGTAGACACTAAAATAAAGTTCAAGAAGTTACACATTTTATATTCATTTTTATGCGCTAAAACCATTTTTTCATAACATTTTGCTTTCAAGTTTTAATCAAATTGCAGTGTTAGAAGGAGTAAACTAAAAAATACCCATGCCAGACACATAATCACAGCACAAAGTAAAGGAAGTTTGTTTTAAGATTGTAAACACACCAGTAATCATGCAATATACAATGAAACAGAGGAGGACAAAAGGGAACAAAAAATAAAATTGAAAATAAAGCAGCTGTTTGTTTGACCGCAGTTTTCTTCTGTGGTCTCATTGCAGGAGTTCAATAGATGTTGTTAACCCTCTGAGTCTGAGGTCACAGTGGTCCATCTCGGGAGAATCACTGGAGACTGGGAAAGAGAGGCAAGAGGCCGTAAAGACAGATGGAGCTCCGTGATGGACAGGTTTGGAGTTTAGAGGAGGAGAATGCCTTAAAAAACAATTTAGACTTTGATCAAGAGTAGACTGAACTATTGAACTTTATTTGGTGAAAGTAGAGTAAGAAAAAAAAACTTTTCAGGAGTTGGAGTACAAACAGCAGCGTTAGAGCGAGAGATCGTCTATTGTACATGATTCCCATATACAATATTCACTGAGGATGTTGTAAATTATGTTCGCATGCACTCAGAGGACGGACTTTAAAATGGTAAATTTATGAGCCCTGACATTTAATTTTCTAGTAGAGTTAGTCTGCGATGGATAAAACTTCTGAAAAGCTTGAGCTGTAAGTCCAAAGGCGTTTAAAACACAGGAGATATAAAGGAGCAACTCAAAAATGTCCTGTGGACATGTACACGGTGTTACCATGAAGAATGAAAGTCAAATCAAGGTTTATTTGGTTTTGTTGGGTTATGTGTGCCAAACAAGGGACAGTGATGGCTCTGAGAACAAGCGCGATCTTCACAACCACAAATATGAAAAATAAACACAAACGAGCCATCTCTTTAAATTGCAATACATTTTAGGCAGCATTCACAGACAGTTCTTGAGAAGCAGAAACAGGGAGGAAAGCCTGCAAATCTTGGTGCATCTGAAGAACAACAACCTATCTCCTCCTTTGATTTAAACATATTCACAGATCAGAACTTCATTTAAATAAAAAGGAATCCAGAAAAATCTCTGCACAAAATGGTCAAGTCTGAAAATCAATGCTGAATTAAGGGCCAGAAATTTAAAGACCTTCTAGAAGTGCATGAAGGTCGCCGAAGGTTGAAGAGCCAAAAGCACTTAATGACCAAATGTCTTAAACAAATGACACAGACTTGGGTTCAAATCTGCTTGTAGAGATTTTAAGGGGGAAACAACAGAAAAGAAAAGAGACCACTAGTGGTTTAAGTGACTTGACTGCAATTGATTTGAATCTAAACCACAAATACAGGAAAAGTCACCGGTGCAACTTACAGAACAACGGAGGTGAGTCATCACGTCTGTGTCGCGTCCCTCTGGGATTAAGATGGGATTAAAGTCCAAATCTCAGCTGAGTGACAGTTCAAGTGGCCCTTGATGTTCCCGCCATGGAAAAAACAACAAAAAAGACGAATAAAAGAACTATATAGACATTAATAGACATTAAACCATTGAAAAGGAGTCCAGTTACATTTAAATGGACCATCTAACCATTCATTTTCCACATCTGTGCGATCATATTAAGGGTGAAGGTGGTTTGCTGAACTGTTTGTCAGTCCTTCACAGTAATGGATTTATTACAACAACAATAAAGTCTGAAATGTGTTTCCAGAAAGTAAGGCCTACACAATATATTTGAGAAAAATCGTCTCTTTCTGTTACACAGGATGTTTCAGATTCCTGCCACTCTCTCAGTAATGTATTTAACATTTTCTTCTTTTACTTATTTCAAGTTGAATTCATTTTTATCTTTAAGTATAAAATTAAAGTATATTGTATATTGTTTTGTGAGTATTTTCAGTAAATTCATACTGCCTATTCAGTAAAATTCATTAACGGAAAAAAACTGGCCTTACTTTAACAAAAACTGTATCATCTTCTCTCCCTCTTACTGTTTTAATGATGTTATACAAAACATTTATTATCATTTGATCCTTTTTTCTAATGCATCTTTAATCTTTTTGTCAGTTCAATAATAATAACGTTGCGCATTTTATTTTTGAATACCTTTGTTTGGCTCTAGTTTCTGTCCTTGTTGAATTCAGGAAGTCTTGGTTTGAGAAGTGGAATGAAATGATGAATAAATTGTGCACAAGGACTGAAGGCAGATTTGGGTCCAGGGTTGAGGCCCTGGTGTTTCCGCTCTGCCTGTCCAGAGAAACCTCTGACAGGGTGGTCTGCAGAGCGTTGGGAACGTCTTGTTCCACATCTCAGTCTCTAAGGATGTGCAGCCTTTTGTCTTAAGAGTTTTTGGCACTAGTGGCCCTACTCAAAGCAGGTCGACAGGAAACGTGCACAGAGAGACGGGGGAAGACACGCAGGAAAGAGCGACAGGCCGGGACCCGAACCTCCAGCCTGCAGGAGGGCAACAGCCTCTGCAAACGGCACCAGCCCAACCCACTGAGCTATCCAGGACCCCGGTGAAGCTCATTTATCACAAAGTCATAGTTTTGAAGTTTTTCAGTTTCCAGTTATATAAATATATCTAAAAGCTTCCTACAGCAGATGTTTGAGACAGAGATGCACAAATAGCCTGATCTTCTCTGACGCTTCTAATAAAAACCTGTTCTTTCAAAAGTCCACTTGGAAATAGTTTTAGGCATATGATTCCTGCGAGCACACTTTGTACCTCCACGAGAGGAGTGAGTGGGAATCAGCTCCTGGTGCAGTCACATCCTGCCAATCCAACACTTTCAGGAAGACAGTTGCAGTGAAATGGGGGACAACTGTCGCTGCCATCATGCTCCTTTTATTCTCACATGTTGGGACTCACATTCACTGTATGTTACATTTCTGTTCAAAAGAACAGAGAGAAATACAGAAACAGAGGCAGTCTGCATCTCAGGGAAGAGAGGTTATCGCACCGGCACGAGGAAATCAAATTGAACTCCTGTCTCAAGGCTTTGCCACCTGCCACATAATCAGATTCCTCCGTGTGGGAGGAGGGCTGCATCTTTGTTCTGCTCAGGTCTGTTATGTTCATCCAAGAAGAGATGACAAAGGCAGCATTTGATATTTTACATGCAGTTTTTACAGCAATATAAGCTGGATATGGTTAAGCGTGACACAATGTAGAATAATGCAGAGACCTGTAATAAAAACATATGCATTACTTCTTTTGACTTATTGTGACACTTATTTACTGAACTGCATTTTAAAACATCTATTCCTGCAGTTTTCTTAAAATGTTCATAATTGGAAGTTTTGCCCCCCACCCCAACCAATATTTCATATCATATTGATTAACTCAGATTTGTCAGCACAATTCCACACAGTCAGTCTGAGCTGATCTTTGCTTCCTTCAGCCCAAAAGATTAAACTGCGGCCGGGAAAAGTCAAATGAGAGAAAAGCCGACTAGACGGCCAAATGCAGGCAGACAATTAAGGTGTCACAAAAGCCTCTCATTGATTTGAGGGCAGAATGGTTTAAACAAGAAATGGCTGAGTGGCCGTACTGGCAGATGGTGTGTGACACAGTCATTTAGGTAATGAGGAGAAACGGGAAGCTCTCTGGAATGAGCGACTTTGGTGAGTAAATACAGCAAGACGATCATGAGTGAGAGCCAGAGGCTGAAGTGGAAGGAGGAGGGACATTTTGCAGGCTGTGTTGTGACATCACTGCAGCAGTTCTCAGCTCCACAAGCAGCTTTGTGGGTGTTGGGGTTGCCTGAGTGAGCGCAGTCTGCATCAGCTTCACGAGGCCCTTCTTTTCTTTCAGGACTGTGAGCCTCATTGTTCAGCGGGTGTAGTTGGCACCCAGTCACCTGTTTGGGCAGGCCTGACAAAACAGTCAAAACTTAATGCTTGTAAAAATAAGGATGTGGTTGAAATACAGCAGCAATTCACTGGAAGGACTTTGATTAAGAAGTGAGACGGAGTTTGATATGATACAGGTTGTTTGCTCCTCCTGCATGCTGTTGGACTGTAACCTGAAGACACCAGCTGCGTCAGTTCAGTAAATAAAGCAGCAAAGAGACAATAATCAACAGCAATGTGGCAGCTGCAAAGCTTTTTAAAGTTGAGCATAGTTAATAACTGAAATACTTTACCCACCCTTTCATCGTCATGTATTGGGTTACTGCAATGACTCTTTTCACTTTAATTATTGTCCGAATTTTCCAACCTGGACATAAACATCTTTGATGCTTTTGAGGCACAATCTCAGCTTAAAGTTGGATACTGGGAAGAGGTCTCGCTACAGATTTTCAGCTTCAGAATCTGCATCAACCCCTGTTTTTTTGTTGCTTCGTTTTGTCTATTTTTCTACTTTTTTCATGGAATAAAGGGGACTTTTGAAGAGCGTGAGAGTGTCTGGTAAAAGCAGTCTGGTAAAAGGAGAGAAAAAAAAGTAAAATGACAAAAAAATGCATCTAAATGGCTGTAATTTGTCTCGGCTGAAATCCCATTGCTCTTGGAAGTCACATTTCATTTCAAATAAAAAGGCATATCCTGGGGGCTTCATTGAATATGCTGCTGATGGGAATGAAAAAGAAAAAAGAAGAGGTGAAATGATTTCCAAAGACATTAGTGTGAATGGAGAAGTCATGTCTTAGCAGCTGTGAGGTGACTTGTGTGTTCTGCTGTTTGGGGAAAGTGGAGCAGGTGCACAGCAGCATGCAGGTGCTGATCCGGATTCACTAAAGGACTGAGATGCTTAATGACGGTCTACATTGATCCATCACACCATTTCAGATCAGCTCAGTATCGCTAATGTTCTTCTACAAAATGACTTTGATTTCCAGGTTCATGATCCAACTTTAGATAAATTCATCTCAGCAGAGCTGAGCTCAATGAACCGTTTTGGAAATGACAATTTCCTTCATTTGGGATGACAGAAAGGAAAAAGAAAATGTTCTTTAATCTTGTAGAGGAGAAAATGAGGTAATTTCATACAACAATGTCTAGTAAATGTTTCCAACATATTCCGGAATATAAAACTGAATGAATTTTAATGGAGAAAAAAAATATATGTTTTTGTTTGTTTGAGAATTACTTGCTAAAAAATAAAAAATAAAAGTTTTGTGGGAACTATTATAATAGTAGTTTGTAACTCCACCTTTAGCAGCAATGACTTAAACAGTCGTTTCCTGAAAGATCAGATTGTTGAGAAATGTTTCCCTAATATTTAAATAAATAAAGAAATGGTTCTGTTCATCAAGGTTTTTATTTTACATACAGCTCAGTTTTCCAAAGTAGTCTCTTCATGAATATCTTTGGTTTTTGAATGAGTTTTTATTCCGGTTTGGATGCTGTTTTTACTTCCGGGATTTCCTTTGTTACCACCTGGTATGACGAGTAACCATAGCAACGAGCCAGTTGTTACAAGCAGAAACAGCTGATTGAAATACCAAGAAGCCAAATATACCCAGACTGAGACCCCAAATCACTCATAAGTTGAAGAGGAGTCATTGTGGATGTGAGAGCATGAGCAAAGCGGAGCAAGAGAAAGAGAAATTTTAGGCCCGGATGTCCAAATGTGGTCATCAGCATCGTCTGGTCTCTTGCAAATAAAACAGACGAGCTTGAAGCGCTGACAAGGTCAAATGTGGAGTTTCAGCAATACAGCATCATGTGTGTCACCGAGACACGACTGCAGGAGAATATCCCCGACTTCAGCGTCTCTCTCTGCCCGGCTTTCAGACGATACAGGCCGACAGACTTGAAGAGGAAAGAACAAGGTCACTGGACCTGCAGTGCTTGTCGACAACAGATGGTGTCATCCAGGACACGCTGCTGTGAAACATTGATTCTGCAGCCGTTAGCTGTGAGTTTCCATCCTTCTTATCTACTGAGAGTTTGCCATTGTTATTATAGTGGCCCCCCGCCACCTCCCCCTCCCGCCTGTCTGTCTCTTGCTGTCAGGTGAAGAGGCAACTGGAGAGGCTGAACAGGAGCAAACCTGCAGGTCCAGCTGTTATCAGGATCTGTAACATGCAGGACAGCGGCGCTCGAGGACCAGGAATGCCGACTTACTTCAACAAACCCACAGTCGTCTGGACAAAGCAGGCAGTACTGTGAGGATCATGTTTAATGTCTTCAGTATAATTTACACCATCCAGCCTGCATTACTACCAGGGCTGGACTGGGACAAAAATCAGCTCAGGCATTTAGAGCTGAGATCGGACCACCAGGTACTGATGGAAAGACGATGACGCCTATGAATGACAGCAAGCTCTTTTGACAGAGTCCATCCATCCATCCATCCATTGATGGATGGATGGATGGATGGATGGATGGATGGATGGATGGATGGATGTCCCTTCAACACGGTACACCTCAGACTTCCAGTACAAGTTGGAGTTCTGTCATCTGCAGAAATACTCAGATTACTCTGCAGTTGTGGGTGTATCGGTGATGGACAAGAGGCTGAGTACGGATGACTGTTTTGTGGCCTGGTGTGGGAACGATCATCTCATCTGAATGTAAACAAGACAAAAGAAAATGACTGTGGATTTTAGGAGAGTCAGAACTGAGCTGAATAGTTTTTTCATCATAGGAGAAGATTTGGAGGTGATGGAGGAGTATAAATAGCTGAATAGAGTGTTCAGCTGGACTAGAAACTGAACTGCAGACACAACACTGATGTTGTATATACGAAAGGACTTCATAGACTTTACTTCTTGAGGAAGCTTTGGTCATTAGGTCGGCATCAGAGTCAGTGACTTAAAGAAACTGAACAAACAAACAAAGATAGAGAAGGCTGCCTCTGTTCTGGGAGCTCTTCTGGAGCCTCCAGAGTGGATTGTGCAATAAAATAACAAAAGAGAAGATTGTGGACAACCCGAGAATCCTCTTCACAGCACATAGATTCAGCAACAGAGTGTCTTCAGTCAGAGGCTTCTTCAGATCTGTTCAAACACAGACCGCTACAGGAGATCCTTCCTGCCACAGCAATAAACGGACACAATAAATCTCTGAATGGACTTAAATCATGACTGCTGCAACAATGCATTGTCCTTCGGTGATTAATGAAGTACTTTTGAATCTTACTGAATTATTGATTATTTTGTATTTGTCTTGTCATGGTCTGCATGGTCAGACTTCGGGGTAATTTTACAGGGACACCCACTCCTAAAAGTTCAACAGCTGTCTTCAATACTTTCCACTTGTCAGTAGTCTAGTTTTTGTTTCATGAAGAAAAGTAAGAGATTAAATTGTACATGAAACTTACAAACGTACACCTTTTTGTCTAGACACACACACACACACACACGTGTACACACACACACACACACACACACACACACACACACACACACACACACACACACGCACACACACACACACACACACACACACACACAATAGTTTCAGTGCCACGAATAAAACATGAAAACATGCAGCTTGACTTCATTGCTCAATCTCACATCACTGGCTTGTGAGATTGTAATATTCTCATTGACGTCTTTCATCTACATTTTGATTTGTTTCTTTTCCACTTTGGTTACTCTGTTGTTATCTGCCATTATTTTATATTTTTATTTCAACACTTGCTTCCTTCATTCCAGACTGCACAAGGAGTCATTGAGTTATTTGATTAACTGCCCGTGACTGAAACAATCGCACATTATTTTAACATTTTCTGGGGCTGGTTGCAAAAAGGTCTGACTAAAAGACTTTTTTAATCACAGTTTTAAAATGATATTCAGAAATCATCCATCAGCCTCAGAGCAAGGCGACTAATTGGACACATCTTAACTGTTTTTAAGGGGTCGTGACATGAAAAAAAACCCTCTTTTCTTCTTATACAGTCTGTTATACATATATACAGGCTCCTGAAGTGACCACTAAGAAATTCACACATAACACAACCCGGTCACTTTGAGGGGCTGTGAGGGACCGAGCTGGTCAAGCATGAGGACACAGTTGGTTTCAAACAAGAAACGGTTTTATTTACCCAAAAATGTACAAATTATTAGGGCCTTTAAAAGAGTCAAATGAACAAAATCAAACCCAAATCAAAATGGTAACTTAACAGAGTCATTTCAAACTGACAATGAAACAAAATCTACTCAACCGAAGAAACAAACTGACTCCCCAACAAGAAACTAGGAGGACTTAAATACTGGCTGATCAGACCAGTGGTTCACACCAGCTACTGGACAAATACTGAACACATGACCAACAGAAACAGAAACTGACGGTTCAAAGTAACAAAAGAACTGAGTCGACAAAATACTTCAATCAAAAGGCAAGTATATCTAAATATTTAACTGCTAATAAAACCCCACACCCCCGTTGAGGGAGCCGACTTGGTTCAGGTCCAGATTTGTCTGAACACCTGAGCTCACTTCTGCCCCCCAGCTGTCACATGACTCCCAGCACCAGAACAAGAAAAGAACAAAGACATTAAACACAGTTGAAATACGACGCCTACAAGTGAATAAAGCACTTCGACTAAGTTTAAACTAATGTAAACAAAGAGGTGTTAAGGGATGAAGAAAAATACAACAAAAAGGTGCAGGTATGCGGGGTTACCGCCTTGTAATGTGTGGCGGTGGATACGGCCAGCGCGGGGGGGTTCCCTGTCAATGAGACTCTCATTCACTGACTCTTAAATCTGCAGGCCACTGTGACGTCCCCAGCATCAGAGTACAATTACCCAGCATCCTCATCTTTCTCCCTCAACCATCTAAAAACTACTAAAATGTAAATGTTTGACACTATTAAATATTGTGTACGTGAATAAAGCATTGTCTTTAGCTATAGAAAGTATTAAGTGGGCATTAATGTGTCTAAGGCAATAAATCCATCAGTATTTTTCTTCAGAGATCCAAATGTTATATGCAGCTGTTTCTTGTGCAAATACTTCAGGTCGCCTCAGGTCGTCATCCTGCCACTGAAACTGACAGCCACACTGTCCTACTGGAGAATCACCGGTCACATTCAAAGATGTTTGAAAATGAAACCTGGGAAGGTCCACAAGACCAGAGCAGCCTTTGGGCAGGTACAAGCCATTTATATTTCATATTGTGCTGGATTATCTTCAACAAATCATTTTCTACATTGTTGGTGCTTATGTAATTGTATCCTTTAACACAAACGATGAAAGCTGGAGATTTTACTGCCAAAAGATAAACTGATGTTCACCCTGTGGTCTTGTCATGGCAAAACGTGCTCTGGTGTCCCCCCCTCCGACCACCTCAGTGTCTGCAGTCTACACGTGTTTCTGTAGTCCACAAACTAGCCATGTATCAGTCAAATATACATGGAAGTCTTAGTTCTGCTGCTGACAGATAGTTATACTTATATTTCTTGTCTTTTGTACATTTTACGGTGTGTTTTTGTTCTCATCTCTCTGTTCTTCATTCTCTCTTTCTGATTTTCTTTTTCCTGCTTTACCCAGTATTCCTTCAGCAGGACGGTCCGACCTTTTGATCCAGGTCCTGCAGAAGGTTTCTTCCCTCTTAAAGGGGAGTTTTTCCTGCCACTGTTTGGTTTAAGGTTTTTCTTCCACTAGGGGAGTTTTGGCCTGCTGTTGTTTATGTAATAATTACTCGGAAGTCATAATCTGGGTCTCTGGAAATCGCCTACAGACAACTTGTGTTGTAATAGACGCTGTATAAATAAAATTAAATTGAACTGAAAACAAAAAAAAAAAAAATAGATCCATTGTCATTTTTTTTTAGCCCATTTTAACATTTGCATAACCCATGTCAAAGCCTATTTATGACATCTGGACCACATCCAGCCCATAGAACCCATGTTGTAACACTGGCCATGATGTTTTCCTTGTAGAGACCCAGCAACTTCTGTCATAAAGTTTATGCAACAGATTCACTGTACTGGAGAAGAAGCGTCCTGAGAGACGTCTCCATGGCAACGTCAGTGCATCGTGATGCATTCAAGACAGTCTTTGCAAAACTCTCTTTGTTAAAATGTGCATGGCGATCTCGTTAAGCTCCTCCACTAATGAGCAGCAGCTTGAGTTCTCCTTTCCCCCCACACATGTTACTTATCACTAGAAGCACTAGATGGCAGGACAGACCAAAGCATAAACCTAAACTACAGCTCGGCAGAGTGAGACTGAGTCCAGCGTTGGTTTCTCCAGCGCGTGTGCGGTGCACCCCCGGCTGCTCCTGCTCCTGCTGCTGCTAAGCTCTTGCCCTTTGAACATTGTTTCCTGAGAGCTCATTACCCTCAAGGCAAAGATTTCTCCTGTGGACGCCAGACCTCGGCGAGACACCAAGTTTGTTCTGGAGGAGCGCTGAACTGTTGGCACTGAGGAAAAGACGCGATGCACTACTTCTGGATATACAGCGCTTGGATGCCCTGCATCGCTTTCCTCTTTGGATTTCAAGGCAAGATAATAATGCCATATGAGTTTATGTATTTGTTTAATTTAATCATCTATCTATCTACTTATTTATCCAATTAAGCATAAAAGAGACTTTACGCGTAGTAAAAGCGGCGCATTTTGGAGTCGTCGTGACTGGATGTGCGCGCATTACACATGTCAGTGCTTGAGTTGGCTCATCTCGGTGATTGAATCTATGCTTCACACGTGCCTGAAATGTGAAATTGACGTGCTATTTTGCAGGTACTAAGCAAAAGTAAGAGTGCACCCAGTTCTGGCTCAGCAAAGCTCTCCAAAGTTGTGAGCAGACCAGAATAAAACAGTTTGAAGAGTTGGCAGCCAGGCTGGGATGATGAGCTGGGGTGCTTCCTGTCAGTTCACATGAAACAGTTTACAGTGATGTCTCTGTAACTAACCTCTAGTTTGGTCGTTGCATTTCAGTCGGCTGGTGACATCGGTTTGGCCACATAAGTCAACAAATCTGCTCCATCTACAGTAGTATTTAGTTGTTTATGAAAAAAAACAACCCTTTGAGCTAATGAAGGAGACCAAACCAAAAGTTATTCATCAGGTGGTCCCAAACCACAATGTCCTCTGATTGGCCTTTTCTTTTATTTAACAGGACATTGAATTATAGGTTTAAAGGAGGGATTATCAACAAGCCAGAAGAGGTATAGCTATTTAGATGCATATACAAGTGGTACACACATGTTTGGATATTTGGAAATAACTATATACACAATCCCAGTTATGAAAAACTGTGACTTTGTAAAATGTAAATTAAAACAGAATCCTGCTTTACAATGGAAGTCTCATAAACTAATAATTTATTTAAATGATTATGAATAAAATATGAGATACATACATCAAATATTTAAAATGAGGAAATGTAACCATCTTAAGAAATAAACTAAACAAAAAGTAAGGTCATTTTGAATGTGATGGTTGTAGCACTTTTCAAAAGTTAGGACACGTGCAGTTAAAGGTTGGAAAAGTAAAAAATAAATGACTTGGAGAAACTTATTTTACTAATCAGCTTAACAGGTAAGAACACAGTGACATGACTGGGTTCAACAGGAGCATCTTAGAGAACCAGTCTGTCAGAAAAGTGCACAAGTTGTGAAGCAATATTAACATTTATGTTCCTCATTGTAAAACTGTGAAAACTTTAACTCTACAGGACATAATACTGTCAAAAGATGCAGCTTAAATCTCTGTCATGCAAAGAAGAAGACATAGGTGAACATGATCCAGAAAGACTGGCGTCTTCTCCGAGTCACAACTCATTTAAAACGGACTCATGCAAACTAAAAACGGTTGTGTGGTCAGACACATTCAAACGGGAGTTTCTTTTTGAAAACCAAGGATGTCATGTCCTCTGAGCTAAAACAGAGAAGGACTATACAGGTTGATATAAAGCTTAGAATAAGAGCTGGGGCCCTTCCAGGAAAACCCACATACAATCAACAGCAGAACAAGACATATCCTCTTTAAAATATGAATGTCTGTGCTCTGTTTTTTAGCTTTAGGAAAAGTGATGACAGCTAATCACTGACTGTGCTGGTCGCCAATCAAAACTCCACGACACTAATTATCCATAAGAATATTCTTTATACAGTTTTACCTGATGTGGAACAAACATTCACCTAGTTCGAGAGCCCGGATGTCAGATGGGATATGAATGTACAAGTTTCAGAACAACATACTCGCATCCAGACATCTTTTTTACCTGCAAACACCAATCATTACAAAAACCAGGCTGGGTGCTGAACTGACCTGCCGGCAGTCAAGACCTTTATCCTTTTGAAAACATGTGCTGTGTAATGACATGAAAATGGCACTGCTTCCTCACAGCAAGAAGGTTTCTGGTTCGATTCGGGTCTTTCTGTGTGGAGTTTGCATGTTCTCCCCGTGCCTGCGTGGGTTCCCTCCGGGTACTCCGGCTTCCTCCCACGGTCCAAAAACAAGCATATGAGGTTAATTGACACTTCTAAAATTGTGATAGACTGGCGACCAGCCCAGGGTGGACCCCTGCCTGTAATGAACCGGGATAGGCTCCGGCAGACCCCTATGACCCTGCAAAGGATGAAGCGGGTACAGAAGATGGATGGATGGAGAGTTTGAGTACCACAAAGTTGCCAACTCTCGTGCATTGACCGTGACACAGATGCAACTGGCCCTTTTTTACACAGTCTCACTGCCCGCACTGCCATTTCTTTGCACACAAATCCTCCGATGTGTTTATGAGCTCTACCCCAATAAATTCATCAGGCGACCACATTTTTGAATTTTTGCAAAATTCATGACAAAATGAAACATAGCAATGCAACACATGCTATTAATTAAAAAAACTCATCACTTATAATTAAATCCAGAGACACATTTTAGTAAAAATATTTTTACTAAAGCTGCACAACACAAACAAACCTTCAGACAAAACATATCTAGTTCCATCAGTGAATAATTGTGATGATCAAACACACTCAGCCCACAGTTCAAATGAACCATTAAGGTGTCTCCACTGTTTGGCTTCTGAACTGTGATTACACAGAATAATAAGGATAATAAATAATAAGGTGTGTGTGTGTGTGTGTGTGTGTGTGTGTGTGTGTGTGTGTGTGTGTGTGTGTGTGTCCAGATGTAACACGTGAAAAGTTAGAAGACGATAGTTTGATAGAAACACGACCACCATGGCATCACTGTTCACTCCTTCTGTGACCTGATCTGCCTCCATCCAGGAAACGCCACTCCAGGATTAACTCTTGTTTCACCTTTGCTCTGTCAATGCAGCTTTCTGGGAGTACCACTGACAACTCCTCACCTGACAACACTGGCCACATGCACTGAGTGTGCATGAGACCAGTGAATTAGATTTCATCACACTAAACTTTTACTCACATTGTTTTTTGTTCTTCATGCATTTCACAGTTTTCCCCACAGTGTGTCAGGTGATGCATGCAGGTCTGTGAATATTTTGAATGTCTGTTACATACGTACGTGTATGAACATACATCCAAATACAAACATGCAGGCATGCACTCATATACATATACACACATGTACATACACTTGTACATGTACACATATACACAGAGAGGTAGAGGCACACACACCTGTAAATACACTCTTTTATTAATAATAATATCAACAATAGAAACATCTACAGCAACAATAACCATAAGGCCAAATATAATATAAACTATCATAGTTTCATTATTGCTGGTATTATAATCAGTAGTAGTACTACAAACAATAACAAGGGTAGTTGTCCTCATCCCAATGAAATCCAAACTCCTTGTTATTACTATGACGATGATGATGATGATTGTCAATCACAGCAAAGTACAGTATCACAGCGTTGCTACATGACAAAAACAATGCAATCGTAATATCTGCTGGACAGCAGGATTTTTTCTTTTTCATACTGGTTGACTTTATCGTATACGAATGTCTTCTTATTACGTTGCTCTGCATCCCCACTGGCTGTAAAGCACATGAGCTGTACCTGTTCAGGTGTGGCTGAAACATGTCTGGAGAAGTCACAGTTCCTGTCGCTGTTCAATGTTTTCCGGCTTTGCTATGACCTTTAATGTTTGCTTTTATTATAAATATTTTCTGAATAATGACTTCGTATTCAGTCCGTGTTGTTTCCTCACAAGCCGGGTCAGAACCTGCGATAGATACCATCAGTTTTAGTACTTCAATACAAGTTAGATGGGTGACAAACTGCACATGTGTATATTTGCTCCACCAGTATGAGAGCAGCTCTGTTCAGAGAAGTCCAGAAATGTCCCATAAAACCATTAAAAGTCTCCTAACAGATCAGATATTTTATCTGCTCCCGTGTGATTGATGTAAAACGTGTAAAATTGATTGGGAAACTTGAAAAAGAATTTACTACCTCCCCTGTACATCGGTCTGCCTTGTCTAGACTGAGCTTATCTCCCTTCCTTTACATCACATGTTCTTCTCACTTCAACGACGACTCCTCTCATGGAACAGATTTAGCTCCTCTCTGGGAGTTGGGACTTGAATCAATTAGCTTCTTTTGTCTCCCAGTGGATCCCATTACCTAGAGGAGCGGCTGCTCTGGCTAAGGATATTGAATTCACTTTAATATTGCTCTGGTGCTGGATAGCAGCATGAGCGGTGTGATGTTCCAGATTTGGGGCAGAAAGAGAGGAAGGGAGAGACACATTTAGGAAAAAAGTAAAACGAAATCAGATGCAGTCAAAATAACCACCTGCTTTTGTTTCATCAAGTAATATTAGATCACAGCAGGAGGCAATGCCCTCCAGCGACCTCCAGTTGTTCTGCAAGTTGGTACATATTTCACTGCTTTACACAAAACATGCATTGTGTCACTTCATTGAACACAATTTCACAAATACACTGAAGATAATGACGAATATTTCAGTATGGCATAAAATTCAACCACTTTTTTTCTCTTTTTTTAAAACGATATTGAGATGTTTCTTCTCAGAGCAGATATATATTTAATAGTTGGCTTTATAACTTTGTAATATTGTGATTAGTGTTAATTTATTTTATTAACACAGACTTTTCACCTTGAAAGATAATTGTTTTGTTGAGGTTGATGTTGTTTCTAACATCCTCTGTCATTACCTCTGTCATTTTAAATAAAAAAAAAAGAGCACCACCAATCTCTATCTATCTATCTATCTATCTATCTATCTATCTATCTATCTATCTATCTATCTATCTATCTATCTATCTATCTATCTATCTATCTATCTATCTATCTATCTATCTATCTATCTATCTATCTATCTATCTATCTATCTATCTATCTATCTATCTATCTATCTATCTATATATATATATATATATATATTTTCAAATGAATAACAAAGTATTGTGGGTTGATCTGTGTTTGAGTGAGCCAGTAGTTTTGTGAGGTCCGCTCAAATTGACCATACAATAGTCACAAGTGAAAAACAAAATAAAGTTAGTGGCAGGGCTGATCATGTTACAAGTTTATGCTGCATTGCACATTTTTCATTAAGTGGCTGTAGATTGCTGTTTTTTTGAAGATTGCAGACTCGGAACAAAGACAGACTGATGAATGATGACCTGCATCATTCAGTTATTACGCGTCACCTGACAGCGTTCACTGAACCTTTCCCCATCTCTCTGTCAAAGGTTAAATTGGGATAAGTTTCCCATTAGTGTGCATAAAGTACAAAATCTGACAAAAATCATTTGACAGACAGTTAATATGGAAATTTGAAATATAATTTGCAGTGTGGAAAACTGATAATGTTACAACAGTTTGTATATATATATACATTTTTTTTAATATTTTTTTTTCTTTAAGGCGGAGGGTGAATTAAGTTAGAGTTGGATTAACTGTTAAACAAATCAAAAATGACTGATTTTTTGGGGGAATTTTCTTCTTTTTTAAGATTCATGCCTGATGTGCAGTATGTTTTTCATTTTCTTTGCTTGTCTCATTAGTGCAATTACTTCTGAACTTTATAAATGTAAAGAAGGATTTTATGCAATAGGAGAACATCATGTGTCAGACGTGCTGGAGGCTCTGTTACAGCCCTTTTGATGATGTGACTGCTGACAGAAGTAGAAAGATGAGTCCTGAGGTGTCTAGGATTCAACTTTTAAGTCTCCAAATGCAACAAAAATGATAAGACTGCATCACAGTGCAGATGGATAATAGCCGTAAACATACTGATTGACTTGTGGGTCAGATCAGTACAATAGATTGAAAAGGCAGTGCATGTTCATGAGCAGGGCAGCTTCTGGCTACGCATCATGATGTTACCAGCCCAGCAGTTGGGAAACAGCAATATAGCCAGTATTGTGTTAAGATATAAAGTTTAGGGGCACTGCATTCGTTTTAAATGTTTCCAACAGTGGACCAACATATCACCTTGTTCTGTGTGCAAACCATTTAGATTTGGTCCACATAATGTCTTGGAAGACATGTATTCGGTTGTGGGGGTGCTACAAACATTTTACAGTTTATAAATAGACAAAGAAACCAACTAATAGTTGCTGCAGTGTTTTTTGGGGGCCAGCAACAGTTTCATTGCTTTATTGCTGACACTTTACAATGTCTTAACTTAGTTTGGGTGCTAACAGTAATTTATGTTACTACCTTCAGTCAACAACTTTGATTCTCGGGATGTAATTCCAGCTCCAACATGTATACTAGATTTTGGGACTTTTTCTCAGGGATTAATAAAGTATTATTGAACTGTTAGGCCCGAGAATCCAGAGCTGCAGCCTTGTAGCCGCCCGACTGCATTTTTGTTTGTTGCTGAGCTCTTCTTCCTTCATATCAAAGGTATTGTTAACATTGGAGCTACTTCACAAAACTGCTTGATGTTTTCCAGCAACTTGATGTCAGTAACTCTCTTTTCCTCTTTTGCGTTTATGGCAGTTGATCATAACACAAGAAAGTACCTCGAAAACTTGTATTTTCCACTCAGACAGATACAGCTGGAAGCTTTTCCAGCTTCATTATTGTTGTCAGTGTGTATCTCACGATACACCCCGAAATTGGACCTCTGCTTTTAACCCATCACTAGTTTCAGTAGGAGCAGTGGGCTGCTATCCCAGCGCCCGGGGAGCAATTGGGAGTTAAGGGCCTTGCTCGGGGGCCCACAGTGATTCACCATTGTCCCAGACTCAAACCTGGGTCCTCCAGGCCCAAGCCCACCAGTGTAACCACTAGGACATCACTCAGTCGGTGCCATTAAACACCAGGCTGCAACATTAAAATATAATAAATGAATATTGAAAGGAAATTTACATTTTAATCAGTAGACTCTGTTATTTCTGAGTGAAGAAACAATTGTAAACAAAAAAATACAGAAATACTTAAGCAAGCTCATTTACTGTATCTATGATTAGGCAATTATGTAATTGTTAAAGGTGTACACATTACATGTCAATTATTCATTATTGTTATAAAAGCACATCAATGGGGGTCTCTTGGTGTAATGACCTGTTCACTGTCTCCTGAGACAGTCTGTGCTTTTATAGAGTTTTAAAAGAGAAAGTTTAGCTCAGTCTAAGCTGAGACTTCAGAGAAGTGAATATTTCTGTATCTGTCATCATTAGACCGGATGTCAGAGGGTCACTGCATCCTGAGGAAAAATGATCTGATGACTGTGACCATGGTACATGACTAGAACGAATAACTTACTAAAAACAATTCTGTAATCAGCTGCTTTCTTAAAATGCCAACCTTTTTGTCTGTGAGACACAGTTAGATCAATGCCTGCAGGCTGTCATTTTAAATCTGTCATGGCTTTGACTCACAAGAAGTTCATCTGAAACCCTGAGTGCAGACGGAGATGCCACATTGCGATACAAGATTGTGTCATGCAACTTATGCAAGACAACAGATATGTGCTTATTGTAGTTTGCCCCACTTTTAGGAATGCGTTGAGCCGCAGTATCAGTCAGGCACACCGCATGGAGCTAATTAGGGTTGGCTAGATTTATCCGAGTCAAAATGATGTAGAATTCAGTCAAATGTGAACCCCCAGGCTTTGTGTCTATATTTTTAGATTCAGTCGGTCTTATGCTTTGAGAATGCCGGTATCGCCTAAATCTATTTGTAACAAATGAAAACACTTATAACTCACAGAAACACAAACACTCCTTTAAGCAGCAAAGCATGACTACAGATGTTTGTGTGTTTTTAGGAACTATTGCGATTCTTCACTGATTAACCCATCAGGAACGTGTGCTGAAGCAGTTTAGGTGCTGTCTTCTGTGGATGGAAACGTCTGCCTCGGGGCTTTGTGAGTCTGGCTGCTCTTTTATATATATAAATGCACTGTACGAAACAAAACGATTCAAAATGATTCTTCTGCTCTGAAACTTAAACCAACGGAAAAATGTAAAGCAAGAACGACACAAAAAAATGTCTAAATGCCTAAACGGAGATCAGCATTTTTTACAAATATTTCTAATTTGCCTTATGTTTGGCGAGAGACATTCTGGGCAGCACTGACTCATTTATACAAAAGTGTACTTCTTTGATTATACTTCAGTGGATCGATCAAGTTGTTGTTGCCCTTTCATAGTTTCCTTTCTGAGCCTTCAAGGAAGTAACAGTGACGAACAGACTCACCGGGTCCACTTTTAATAAGGATGTGGCGTCGAGCTGTTTCTGTTTTTAAGAGGAGATCAACCAAATGAGACAGGCAAAATGCAGAATTTGTTTGTTTCACAGTAAAATGACCAATGCAGCTTTTAACTGGAGAGTGCTCAGTTTATGCTGAATTAACAGATGAAAACAAAGACAGTTATATAACCGCACAGACTTGAGATGAGGTGTGCTAAAAGAGGCAAGATGAAAGGAAGTGGAGGCAAGCAAAAGATTTTAAGTTTTAGGTTATGTAAGAGCAGTGTTTCCCCACCCTGGTCCTCAGGGGAACACGCTCCTCCGTGTTTTACATGTTTACCTGCTTCAACGTACCCTGATTCAAACGACTGCGTAATTAACAGAGCTGTGCGGCTCTTGATGACAAGCTGATGACGGTCGTTCATTTGAAGCAGGTGTGTTGATGCAATTTAGGGAGACATCTAAATCCTTCAGGACAGTGTGCACCGAGGACCATGGTTGGGAAACACTGCTGGAGGACAAGAAGACAGATGCCTGAATCTGTCCTCTTTAAAACAAAGAACTACTAACTGTTCTTGCAGTGCTTTAACTTACAGCGAAAACCTTTTTTTTTCTACTGACAGAAAATGTGTAGAGAATCTGTCTGCTAAAAGTTGTGGTTTATGGGACTCCAGGTTTGATGTCTTCAGGTCTCCAGCTGGTAGTACATTTTATGAAAAAACTCAGTGTGAACGTTTTCTGCAATAAGTGTTCGGCAGACTTTATTTATAATAGCTGATCACGTTCTGATTAATTTGAATAAGTCAGTTAAATTAAATTAACAATGTGACCAGATAATACTCAATTACACGTGTTCATCAAATGTCCCCACAGACAAAATAGAGTTTAACCAGAGTACAAAGCACTTCTGTTGGTGGCAAGGAAGCTGTGTAGAGCTTAAAATCAAATGTAGTTAAAATGTAATGTCAGTCAAATGTACAATCAATCCCTACATGTGATGGCATAATCTCATAGATGTAACATTTAGATTAGCGGCTGTCTGTCATTACCTCTGGCGTGCTGGAGAAACTACAGAAGAGGTCTGCAGCCAGTGCAGTATGTCATGCAGAGGCTGCATCATAATCAGCAGGTCACCTCTCCAAGGGCGTCTTCAGACTGGATATGATTGTTTGTTCCACAAACTGCTGCGTTGTTTTGACTATGTGACTCGCAGTTGTGCAAACATGTCTTGAAAGTGGTGTGATGTTCATACTGTGAAGGGATTTATAAACTCAACAACAAAAGTGATCCAGTGACTTTCTGGGATCTTATTTCAGGGAGGCGGTTTAGTCAGATCTGTGTTGTAAAGCTGACTCAAGTGTCAACAAACTCTGAGATTAAAAACCCAGTTTCAAATGGGGGGTTTCGAGTTCATTCAAACAACTTCAATTATGTTTACTCTGAATAAAGCGATTGCACGACTATAAAAAGCTTCAATAATGGAACTCCAATACTGTGGTTCACCATAGCAACGTCATGTTCAGAAGAGATCCTCCTACCTTTTATTTTATTTAGAATTATACCTCTTATTCAAGTCATGTAGTTAATTTGAGCACATCTGTCTGTGGAAAAGTGAAACATCTGTAGCAGTGAAGGATAGTTGGAGTGGGTCAAAATACACTTTGAGTGAATGTGTATTTAAATATTAGATGTCTGTTATTTTATTGCATGAGTGACAAGTGGTGCAGTTTTTTTAAGTGCAGTTCTGCTGGTTAAAAACAAATATCTTGGACAGGTGAGATGACAAAAACAGGTCCATGGTTGGCACTTTTGTTATTAACATTTGACCTCGGCAAAGGAAAAGTCATTGAAGGAGCTCTGAAAGGAATAAGTGAAGTGAAGTGACATGGAAAATGATACAAAACCTTGGACAAACTTGGAGATGAATCAAATGCTGAAGTGTGATGATTTGTTGAGATGTTGCTACTTCTTCTTCATTTTAGGTTAATTTATTCTAAATTGCTTGTCGGTGTCAATGTGTTTGTCTGTGGCTCTTTGATGAACTGGAGACCTTTTTCATGAAGAGAGCTGGGATAGGCTCCAGCAGATCCCTCCGGACCAAAATAGGAATAAATGGATGCAGGAAATGGATCGCCATCTCACCCTTCTTTCGTGGGTTTCTTTCCTAACAATGACCTCACTTCCTTCCTCGCTGTCTCATTGGCTGAGGCATTGATTCTCCATTCTGTTCTCATATTCTGAGATGTCTTTTTGTTATTGCGTTTTTTTGTCTTGTAACAGATAATAATTTATAGCTTCTAATTGTACCAAAGGGTTGAATACAGTGTGTGTTTCTTCCCTACTGGGAACTTATAATACATATTATTAGAATTACATCACTGAGCATACATAATAACCGAATAAGTTTGAGATAGTCTGAAAATGTTCAAGGACGGTCCCTCAGAGAGGCACAGAAAGACACAAAGAGAAAGAGGTTCTGAATTATTCTCCCTTTTAATGAAGGCAGTCATTTGTTTTTGATGCAGAATATCATCAGTGAAAGCTTGACTTGTCTCTGTTCTGCACTGTGGCCTACAAATGATCCTGTCATGTTGTGTGTGAGGGTAAAAATGACTTGTGTGGATCGTGAAAGCAGACTATATTTAGGGGAAGAAAATCAGTGCGTTGATGTTCTGCTTCATTTTCTGACTTAACACTTGTTTGGATTTCACTGAACTGAGCGGGGCGGGTTCACATTTACAGACTCGCCAAAGAATACAAAAATATTTCCTTCAGTTACTTCAACTACTGACTCAACATTTATGTGCTTTATTTGCTTCGTTGCTGTCTGAAGTTCATACTGGAAGTAAAGAAAAGGAAGCTGAGCTGTCCAAGCTGCAGAAATGAACCCACACCACAACCTAACGTTTGGTGCAGTTGCAGAGCGACACAAACGTTACCTCACATTCATTCTCTACTGTTGGTTAGTATTAAATGTGTCTACTAAAACAAGGGAAACCTGCCAAATAAAGCTGGACAGTCACAGTGAATATGACATATACATGACTACCGGAGCAGTCAGAAATAGTCAGAAATTCAGAGTGGCAACGACACGGGTTGCAACATGACAGTCTGCTTTCTGCTTCCTCTCCCACGATAACTCTCCCGTGGGATCCAGCTTAAGTCTCAGCTGGTTTGGTACTGGGTTTGCATCTGTCCTTTGTTGAAGGACCAGTACGTTTAGGTCATAAACTTGAGGTGGATTCATTACATTGTTTCTCAGTAGCTCTCTCTTCTTTGTTCTGATCTGAAGCAGGGAATAACCATACGTGGACACATGTACATTCACATTCTGCTACCGGATTAAGTTCACATTGACCTGTTATTAAACGCTTTGTAAAATGAGATCCACAGGCATTCTGACGTCTGTGCTGTAATTGGTGAATTTGGTTTGAGGTTTGAAGTCACCCTGAAGCCTCGAAGCCTAAGAAAGTAATGAGCTTATTAAAGCAGACCTGCAGATCTGTGACCTTCTCTGTTCCAGCTGCATTAGTACCACCTTTACACATGCAAAGCCACAGTTCAACAGTCACATTTGCTTTGGCTCATTTTACTTTTTCTCTATTCCGTCATTCTGTCCCATTATATCTGCTGCAACCATCAACATCAGCAAAGGAGCCGATGTAAAGGAGCAAAGGAGCCTGAACACTTCAGGTGCTCTCTGGAGGATTGTTCTGTTTCCAACTCATTAATCCCAACTCTGAAACCACGCAGGAATTAAGAAGTTCATAAATAATTAAACAGGCTGTAGTTATGACGTGACCTTGTCTTGTTGATAACTATGACAACTTTACAATGCAAGGTTCATTCATATATTGTTTTTCTGTTTAACCTGCAGGATTTCTGTCTTTCTTCACTTTTGTCTTTCTTCATCACTCTTCAGTCCCTTCTGGTCCCTCAGTTGTTGCTGCCAAGGAAATGCCATGGCAGGATCGACTTTAGTATCTAATTATTTATTATCAGAATGTAAAAACAGTTTTAACCAATAAAATGAAAAATACCTCTTGATATGATCACATGTCTCCTGTTAAATAGAATACGTTCACTAATGTTTCATCAGACAAACCTAAACATTGATGTCTAATAGTTTATTTTATTCTACCTGTCAGACAAAAACAATAAAACCAAATATTGAAGACTTCCTCCTCGTGCTGCCAATACACCTTTGGCACATTGAGACATTGATTAAGTAGACCGGGTGACTTGCTACTGTACTGTAACTCAGTGGTGTGAAACATTTTTCCATTTTCGGACACTATGAGGCTCTAGTGAATCACAAGGAAGACAGTTTGTCATTGTGAGGAGCAGTTTTCGATCGAGGACGGCTCCTCCGTGTATTCCAAGGCAGTACTTTTCATTTGCTCTCTACACTTGACAGACAGATTGACAACAGTTTGACTACAAACTCAAATTTGTCAGGGACAAAAACCTTTGGATTTTGTTTATTTTTCCAGTCAATCAGAAGGGTTGTGGAATTCTAAATATACAATACTGAAGAAAAATGAGTGATTTATATTCAGTAAATACATTGCCTTCATCTTTGGCTCCATGTTGGCCTTAATAGCGCGGTCAAACAGATCAGATCAAACTTTAATGATCCTCCGTGGGTAAGCAAACAATAAAGGTCATGTGTCACTGGCTTCAGAGCAGCTTCCTCCTGCTGTGAGAAGCTGGCTGCTTCCTTCCATCACATTTATGTCCTCTTCTCTTGAGGTTCTTTGTTATTGTGGTTCAGAACAGGGCGATGTGCAGGTGGAGCTTTGCTGTCTGATAAGCTACAAAATAATTGCCCTCTGACTAATGCCATCTTTCTTGTTTCTTGTTAGTTTAACCAAGTTTCCCCCGTGTATTCTCAATATTTTTCTTTATATTTATTACTGAAGGCTCCACTTGTTTATGAAGAAAATGTAAGACTTAACAGACTAAAGTACCACCTTTCCTAACCTCTGTATTTAGTTGTCTGACGTATATTCTTTTAGTTTATCATATTTGAACAGGAAAACACTTGAATCTCTTTGAAACAGTACCTAAAGATAAAGTTAACATACTGCACCACGTCAAAGAAAGCCACCATTTTTAAAAAAACTTTTTATTTAGTGTTTTCAGCTTAAAATACAACAAACAAACAATCAAAAACACAACACGGGGGCTCCTTTGGTGATGATCCTTTGTCCTGACAGCGTCCAATCAGCTCAAGTGACCTGTTTAACGGATAGCGTCCTCTAATCCTCTAATAAAGGCAGACCATTTCTCCCATTTCCTGGGAAGATCGTTCCTTTGGACCTCAAACAGAAAGTCATCTTCTCCATTGCATATATCTCTCTAACTCTGTCCATCCACTGACTACGACCTGGGGTCTCAGGTTTACACCAGTTCTTTGTGATTGTCTTCAGGACATTGGCAACATTTGCACCAGTCTTCCATCTTAATCACATCATCTGTCAAAGCATAGAAATACAATACTTTAACATCATTAGGAATCTTATATCCCAGAATCTTTCCCACAGTGACACACATGTTTTTTCCAAAAAATGTGGATTTGTGGACATAGCCAGAAGATATGAGAGTGGTCAGCGTTCAGGTTTCCGCACTGCCTCCAGCACTGATCCCGTGATTGAGAGAATTTGCTCTAAATATGTGGTGAGAAAAAGTAGCGGATTGAATTTTTCAAGCAAATATTCTCCACTTCTTTGAACTTGTGGAGGAATGCTGTGGACTCCACATGAACGCCGGTCCTCCTGCGACATTTCTATGTTTAGTTCTGTAGATATTGTGGTTATACCCGGGTCCAACCACCGTCGAGAGTCGCTGATTCCTGGTTTAAATTTGGGATCCAGAGGCCAAATTAATATTTGATGTCCCTTCCATATTGTATTCTTTCACCATCCTACTCCAAATATCCACTGTTTGTTTAATGATTTCATTATTGCTTTGTCGAAATATTTTATTTCCTATGTCTCCTAATGTTGCTTGAATTTAGAAAGTATCTGTCTTGGAAGCCACCATTTTCATGCATTATTTCAATAAATGAAGCTTTCTTTCTCAATAATGTCTATACGTCCCGGGGATTGGATTGTGTCTGTGTGACTGAGACGTGGCTATGTGTTGCCAAGTCCAGCGTTTTTACCAAACTATTACCATGGGATTGCTTTAATTCCCCACCAACAATGTGGGGAAGAGGAGGAATAGTGTTCCTGTTCCTTCAGCTTTGACCTGAGTCTATCTGAGCTGGGTCAATGCTAAAAGAAAGAGATATTATTCTTTCACACTGTCATAAACTTTATGTCTCAGGCGAGTTGTGTATTGGTGGTTGTTTCATATATAAAGTTGGTCTTGTACATGTATGTTTGATAGGTTACATGAAGAATACCGTCATTTTTGAAGGTTCTTTTTCCTGGTTGATCTTTAGCTTTGCCTGGTGGGCCTTGGCATTGGTTCCAAAAACCGTTTTGGGTCAGAGTTGTCTGAAACTGATCACCGAAGTTGTCTGAAACTGATCATCGGAGTTGGCATTCAGGGAGGTCATCACACAATTTTAGTTATTTACATTAAAGATAAGAAGATAATGGCGAGGTAGGTAACGTTGTTGAAAAGAGGCGTTTAAACAAGTGATAGCATCTGATCTTTACTGAGTTTCTTTGAGTCTGTTGGTGACTTGTAACTTTCTCACTTTAAAATGGACCGGCAGAGTTCTGAGCAGCTTAACAAGAGTCTAGAAAGAGTTTCTGAATGAGACTGAAGGACCATTCCTCCACTTTTGAGATCTATGAAGCCTTAGACCAGGTTCAGGTCAGAAACCACAATACTTAGACTGCTCAAACTTGGATCAAGTAAACGCTTAGATAGTAAAGAATATCTAAAATGCAGTTTGTTATTGCGAAATCTTTAGTCTATTTATGAAAAGGCAGAACAGGGCCATTTCTTTGCTCTTTCAATGGTCGTTTATTAAAAATGTTTTGTACGACCAGAACTTCCAACTTTCAGCATTTTCAGATTTCTGTAACTCTCATTGTTTAGACTGTAATTCCAGTGTATCCCAACTCAACCCCTGTGTATAATAAATAATGAACATAAAAGAATCAAAGAAAGCCACTCAGTCCAGAACCGGCACAGGAAACACAAACCATGACATTTCCACCACCGTGCTTTACAGATGATATGAAGTTCATAAATAGTCTTGTCACATAATCTAATGTTGTTATTATTTTGATCTTGTGTTTTTCTAGCTCCAGCCTCGACTTCTCCATTACAATCAACACTTGTTCTAATTTTTAATATATAAAATATACATCAGGACGGATAAATTAAGGCTTATGAAGTCTTTCCATTTTACAGATTAGCTTTTTTTATGGCCATAAATGGGAATAAATGTCAACAGTATGTGTGATACAGTCAGTCATGGTGTGTTTGTGTGTGTGTGTGTGTGTGTGTGTGTGTGTGTGTGTGTGCGTGCGTGCATGTGTAAGGCTCCAGGCTGCTGACACGTTGGTGTACATCTGTCACAGTGAGAGGAATAATTGGTCCCTCAGCAGTCTGATAACTGATCTCCTAACCAATCACAGACTGCCTTATTAGATATGTGTGAGTTTTTTTGTCACACAGAGGAGCCTGATTATCGTCCCTCACAATACACGACTCACTGCAGTAATACAGCAGGACTGCAGATTTTATAAAAAGCAACAAAATAGACAACAAGAAGACTTAATGATTGGCGATAACAAAATTTAATTCATTTCAATTTCATTCAATTTTCCTGTTGTGAAAAAAGTATCTAATACTTCTGTATAAATACATTTAACCACCATGTGACTGCAATACCTGAATAAGACTGAAATAATATAATAGCGCTTTAAAATACAGACTTGGAATATGGCTGAACTTAGTGAATTATTTATGTATCTTTTGCATGCGAAAGGATCAAAACGCACAACTGAAGCTTCACTGCAGGAGTGACACAGTCATCAATACAGCAGTTTTACACAACTCGGTGCTCTTTAGACATAATATGTAAACTGCACAGACACAATACAGCTCTGACTGAGTGTACTCATAATGAACTTACAGAGTGACTGAAACTTTTCCATCACACCCACCTGACCCACCTGAACCACCTGAACCACGTCATCTGGTACATCAGGTATAACTGATGAAGTGGCCAGCAGGTATATAAAAATATAGGTTAGATTACATGTAATTCTTGTTTTTCCCAGAGACATCAAGGTTATTTTTGAAAGTTTTGAACCTGAAAACATGACTTTTTTTTTTTTTTTTGAGTCTGCGTTCTCATCTTGCTTTCACACTTAACAGACTGGGTCAGACGAGTCCTGGAGACAAAGACTTGGTGGACCACCAGCAAGTCTTTTATTTATTTATTCTTTTAGTTTTACATTTAGATATTTTGAAACTCAGACTTAAGTGTACTTTGTGTCTCTACTCTACAACTCTAAAGAGGGATTGACTCAAGTAAATGAGCTGCTCATCGGGGGGACACATTGCTGCAAGTCCTTGGTTCTACAGATGCTGGCTGCTCCTCCCAGTTCTCCAGTCTTGTGCTGTTGATGGACTTAACCTTTCCTGCTCCTACTGGTTCTGAACCTCGCCTCTCTAGTCACGAGGCCAATCAACAACATTGTCTCCCTGCTCTCCAAGCCTTCTCCATGAAGGAACATCGATTTTAATCCTACACCCAAGCCTTTCTGACACTCAGCCAGTTCTGACATTCAACAGGCAGATTTGTTGCCTGAACCAGCTTCACAGTCTGCACACATGGCATCAAAGGAAATGGAAGATGTTTCTGTGTCGGCCCACCTGTGCAACCACCTGCCCGTCTGTCTAGTTCTGACATCAGAGCTGTGTTTTCAGCATTGATGATGCACTGCCTCCGTCCATGTTGCTGACCCAGAGCTATGATCATCTTACTGTGTCTGACTTCGTTCTCTCTTTTCTTTACTCTTTTCACGGGTTATTAAATGATTAAAAACCTAATTTACTCAACATATCTTTGTGTGTAGGGTCTATGCAAATTACAGTAGACGTCAACCAAATTAAAGTGCAGGTGACATTTCTTATAGATGTGAATGGCAGGGATTAAAAACACATTACGTTTTAGTTTTATTTTAACACGTGACGCAGTCAAACATGTTTGTCACAAGAAAAAAGAAATAAAAAACCCAACAATTTATATTTGCTTCATTTTCCATTTTGTTCAAGCTGATGAAATGAAATTATTCATCCTAACAGTTTTATAAGAAAAATAATGATCTATAAATATATATTTAATTCCACTGAGTTATGATTTAAAACAGATTTTATTAAATTTCTTTTTATTACAATCTTTCTTTTTTCGACATAATTTAGATATTCAAGTAATACTGTTACACCTTCTGTCGTTCTCGTCATCACTCATTTTTTTTGTTTTTGTACCTCTGCTTTTCCCATCTCTAAACTGATTTTACTTTTCTCTGCCATAGAAAGTTAAATAGCAGTTACCAAATTGTGGTGTTGAACCTGCAGCCTTGAATTTTCAAGTCAGTGAACATAAACATTTAATGATCTCTGGACACATGAATCCCTCCTTCCTCTGGCAAGAAGCTTTTAACTTGAACAACAGGATGGAAATGCAAAGTGTGACGCCGGTGGATGTTTTAATTGAACGTTTTACTTCCGTGAGCGCATCCAGGCTTCATTATACTGAGCATGCACATAAGTATGGAACCTCTGCCTCCAGTACAAGTATCAGACTTTGTATGCATAAGACTGTTTTATGTCCAGTTGTCCATGCTGCCAAGCTTATATCAGAGGAAGGGAAGCTTCATGTTTACAGGGATTTAAAGCTTTTCATGGGTTAATTGAGTGTTAGACATGGTCCAGTGGTCAGCTGCACGGATTTGGAACTTGGAAATTGTAGCTTCAAGGCCAAAAGCTTGTGGTTGCATTTTAATTTTTAAGACTGGAACATGCAGAAGGGAACTGGAAAAAAGAAACAGATGGGAAAAGCAAAAGTATTTTACAAAGGAAGGATTAGGACTTGATTAAAAAAGAAGTATTAGTAACAGAAGTAAAGCAATATTATTCTATTTTTCTCCTTTCTTAATTCTCTTTGAGATGTATTTATTGATTTATTTTGGCACTCTCACCTGTCCAGAAAGTCACAGCAGGCGTTATCCTGTCCTTACTTCATGAGTCGTTGTCAAACTAGACAGATGGTTAACAAATGGACCCAGTGAAGACTTGAGGACAGCAACGTTTAACCTCTTTACTGAATCCTTTCAATTCATCTTTTAAATTTTTATAGCATAAACCTTGCTTATCCAACTATTATATATGGCACATGTGCTCACATGCATCCACTAACTACTAAATACACTAACATGTTGAAAAGCAGAAGCTCACAGGCACCACGCAGGATATTTAAATTTGCTGCATAGACACTTTGAAACAGTTAATGAAGAATGTAATAAACACTCCAAAAACAGCCCCTCTAGAAATAAGCCTAATATTCCTAAATGTATCAATTCCCGGCCCGGTGGGTCTTTCTGTGTGGAGTTTGCATGTTCTCCCCGTGCTTGCGTGGGTTCCCTCCGGGTACTCCGGCTTCCTCCCACAGTCCAAAAACATGCAGAGTAGGTTAATTGATCATTCTAAAATTCTCCCTAGGTGTGAATGTGAGTGTGATTGGTTGTTTGTATGTGGCCCTGGATAGACTGGCGACCTGTCCAGGGTGTACCCCTGCCTTTCGCCTGATATGCGTCGGGATAGGCTCCGACAGACCCCCGTGACCCGGAAACGGATAAAGCGGGTACAGATAATGGATGGATGGATTCCTAAATGTAGTCAAAATTGTCTTATCTTAAGTGAAAATGAGAAAAATCTACTTGACTAGAACTTCTAAAACCTGAAAAATATCTTATTTTCTTTCTTTCTTTTTGCAGCGAATGACTGAAATCTATGTTTTACTGTTAATCCCTGTACTGTCTTTTCTCCGAGTTCATTAAGTAAATGCTGCTTCAGAGAAAGTCCAAATACGCTGCACCAGTGTTACACACTGTTCTGCTCGTTTGGGGAGCTAAACAATAAGGAGACTGGGCAAAGAAACAAGATCTATCACCAAAAACACAGTAAATCCTTCGTTACTTCACTTCAGACATGTTGAACTGTCAGACACTGTCACAGTTTGTCAGGGCTGCGAGACAAAAAAACAAAGACAGCTTTTTTCTTGCAGCCCTGGTTTGGGATTTCTTGTAGCTTTTTTTTGTCCGACAACACAGCAGAACTTCTGTCTCGTGTGCTGTTCAAGAACTGTCGTGATCCAGGAAGTGGGAACAGTTCATGTTTACTTTTGTTCGTACCTCCTGTTGTTCGTCCCGACATAACCTCCAGCACAACATCACTGGAATCGAGGGGGTCAGTGGGAACAAGTGCTTTGATCAGCTGGACAGAAACTTTACCCACATTTTAATATAAGGAGAATTAGTAACACACTTCTTTCAATATCTTCAGCGTGTTCCTTCATCAGCACTTTTCTCTCCGTCTCGCTGAGGTATGCATGCTGTAACTTCATACTGACGTCTCTGTACTCCTCCATGAGGTGTTAGATGCTGGTAAATGCTCAGATACTAAAACAAAAGTTTAGTTAACAGAGCGGGGGGGTTCCGGATAGGCCTTATTTCAAAGCAGTTCAGTCGTCATGGAGATGAGCAAAAGATAGCCACATGAAGAAACACAATTTATTATTATTACTATTATTATTATAATTTATTATTATATTGATGTGCATCATTGGATATTGCTATCTACTGTTTAAAGGTTGAACAGCTATGTTAAATTAGGTTTACGTTAGTCATGTTTGCATCATTAGTGTTTGTTTATTCATTGTTCCTGTATAGCCCTTTATCATTTGTGTTGATATTTGTTGCTTTCTGATATCTGTTGCTTTTTCTCTCCTTGTTTTCCCACTTGGGTTTTCTCTGGGTACTCCAGCTTTCTCCCACTATCAAAAAAACGTCCACGTTAGGTTAATTAATGAGTCCAAGGCAAACTGGCAACCTGTTCAGGGTGTAAACCCTGCCTTTCACCCGAAGATAGTGGAATAAACTCCAACCAACTCCCTGAAGCCCTGAAAAAGAGTAAATGAGTATAGATAATGGATAGATGGATCAACATCATTGTGATTGAACATCCATCTAAGCTAAAGGAAGTAGAACTCATCATAATTTCAGAAGTCTCTTCCTTTGGTGTGTTGCGCAAACCTTCAGTTCCTTTTCTTCCAGTAGTAACTTGAAGCTCGTGAGGCATTGAGAAGCTCACCAACTCTGCAAAAACAAGGCCATCTGTGAGTTTTTTTTTCTGAAGATGTGCAGCTGGCTTTCTCTCTGCAGATTAGGAAGAACATTGAAAAGGCAAAGCAGTAGGAACACAAAACCCTTGCAACAATGGAAGAAGCAGCGCTGAAGGCTTATCAGGAGGATCTGGAGAGGATGGAGAGCATGGAGAGCATGGAGAGGATGGAGAGGATGAAGAGGATGGAGAGGGAGTCAAAAGAAAAGAAAGATGGAGACAGAGCCATCAGAAAACGAGGTAGAAGATAAAGCCAGTGAGGATGCTCCTCACCTCGTTTTCTGATGGTTCTGGCCTCTTCCTCAAGGAGGAAGAGACACAAATAGAAGAGGTTCAAAACACGCGAGCGGAGTCTGAGAAGAAAGAGGAAAAAACAGGACCGAAAGAGACACAAGCCAAAAGACCAAAAAAAGTGGCAAATCCGTATGAAGCAAGGGAAAAGGTTCAGCAAGAAGAAGATCCAGACACAAATGTGGACTTGCAGTTGCCCCAGGTGGAGGGGAGCGGAGCCGACGCCCCGGCCGACCTTCCATCAGTGCCAAATCCTAAGTCCAAGGAGCGGTTCATCGCTTCCCTTGGGGACAAAGGCGGACCGCCTTGATCTCATTCTCAATTCCAAGTATGCCACATCTGGACTTGCGTACCTGGGTAGTTTACACTTGACAAGTACGACTCGGGATGATGTACTTTGGAGGACGTACAGACGGATGTCTCTGTTTGTTCAATAGGAACATCAGCTAAACATCAATACAAGTGAGAATAGACCATGTACTGTTCTATTATAAGTTTTAATAATCATTACTTTATATGATGTGCTTTTAATTTGTTTTATGTCACCTGCTTTATAAATAAAGTTTGATAGAAGTGAAATGCAAAACTGGGAAAATGTCTTTTTTTTTTTCACCCCTGCTTGTTTGTGCAAACTGCATTCTGGGATGTTTTGTCATCTTAAGTCTACACCATCGCCTACCATCTCACTTCCGCATTGACGCTCAGGCAGGACTAAGACTGACTGACCAAAAGCGAGTCAGTCTCCACCAATGTCCAACTTCAGAGCAGAAAAAAACATATTTACAACCTGGTTCATAAAACAGTTCTGTTCTCCATCGTTTGATTTCACATCCGTGACAACTCTGAGGGCGGCACATTTTTTATACCACGCCAGGAGAGTTTATATCAGACATTCAATTTATTTCCAATATGAAGGAAAACGAGCTTCAAAACCAATCTTCGGAAACCAATGGGTCACGTGACCGAATGCTTCGTCCATTCTTATATAGTAAAGTCTTTGTGTAAAATGTCCTGACCAGAACGAACGTTGTTCTTGTTCTTCCTGCCTCAAGAAAATAAACAAACTTCTCTGTTCTTGAGGAGAATATAACAACCATTAATCCTTCAGATGTGGAGTTATATGTTCACAAACTGAGCACCAAATACTTGACACGACTAAGTTTAATAAAAAAATTCAGCGTTTTTAGCTGAATAAAATTAGTTAACAAGCTTGGTTGCTGCACCGTTTAGCATGAATCAGCAAAATCCTGTCTCTGTCCAATCATGTTTAAATTTTAACAGACGTACTTCAACAAGGTTACATTTGTTATAAAAGTCTCATTTGGTCACTGACTGCTTTACTCAGACACTGCTGAAAGAAGTCTAACAGTTTTAGTAGCTTTTGCACCACGTCAGGTGGTAAATTCAAAGACTTTTCTGTCCACCCGTCTCTGCAGTTGGAAATCCGCTGATTCCTGTTATCTTTTCATTGTTTTGTTTTGTTTGTTTGTTTGTTTTTTCACCCCTGAACTGCAGGCTTTTAGACTCACTCACATTGTCCCACATTTTCCTGTTGCAGCCTGATTTCATTGTCTGCGTGCGGTTTGCTGCCATCCCAGCACCCCTGTTATGCCTTTCACGCAGGTCTCATTTTGCTCCTATTAAACCTTTTTTGCTACCTCCCAAAGTGCTACATTCACAAAACGAAATGTTTCACAGTTTCATCTCCGGTGCCCTTCACGCAGCGGAGGCTGGAAAAACTGCACTACAGGGGCGTAACCGCCGGGCTACATGAACGGGGCTCGTGAGTTCAACAATCAGCTTCTCTACTTGTATGTGTTTTCATTTGGTTCATATTTTATTTATTATATTTTAGGTTTAAAGAAACAAATCTTGAAGACTATAGCGAAACAAAGACATGGATCAATGAAGCTGGTCGAGCAAATGTTGGTCACTGCTGCCTGATTGCAGAGTTGTTTTCATACCAAACTGTCCTTAACTTTAACAGAGATAATGATGGAAAAGCTTCCTGTATCAGATACTCTGCACCAACACCATCACTTTTAAAGTATTTCTTTCTGTTTCAAGATGTTAAAGTTGGAAAACATAAAAAAAAACTTGCAACACTTGATGACTTTTGTCACATTTGCACTTATTTCCTCATTTGTCTTCATTTGCTGGTACAAAGCCGTTATTCTAATGATAATACAGTACTGGGGGCCTTTCTTTAATCATTTATTTGGCAAAGTCTCTGCATATCTCTGTGTAGCTTAATTTGTGACTTTTATAGAACAGAACGACCAAGAGTAAATGATGCATGCAAGACCAGCAACAAAACTGTGTGGTTGTGGGAATGCTATCATCAAGAGAATAGTCATTTGTCACACCTATTGTCCTTTAATTTACCATTTCCTCCCTAAACCAGTGACCTGAGAAGCATGCATATATACTCAAACTCCCTCAGGGAACATTTCCTGAAGTTTCCCTCTCATCAGCACATTTTTTTATGTTAATTTGAATCACCTTTCTAGGTCAGATCATAATAATTATCTCTCCCTTTTTTTTATCCTTTCCTTTATGTGGTGAATATGTTTTCTACTTTTGCCCTGATTTGCAGCTAGATCTAAAATTCGGTTCAGGATTTTTTCTGGCCAAAACTACTGTTCACACCGACATATACATATTTATGAACAGATATATTTATGAAATGTTCAGTCAATGACCTCAGCTAACCTAGTGATCACAGTAATAAAGGTGTAATAAACTTTCTCCCTCTAAAACATCCATGTTTCGTCCAGCAGTTAAATGCACAACTGTTTTCAGGGATCAATCTTCTGACACGGAAGCAGCACATGGGTGTATGGCCTCCTTCATGTCCCATTTAGTGTTTAGTTTATATTCTGCTTTTATCAACTCTATGTGCAATGTAATATCTGTATAATTAATATCTGTAACTTTTCATGTTAATTACCAGGAATTTACAGGTGTAATCGCACTTGTCTGGTAATTCATCAGATATAAACTCAGGTATAAAACTTTTGTTGCAAACTCAAACGTCTTGCATGGTTCAGTATTTTGCAAAGCTTTTCCAGTATTAAAGCATAGCAGTGATAACATTGGAAGCCTTGATGCTCGTCAGCAGAAAATATCCTGTCATCTGTAGACCTGTTGGCACATTAAATGCACATTTTACAACTTTGTAGAAGAAATAAAGCCTGCTAGAAAAAAGTTTTTGGCCCCCATAGCTGGAGTTCACATCCATACCAACTGTTTAACTTTACCTGATGTGGTACATTAGGTAAAGTTACATTAAACAACATTTTTTTGTACATTCAGGGGCTTTGACTTTGGATTGTCAGCCGTGCTGGTGCCAGTGGCTCGCTGTCACCGCTGCTGCTTCTTAGCTCTGCAGTGACTTTTGAACAGGTGACTTAAGACCTAACCAAGGATTGTCATTCATATTTTAAAGGGAACATGTTTTTGTGGTGCTGTTCATTTTTCGGACAGACTCTTCAGAAAGCCTATACGTAACATCACGGAGGGTTTGTCCAGGTATCTCTGTACCCATGATCACAGTAATGCACTGCCCTGCTCAGACACAAATTATAGTCAGCTAAACAACTGGAATATTCTGGAGTTATTAAGACAAGTGTCCATTTATAGCATCATCATAATTAACTACAGTGGTACACATAATAAAACTGCTGCATAATATAAGCAGAATGATCAAATGAATACTCAATAGATCTGTTAAAAATGCCCTGTATAAACGTACCCACGCACTCTCTCACATGCACAAACAAACATATTATTTCAAGGCAAATAATTCAAATTTAAGGAAATTATGTTGTGATGTGTTTTAAATCTGTTTTTGCTGTTTAAAGAAGACAGTTACTTGCTAAATGTAATACTTACTTTTTAATGCAGACACAAAATCTCTTCAAAACGTTACTTATCCAAGAGTGTTTGATGGGGCTGTTTTGCAGTAGCACAGTGCTGAGGCATGCACTTCGACAGGATTTCCCAACACGCCCTCTAATTAATCCTGTTTTCAGCAGGAGGCCTGTTTTATGAGCCAGGCTCAACATATCCACGGTTTCTGTAGGTTATCTGGCTATTCTAAACCTAACCCGAGAACATACTAACTGGTATACTGTTTGGTTTCACCTACAATATAAAAAAGAAAAGCACAATTTGTCACATTTTATCACAGTATCTTGATTACTTTGAACCTTTGACATTGTGTTGTCAACAAGTTCTCAAAAGCGTTTAAATAATTTACTTATGAAAGATAATTGACACTTTAGAAAAGCACGGCTTCAGACACAGATGAATCGACTGACAGTGAAACTTGAATTATTGAACAGATATTTGATGTGGGAATGATGACGTTTTGGCGCGTCTGTTACCTGCCAGCTTGCATTTACTATATTGCATTGTGGGGTTTTTACAGCCTTGACCGATGTATGACTCCTGACGAGATTGTGCCCAGAAGAAGAATCAGTACCAACTGCCTGTAGTCAAACTCCAGATGGGAGGAATTTATGTATTAGAAAATAAAGTTGGAAATCAAATACTTTTCTTTGATTTTAGTGTGTTGAAGGCCAAACAACTGCACTTTTGGTTTTATTTGTCCATATTTGTCCATACTTCAACTTGCATTTACCCTGCTCAGTGATCTATTGCTTTTCTTTCTCTTTTTTTGATTAATTAATTTATTTGCATTCTCAATCAGTCAATGACCACAACCTAGTGATTGGCTAGAGTTAAATTTAGTATAGTTTAGGATATTGTGCAGGAACTGCAAGAGACAAAGAATATTTGCGCTGTTTTTACTGTTTTTACTCTAGGGTTTCAAATTCCTGTACTTTGTGAGATTCTCACTTGAAGTCTCTTAAGCCTCAAATGAAGAAAAAAAACTCATGCGTTACAATATATCCGGTTGGTTTTTATTTTTCTGTACACAAGACAATGTTGGAAAATTAGACACCACCCAAGAAATGAAATATTGCTGCAACAGACAGTCTGTAAAGTTAAAGGTAAATGAGATAAATGAATTGAATCTTTGTTTTACTGTTGCTGCGTACAGCTGTTTGTCTTTGTTTTTTCTGACCTCATTAAATAACTGCAGCGTCAGAGAAAGTCCAAAT
Organism: Xenentodon cancila; assembly: GCA_014839995.1. Taxonomy (NCBI): domain Eukaryota; kingdom Metazoa; phylum Chordata; class Actinopteri; order Beloniformes; family Belonidae; genus Xenentodon; species Xenentodon cancila. The sequence continues at coordinate 9,529,587 of CM026201.1, read as the reverse complement.
AAGCTGCGCTCAGAGACAGATACTGGGGTCAGACACAGGACTGGTCAAGTTCATACCAAAATGACCCTGTAAATCCTTCTTTTCTTCACTTCAGACATGAAGAGCTTTCACGCACAGTCACAAATTACCAGCAACCGTTAGACATTAGTCACACTGCTTTTGTCCAGCTTCCCTCTGGAGCTACTTCTGAGCCACCAGCATAGTTGTATTGTTGGAAGTGGCCTGATCTCGCTCTCTCTTTATTATTTTTTCCCCCCATCACCTCAGTGGTTGAGTTGCATTGTGACAATTTCACAATTAAATACCTGGAGCAATGATATGATTATGGATCCTACATATATAATTGGACATAAGTGGTCTAATCTTTAAAGTGACTGTCAAATTACAGTATTACAAAAAAACTAAAACTAAGTAAAATGAGAAAAACACATTTTAATACACAGGTAATGTGGTGCATGCACTGTTAATAGAGGTACTTTAATGTTCTCCAATAATCCTCCAGAGTTGAAATTTCAAGTTTCAAGTTTCTTATTGACTGTCCTTTAAAGGGTTAACTGCTGTAAAGTTACTTTTCTTCAATGGCAGCACAGATATAATGACTTGGGTGTTAATTGGACTTGCGGGGGGACTGAGTGTTGGGTAAACAAGATATTTAGTCTTTAATATGTATTTTTTCTGTACAGAACTGATGTTGTGGGATGCAGATCAACAAGCTCAGCTGCCTGTTTGAATTATTTACCGAATCCTTCTGGATATTTATTATTATTATTTAGATTATCTCATAAATCATTATTCAAACAACTGAAAAGCTCAGCAGCGGGTTTTCTCAGTATGAAATATGTAGCTTCCTTTATATGTCGAGCTTTGTCATTTAGTTCAAGACATTTTGCAGGCATTTAACCGCCCACGAGACATGAATTAAAGTTAGCACTTTAGAGATCGTTCTAGCAGCAAGACACAGGCTTTCTTTCCTCGCAATTATCTCTGTCACTCCCCATGTGTTCTGGGACGTTGCCTTTGTTTGGAAACTGGTGTAAATACAAATGTCTGTGCTCATTTGTCTTTTATCTCTGACTCCAATAAGTTTAGTGTCTAGTGGGGCTTTACACAAGGCTCAAAAAGCAATGAGCTAAATATTTTCATGCTTATAGATTGGTCTTTTTCAATCATACACAGTGGATGTGAGGTGGAACAGAAATAGAAATTGACATAAAACCAGCCTGAGGGCTTGTTGTTCAGCAACAAGCAGAGAACAAGTAGGAATTCATGTTTTTTTTATCTTTAAATCTGCCACCAAATATTCACATACATCATCTGCATTCTGTGGGGACCTTTGTTTTTTTTATATTTCAAATGCCAATTTAGATGTCTTTCATGCTGGATTCAAAAGAGAACATGCTGTTTCCAACAGTGAAATAAAATAATGTGTCCTGACTCTGTGTGCGCCAGCGTTCATTCACCACAGGTTGCATGCTTTCAGGGTGTGTTGTTTAAAGTTATGCAACTATATGCATCATCCTGACAGTGCTAAAAAAGGGCTTCACAAAGAAATACAGCCATCCAAAAGGTTAAACGCACAGCAGCCAGAACAGAGTAACAAAATACAATCGTCTGCCAAGGTTAAACTCTTAGAGCCACACACACACTGGTGGTTGCTTGGTTTAGTGAAGTAGAAAGTAAGTTAGCTGACTCGCTTTAAAAGGCATGCTTTAAATAAATGAAAAAAATAAAACAAAAGGCAAGCATGAAAAAGATGTTTCAGATTCTACAATAAAGCACAATGTCTATTTATCTGGGATATAACAAAACTGCAAAACTTCCCCTGGTGAAACCATACAAACGTAGTCTTACAATCGTGTGTATATCGAAGGGTGACCACTAAGTCTGACCGTTGCTGTGTTAACAGAAAAATGAAAGTTTGTAGCACGTGTAGTCACCTCTGCCATGATATTCACTACAGTTCTGTGAGCTTTTTATCTGTTGTGTCACAAAGTGCTGTTAAAGCATTATGCAGTTGTCAAAAGTGATGAAGGAGATGAGATTTTAAAGTTACTTTTGCTGATAGTAAGGACGGGAGACCACAAGAGCTAGAAAACACTTCCTAAATGTACTCAAATTCACCTTCAAACTAAAGGGAACCTGATAATTTAACATAAAAAACAATCGTTAATGGTTGAAGATGGCATTAGTCTACGGACTTTCAAGTGTGAGACTGAAGGACTGAGACACATTCAACACTGTTTGGTCCACAGTCCTTTCAGTTTGTGTCGTCCCTCTCAGTCAAGAAAGGGTTACCAAACTCACCCTTCTCAGTCAAGAAGGGTGAGTTCTTGATAACACACATGGTTAGGAAATACGCATGCTTGGGCTTACACATTTTAATAATCATGTCTCAAGGCTAGAATGATCTCACATGGGCTAAATACCAACAAAGGAGTTGCCTCCTTGTGATTTTTTGGGCCTAAGTAGTGACACCACTACATTTTGAGAGTTGTGAACAACATCTTTTACATCTTTTATACATTTTTGTATGAAACAGATCTGATTCAGAGGTCGGCTTGTAAACAGGTGGATACAAATAAACAAAAAAAGGAAGTATGTGCATATATGTGCAGTGGTTTTGCATATTATTATTATCTAAGCTGGTTCTATCTAGCATGCAGTTGTACAGCACAAGTGGTACATGTGGTTTATATGAATGCATTTCATTTTCCTGAAATACTTGCTGGGCTGGAATATAGTATAGGATGTGTCAGTGCCATAAAAGCAAATCTACGGTGGTATGAGGCCAGACAAGTTTATGTGTGTAGTACATCTCATGTACACGACAAGTGCTTTATATAAACACAAATGTATTTAAAAGTAAAAGAGTTCATAAGCAGATATAAAGACAGACATAAGTAAAAAACAATAAAACAAATGGGATGGCATAAAAACATTTTAAACTGCATTGTGGGAGATTACTGAAATGCAGCAGTAAATAAAAAGTTTTTCAAACTTGACGGAGAGTTACACACACATATACACACTTTATGTTTATCATTTCCCTTCTTACACTCTATCTTTGCTTTAATTGACATTTAAAGTAGCAGGACTTGATATAGTATTGTAGGCTGTATCCTGGAAAAAGGGACGAGGCCTTTTATAAGCATCAGGATGGCAAGTAAGCAAAAATGGAGGAGAGAAAATAGGATTAGGATGTGGGGGTGGGATGAGGTTGATGATTTTCTCTGCTCTTAAGAACGACAAGAAGATGATGAAGATGAAATGAAGCTTTTAGAGAAGTGAAGGCAACTGGAAAGAGGGGAGATGTGTGTAGTCTGGTGTCTGTACCACATGATACGAGTCTGCTCTCTGACTATGTGGGTGGCAGGTCTGAGTGTCTCCGATATAGCGACGCTGCTCAAGTTCCAGGAAGGAGAAAAACAATCTTTGAGTACTGGTAATGGTTCCACACTTTAATAATACACTCCTGTCTGGACTCAGTCATTCTTCTTCCTCCGGTGTCTTTGTCAGTCTAAAGATGGAACTGTTTTTGTTATTTACAGTGCAGCAGGAGGCCATCGAGTAATCAATAATGACCATTGATACTTCCCCACTGCTTACTGATATGAGTAATGAAACTCAATGAGAGTTGTTACACATTGAACTTGGCACAAACTGGTGTACCGTGTGATGTGAAAATTGTAGACAAAATGTCATTGGAAGGACTTTTCCGCTAGTTACTCTGGGTAAAGCAGTGGAAAAATTGGCTCTCTCGATTTGCTTTAAAAGGACTTTTCTTTTTTTTTTTTTTGAAGCAGAGTTCTTTGAAGTACTTTTGAGTGTTAGTGTCCTACTTGGACTAGATGATGGTCACAGTGCTTTCAGGGTGGTGTCACATTGTCGTTAAACTTGTAGTGCTCATATATTGGATTGTGTCCTTTGCACACAGAGGAAACGTCTGAGCATACCGAAATCCATCCCTTCAAATCATACATGAAGGTCCTAAGAGTCAGAAGACTGCCATGGGAACAAAAAAATGCAAAATATGCATATGAAAAATAATGTAATACATGTAATACATACAGAGTATTTGCCAAATGTTTTATTTTTATAAAAAAAAAAAAAAAATGAAACATCTACTTGGATTTCCATTTTTAATCCCTAAATAGCTATGATTGTTTTTCACGATTCCATGGTTATTCCTGTACAGTATGGCGATCTCCTTCATCTTCATTGTCATCAGGATGCTAAATCCTTTGACAGGAGGTGTTTGTTCGTATGTTCACTTTTCATCGGTGAAATTAAGTCCGGAGGTCGTTGACGCTGCTGTAAGCGGAACATAGTCTGGTTTGTCTTCTCATAGACTAACCAGTTGCAGGATTGACCATTGTTAGACAATTCTTCACGTTTCATTAAAAGCTCTCTGTTTCCTTTTCCTTGCTTCTTCTAACTCATGCTATGTATCACAACAACATTTCTATAGGTAGTAATAGAAAGAGAGGCCTCTTGTGAAAAGAAGGTGTAGCACATAACTGCATTGCCATGGCAACATAATACTGGCATACATCTAAATATAATGCTAACCTTGTGTCCTGGAAGCAGACACTCTTGCTACCTTTTAAGATTAAGCTTAAAACCTTTCTTTTTCATACAGACCATAGTTAGGCAGGGCTGAGGTGCCCGGAAACATCCCTTAGTTATAGTCCTAGATTACTGGGGGGACCTCCCATGATGCACCTCTCCTCAACCTGTTCTCTTCTACTCCAACTCTATTTAATTCAATTTTATTTATATAGCGTCTATTACAACACAAGTTGTCTCTAGGCGCTTTCCAGAGACCCAGAACATGACCCCCGAGCAATTATTACATAAACAGCGGCAGGTAAAAACTCCCCTAGTGGAAGAAAAACCTTAAGCCAAACAGTGGCAAGGAAAAACTCCCCTTTAAGAGGGAAGAAACCTTGAGCAGGACCTGGCTCATGAGGGGGGACCCTCCTGCCGAAGGCCAGCCGGGTAGAGCAAGAAATAAGAAAGAATAGAGACATAGAGACACCATCAAAGGTACAAGACAGGATACATTAGTAACTATCATTGGTAGTCCAATTAGACTTCTGTGTATATGGGTGATATATGGATAGACGGTGATCCAAGGGGATGAGGACTGCAGGTCGGGATGTCAGCAAGTATCCAACAGACATCCACACAGACAGGTGAAGGCAGACACTGGGATGGTCAGAGGTGGAACTGCAGGTCAGCAAGCAGCTCCTGAGGCTCTGGTCCGCAGGACATGCAAAGGAGAGGAAAAGAAGGGCCAGACAAGCACGACAAACTACAAGAACAATGGACCACAATTAAGTTTATGGGATATTGTTAATAAATGAGGGTTGAGGTGAAGAAGAGACAGAGAAGACAAAGAGAAACAGAGAAGGTGAAAGGCACCATTTACATTATTGTTGTTATTAATCTGTGTTTCTTCATCCTAGCACGTGTTCCTGATCTGTTGTTCTTGCTTTTCTCTCCTCTTTCCTGTCTCTTCAACCACCACCTTGTTGAGGCCGATGGCTGATCTTCCTGCGTCTGGTTCTTCCAGAGGTTTCTTCCTGTTAAAGGGTAGTTTTTCTTTTCCACAGTCGCCTGGTGCTTGCTCTGGACAAGGGATGTAATGGAAAAATATCCATCCATCCATTATCTGTACCCGCTTTATCCGTTTCCGGGTCACGGGGGTCTGTCGGAGCCTATCCCGACGCATATCAGGCGAAAGGCAGGGGTACACCCTGGACAGGTCGCCAGTCTATCCAGGGCCACATACAAACAACCAATCACACTCGCATTCACACCTAGGGAGAATTTTTTAGGAAGATCAATTAACCTACGCTGCATGTTTTTTTGGACTGTGGGAGGAAGCCGGAGTACCCGGAGGAAACTGGAAAAATATCTTTTCAGTAATTTTTTAAGAACCCCTTTGAGTAACACTCAAACTGACACTTTTATTTTTGGGGGTTATATTGAATAAAAGGTTTTGCAATCTGTTGCTTCCTTAGTAAAGTCATAATTATTATTGTATTGGCTTTGTTTTGGTTGAACCAATTTGGAATGACTTGAACCGTATTGTTTAAGTCAAATGACAATTGTTATGATTTGGTACCATATAGATGAACTGAAATGAATTGAATAATGTGTCTTACATTCAATGTCAGGCAGATACAAGTGGATTCAGGAAGCCATCTCTAGAATGTCAAAAAACTCTTATTTACTTTTGTGTTTGTAGCATGTACTCACTACTGTAGCTTGTGGGTTCAGTAAATTAACTTGCCACTGTACAAAACGTACATTTGGCAGGTGGCAGATGCTCATTTCCAACACTGGTATGTGTCCTCACAGGGAGGACTGCACAAAATTTCATTATGATTCAAATCAAGACAACCTCTTTCTTTGGGTCTCGGTCTGATTATTCTGGTCTCTGTGCGTTTACCAGAAGAACTGAGCAGCACTAAACTCAGTCTCAGACTTGACAGACTCAAGATCATTTTATGCTGGATTCACACAGCAGCATTGTGTCAATGCCCAACCGAGGGTGTGTCCAACGCTTCTGGCTCATGTCATGGCATCATCTATCCTTCCCATAGGCGATCTGCCAACCCTGGTTATTGGGTGTATTCATTCTATATGTTAGAAGCACTGGCAGAGAGGTGACTTTCACTGTCTGACCAGTCTCTGTGAATGAGTTCATTGTTTAAGCTCTAGCTGTGTAGGGAAATTGAAAATCCCACAATTTATGACAAAGGCGATATGAACAATGCACTGTAAACAACCTACAATTCATTTCGACAGTGGATGATGTCATCCCATACAAAATCTATGGAGACAGATGCAGACAATACAAGCAATGCTGCAGTGTGATTCCCACTTTACAGGGGACTAAAGCCTGTAGGTGTGAAATCACCCTAAGTGTGGAAGATCAGCATATATTTTTGATTGAGATTGTTGTGGATCAAGGAATCGAACCCAGAGCCAGAGAGCCAAGGAAAGTGGAACTGATTTATTTATGACCAAGAACAAAAACTATAGCAGTCCAACCAGGGAGGAACAAGGCTTGGCAGAAGCAGAATCCCCATAGATGAACTGGACTCGACACTTGGAACCAGACAGAATCTTCTGGCAACCAGGAGTGGTGAGAAGGCCTGGTAAATAGGTTGAGGCTGATGAGGGGATTGAGTGCAGGTGTCCGAAGTGGCTGACCACGCCCCCTTCAGCCTTTTCTAATCAGCCTTTTTTTATTACTTGTGAGAACAAAAATCATCAAAAAACAGTTTAGTTAAGATCAAAGCAAGTCAGTTGGATGTTGGAAATATTTGTTTCAAAAGCACGTCAGTAAAATCTTCATCAGCGAGAGCTTTTCCCGCCACGAAAACACAAAATATCCACGATCATGTAGAAAAAAAAGTCAGTCATCTTTATAGAACGTAAAAAATGGTCTTCAAAATTAAAGAGTTCAAACTAAGATGAACAACAACATGACATTGACATTGCAGGAATTGTTTCACTTAGTTGCAGTTAATTGTTGACTTTTAAACTAAATATTTAGAAATCAGATATTATGTAAAATATATGTAAATCAGTGAAGTATGCATGGTCTGGTTGTGTGGTATAGAGTACAATGTTTGATAAAAGTTAAGCTCAAAAACCAGAGTAAACATCAAGAATCGGAGAGAGTGAGCGACTAAGAATGGCTGACAGCTGCAACTTAATAAAAGCAGCCAGTCAGCTCAGGTGCAGAGCTCTGGAGATTACTTCCCGACAGCCACCACAAATGGGAAGGCAGCCTCAGCAAGAACCACCTGCCTTTCATGGCAGAAATAACTTGAAGAAACCATTTTCTGTAAGACATTACCAGTGATTCACGTAGTTGTGGAGGACTTTGCACCCACTCCTCTTTACAGCTTTGCTTCAGTTCATTGAGGTTCTGTGTCATCTAGCACAACTATTTCAACATCCCGACATATATTTTAGACTTTTTTTCCATTGCAGCACCTTGATCATTCCTTTTTCAGCCATTCTCATTTTTTGCCGGTGGGCCTGGGGTCCTCCTCCTGTTTCACGGCGTAGTTTGAGAATGCTTTAGTTCTCTGACAAGTAGCCTTTCATTTGACTCTTAAATATTCAGTTCATATTTGAGCTACAAATAGGAGTTAGCAGCTTACTCACGGACTGAAAGGTTTTACCCAGGTTGTGTGGTTATAGAAAAAGGCTTAACAAGTTTTTGCCGAATTCTGAATAACCTGCCTCACTGTAGAATGATGGACTCTATTATTCTGATTATTATCATTGTTCATGTTTTTTATTAAAATGCTTTTAAATGGGAGCCAGAAATGACTACTTTAAGATTGTTGCCGACATCTTTCCTCCTGGCACTGTCTTTAGACAGACGTCTGATGCTCAGACCCACAAACAGCCAAAAACCTCATCTTCCACAGAGGCTAACATCTGCTGATGATCACTTTAATGCAGTTCATCAGCAGCACCTGGCTGCTACTTAGCCTCTCCATTTCTGCAGACGTCAGAGCGACTTTCAGCTGGTTTCGGACAGCCGTTTTAAGAGTGGGCCAATCATTGGTCTGTTCAGATTAGAGGATTTAATCTCCTATAATTGGGAGTCTTAGAGCCGTTTCTCAGTAACAAGGGTTATGTGCTGTGTCCGTTCCTCACTTGCTTCGAGCTCTGCAATTGACATGTGAGGCTGACAACTGTCCTGTCTGAAAGAGCCTTTTGTTTTTCACACACTGCCTCTGCATTTTGGTGTTTTTTATTTTCCAATAGATTAATAATGAAACAGTGTAATGTATTTTGTTGTTGTTGGTCCCAGGATGCAGTCACGTAATCTGACTCAGATTCAGTTCGCTTATTTGTTTGGTTCCAATTTACAACAGACGTCCAATTAAATATAATAAAATGAACCTCACATATAATGATTACGCAATAATCGATGCATAATCCAGTTCATTTCAAGCAGTCCATTTCTTTATAATTGTAATAACAGAATGGCATTTATTAAGTTGCACCATAGCTACGGCTGCTAAGGACCAGGTGCTTCTTTAATATTTAATGGCATTTTTTAATAAATATAAAACATTATATTCTATTAATAATAGCCAATTGGTTTCATGCATGTTTCTAATAATGTGGTTTACCTGTAAAAATGTAACCAAATATCAAGAGAAAGGAAACAGGGAGTGAAATATTCAAAATTAGAGGTATAAAGTACCGGGGGAGCAGTGCTGTATCCAGGTGTCCTTTCTCCATCGCAGCGATGACGTCCTGCACACGCTTACACACTTCCATCTTCTCTGAAGAAAATCAATTCATTTGAATTTTGTGGGCAGACTCTGTGAGCGTGGACTGCAGTGCTGTTTACAAACCAAGAGCAAAGACTGGCTTGTGTCTCCCTTTTTTCTCTCCTAACCAGCAGTTAGTTTTGTGAAACATGCGCTCAGTCCGAGAATATGACATTTGTGCTCAGTGTTGGTCTCCAACTCTCCAACAAATGACTGGTCCATAGATTGGTTAAGTGGGGTTGTGTCCTGTCTTTGTGTCACTTAAGGTTGACCCACCTCAGTGATGATACGTGGTTGATGGAACCGCTGTTGACCATCTGCAGTAGAAAACAGTCAAGTCAAGTGATCTGAGCTGAGTAAAACGTTGACAGAAAATCTCAGCAAATTTCAGCCCTCTCTAAACTATCGGAGAATAAAAACTGTTGGAGCATCATGTTTCAGACTGCATTCATTTTTTTAGTTTTCACAGGGAGCTTGTTGGTCCACATGTGATCCTTCAGGGCCAGTGGCACATTCACAAAGACAGGAGCTGTGCTCTCTCTGTTTGTGTGGGTGCTGTGCGATGTTCTTTGTTTGTAGTGAACATCGTTGTCTGACTAACAGATCAGCTGCTGGCAGTTTCCCCATCCCAGAGGCCACGATCATCTCCTGTTTTAAACTTTTGGATCGTTCTCCTTGTTTTAACACAGCTCTTCTCCTGTCAGCAAAACTGAAGCACATCTCCCAGAAAGCCGTTAATACATGTGGGCTGATGCTACTCCGGGTGATTTAGTCGTTTCTTGGGGTTTTACAAGTTCTACCATCATAGTGTCCTGGAGACATGCGTTACATGTGTAACCAACACGAAACAGGAAGTGTAACTGCCCCAAGGCACACTTGGTTGATACTTTTTAAACAAATATGACCTCAAAATAAGGAGAATAGTAAAGAAACAGATATTGATAGTGATGGCACCTCTTAAAGTACCTGGACTAATTATTGGTCCAAGTCCATGATCTCTGGGTTTTGTTTTCTTAAATTCAATTTACATTACTTGTATAGTAATTTACTTGTCAGAGCAGCAACTGTGTCAAATATTGTTTCCTTTCCAGTCATCCCAATGTCAGTAAGAAGATCAACCTGTGAAGAAGAGTTCATTTCTCCAGATCCAATAACTGTTATAAGTCAGAGTTGGAGATTTTTGCAGGAGGTGACAGTTGAAAGAAAAAGTATGTTAACTTGTTGGACTTTGCTGGTGTGAGCAGTATTGTCAACAATGGATTCACTAATATTTAGTCCAGCATTTGACATATCTGGAGAAGACACTGCACAAATACTCTGAATTTTCAGCTAGAAGACATCCTGCATTCTGGTGAGGTTACAAAATGTGGAAGAAAGATATTGTTTTAAAGCCCCACATCAACCATGCCAACTGAACAGAGGGTGCACGTACTTGTCACTGGGACATCTGTCTTTTCTAGGCAGTGGACATGGTTGATGAATCTTATGACATTTCTCTTCTTTGACAAGTGTCCAGTTATAAATGGCTTTTAACTGTGTACAAAGTACTTTTAAACAAAACCCCTTTTATTATCATACAGGACAATGTATGATACAACCTGAAAATACACTATATTGCCAAAAGTATGTTCTCACCCATCCAAATAATCAGAATCAGATATTCCAATCACTTTCATGGCCACAGGTGTAGAGAAAATCAAATATGCAGACTGTATTCACAACGTTTGGACAATTCCATGCTCCCAACTTTGTGGGAACAGTTTGGAGCTGGATCCTTCCTCTTCCAACATGACTGTGCACCAGTGCACAAAGCAAAGTCCATAAAGACCTGGATGACAGAGTCTGGTGTGGATGAACCTGACTGGCCTGCACTGAGTTCTGACCTTAACCCGATAGAACACCTTTGGGATGAATTAGACTGAGACTGAGAGCCAGGTCTTCTTGTCCAACATCAGTGTGACCTCACAAATGTGCTTCTGGAAGAATGGTCAAAAATTCCCATAAACACACTCCTAAACATTGTGGACAGCCTTCCCAGAAGAGTTGAAGCTGTTATAGCTGCAACGGGTGCACCGACATCATATTGAACCCTATGGAATAGGAATGTGAGTCAAGGCAGGTGAGCGAATACTTTTGGCCATATCATGTATCTCCCTTTGCCTTCTAGCCCCATGTTCTTGTAAGAATTCAATATTTTATTGCAAAGGCATCACAATAAGAGTCAAACCTTTCTCATCTGAAAAAAAAAACAAGAAAAGTGAGCTGTCAGGATAGATGAATCTTGACATTTTCGGGTCAAAGTAAAGCTGATGCACACAAACACACCTTTGCACCTAAAGTAATTTACAGCTGGTTTGGTACCATGACGACTGTAACTCCATCAACAACATTCTCCTGCACAGTTGAGCACAGCAACACTTTCTGCTCCACTGAGACCGTAGATGGATACAGTCTAGAGGAGAGGAGCTTCTTAGATTCTTTTTGTGGGATAAGTGGGCTTGTGTGCTTTTGTAAAATGAACCATAGTGATGCAAAAATGCAGCAACGTTCTCTCCGGATCTTCAAATCACATGAAATTATGAAAATGTTCTTTCAAATGACAGCATGTTTTGAATGTTTTTGATGCAATGCATTAGGACCGAATGATGATTCAAGTGCACTGTCATGTATTATTCTTAATTAATAGTGGTTTTACTTATAATACATGGTTTCAAATGATGACCCTTCCACCTGCAGTTCCATCTTCACCCCAGTTAACTCCTCACAGTTGTTTGCTTGACAGAAGCCTTCTAATTAACATATGTCAACACTGAAGGCTGTATCGCATCCTTAAAGCCCCCAGTTTAGCCCATATCGATGAATTAAATCCTACAATTGATGGATATCAAATCGTTTAACCTCTCTTAGTGCTGCAAATAAAGATCCTTTGATGCTACACTGTTTTTACTAGGACTTTATACACAGTAGATGCGACTTCAAAATGTAGTTTTTGCACACTATAAGCTTTCGTCAGGCTTATTCATTCATGCATGAATGATTTTTAATTTTATTCAAGCGCAATCTTCTTGGAGGTGGATGTACATGGACTAGTAATTTTCACTAGCCTGCTCCTTCTTACTGGAAACACCCCAGCAACAAGCAAAGACTCGTGTTTAGTGGTGGGGACTAATTACTGTTTAGAACAGAGGCCGAGTCTCACACAATTCATTGGTATGCCTTAGGAGGAGCTGTGGTCTCCTCAATTACCTATGATGATGGGTTGGATAAAAACATCAAATACTGTCATCTCAGCTCCAGCCAGTTATAGCTGACCTCAACTGAGACCTGCAGTGTTATTACAAAGGTTCAATGGTCCATGAGAAAGCTATAATGTAGTGAGGAAATGGAATGAAAATGGACTTCTCAATTCAATACTCCTTACAAACTATTGCACCCTCTCTTCTAATATCACTATACGTGAATGTAAACGCAGTTAAATAATATGAATTCAGTGCAGATAATGTATTGGAGAGCAGGGAAACCAAAAACATTGTTTGGTGGATGTTTTTATCCTCAGTGTATAAAGTTAAGTGGAAATGGCTGTTAAACTGGTTTTCCTGTCCATCCCTGAAATACTGATACTTAAGTTCTTAATTACATGTCTGTGATATGTTTTTAAAAAGGTACACGTGAGATACAAATATAAAATTCTCTTTTTAAACATGATGTTGGTTTTAGGGGGCAGAGGTTGTCTCCGGGCTTCACTCTTCCAAAACAGGGTCTGCTTCTTTTGAAATCGATGTTCCAGCTTTCTGCCACCAACTTCAGAAGTGCGGCAAATGCAGCATCATGTGATACTTGAGTAAAAATGAAATTGGGGACTTTTGGATAATTCTGCTCTGGTCTGGCTGTACCAGAGCACCCATTTGAACCGAATCCTAAAGGAATCCTAAAATCTTACAGTGGTCTGCTTTGTAACGTACGAGCCTGTGACTGAAGATACTCCGTTGTTCAATCACTGTCATGCAAAAAGGATGTGCATTGTTGCCACCCCCGTACATTTAACAACTTTTGCGTCATTCTTTGTGGCACAAACAGGTCCAGGGACACCTGAGCAGTCACAAAAACCGAGCCAGGCATGTATTATTGGTTTGTTGAGTTTCTTTAAATCACCGGCGCAGACTGCGCGGACTGCAGATAAAAGATCGCTCCACCACAGACTTATAAAAGATGTGCAACACAACAAACACTAAAGGACCTGCTATTCCTCAGGAAGTATACTTGCTCTGTCCTTTCTTGTTGATAGCCTCAGCAGTGCATCTCTAATCCAGCCTGTTGTAAAGGTGAATACTCAAGTATATTTACACTTCCACCACCACCTCCATCTCTTCTCCCAGGATCAAATAATGTTTCACTCATTCTTGGTTTTTTCAAATTCCAAAATCATCTCCTTTATTTCTACCATCCTCATGTACACAATGAGTTGTTTTTTTTTCTCTCACCCCCACACACAATTCCACAAAGCTGTCCACACTTCACTCAGCCTCCAGTTCACCACCGACGCAGAACAGCAGTCGATTGTGTTATTATTTTTAGAGGTGAGAGGACCCTGGAAGTATAATGTGTCCAGAGTGAAAAAAAAGCCTTTTAACTGGCAGTTGAATCATATATGATGCAATATTAGAAAGTTTGAAACCAAATAATTATAGTAAAATGTAGTTTTTAGCAGATGAGCGGAGGTTCTCCAGTAGTCAGTGAGATCAGGAGACTTGGCAGAAGTTTCTTTCCTCAGGCTCAGCTGAACTCTTCATTGTGAGCATACAGTAATTTGCAGGAGTTGATTTACTTGTACTTTTTATTAATACATAACTTTAGAGGTTTTCTGAATATTCCAAAGCTATATTTCTGTAATGTTTGACACCATCTGCCTGTGTAGTGATAATTAAACTGAACATCAAATCTCTCTTTGAGCGTTCACGGTATTTTGCTGGTGAAAATGCTTGTGTTTTTGGACGAGTGATGAATTTGCTCGAGGGTACATTTGGGATGTTTGAAATTTCAGAAGTAAGGAAACATTAAGGAAATGTTTGGATATGGGGTGTATTAGTGGAAGAATGTCCATCCATCCATTAGCTATTACCGCTTTATCTGTTTCCGGATCATGGGGGTCTGTCGGAGCCTATCCCGATGCATAGTAGGCAAAAGGCAGGGGTCCACCTGGACAGGTCCCCAGTCCATCGCAGGGCCACATAGAAGGATAGACATGCACATTCACACCTACGGCAATTTAGTATGATCAATCAACCTACCCTGCATGTTTTTGGACTGTGAGAGGAAGCCGGAGTACCCGGAGGAAACCCACGCAAGCACGGGGAGAACATGCAAACTCCACACAGAAAGACCCACCGGGCCGGGAATTGAACCGGGAACCTTCTTGCTGTGAGGCAACGGTGCTAACCACTAAGCCACCGTGCTGCCCCTAGTGCAAGAATGTTTCTGGTGAAACTCTCACTACGAAATGTTTTCTTGTGTTGGCTCCAAGTGTTTTCTCTGGCAACTCCAGCTTTCTTTGAAAGTCCACAAATATGCGTGTTAGGTGGATTGGTGATAGGTGTGAATGTGAGCATAAAATGCTCTTTCTTTTGTCTCTGTATGAACTTCTGATGGACAGGTGAACTCTGATGAAGCCAGTATAGAGAATGGATGGGTGGATATCAGGGTTAGTCTATTATCCTAAAAGCAAAAGTAAACAGGAGAGAAAGAGGGAAGAAGAACCAAAATATGACTGTGACAAAAGCAGCCCTGTAGTGATTGTTTTTGTCGCCTTGTCCCTCCCCTTTTCCCACACATCTCTTTGATTGCTAGATCGGCTTAAACATCAGATCAGTTTTCAGGGGCGGCTGTGGCTCACTGAGTAGAGAAGTGCATCGCTTTGGTCCTCTTCCCTGCAGGTTGTCAAAATGTCCTTAGGCAAGACGATGAGCCACCATATTTCTCTATGATTTGTTCAGTGGGGTGTGATAGCAGAGGCCAAGTGTTTACATACTCTATATAGATTATATAAGTGCTGCATGAGTGTTTGTGCGAAAGGGTGACTGAGAACACATTGTAAAATTCTTTGTAAAACCTAGTTTAGTCTACAAATATGCTAAATAAGTACACAGCATTTCCTTTTTTCTTTATGATCTGCTTCATTGCTTTCAGAAACAAATCCTGTGTATTTTGTAATTTGCAACACAGCAGGAGAGAAAACAATGTGACCATTCAGCCAGACCTTACAGTACCAAAAAAATGACACTGGTCCCCATTCCGACTCTTTAGTACTGAATGATACTTTAAAAAGTCTGACTTCCCACATCAATAACATTACCCGTCTCTGCCACCCCATCATGCCACGATTATCCTCTTTCACAGCTATGTCACTTCTCAAGGATTACTGCAACTCACTGCTCAAAAATCTCTCCATAAACTCCAACTACTCCAGAATTCAGCTGCCTGCATCATCACCAGAACCCCCTCCATCCATCACATCACCCCCGTTCTGCAGCAGCTCCACTGGCTTCCAGTCAAGTTTGGCAACGAATTTAAAATCCTCCTGTTAACATTCAAGGCCATCCTTAACCTTGCCACCCCCGTATCTGTCTGACTTGCTTCATGTTGCTACTCCCTCCCGTACCTTCCGTTCTTCCTCCTCCATCCACTCGACTGTCCCCACCGCCGGTCTCACCACCATGGGGTGCAGAGCTTTCAACTGCCCTGCTCCTGACTCTGAAATATCAATTCACTTCCACTCTTTAAACCCTCCCTCCAAACCCATCTGTTTGAGACTGCTTTCTCTCCCTGGCTGAAGTTGCATTGTCTAATTTTAACTTGTTTTTATCTTGGTTAGTATGGTTTTGTATATGGCATGGCATGTCATTTATTGTTTGTTTCTATCTTATGTATGCTGTCCTTGAGTGCTAGAAAGGTGCCTTTAAAAATGTATTATTATTATTCTCAGTTGGAAAGTTTGCTGTCTGCTCCCATCGCTTGTCTCTTAAATTCCTGATTTTATAACCCACTGCTCGCATGAGCTGTGGGACCTTGTTGACCCACACAGACGTACATATATAAGGAATAAGTTCTGCTCTCTTGCCCACTGCCACTTCATCGACAATTAATTTTGATGTTAATCACTTTCTTCAAAGTAATGTCAGTTTATTAATCACTTGTGATTTGCTCCTGTAGACACCTCTTTCATGGACCATTTCAACAATTTTATCACAGATGACTCCACCTTTATCTTACTGGTTCATGTGTTTGACCGCCATTCTTGTTTTTATCATCTTAAAGCTTCCACGGTCTGACTTTTGGCACGTGCTAACCTTCTGTAATGGATTGTAATGTAGACTTTATTGTGTAAGAATAGGAATGACAGAAACTGGTGTTCCTGGGTCAGTCTTAGGCTCAAGAGATTTGCAGAAAGGAGAAATCACTGTGTTGGCCAGTATAATCTGGTTTTTGTTCATGGCATTTCTTTTTTGGTAATGGCTACTTGGAAAAAAATGAACAAGTATTTTACTGCAATATCAATTACAGTAGATCATTTTATGTATATTCATATCAATACTTGGTCATCCTGTACTGCCTAAACTAAAAGCCACCTCTGTCAGGCAACTGTGTTGGTGAATTGTGTTTCGTTGGTCAGGGATGCGTGAAAGACAATAAGATTGCACTTCAGAGGCTCTGCTCTCTAAGCTTAATTTCTCCTGGGACTCATCAACAGCTTAAGCAGCGTATGTGTGTGCTGTTGTTGTGTGTGTATGTGTGTGTGTGAGCCTCGTTTTATGATGATACCATTATACCCAGAAGTTCTAGTGAAGAAGGTTACAACTGTAAGCTTACAAATATGTCGTCTTAAAGTCCAGCTTTTCCATAGCTTTTATTTTTTTGTTATTTATTAGTCATAAGGTTTTACAGCCAAAACAAGAACTTGATAGAGTTCATAATGTTCCTATTTTGGTTTAATGCATCTAAACACACTTGAAAGTAACTCATCAGTACTTCTTCTGAACTGCAGTAAATCAGTGAGAAAAAGTCTCTTCCCTCATCAACATTTTAGATGATCAAAGTGGGGGCTTTGTAGAGTTTTTCTTCATAACTTTGTAGTCGATGAAGTCGTCCAGCATGTTTTCCTTGTCTGTCAATTCAAACTGTTTATCTGTAGTTGCTTTAGTGGAAATGTGATAGGATTCTGGTGAAATAATCTGAGAACTCTGCTGTTCTGCGGTTGAAATACATGGTTCTTGTGCATGTAAAGTATAATGTCAAGTAAGATGTACAAATGTCACGCGCTCACAACACTCTTAAATGTCACGTCACTTTGTTTTCTTGCTGTTACATTCTTCTGCATCTCCACTGGGCTAGGATACATATACAAACACCAATAAAGTGTTTTACAGAAGCCATAAAGTGTGTTTTTGTTTCAAAAGGTCAAACTGTGACAACATTATTTGTATTTTATGCTATTTCCACAATACACATCATTGTCTAATGCTATTTTTTTTAAATCAGTTTTTTTTTTGTTTTGTTTATTTATACATTTTGGATTTTGGAGTCGGCCTGCTCCAGTTTCCTTGGTCACTTGTGGAGAGCAGACAAGGTTCGTTCCCCGTTGCATGTATTCCTAGAAATTTTTTTTTTCACAGGCATATTAGTTATTTTCCGTCTAGGCTTCAAGCTAGAGTGTAAAATTGCTTATCCTGGTGTCTGAAATGTTTTAAAACATACAATCATCAAAAACACAAGTTTGCTTTTCATTTCATCATCTTCAGAAATAATGTGATAGAATATTACACTATTAATGAGGCATTACGTCTGGCAGTTTTTTATTTTATTTACACACGATTTCACGATGAGGGATACATTTCTCAGGGCATGTAGAATTGGGTACAACACCTGTGCAGGCTGACAACATCAAAAATGCTCAACAACAACAACATATGTGGGGCTACGAACTACCAAGAGCACCTAGTCTAAACAAATCTAAGCTGCGACTAATATTTCTCTTTGGACTGCACTGTTTTTCATTCGTCCACTGCCCACACTAAAGATGTAAAAGTCTGAACTTATCAGAAAAGTGCTGGCGTTACAGTATCAACATCACTACAGTACAGTCACAACCAGACACATGGGCTGAAACTGTCATCCTAGTAACCAAGACAATGGTGAACAAGGATCTAAAAACCGAAGCTATCCGAGGGTCACAGTTATTTACTGGAGGGAAAACAAGCTCAGATGAGAGGATGATGACGACTCGGATCATTTCTACAAAATGCCACAATGTCAGCATGTTGCCAAGCAAAAGGTTAAATCAATGGTCGCAAAAATGTTCTTCAAATGTCATTTGAAGCAGAAAAAATAAACAAGATATTTGAAAGGAATTTAAAGCATGACCCTTCATGCACTTCAGCTCACTACTTCAAGTGAAGTGAAATAGTTTGAAAGTTTTACCAACAAAAAATTACAGGATTGCAATTTTCCTCCACTCTTAAACAACAAATAGATAGATGTAATGACGTAACATTACAGGGAGACATGGTTAGGAAGAGCCAGTGAATCTGACAATGTAGATAAGTTTAAGTAATATAATTGTTGCTTGTGAGAATGATCTGGTGTTTTGCTGGCGTCAATTATTTTCAGACAGAAAATGTTTGATATTATGATATGATGATCAGTTAGCTGTGTGGCTTGTTTTCTATTTCACATTCTTTTTTTTACATTATGTTTATGGATGTGAAACTGAATATTTTTATCTGGATGGACAAGACACAGCAAGATGCTGTATATAGAAAACATCACACATACCCACACAACACATTCCTCCATGAACTAATCGCTTAGATAAATTCTAGGCGAGCGTTTTTCAGTGTTTACACAGCTGACAAAGTTGACTTGGAGGAATTAAACCTTGGTGAATAAGTGTAAATAAATGTAATTGTACTACAACTTTATGAATATGTTGTGTTTATCATTTACCTGTGCTATAAAAGAAGATAAAGAGAGAAGAGAGTAACATCAAATATTGTACACAGGTTTTTATATGTATTTCATGCATTCTTTTGCTTAACATTTTAGCTCAATGTCTTGCAGAAGTAGACTTTTATTGAAAAAACAACTTGTTTTGCGCTTTCCAAGAAGAACATGGTAAAAAACAAGTTATTCATGAATTTGTTGAATAATTATACTAAATTACTTGACAAATACATAGTCGTCAGAAGTTCAAATATTTCCAGAAGATACATGGTTGTCACAAACATCGTTTCTGCTCAATGGGGAGAAATCTACTTGCTACTTAATCTTTCTTCTTGGAATAGTACACCTTGTACATTGCTGTTATTTATGGATTTAATAACTTCATCCTTCATTGTGCTTGAAATGCAGATTTAGGCTGCTCTTAATTGTGCTTTTGTCCAATATTATAAACATGAAGTTCAGACTTGTGGAAAGAGGACCAACCAAGTAATACTTGCTCTGTAACTTTTCCAGAAAAATAGTCTCTGTGCCCAGGCGGATATAAAGTAAACATTTCCAGTTGAAGTCAGTTTAACAGACAATAGTACAGGTCTGAAAGTTACTATATATGACACAGGTGCTAAGCTTGTGTGATCACGCTGGGCTGCAATGTTGAGGCTCCAGCTGCCAGTTAGTTTACCGAGTAAGACGCTCCTGTTGGATGTCAGCTGTGCACATCTGTTTTACACTTCATTATGACGAACTGCCAACATATTTTGATAGTGTTACAGGACTTTTATATTCTATGAGTTAAAAAAAAAAAGAAAAATGCCATTTTTGTGATGGTTAAGAATATATAGGTCATTAACAGTTTTACAACTAACATCTGGGTCAAAAACTTGGCTGGAAGCCGTGTTTACATGCTTTCTTGAACCCACACATACACAACCACACACATATATGTATATATATATATATATATATATATATATATATATATATATATATATATATATATATCCTAAAGTTTGGTTATGGGTAAGTGCGGTCACATCGAGTTGATGCCATGCATAAAGGGTAAAACATAACTCCTGATATCCTGATATTTTAAAATAAAATAAAAAAAAACATGCCCAAAGTTGCTTATAGGTATAAATTGGCAATCCTACATGAGTACTGCAACAGAAAAAACAAAACAGTGACTGCATGGTGAAAATGACAGAGATGAGAGATTTTAAGTTGATGGAGGAAGATGAGGAGAACAATATGTATGAATTGGAGGGAGAATGTTACTTTTCCTCCATTTGTTACCCTGCATTAACCACGCCCACTGTACATGTTTGACCAATCACATGACACAAAAACAAGGTTCTGCCCAGATGATGAGTCCAGAACAAGCTGTGAGAATGCCCAAAGCTGCAAGAACAAATTGACGTAATTTTGTTCTTGCAGCCTTGGGAACAAGAGAAGCATTTCTTTGTTCACACTGAGTATGTATCAGCCTTAAAACAATCGGACTCACGAAGCAGTATCCTGATTAATAGGGATCTTCTGAATCAAGTGTTTTCACCAGATGGTTTGGGAACTTAAATATATATAGTATAATCAGTTTATAATACTGCTGACAAAGAAATCCATCAAAGGACTCTTTCAGGAATGGGAAAATTAAAAAAAAAAAAGAGCTGGTTAGAAAATGGAATAAATACAAAGTCAAGGAGCTGCTGTTTGATTGCGCCATTTAGTATAGATGATTCTGAATGTTGCCTAACCTTACTTACATGTATTCAGATATCTGGATGGTGACATTTTCTCTCTCCAGCTGTGTCGCAAACTATTTAACAAAAGGGTTTTGTGTCTAAGCAGTATTGGTACATTCTGTGTAATGTAGAATACCATCTATAAACCCATTTTCTATATTAAACTGAAAATCTCTAGTGCTTCAGACTATCTGCAAAGATGTAGAACAATAGAACTCGTCTTCTGCCAGCTCTGGGCTCGCCAGGAGTACATGACTTAAATACACGGTTCATCAGTCATTAACAAAGAGTGCAGTGGCAGATAGATTTCCAGCAGCTGCGCTGTCTCAGCTGGACCAAAGACTAATGATATAAGATTACTACCCATCTTCTGATGTGTAGCTCCTAACTCAATATTTGACTCAAATCAATCACTCAACATACACTATCCACTTACGTGGCATTGTGACTGCAGCTAGAAACGTATGTATAGCATCAAGACTGGCTACTATACACGTAGCTGACTGTATTGATCTGCAAGTACATATATATATCTGACTGCCTTACTGTTATTGTTGGCTAATTGAAAATGTTACCACACAGCTTAGGTCTTCCTTTAACAGCCTAAGTGATCTGAAGCATTACTGCAGGTGACGTTCAGTAAATAGAAGCACAGTCAGTTTTTGTGGCTTGTTGGTTTTATTTTATTATTGCCATTATTATTGTTATTATAGAAATTATTAATATTATTATTATTAGTAGTAGTTATAGTAGTAGTGTATTACATTATTGTTTCCATGAATAAAAACAATATTGTGCTGATAAATATATTTAGCATTTTCACCATTTGCAGACTGATTAAAAAAAAATTATATTAAACTGAAGAGTGAATGTCAATCCAAGGGCCCTGTCACCCCCTGACAATTTAGTCATCTATACATTTTTGCAACGTTCCTTATAAGTCACTAATACATTGTGTATATGTTATGTATACATCCATCTTGTTATAAAGACGCTATATTTGTGCCCA
Organism: Xenentodon cancila; assembly: GCA_014839995.1. Taxonomy (NCBI): domain Eukaryota; kingdom Metazoa; phylum Chordata; class Actinopteri; order Beloniformes; family Belonidae; genus Xenentodon; species Xenentodon cancila. Next base: position 9,507,532 of record CM026201.1, on the reverse strand, counting down.
AATTTGAAAAAAAAAAACATTAGTAGTTCAGCGTATAGCAGCATTTTAGAGAAATGTGTTTACGTTGATATATGCTGGCTTGATTGTCAAAGTGTAACAAGGTTTTACAAGCAATTATCCAAATATCCAGGTTTGACCGTACTGAAGGCCCTAACCCATTTACAAATATTTTAACATAAATAAATGCTAATATTATGGATAACAGTCCCATGGGAAACTCAAAGTCACTAGATTTGATTGGTGCTGCATATTTCTTTCCCATGCTGACACTTGTATCGTCAGATCTCGGCTGCTGCCTAGATGACCTGTATGACAGTTTCTCATTTCACTTTCAATCCTAATTTTCTCATAATTCACTTTCATAAAGTAAAAAAACATAAGCTTACAAATATTTAAAGCAAAACACAAACAAGTCGTTCCAATAGACACATCAGATTATCATAAATTATAAATAAATTATTCATGTACTCTGTAGAGAGATTTATTACTTTAATATTTTTTGTTTCAGTAACACATTTCTCTATACAGTTCAGCACCATGGACAGAGCTTCAGTCGCTCTGCTTCCCAACTCTGGAACTCACTCCCACCTAGCATCAATAATAGTGACTCTACCCCAATTCAAATCCATAAAAAAAAAAAAAAAAGAAAATGACATGAAAAAATGGAAACTGCAAACTATTTATAATCTCTCCTTTATTTTATTTTTATTTTATTCTTTGCCTGTTTTTATTTATTTTATGTTCTCATTTAACTGTGAAGTGTCCTTGAATACCTTGAAAAGCGGTGTTAAATAAAATGTATTATTATCATCAATATTATTATTACTACTATTTTTCCTTTTAACTGTATTTTTCCCCCTTTTCCCTCTTTTGTTATTTGTCATCTGTCTCCTGACCTGCCCATCCTGGATCATCTTCTATCATACCTCATATGCAGGTAAAACATGACTTATTCTTTTACTAATGTTGTGTTGCAGTCGACATACAAATTGTGGTGGCAGTTTGTATCACAGTATGGAAGTGAATGTCCTTTTGTGCTGGAGAGTTCATCCTCATTTGATGCGAATGCATATGAAAAACATAATTGATTACATCACTGGATAATCTTGCAGTAGATCTTTTTATGGAAAGTCAAAACTGTTTCAATCTGTTTGTTGTTGATGATGTGAAGCATCATGTCTATGGACGTATACAGGCTTTAAAACAACTGAAAAGATCAAAAATACCACACACACCAGAAAGTAAATATGTTTGAACAGTCAGGATCAATTCAAAATCACCACAAACGTAGCCAGTTCCCTTGGGAGGGGAAATTTCTGGAACATGTTTTATTGTCTACAGTTAGATGAGTTTAATGCCACCAAAAAACTGCTTGAAAATCGAAACCCATAAACTCTGGTGTAAAATTTCAGCTGACCAGACTTTTGAAGAAAAATATCTCTGCACAAGAGTGTTATGTGCTTGCAATAGATGATGCTTGATATGTATAATGTGTAAGTTAGAGATGTGTTAAAAAGATCTATGCCAGTTAAATTCATTGGATCATCAGTTTGTTCAATATAGGTTATTTATAGGCTCAACTGAGAAAATTGTGGATAGTATAAGGTGGGTTTTCATTAGTGATCTTCAATATGTTGAGATCTTGTGTGTCAGTTACAGTAATGAACTAGACAGGATCCACTGACAGCAAAGATGCACTCTACATAACTTGGAGTTATTAGTGCACCTCTTTCACTGTTTACCATCCACCAATAAATTCCACCATTCTCAGAAGCACTGCCAATGAGCACATCAAGAACACGATGGACTTCTTGCACAGGAATCACTCAGATAGTTTTGCAAGACACCAGAGTTTATAATATGGTCACAGTACTGTAAACCAGCAGATCGAATCATGGTGGGAAATCTCAGAATAACAAAGTGCACAGTTTTATATCAACCTTTATTTTTTTTTCCAAGGTGACATTTCTCCAGCAACTTCTTAGATAAAAGTCTTATCCAAATAAGCTTCCTTAATCTACTTAAGGAAAGTCTCCAGACTCATTCTATATCATCTTTCATCCTCTTCCTCTATAGTGACTGTCTCATGCCCAAACCATCAAACTCAACATCATACAGATAAAACCAAGTTTCAAAGAATGATAATCTGAAGAGTAGCTAAATGCACTATGCTCTTCATGTCATAGACTAATAAGACAATACAGGCACAAAAAAAAACCAAAATGTTAGTTCTTGTATGAAATAAAACACTAAATTAGATATACACTAATGTAATGCTAGGAGTAGCAAGCAATCTTGCAAGTGAAAACTATAATTTGACAAAAGAGGTATTGGGAACTATGGTTGTAAAAGAAAGAGAGCATTTTGGACATATGCATTTTTGCTACCTAAACGTTGGCCAGCACCTTGGAGAGCACCGACCGCAAGTCCATTAATTTTTAAGCTAATGTCTTTGTGCTGTGGTATTATTCCAAGAAATCACACATTAATTATGTTTATAAATTATTATTTTCATGTGGCTGGATTGTGTATTGTGTAATGTATACATTGGTCTATATAAAATGCTTATTTGTTTGTTTGCTTTTATAAAGGATGAAATTGATGAAGTCGGGAGGACCTGGAATTCACACAGGATAGGAGCAAAAAGCAGACCATTGTGTTTTTGGAGGACACTCTATACTTATGTACGCAATTCCAGAGATGTGTAGTGCTGAGGACAGGATGAAAACCATTGACATGGTGGAGTTGGCCCTTGACAATCAAGAGTGTACCCCTAAAGGCCAAAACCCTTGTGATGAAACTGTATTTGAGCTCTGCTGACTTTTGATGGAGTAAAAAGGATAGGATGCTCCTAACGATGCATTTTCTGCTGCTGAACCTTACATCTTATTGAGAACTGAAATTAGGATGACTATCTGAGGGTGGACTGTTCCTGAGCTCTGGAGGAGAACTAGTGCAGGCTTCATCATATACGACTCTGCACAGGCCACACAATGAAAGAAGTATTTAAACAGACTTTGGTTAAACGCAATACAAACACCTTACTCAGAAGGGAAATTCATAAATGCATTTACTTTGATTGGCATGAAATTGTGTTAGTTTTTTTCAACAACATTTAAATGGCCTCTTAAATACAAAATGCAAGAAAACTGACATGAATACTTACCACTAATACATGGTTTTATGAAACGAAATACAAAACCTGTAGAAATTGCATAACAAACTTGTGCCAAAAAGTAACATTTACAAAAAGAAAAAAATAATAATATCCACAACCATTTATATATCACATTTATTAGCAATGGCTCTATTTAATAAAATTAATGTTGCAGAACTGTAAACGTACAGCATAAAGAAATATATTACTGTTAACATAGTTATGGGAAAAAAATCACATTAAATTGAACATGCAAATTCACAAAAACTGTTTGCCTTCCAAGACTTTAGGAACAATGAGATTTCTTGAACTGCACGGATATTTCCTCCTCAGTAGCTCAGTGTAACCACTTTGATTAGTTCCTCATTTTATAAATGCCTGTGCATGTTAGCTTGTAAGAATTTCAGACAGAATTTGTTCATCCATATCTCCTAGCAATGTGAATCCAGGAGACGTGAAGACCAGCAGCATTCAAGACAAGCAGAGTCTTCAGCCTCTCTATTAAGTACATAGCTCCTTCTTAACCCTAACTATGCCAGTCACATCTTATATTTGCAAAAGCTCTCTCTCACACACACACACACACACACAAACACACACACACACACACACACACACACACACACACACACACACACACACACATATATAAATTAACAAAACACTGTGATATAAACACTGTGAGAACAGGAAAAGGCCAGGATGGATTATTTTAAAGAGAGTGAAGTTATGAGCCCCATCCTCTCTGCAAAGAAAGACTGTTCGTTGTCATTGTTTTACAAGCCCTAGCCTGGCAACAATATGACTTCAGTCATGGTTATGAAGCAGCAACTTCTGTGTTATATAATGTCCACCACTCAAACATTGCTCTTTAGGATGTCATTGAACTTTGAACATTGAATTTTCGTAGCAGTATGGTAGCTGAACAAACACTCCACAGGTGCGACCCCTGAAATCAGACATCACTTTAACAGTAACACTGTCTGACACAATCAATTCTGACCCTGTGCGGAATCTAAGAAACCTCTCACGTTTTTATTCATCAGGTTCTCGGATATACCTTCCAAGATGCTGTTCAGCTTCTTTCCGCTTTGCTGTCAAAACTGTTGGAAAACGCAACATCTTCAACACCTTCTTAGATGTCGGTTTTAGCATTCATCATTGTCAGTTGTTCGTATTTCAGATTGTTTCAAGGTTTTGTAACGTCCTTTCAAAAGTTGACAACAAAAGCTTCTGCACAAAAATTATGCTACAATGTCTTAAAGGGTGTCTGCTAAGACCCATCTTCAACAACCATAATTATTGAGAACCTAAAGATCATCAGGCTCGACAGAGGTGAAATCTTGTAAAGCTTGCCTAAGGATCTCTCGCTCTTGGTAGCGTACAAACTGACGAACAGCCTCTTTCAAGTCACTGTACACTGCTCCAAATAACATCTCCTCCAAAAAGGGGGGTACATGCTTAATGGGAAGATGGTGGTAATCTTGGAATCCTCTCAGGGGAATTCTGTCAATGGGTTTTTAGGTATCAGCCTTGAAATGATGTCTGATGAAGGGTACTTTCATTGTTGTTCCCAGTGTGCAGCGATCATAGAATTCATACCAAAAAGCACTATAGACAACTTTAAGAACCCCTGACCCACTACCAGCTCATTTAGTGTTATCTGGGAGTAATCACCTCAGTTTCAGTGGTCTGTTTAAAATGTCTGGACCAGAAAATGCTTCAATCATGTCAGCAAAGCAATGTACATGGTGTATATACGGTATATCATATTTGTCTGAGAAGTATGAACAGGTGGTATCAGGCTGATAAATAAGTGTGTCATCTGGCTCAAATTCAGCCCCTGGGTTTGGGCCAAATAATAATTCAGGGTCAGAATTATTGTGAAGTTCCTCTCCAAGGGTTATTTGGTATGGAAGAAAAATAGTATCCCCAGGTAGATGTTTTTCTTAAAGTCTCATACATCAAATCTGAAGTCAGATTCATGACCTTATTTGAAGTACCATTTCCTAATGTCCTAATATCCAGCATTGATGTCCATAACAACCCTTCTGGTGCCACCTCCTTGTTTTGCCTTGACCTGCTTAGTTTCGTTTTTGTCCTTGTGTTTCCCGCCTATTTGAATTGTCTGTGTGCTTTGTTTTTGTTTGGACTGTGGTCATGAAGTTTCTTTGTGGTCGTGAAGTTTGTTTGTGAGAAATTGAAGTTAAGAAAGGAAAACAGAGTTTTTCCAGAAGGACACAGTTTTCGATTTGAAACTGGCTTTTGCAAAAATGTTGAAGTGCAACCTCGTCACCATAAGAGAGAACATAGTTGGCCAAAGGTGAATCATCCATAAGCAGAATGACATCTGTGTTGCTCTGTAAAGCAGTGGAAAACCTTGATTAAGAAAAATAATTTAATACACAATACTTGAGCCTATTACATGTGGCCCTGGAATACAACCACAGCAAACAGTGAGGTCAACAAATAGTTGAACAGGAAAACATTCAATGTTTTACCACCACGCCGTCACCTTAACGGTAAACGGAACAATGACAATGTCATTAATGTGCCAGCTGAAGTTTGAGCTACAGGTAATCATCAGCTGCAGGCTTTTTCATGCTCCCCCATTTTAGGGATCATATATGATTTTCTTGGAGATGTAATTTTCATAACATATGTTTCTTTCAGATTATGATCCTGTCAAAGATAGCATACAGGAGTCACTTGAGGTTCACACAAGGTAATCTAACAATAATCAAGACAATAACATCCTTTTAAGCTGACAACAGCTGGTCAAGTTAATGTCGTTTATGCAGTCGTAGGCCTGCGTAAATGACAAAAAATGATACAATGACAGGCTTTAACACAATTGCACAGCATCATTGCACAGGAACTTACATTCAGGTCCAGAGTAGGCCTTCATTTATTTGCAGCCGACATGCTGCCGCCCTCTAAATCTGATTTGACTGTCCACTATTGTTATTTTTTAACTTTATTCTTGAAACTGAATTTGGACTTTTTTATCAAATTTTCTACTTTATTCTCTAAGTGAGGAAGGAAAAAAAGAAAAAAAACAACATCCTCCACAATTGTTTTTCTCAGTGTGGCTCTAATAATCCACCGCATCAGATTATTTACTACATAAAGGTTGATTAATTAGCTGGAGGGGCCCCCTGCAAACATTTTCTTACACATAAAGGTGGGCCGACCAAAGCAAGTTTAGGAACTTTTAATGCAGTTATAGTTAGAATGTAGTTTTTTTTGTTTTCTTCCCTTTTACAGCTTCTCTTTGCTAAAAAGGAACAATATGTGTTGTATATCAGTTTAATATTGCTCCCGTAATAAAGAAGAAGCACTGTGGTTGGTTGTGTCAGGTATTTGACATGCTGTGAAATGGAATTAGAGTAGAAGCTTGAGATGTTTTATGTCAACATGTAAGTTGAATGAGCATCTGTTATTTGTCATATATACATTTAAGTCTTGTTTTCCCCCTGACTATTCGTGCTTGTTAAGAACTTGGCGCCAGTTACAGTAAGGTGCTTCTAAAGCAAACAAGGTAAAAAGTGTTTACTCAGGGGCCCAACTGTGACAGGTTTCCTGTGGTGCTTGAACTAATCGGATTTAGAAGAACAAACCCGTTGCAGCACACAAATTACGTCTTAACCATCCAGTTCCTTGTCATCTTGTTAACTACAACCCAGAGAAATCATTGCGGTGTCTACATGGTCTTTCTTAATGAAACGCTGCAGACACAGCATTGAAATAAGCTTCATCAATTTTGTTTTTATGTTCAACAAGTTTTTGGCTGCTTAAAAGAAACCATGTTGTGTTTATGTGTATTTAGAAATACACAGCAAGCGTTGTGTCGACAACCCAAATTAAGCAAGAGCCTTGCATTTTATAAATTTTGCTCTGAATTAATTATTTTATCCCCCGTGAGGGATTTGATTTTGACATCCACAATATTAATTCGATTGATTTTTCTCCCCTCAACTGCTTAGTCCACTATTAGTTCTTTGAACTCCTCAAAGGCCAATTATTCTTTTCAACATTAATTTCATGATAGATGAAATGGCTTGCACACCTTGAGTATTTTAATTGGCCTGCACGTCTGTGTCCTGGAAAAAAAAAAAAAAAAAAAAACTGAAGTATGAGACACAGGAACATTTTCTTGTTACATGTGCTGGACTAACAAGAAAGTAAGAAAATAATGCCCCCTCTGTGTAATTTTTCATTATTCAGTGATGAATGATGTGGCCTGGCCCTCCATCCTAGTTCTTTTCATCTTTGATACAAGGAATTATTTGAGTTTTATTTCCAGGGGACAGAACCAACAAATGCACGAGGCATGAAAATGGCTCTTGATGGCATTGGGGAGGCAAACAAGCAGAGAAACAAAGTATTTGATTTAAGCACTTTTACAACCACAGTACTATCAACAAATGGTATCCAAAATAGTGCGCGGTGATGTATAAATGCTGATGAATTACGAACGTTATCAGTTTTGCAGTAAAAACATGTTGATCCAAGCTGTTATTAGCATTTCCGCAGCCATATTGGCTGTTTTGAATAGTGGCTCTTGGACATTCCCGTATGACTTATCACATAAATCCTGCGTCTGGTTCAGGATGTTCCGTACTGGTGGAAATGGCTGTGAGTGGGAGGGGTAGCAGACATGCGTCACCGGAGAGAAGTTTTACAAAATGAATGGTTATAGCTGGGCAGGGTGTGATAAACGTGAGACCAACAAAACATATTCACCAGTCACTGTTAAAAAAGGCAATGCACATTCATAAAACTGGAGTTATATCCAACGACTGCAGCTTTAGTTTACCTGGAAATCAATCAGCTATTTCTCCACAGGACAAATTGTGATAGAGGAAAACATACTCATAAAGCAGAGGAACAACTAATACTTTAATTCTACTCAACATTTCAAGGAAAATATTTTACTTTTATTTCTCTTTATCATTCTTATTATTATTGCCGTTTTAGATTCCTTACGTCATCATAAACCAATGATTGTGTTGATTTATTTTGTTTTTTTTCTGCATTTTGTGAATAAATAGTTATTTGCTGCCATTCATTTTAACAATTCAAACTTTTTGGGGTAATTTGTGGCCTAATTGTTCGTCTTTACCATGTTGTGCATGGGAAAGTAGACTTTCGGAGTGGTTCATTTTGGGCCAGTGTTACTAAGAAAACGTATCTCTGGAGTTTGTCATATTGTCATCCCTTTAAGAAGCACTTAAAAGCACATTATTTTTAATACTTATACACCCAAGCCTACAGCAGTGAGAGGAGGAGGATGTCACCAAGTTCACTCTTACCTTTGATTCATACAGATACTGAGCATCTCTCCTTCATTCTATCGAGATTCCTCAGACAATTCTGAGCAAATCCAAAAAAAAAATAAAGTGAAAGGTTGATGGCTTCCTATTATACTGGAACAGAGTGTGAAAGAGCCCCAGCAGGTGAACACTGGGGCAGATTTCACTGTCTAAATACGTAGGTAAGACTGGCACCTTCCTACTCTTTACATTCCCAGATGTGCTAATACTTTTGACAAAAATAAAATGGAATGTTGCAAATCAAAAGCCATGGTTGCCATTTATTTCTTTGAATTGTATTTTTACTTTCATCTTTCCAAGAGTAAAAAAAAAATGTTTTCCTCTGTGAACCTGATGTGGTCGAGTGTAATTTCTACAAATGAGTGGATCTTATTTCCTAAAATCTGTCCTGCAGTTTCTTTTCTACTTTCTCTCCCTCTAACTGTCTGTTTCTCATTTCTACCTTTGCTAAATGTCCCCTGTAGTTAACCAGCTATAATCAGATCTAGTCTTTAATGCAGTCTAATAAGAAAGGGGTTTTGAATAAGCTTGGGATGGTGCACTTGATTGCTGATTACTCTAATTACACAGTGATGAGAGGTTGATGTTGTTGTACAGAGCTTTTCTTCTGCTCCTTACTGATGAAAAAAAACTTATTACAGTCCCAACTACCGAGTCTTAAAACAGAAATTAATTTATTCTGTAAAAAGTCTTTCTTAGTGTGTTGTTTTTTTTTTTTTTTTTAATAAGCCTTGCTACTGGGTACCTGCAAATACTCCTGAATAATACGCCAGGCAGGTTTGATTAACAATTTTATTTTATTTATTTCTTGTTGGCTTTTGTCATCAATTCATACCTTTTTATTTCATTTTGTTTTTCATTTAAAAAAAAAAAGATGTAACATGGTTTCAAATCTATATAATGTAAAGTAGATAAACAGTACATTAAACATGCGATTATTACACTTCTATATCTTTTTCAAGTGATTTAAGTTTTGTAAGATGTGTTGTATCAGTTTTGTCTGCTATTTAAAAAAGCAGCCTTGACATATCTATTCTTATTTTCACCTAATTCTGCAATTATTTTTATATAGCTGTGAGTAATATAATTCATTTCTGCCACCAGATTAGCTCTAACTGGCCGAGGCGAGACAGTGAAAAGATCTGAAGACAGATTTCTGTCTCTTGGTGCTTTCATTACTCTGAGATCCGTCTGGTACACTGAGAACTACCAGCAACACAGACTGCAGCACAGTGATCTCTGCACGAGTATATCTGCATATGCTTTCAGTAGAGACCTCCCAGTCAGAACATGTTTTCTTTCTCTGAACATTCTGGCAAATTGAGAGCTTTGCCGGCTCTACCTAAAGTACTTCCACACTTGTAATCCTTTTGAAAGAAAATACAATTCTGCAGAGTGCAGTAAGTGTGTTTGTGTGATGACGACTGTAAAAAACGTTGTAATCCATTCTTTTCAGAGTCACAAATCCACTCCTTATATTAACGCTGGTTCAACTGTGCTGCATAATCTGTAATGTCCTGGTCCACTCAGAAAGCTGGTGGCAGATTTTGTGGCTACAGTAACTGCGTCCCCTCACAGCACGTCAGAGGGTTTCTGCAGAAACTGCTCAGGGTGGGAGTACGGCCTTTTCAGACTGCCAGGTCAGATATTTTTTACATATCAAGATAGATTTGTTGGCTGTCTTGGTACTCTGCTAGAAGACTGGCAGAGTGTCAAGGCAGCAAGTGATGGTATCCAGTTGATGTATGATGTCATCCAGCTTGTTATGAGTGATTGGACAGAATTGTGTCATGGTTTCTCTCAGTGGACACAGAAGCGGCACATATCCTACATCTAGCATAGGAACACTGATTGACTGTCTGATTTTATGATTTTTGTCAATAAAGAAAGAGGCAAACTCAATGCAGGCAGGGTTGGATAGATAAGTCCACTGACTCAAGGGTTTTTTTTAACCTGTCAAAAGTAGTGAAAGTGGGTGCATCACTGTTATTTTTAGTGATGATATCCGATAGTATGATTGGCTTGCATTTCTCTCCGTATTATATACATGCTCAGTTTTTCTTTATAAATTATATAATGAACCTGTGATTTAGTTTTCCGACACTTGCATTTAGCTTTACAACGCTCTATTTTGTCAGCTCTGACCTGTGCAGTATTTGTCCTCGGGGGTTTCATTTTAGCAGCAACCATCTTCACCTTGGTGGGAGCGATGGTATCAATGACACTAATAATTTTACCTCTGAATTTATCCACAAGCTCATTAACTGAAGGTGAGCGGAGGAGGGGTGAGAAGGAATAGATCTGAATAAACATGTCTTGGGTATATTCACCAATGTATTGTTTCACGATGATGCCTGGAAGCTTCTGTTGACATTACTAAAACTCTCAAAGAAAACACAAAAATAGTCAGACAGAGAAATATCTGTCACCATAATCTTACATATGTTAAAACCTTAGGATATTATTAAGTTGAAACAATGTTCTTTGTTTTGCATTTTTTTCAATCATATGTTTAAGTACTTCCACACTTGTAATCCCCCCCTCTCTCTCATGCTCTCATGCATTAGCCCTCCGTGGCTGCTTGGGGGTGTGCTCCTGCTTGGGCTGGTGGCAAGGGGCATGTAGGGTTGGAAAACCAGACCACCACCCTGTCCTTGCCTGGCTGAGCTCTTGCCATGCCTCTTTTAGGAACATTATTCAAGCTATAATACAATAAGCTTCAAGTACCAAATCTTTGGTACCACATGTAGAATCAATAGTATCACAGCAGTGGGAAATGATCACCTAGATGTGCCACTGTTGGACCATATGAAGAGGTTTCCCTGGGCATGAGCTTGGAGAGGCCTGCTTTCCCCCGAGATATAAGCATGGCTTTGATCAAGACTAACGCAACATAGTGAGATACATACAGGAAATGATTTTTAAAAAAAGATTTATTTTGTTAAAATGATGGCTGCATCTGTGTGAAAGAAGGATCATTACAGTCGATGCCAGTGCATGCTCACTTGGTTGGGCAAAAGATGAAGAGGTTTTTTTTTTTATTCATCTGGACAACTGGATACCAAATCTCTCTCTCTCTCTCTCTCTCTATATATTATATATATATATATATATATATATATATATATATATATATATATATATATATATATATATATAAATATACACACACACACACACACACACACACACACACACACATTTTGTCATGTTTAAACAAATCAAGTCTTGGTGTGAATGATGCAGCTGTAAGCCAGCCAAATAAATAATGCAATAGACTTTTTTTTGTTGTTGTTATCTCTCAGATTCAGTCATCTAGTTACGTCAAGCGGAAATCTGGAGGACGAAACCCTTGAAAATCTCACCATAAATATTTATGAATGATATGATTTGGTAACAACAAAATAGGTAGGGAAGGTGAAGATGAAGAAGCAGAGGGGAATCTTTATAGGTAGGTAATGAATTAGACTGATGAATCATATGAGCTGTCAGGTCATGGATTTGACTTTCCATGGTGATAGAGTTAAGTTCCTTTAAATCTCTACCTGTTTTTGTTTATTTTTTTTTTCTGATAAGAGTGAAGTTATGTAGAACAAAACAACACAATGTGTTAGGAACAAACCAACAACAACAAAAATGAAAAATATATACATTTCAATGAGGTACAAAGGAATTTATGAATTTTATGAAGATGAAGTAACAACGTTAAAAGGTATATCAAGCCACAAAGTTTCTGCTCAGTCTCCTTACAAGGTTACTTGAGTTTGCAAATGAGCCGCTGGCTCAGACCAGTTGAACCGTTAAGTTCATCAACCTTGACTGACAAGCTGGATTACTCACTTAATGATTAATTTGAGAAACTCAAGCAGATAGCAAATCAGCTGTTGAATAAATTTGATGAGGACCTTGGAGGAAAGTGTTAAGAATAATTAAATACATTTTAATGCAAATTCTAAAACCATTAATGTATTGCTAAGCTTACTTGAAACAGTAAGATGCACATGTCACTCCCCTTTGTGAGTTGCTGTCTGATGTGGTATTTACTCACACGCATTGTGGGATAAAATCTATAAATTCTAGGTACTGCTTATGCACCGATATTATAAGAACAGTAAAGTCTTGTTGAACTGTAAAATTGATAACAGCAAAAACCACAGTACAGTACTTCTCAACAAATGAACAAAGAAGGATTGATGTGAATCCACCAGCTGTCCTCCAAATTCCCAACTGTGTTTCTGTTACACTTGTTTCCAGAACTACTCAATGTGCTTACTTTCCTTTCATTTGTGATAACTCTGCAGTCACAGCAGCCCACTCTCTGAGCTTCTTCTCCTTCTGCAGGTGGAAGTAATCTTAAATCTCTTTTGTCCCACCTTTAACTCCAACACAGTCACGTAAATGAATGATTCTCCGTATGGATGGTTTAGGTGCTCGGTCATCTGAGATCAGTATGGGGAATCTAGAGTCAGAGAAGGGTTTGAGTGATACTTCATATCATGGAAATGTTCAAATATCTTTAAAATTATGTTGTTTGTATGCCAAGCAAGATAAGGTGTGTCACCGTTTGGCCAGTTTTCTCATACCAACCTTACACTTCATGATCTTTTTCTGACAGGAAATTGGTCTGCGACCTTGAAATGGCTTGTAAAATCATGTAGTCTTGCGTGGGTTTGGATGTTTTCAAGTGATCTCCATCATTTGGTGTAAAGTGGCATTCAGAGCAAAGCTGGGGTAGTTTTTTACACGTCTTGACAATTAAATAAAATCAAAATATGTATATTATTACCACATGTCTTTAATCTTATTTAAAAAGAGAGTTGTTACCCTTTGATTCACAAAGGAAGGTGGTTTTTTTTTGTGCAAAAAGCTGTGCCAGTGAAAGACCCCAAACGTTAGTCTTTAAAAATCTTTGTCTACGCATGGTCGGCATTATGCACACTTTGATTTAATCAGAATCAGAATATCTTTATTGTCTGTTTGTGCTTGTTGTTTCTGTTCTGAACCTTTTGCTCAACAGCAGCAGTTCAGACTGTGACCGAGGTGAAAAGGGTCCTGTATACGAGTGAGTGAACTGCAAGTACACTGATCCCCAGATCCTTGTTGAAATCTGTCCATGCTTTTGTAATTATGTAAAAAAAAAAAAAAAAGGGGTGTTAATCCAATATTTTTAAACAGCGATCATTCAAAATATTTTCACAGTTAATTGCAATTAATCTTATTTTTTTATGTTCTGTCTACCTTAAAAATATTTTTTTTTTCAAATTTCAAAAATACAGGAGCAGACAATTACCATTGCATAAAACAAATCGTTTTTGATTTATAATTATTGATATATGTCAAAAACATGCCCTGAAGGGCAAGAAAGGGCTGATGTTGTTCTGAATAATTCTCACACAAAATAATGTCCATTTATACATCCACTGTTTTTAAAGAGTTTTATAATTAAACAGATTTATAGTCTGATTTTTTAAAAAGAAACACTTTAGTTTGTATTGCTTAATTTCACATCCAGGAAATCTCTGAGAGGGCTTAGTTTTTTTTTTAACCATATCAGGTAAAATTACATAAAGAAATTAATTTATTTATGATATGGGATGAGAAAAAAACATGTAGTCTCTTATTAAAAGTCAGTTTAGTCAATGGGTAGAAATTATCAGTTAGGCTGCAGTTTATTTTAACACAGTGTTGGCTAAATGCAGCAGTAATTTCTGTTTTCGCCACCAACAAAACATATGAAGCAGGATATTTTCCCTCTGCGGCTCTGTACCTTCTCCAGTGTGGGTCGGTTAAAGAGGTTAGTGGGCACAGCAAGTTTGATTAATATACGGCAGGCAGCTTTTACAGCAACATGAGGAAAAGGTGAATGTGCACACACACACACACACACACACACACACACACACACACACACACAATCAGATCTGTTCGGGTCTCTATTTATCGATTATTACATATTTTTGCTTTCATTTCACATTTCCTAAACCTACTTAAATTTCTTTTCCCCATACCAATAAAGCCCTTTTGAATTTAAAGATGTGTCAATTTTATTTACTTATTTTAATAACGGCGTGCTAAACCAAATATCAACTATACATCAATATGTCAAAACACACATTTGCCTTATTGATTAAACAATAGGAACACACATTGGCAATATTACCATTTTTTTCCCATGTAAGTAAATTCATTTGAGCGTATGGATAATTTTTACAAAGTAAAACAAATTATTTAGCATAATTTGATTTATATTAAGGCTCCTTTAATAAATGAGTCAATTATTTTCTTTTTTAGACCTTCATCCTCCTGGATATATTTAGGTGAGCTAATTTAGTCTAGTCTGAGTTTTGCGTGTCTAACTTATGTTTACCTATTGCATTTGGCTGCAGAAATGACTGCAGTATCCTGGATGAGGGTCTTCAGAGTAAATAGCTTGCTTTACTCCTCTTTTCCCTGCCTCATCATATCCTATAAAATAAATATTGAAAATCATACTGACCAGTGACCACTACACTCTGCATGTCTACTCCACATCACTCTACATCAATATTGAGTTTAATGACATAGATTTAAGACCATATGCTTGCATGCCACTTGGTGCCATCACCAAGGTCACCTCATATTCCCTCTTTCTGGCCTTTGGGATCCCGTATATTAGCTGCAGTGACTCTTGGAGCAATGCTCTGGCCTCATAAGTCTAGTATGCAAACCTCTGTCCATGGCTTTTGATATGATTGTGGCAGAATTACTTTTAGATTACTTTACATTTTTATTCTGTTCTTTTTGAAGTTACATTACCCGTTAATCTGGACCACCATTTGCAAATGTGTGCCATGTACCTCTAAATGACATTAATTTAAATACTCACACAAAGGGTAAAGCATATTCTAGGTTGTGATTAGTCTTGTGGAAATTGTATTTAAAAAAAAAAAAAAAAAAAAATAAATAAATAAATAAATAAATATATATATATATATATATATATATATATATATATATATATATATATATATATATGAAATGTCATTTATAATCCTTAATACAATCCTTTTATGCTTGCTCCCATGTCAGAAGAAAAAACTACTGACCTCACCTAATGAAAATAGAACACCCCTGCTCATGCCGAGTACATAATGTTCTGAACTTGGATAGGATGAAGGACGGTGCAAGAGTTTTTACTGTTTTATGCTGCTGACAACAGGAACGCTCATCAAGCTTTAAGACAGGGTATTATATTAATTTCAGTTCAGTTCATCACAAGTATATTGTAATTCAGCGCAATGTGGGGCCTATCCATCCATCCGGTTTTTCCCGGATTTTTGCAGGGACTACATTAAGTGAAATGCATCAAAACTTATGTCGAGCTCATCAGACTGATGGGCAATTACAATTATTAGCATAATTTTCTTTCAAAAGAGCAAATAACTCAAAAAGTAAAAAAGTCACCAATTTTTTGACATTTTTGACATATTTAAACATTTCCATGGTATGATGTTTTCCAGTGGTAGGATGCTACCACTTTCTCTAGGATGTCTGCAAAGATTGTCATGGCAACTCCTTAATACATCGCAGACTTGTACTTGAAACACCACCAAGAGGAGCTTGTCCTGGTAGTTGTAATACAACTGCTCATCTAATGCAGCAGGAAAGAACAACATTTATTAAGAGTGTATGTATAACAACTGGTCACATTGTGAATAAATGCAGATCCAGAAACACAATGACGTTTATGTTGCAATTATGAATTGAATAGGAGTTGCTAACATTAAAATTAAGTTACACTGTTATTTACTTTTAATTGTGTAATTTTTTGATGCCTTCCGAATTGTGGCCTTTTTACTCTCTGGACTTTCACAAGTATTGGTCAGGCTGTGGTAAGTCCCTTTCAACAGATATGGATTTCTTTGTAAAAGCCATCACATGTTTTCTTTTCTTTCTTTGGACCAACCACAATCCTTTACGTCATTGTGCCAACGCCCAGCCAGTCATATAGTGTGACATCATCTGCAGGCAGATGTGGCGACCTGAGCAGATCTGGAACCTCCACAGCCACTTTGATTCCCCCCTCATCTCTCGAGGAGGCACTTCTGAAGAAGAGGGCTAAGTGGGCTAATTGGGGACCAGGATCAAGGATCTCATGTAGTTTTCCTCTTAAAACAAATTTTTGCATTTCATAAATAACAGTAAACTGACAAACAATATACTATTCAGAAGCATTGTTCTTATTGGATGACATCACTTCCTGTTTGGACTGTATATGAATGGGGACTGTGAATGGGACTATATGACTGGGCTTCCACTGCCACTAAGTGTGCACCCTTAGCACGATGGAATTGTGAAAAAAGATGTTATAAATAACGTGTTGCAGAATGGATGAGCAGCAGTAAATAATTACGAGAAATTAACAGGTGTTGGCCGGGTGAGAGATAATCAGGCATGCATCTGTATATGTGCGCAGCATCGGGATGAGGGTCAGGTGAGTGAGACCGAAGTGGGTGTGTGGGTAGTCAAAAGAGGTGTGCTTCTGCAACCAGTGACTGGCTGCTTCCGTTAAAACATAATCAAAAATTAAAAGAAATGATAACATGGAAAACATTGCTGGTCACAGAAAAACCAGTGAGGGAACACTATCACAGGGAGCCGTCTGCATCAGGAGGCAGCTGCTACACCTGGGGGCCAGACCGCATGGTAGGGGGCCACAACCCACCTCAGGGCGGGATAAAGTGCCAAACACCACCTCTGTTGGATAGGACCCCACCACAACCCAGGGTTGTATGTACACATACATGCATACACACAAAGTTATAACTTTGATAAGCTTCTATCCAGAAATATAATGACTCCTGAAACTGAAGAAAAAAACCATGCAAGAACAAAAATATGTATGAAGAGCCTCAGGTGATCTCTCAGAGCACGTATTTTCTCCACTGAGAGTTTAAATTAGCATTTCTTTCATAGCTTTTGTAACATCATTTGATGCAGTAGCTTGTTACAAGCTTTTCATTTAACCACAAACAAGTGAGGCTTTTTTCTCTTTGTGAACTATAAACTGAAGGAAACTTTTGAGTATGAAAAAGATTGAGATGACAAAGATCCTTTGTTAATGTTCCCTTACTCATCAATCATTTGGAGCACCAGCAAACCAATGACTGTCAGAGTTTTTGATACAATTAACTCAAGATTAGATACCAGTGGAGACATTTAGGAAAACGACAACAAGTTCCATCAGCAGCTGTTTGCTACACCATGACCTGCTATTTAGAGAATAGTTGAATGTTTCTCCCACAAACATGCAGAGGAAAAGGTGGCGAAGAGTTTAAAGCTAGTAAGTAAGAAAGCTGCGCATTATTAACCACAGTAATCTGATAGAGTTAAACATTATGAGCTTCAGAAAGACATAATTCATGCAACATTTTTTTTCATTTTGTCTCTCTGCATCTTGTGCGTTTCTTTTGTAGGTGACTGTGGGTCACAATTTTGATTGTACAACAGTTTATCAATGAGACTTTGTCTTATCTGAAAAATACTAGGAGTGTTTATTAGCAAGAATCTGGTAATACGATATGTATCACGATACAGGGCAACAATATGCTATGTTTCAATATATTAGTATAAGCAAAATTATATATTGCGATTTAATTTTAAGGAACTGTAAGAAAAAAGTCAAAGCGGTTATATTCTTGACAACTTACTGAATCAGAATAGAGGGATCTACATTTCACTACAGTAAATAATAATAATAAAACAGTTGCTATTTATGTGCAAGTTGAATAAAGGAATTAACATCTGCCATAATAAAAATCCCTCATGAAACTCAAATAGTTATCAAAAATATATATATATATATATATATATATATATATATATATATATATATATATATATATATATATATATATATATATGTCAAAGTATCAAAAACATGCACTCTGCCACATCAAAGCATAACACTTGTTCTGATACCATGTTAACATATACAAATACATAAATAAAAAATTTAAGTGGCTGTAAGATTCTTCAAGTAAACATTAACGAAAAATATAAATATCTATTACAGAAAAAGTACAAAACCTTGCAACATTTACATTTATGACACTCAACAAAAATATATAACACCTTCTCAGATCGTAGATTTTGCATATCGTTCCAGACTGTGGTTATTTTTTTTTCTCAAAATTTTTGTGCTGGTCCACATGCTCAGTTTTCAGGACACTTCTCTTTGCATTCACAAAGTCTCTTGACGTGGAGAAAACTCTCTGCAGAGACACTTTGCTGCTCTGGATAGCTGAGGGTACTCCTCTTCATGGTCCCTCCACCAACTGAGAGGATTTTCTATAGGAGTCAAAGGGGTCTCATCTCTAAACCTCATCGCCTCATTTGTGGCAATATCATATGCTGATTTTGGCGCTGTATTGTCACTGGTAGAGACAAAAGTAGCTCCCAGCAAGTCTGCCAATGCACATGAGATCCGTGGTCTGTTTAGAGGTGGCTGGGGGAAGGAGGCTGGGCAGTCCTTGCTAGCCTCGTGATCATCCTTTGCTGGAATGTTTGTCGGTCTGATTATTCTCTTGCTGCTGATTCCATGCACAGTGTCTCCCTGTTGTTGACATATCTTTTTCCCAGATCCTGTGCTACAGCAGCCTTGATATCCTTTACTATTTGTGTGTGGTCAGGACTGTCTTGTGCATGAAGAGTAGCAATGATGGTCAGCGGCATGCCCTCTTCTGCCATGACCAGGGTGGCATCCTTCATAGGCTTGAGTGCCCTGACCACTTCCTCTGCACACATGATGTCAGACTCAGATCTCTTTTTTAGTCTCCATGACCTCAGCTGAAAGCAGAGCTGCACAGATGGCTGGCTGCTGTTCTAGAAACCATTCTATCCCATCATAGGAGCTGTTCGGTCTTGTAATAACGTCTGTAATCAATCTGTGAGCTGCTAGCTGGAGCAGGCGCTGTTTCTGCTTTAGCTGTTTGCTAGCGCCTAAAAAAGGCAGTTACGTCTCAGATTCTGCCAAGAAGTTGCATCACTGGTTGTATTTTCAGTGAGTTCTGTGAGGCGAGATTTAGACAGTGTGCTAATCATTGTATTTGCGTGATGTCGACAGGTTTAGCTGCAGCAGCCATGTTCAATGCATTATCAGTAATAACAACAGGATCCTTTGCCCCCAATTCCCGCTCAATCACAGGCTCTTTCAGCAGCGCTGCGATGTGTTCCCCTGTGTGACGGCCATCTACGGCTCGGGTTTGCAGAACACGGGACTGATGGTGCCACCGGTTAGTAATGAGGTGTGCAGTAAGAGTCACATACGATTCAGTGACTCTTAAAAGTCCATGCATCACACGTTTCCTCTTTCCGATGAGCTGAGAGTCTAGTACTTTTACAACTCTACACAACTCTATACTAACTTTGCCAACGCGATGTCAGTATGATTTTGTCAGGAGGGGACAGTATAACAGGGCTCCATTGTGTTTATCATTTTACAAAATCCCTCATTTCCCACTACACAGGTCTTTGCAAATGAAACAAAGTACTACTTGGGTTATTTTGGATGCACGTGTTGAGGTTGCTGGCATTATCACAAAAGTTAACATCTTCAGATGTCCGCTGAGAACAATCGGCTCGTTTTGTGCATAAATTCGCCTTTAATGCTACGCAGCAGTGTTGTCAAACCACATGTGCTCGTAATTTGTTGTGTTCCCCAAATGTTTAAGTCTGGCATTGCAGATTTTAAAGACTGCATAGCTCTTATCACAGTCATTACTATCTTCTTTCGTAATGACGCCAAAATGTGTCCACAGATCAGCTTTGAAAACTCCCAGAGCTGGTTAAATTCCTCTTTGCTTTAGCCATTAGCAAACTTAAGGGACTGTAAAGTTTTGTTCATTTGCCAGATGGAGCTATCATGAGATCTTACTGTTTTGTTGGAGGTGTGGAGGCAATAACTGCTGCCAACTAGAGGTTTAAATGAAACACACAAATAAACAACTACTGTTAATGCTCCCATAGAAGACAATCATTAAAAACATCAATACACTCATTTTAAACATCAATATAGTATTGTGACGCAAAATATCGCAATATTTTAGTGTATTGATATTTTCTTACACCTCTAAACAATACTCATCTAAGCATTTTTGTTGAACATATACTTTTTTTTTTGTTTCAGTTTGATTTAAGTTCAGGTATTTCCACCTGAACTTAAATCATAGATAATGTATTTTTTTTGCAAAGGTGAAAGCCATACCATTCTTTCTTTAACTTGCTGTAGAGGTTGTAATAAAAAATAAAAAGTAATAGAAGAGCCACTACATTTTGATGCAGATCATTCACTTTAAAACTGTGAAGAATGGCATTGTCCTTGGTGCAAGATGGGCCAGCCAATTCTTCTCTTCATTACATTAAATACTGCTGCTCTGTCATAGCTCCTTATTACACACAAGGTGGCCACAGTGCCAGTCGTAAATACAGCAAATACAATTCTGGAGAGTTTGGCAATGCAAAAACTTCTGCAAAAAAATCTGCCTGGAGGACAGGTGGCTGAACTCGCAACTATATGAAACCCAGGAAATTAAAGAAGATGCCAAGGTTTTCTTTTTGTCAGTCTTGTATTTCCTTTCAGTGTTATTTATTGCTTGAATAGGTTAGGGAGCCCAAAAACTTTGATTTGAGTGACAAAATTCCTGGTTATATTTAGGAAACAAAGCAACTTTTTAAGTGCAAGGAAATAACTATCATGTTTAAACGCCACAACGTTTGAAACAAATGTTTCTGTCTTGACGACAAAATATGATGTAGCTGAAGTGTAAATGGGCTGGATGGACTCTCTAAAGGCCCAGCAGGCTTAATAAATTACTAAATCTGGCAGATTTTCAATAAATTTGCAAGCATATAAAAAACATGTTCATGCTTCTTAATTATCTCCGTGTCGTTTGGGATGAATATCAGTTTTGCCCCTGTAGAATTAACTGTGCAACATTATTAACTGGATAGTCTCCTAAGAGACTATCTTGTAGATAACAAGACAGAAAAGCTTTCTTGAATTCCCCAGGAGCAAAAAACAAATCTGACAAGCAAGTGTAACTTTAGAGTGTAGAACTATATATGTAATATGCAAATTACAAGCAGAGCCCCATCCGAGACATTCATTTTCATTTTCCATTAAGATCTGCAATTCACTGCGACAGTTCTGTGTCTATGCAGGTGGATTTGTTCCAGGGTCATTATCAACCTAAAAACATCTTGACACCTGCTACAAAAATGAAAGCACAAAATAATGTTAACACACACAGTCACTTCAGATATATGCATGCTATAAGTGAGCTGAATTCTTATTGGTTGCAGGCAAAATATTCTTCTCTTACTGACTAATGCACTGACACTATAAAATTACCTGTAATGCAATAATCAAATTTGCTATTTTCCATCTAAAGGATGGAGGAAAACAGTTAAGTGCATGGGAGCATGGAAAAAAAACAATGTTAGCTTTGAAGTTGGTCATCTTGACAGGTTCAAGCCTATTTTAAGTTATTAAATCTAATGCAAAAGAGAAAGCCGGTGTAGAGAAAATTACCAAGAATAACATTACCTTTCATGTTACTCTTATACAGAAGCATGTTGAGTGACTTCGATGGAGTTCTTTTTTCTTTTTCTGTGCTGAACTAACCTCAGGGACTTACACAGCCTGTCTGCTCCTGATGGATCCTGCAGTTGTGCAGCTGATCAGCACACAGATGCTTCTGAGACATGACATATTGCAGAAAAGTTATGGCGCTCAGATGTGTTGACCTGACTCTTAAAGGCCTCTGCTGACAAGAAATTCTCAATTTATGCATCTTAGTTTTTCTCAGCCATTGAAATTCAAGTCCAAATTTGACCTTTAAAATGAGGGATTCGCATTCAAACACAGACTTTATCACCAAGATGTCTTTTAAGCTTGGTAAATACACTTTTAAGTGTTCTGAGGCTTTTTATTTATAATGTGAATACATCAAGTATAATGTATATTAAAGTATATTATAGAATACTATTATAGCAGTAGTATATTATAGTTCTATAGTATATTATAGTATTATAGTTCAGTTATGTCAACTCTTGATTCTTGTGCCCTAATGAGATTTTAGTACTCTACAATGTATGTGTTGGCTGAGGTCATCAACTCAGTGGTTTTGAACCAAGCAAAAACTTTGAGCATAAGAATGACTTTGTAAATAGAGATTACTGCTGTCAGAGGCTTGAGATGGATTGTCTGATACAAAAACAGTTTATTAGTAAAACTCCTTACCATTACAGCACTGTATTCGCATCTACCTATAGATAAAAGGCATTTGTATAAAACACTAACCCCAACAAACATACATGACTGGTGACTGATGGTAACGCCTACTGTGTTGCGCTTACTGTAAAATTAAACAGCCAGCACAATTCAATTGTCACCAGGAGATTGTAATGGAGACCCAAATCCAGGAGGATCATAAATAAAACCGTTCATTTGGAAAACTAAGTCCAAACAAAAGTGCTTCATTCAGGCATCACCTAGTCCCACCTATTGCTATTTAGGATCATGCGGATCTACTGGAACCTATCCAAACCTTTTTTGGGCAGAAGAGAGCAGGAAACCCTAGACAAGGCAGCAGGACCACACAATCACACTCACTCCTGTCGGCAGTCGAGAATCACCAGTCATACATGTGTTTGAGTGTGCGAGGAAGCCTGGAGAAAACCCACGCACACAACGGGAGAACATGCAAACTCCACACAGAGAGGGCCCTGCCAGCTTTAAACATACACCCTCTTGCTGTGAGGCAACACTGCCAATCACCCTGCTGCCTCCAAAAGTGTGGCTCATGCCAGCAAATGGAAAAATATCCAAACCCTCAAACAACACAACCCATGGATGTAGAGCAAATGCCAGGAAAACAGACAGCCTACCAGAAAACAAATGGAGTGAGCATAACAGACGGACTGGCCCGGGAAAAAGGAGACACAAGACAAAAGGTTCTTTCAGGTTTCTTCTGAATGAGTGTGTCCACTTCCCCTGCACAAAAACTTCAAAACAAAAATTACACAAGGTCCCTGCTGGTGCATCTTTGTTTACATTCACACACCAGATGTAGTGTGTTTGACAGACAGTTAACTCGTCTTCCTGACATGTGGGTCACTTCATCAGAGACGTCTGTTCACAACGGAGAAGCCTCTAAACTACTTCTGTGAACACAAAAAACAGATCTTTGCAAATAAAATAAGAATTGAGCATCAAGTGCTGCAGTGTGAACTTCTACTTAGATGAAGATCACATCACTTTTTGTTATAAATTATTGCAGGAAGTCATTAAATTCCAAAGGGTTATATACATAATGTTGTCTTGTCACAGTCTTGTACTGGCTGTTGAGTCACAGTACAGCAGCAAATAGCTCGGAATCACACACCAGTTTGTTTTTCAGTGCACGATCTAATCTCATCTGGTAGATGATAACAGAGGCGTAACACAGAATGCAATTGGGCAGTCAGCCTTTGAGCCTCTTTATTTAAAGAAGTTATTTGATCAGCAACAATCCCCTGTTGTCATCAGGCGGTCAATTTTATTTTTGCAACGTGCGGCTGTTAACAGAAGTACTCTGATCCGCCATAACATTATGACCAATTTCCTAATGTGGTGTTGGTTCCCCTCATTCTGCTGAAAGAGCTGCAGCCAGTCAGGGATGTGGACAAAGGGCACTAAATGCATCCTGGAGTGCCTGGTGCCAGGATTTATTATATCCATTTTAGTTTTTAAATAATTTCAATAATTAGTTCATTTTTACTTCCATACTCATACCTATAAAGATAACTTCATACCGTACACGTCACCTTTAAGTGTTCATAAGGGCATTTCTTGTCAGTGTATGTGTTCAAGTGTAAGTGAGCCTCAGTTGCAGAAGTCAGCGAGGGACTTGCGGGCAACATGACACTGATAGCATCCATCTGGGATTATGAGACAGCTGCAGGGGATAGAGGGTGCTATTAGGGACCTCTATTGTGTGACACACCACCCTTCCACTTTTTTTTCCAGACAATTTCAAACTTGTCTTCCTTTCCACTGAAAAACAGCCTGATGTGAACATTCTCTCTGCACTTACTACTCCTCTCCTTTCCTGGGTCTGTTAATAGATGACTCTGATAACACATTCTCTGTCCATGTAGTGACCCATTGCGAAATCTACTGTAAAAAAAAACCTGACTGAAAAATGTATGTTCCTGGAAACGTGAAGACGTCGAGGTCTGCCTAAAAGACTGCTCACAAACAGTCTTGCTCCCCTGTGACTATTTGTCTTTTTTTGACAACATCTTGCTTTAGACATTAAATCAATATCCATTATTAAATGGAATTTGCAGTAAATCTGTGCAACTTATTCAGGTTCTACAACCCATTTATGTGCGGTAATGGGTACATTTACTCAATCTACCAGCTACCGTGGTGGGTACATACATAAAAAAATAAATAAATAGAATAATAAAATAGTTTTTTGTATTTCTAGCACAGTATGCACATTTTTACGCTCAGCTGCCAAACAAAGAAACACTTCAGGCCATTTGTTTTCGTTCTAGTTATGACAGTGTTTGAATTGTAACAGCTGCCTTTTCCTGGATGCTGTTTATAAATTAATGATCAATCATACTTGTGGCTGAAATTTGTAATTAAGTGTTGCAGACTACTAAACACAGTCATCAGAGACTCTCGTTCATTTTTCAACTATCAGTCACTGCTCTCTTCCTGCCTTCAATTATTCAAATGATTTCTGAAAAACTCTGTGACAAGTCTAATTGTAGCTATCTGCCGTCTCCAGGGAGACCACTTGGTGTTGTTTATCACAGGTGTTACAGGAATAACATGCTTTAAATTGAGCTGTGAATCAGTCAGTGTGTTCTGTAAAGGCAGGAGCCCGTTCTTTTCTTCAAAAAGGTGTTTATCATCATCTGCCAAGACTGTGGAGCAGCTGCTGTACATGTAAAATAAAAGTCAGAAACTTGGACAAACCCATCAATCCTTCTGAGTGTTTAGTGTGTGCAGGTTTAAGACTAAGACTGCATGCATGTGAAATGTCATAAATGTGCATAAGCATGTCTATAGTTCACTTTTGTTCTCCCAGTTCTCTCTATGCATGTTGTCCTGCAAGATGTATTTTCAAAACAACAAAATAAAAGATCGACTTTAAAAAATATGGACAGAAACAACTTTAGTCTATGACCAATTATTGCTGCTACCACTGCTGTGAAAAGAGGAAGATGAAGAAAGCGGATGATCATGCAAGTGATTATTCAGAGCCAAAGCCCTAATGTAATGCAATTATGCATAATGATTAAGTGGGTTTATAGCACAGCTACATTGTATTATTGAGGCCAAAAACAGCTGGAAACTAGATTGACCAGGGATGTCACATCCAGTGCTGCATGAGACGTGGAAAAAATAGCTCCATTGCACTTTTGCAATAAACTGGATTATCAGAAATGCCTACAAAACCCCCTAGTGAAAGTGTGAAAAATGTTTTTGCGATATTTTTGTTTTGTTTTTTTTTTTTTTTTAATTAGAGGCATTTCCATTACCAGTTTTCCTTTGTAATATTTGGGTTTTACTCAAATGTAGGGGTACATATTTAGAAACGTGACTAGAAAAGCAGAGAAAATAAAATCTGTTTTACCTTGTTTCTAAGCGATGAATAGAACACAAGTTATCAAGTTTAGACTTAATGCAAAGCCAAGAAAGGAAAAGCTGTTATACAGACAAAAGGCTAGAAAGCACATCCTTGATGGCATATTGGTCATTTCCTTCAACAACCTTTGGAAGGCTGAAAGAGCAGAAAACCAATATCAAGTAGTATCTAAACATAGCTTTCTTCTTAACATGACTTAGTAAACAGAAGAGCACCAGAGCAGTGATTGCTATGCATGGCTGCACAAAATATTTCTATCATCATCAATTAGAAAGGAGCACTAAAAATCAAATTAAAGAAAAAAAAAGTTTTATGTTCAATTCTGTCCCCTTTGTTTTTTATTTTTGTTTTAGTATGTCAACTTTAATTTGCTCAATAATCTTGTTTATACGTCTAGATTGTAGTTTAAGCCTGTTGTCATATGCACACATAGGAAACATGCTTCTCTGTACAACAAAACTCTCTTCGCTGTCCAAACTGAATGCCAAAACATCGGTCTGAGGTGCACACGTACTTACTGTAGGCTTTTTCTTTACAAACTCCAGTTTGAGCGAGGGAGAAGGTGTTCAGATGAATGTATGTGAATATATTGTGTATGCATTCCAGCCCAGGTCTTTTTCAAGCTGACAACATTGGTGTTACATTGTCCAAATAAATCCTCTTGGATAAGACAGAAATCATATTTTTCTTTTTAAAGCAGCACAGAGGAGATTTTTCCATCTTAAAATATTTGTTTCCATTTTCACTCATCACCTGTGACAACTGTTTATTACTGTACAGCACAATGTCACACATTAGCACCGATGAAACCAGCTCACAAAGCTACAACAGACATCATCACAGGATCGGACACTTCACTGTAGCTCCGTAAAATTAGAAAACAAAAGAGACAAACGGGAGTAAAATGTGGACGGTGTCGGGAGAGTAACTTGTTTAAAGAAGGTACCATCCAAGGTAAAAAAAAAAAAAAAAAAAAAAAAAATTAAAGAGTTCCTTTGTGCCACTATAAAATTACATGTAAGATATATCAAGGAGAACAAGTTTTCATTTAATTGTGGGATCATTTTATAAGTCCATAAAAATTCCTCTGTTCTGCCAAACATACAAATTAGAATGTATTGCAACAAATCGCCCTAAAAAAACAAAACGAAAAAGAAACCCGAGAGCTCTATTGTCTGCATCTTTACATAGAATCAGCAGAAAGACTTCAGCTGCTTGACTTGTCATGTGGATGGATTGTTCTGCGGGGGAGTTACTGTGTCAGAGAGTTGGAGATGTTGTGAGGGCAGACATTGAAAGTGTCTTAAGACTGCTCAAGGCGTCAGCAGCAGTATGTTGATGTGGTTTTGCCTCAGTGACACAGCGAGTGAAAAGCTTCTTGCCTTGATAAAAGCTTCTTCTGCTGACTGCCCCCACATGTGCAGTTAAAGTAAATAAAAATAAAATGAGCAGATATATGAGCTTCTCTCCCTACTGAGTCGGCAGAGGTTACCTTGAATATTGATTTACTGTTTGCAGCTCACAATATATGATTTTGTAACAATGAGGATAAAAACTTTGCCCGTAGAATTTTCCAGACTCCCAATAGCCTTAAATATTCTCATACTTTCATGACAACACATTGACATGGTGAGGAGTTACAGCTTTGGCCTTTACTGTCTGGAGATTAGCATGGATCTGTGTTGTGAAACGTTTAACTCTGCTGGGGTCTGTGGCGGTGTGACGGTCGGGGATTGCTCACTCTCAAGCTGCCTGGTTGTCAAATCATGTTACACACAACACTTTTATTTGTGTAAAACGACTGCTTGTTGTTATCAACTTATCTGCCGTGATTGCAAATGGTAGCAGTTAAAACTTGAGCATAAAAGCATAAAACTTGAATAAAAATTTTTTTTTTCACACTTTTTCTGATGTGAAAGTATAATAAGCGCAGGTTTGTTGCCATTCAGCATACTGCTCAGTCAGCGATGAGTTTAAAACATTAACAATTAAGAACATTAATGAGCAGGCTTCATTAGGGGCCTTAATAACCAGTTTGCACCTAAGTTTCTGACCAGCTATAAGTGAATGTAAGTGCATTTCTTTGCATGTAGGTACAAAATCATGAATTACCATTTTAGCTGCTGGAAAGAAGATCGAAGCCATACTTTGTGCAATGCTTCTTAAGTGAAAATGTTGTTGTGTGTGTGATGTGTGTTTCATCTCCAACTTCAGGAACATGCAGTTTTCTCCATCTAAGAAATCCTAAGTTTTCCTTACACTATGAACCTTTCCGAACAAATACCACTTGTGTGTGTCCTCCAAGGAAACAGTGCTGCAGGGCTTTTGATCGGAGATAGTTGCAGCATTTTACTACAACTGACATAACATGTTGAAATGTCAGACTCTTACTTCTTAATGGCAGCTCATGAATAATGCAGTGCAGTGTAATAGGTTTTCAGTGCTACCAGTCCGTCTTTGCTCCCGGTCATTGAAGCTTACCATCTGTGGTTATTTCAGCTATATGACAGACTGCACAAATGTGTAACAAAACAGCAGAAATATACAGTGTCGCTTGAAACTTTCTGAACTCTAAACAGTTTTTTTTGTTGTTTTTTTTTGTGTATGTGACTTAAAAAAATCCTCATGTCTGAAGGGATCCAATCAAATGAGTAAAAAAAAGAAAAAAAAAAAACCCAACACTTTCTCATCTTCTCATTTGTTTGATAACTCTTCCAACATTACAGAGATATTAACTCTTACTTTTCTTCAGTAATTACTACATCTAAACATTGAGGCTGTAAGAGGATGTGTCAGTCATACACAGCCTCAAAAGAGAATATTGGTATGTTTGTCCGTATGTGCAAAATGTAGCAGTACTACAGTCTGAGTATAAATTGTAAGATTGCAAAAATGAATCTGTATGTTATTGTTTTGTACAGGCCAGCATCCATGTGAGATGGCACAACACTACAATACCACATTAAGTTATGAAGGCATTAACAATTTTGATTTATTCTAAACTGTAGCTCAAAACCTATTGCTTCTAACTATGCATTGCAAATGTTGTAAGCCTGTCCGTCTTTTTTCTTGTTGTTTGAAACTTGTCTGTCTCCACAGGGGAGACCGATAAGTTGACTCACCATCTGCTCTATAATTGACCGTCGTACAAAACCTTTGATTTATTTGACCTATATGGGGCAGTCATATTTTTCTACTGTCCAGAGTTGTCTGCATTAAACTAATTCAATCCAAAATACAAAGTGTGCTCTGCAGCATCTTCCACATTGCAATGCATTCTTTCCAACAATGTATCTACTTTAAATGCAGCTTAAAAAGCCAGGTGAATAGGAAAAGAGCATCTGTGTGCACTTGATACCTGTAAGTATGTGTCATTTGTATCAAGAACAACAGAAAAGTCCATCTTTATGTGGTAGTTTATTGACACATGATATAAACACTTGAAAATGAAAGCAAACATCAAAATTATTTGTGACAACTTGGATTTTTTTCCCCATCAATGTCTGACAAGGCCAAAGGAGGTGAAGACCATTTTTCTTTTTTGTGTTCACATACTTGCTCGTTCTATCGTGCAATAATGAGTACAGCTAAAATCACCAGACACTGAAACTCATAGTTGAAATGATAAAGGCTTTTCCAAATGTCTGACGTGTTCTGCCTAAAACCAGATATTGATCTTATTAATAGCTCTAAACTTCCAGATCCTCTATCATCTTAGGTAAACACCGGAAAGTATATAGCGCTTTTAAGACATAGCTTCAAAGAAGAATGTGAGGTAGTTTTGGTTTTAGTTGTGCACATACCCATTACAGGGAAAGTGTTTGTTGGCAGGCATACAGAACTGGACACAACGCCGACCTGATCGATGACGGCAATGCTCAGCATAAACGTACGGACAAAAAGCTGTATGAACTCTGGTACGTCTGGTTTCACGTATCAGATGGCCATGTATCTGATATACATTATCAGCTCTAGGATCCAGAATTGAAATGACAAAATTCCAATCTGAAAATCACAACAGATCTTTGCCTTCACACAGTCCCGAAAAAGGTCTAGTGGGTCACATCGATAAAACAAAAACAAAAAAAAAAAAAAAAAAAAGATGTCAGGCATTACAGTCAGTGTGAACGCAGGCTTAGGTAAGGATGAATATTTGTGAATATTGTCCCAGTTAACGATAGGCTCATTAAATACTGTCTGGACCTCATGGTTGATGCAGACCACAGTTTCTGACCCGTGGAGTTTTGTTTGAAGATGCACCTTTTGTGAAATCTTGTGTCAAAGTTACAAAGATCTCTGAAGTCTAGAGAAGGCAGGTGGTAAAAGAAGGAACAGCGGGTGAGATGTGGCTCATGGATTCTCTTGAAATCTTTGTTGTGGCACTCATGAGCACAATGAGTCTGGAATAGGAAACAAGAGTTATATACATGGATTTGGCAGGCTTAATGGGTTTTCCATGAGCAGCAACATAAAGCCCCAGTGATGAGTGCAGAGAACGCCAGTGGATTTATACTGCAGGATGTGATTACAGGATTCACAGCAGGTGTGCTGGAGGTGCTCAGCGGGAGGTGGAGTCAACCTATACACGCTCATGCAAAACTCACTCATACACATCCACACTAGACACATGACGAGAGGAGGAGGAAGCAGCTAGAGTCTAACTGTTGATGAAGTTTTATCAAGATGACTACTTAATCAAAAACTGTTAAAATCTCCTACTATGTGAATTTCCATTCTTCGTCAATCAGACCTCTTGTATGTAGGAATAAGAAATGTGTGTTTCAGCATTTCATTACAGTCCTTCAGTTCAGTTAAATAGCCAATCTTTTTTTTTTTTAAGTATAATAATGCAATTAAAAAACTATATTTTTGAACAAATGTAAACCCTCAAAACAAACCTCTTTTCTCTTTTGTAGATTGGAATCGTTGTGTTGGAGAAATATAAGGGTCAGTTCATTCGTCCGTCACAGTTCACCAGGTTTAACAGTCCTTCTTTGCTGTCAGGCGCCAGCTGGAAATGGTTTTGGGTTCTTGCTGGATTCCACTTTATGTTGCAGCCGTCTGCTGTGACAGTGCAGATTGAGCTGTCTATGGAAACTCTTGCCCACTACACTAATATTTGTTCAGGATGCTCTTCAAGATCTTTTGGCATTTCAATGGAATTATTATATTTATTTTATTCCTAAAAAGCAATGGTCTGGTTTTTTGTTGGGGGTTTTTTTTGTAACAGTAAATAGATTAAACTTATAATGGGCCTTCAAGTATGGCTGCAAAGTGTTTTCTTTACATAATGATTATATACCCAGTATGATTACATCATGTTGAAAATATTGGTCTAACTGGAGTAACACACCCAGACAAGGTGGTTAAAGTCCAGTTCATCCCTGCATGTAATCATTTAATTGGACTGAAACTGGCCTTTGTGTTCTGCGCTCCACATACACCAGGCTTTGACCCAGAATCACTGGAAGTAGCCAAGACAGAGCATGTACAGGATGTATGAAATACACAGAACAGTATGTCTGTCCATTTCACCGGTCACCATTCCTCCCACATTGCTACTCCCAGTAAACCAAAGATTTATCAATTAATTTGGTCTGTTATGTAATGGATCTGTGATGAAAAGGCCAATACTAACAAGATGAAAGCAGGCACTATTGCAACCTATCACAGTGGAATGTGACATACCTCTACTGGAAAATTGATTACCATCAACTGCATGTATGTTGGGACAAAAAAAGGAGTCAAATGAAAAGGCCCGGTGGATCTAAAGCCATAGATCGATTAAACTGTGCATCCACATGATCTGACTGTCTCTCCTTATATCTCAAACCATCCTATTCACCTGCAGGTAAATTTAACAGCAGTAAAAACAGTTGAGAAAAGGATGATATGAAATAAAGTTTGTTACACCGTCAAAGACGGTAAGCTGTCTGTTTTGGTTTCTTGGATGAAGTTTGATAAGCAGTGGCAGTTACTCATGCGATAATGTACCAAAGAAGTTCATCACAAATATTTTAGATTGAGATAAAATGCTGTTTATCTGCATGTGTGTGTGTTTGATCCAAATAGACCTTTTACTGATTCTAAGATTTTCTATCAGGCAAACCTGAGCTAAATCATATAACGTGACATTCGTGCCAATGAGACATGATACATTGTTTATTTATTGTCAGATTTAAATGCCTAATGTAGCACAAACATCAGGCTCAGCCACATATTTATGTAAATTTGGGAAGATATTATAATCTTCATTATTAAAATCAGACCACATTTGTTATCGTCTAAACTATTTAAATGTTAATCCTAAACCATAAAACCAAATGAAACAACACAAGTTAGGATTACCCTTGAGCTCACATTAACTTCTCATTATTGTGTTTATAAACAGATTATTTATTTAATTTCTCAAATATATTCACCACAATTCACATCTTAAGTACCACTGAAAGGTCATCCATGCCTAAATAATGATCTTTGTTGACTTTTCTTTTAGTTTTAAGTTCTGTTTGAAAGAATCACTTAATATGTAGTTTATTATTATTCAGATTTTGAAAATCTACATTATTGTGCAGACAGAAAATTCCTTTTGGTGGATAGTGTTGAGCTAGAAGGCATGTGTTCCTTCAAAAGTAACTATCAAATCCTTTCTCTTTTGTTTGAGTGAAGGCAATTCAGGGTAAACTCTGCAATGATCCACGTATACTGGACAGATTACTGATGATGATGCCCAATTAGTTCTCACCCACCTTATAGTTTGTCAGCTGATAACTCCATATACAGGAAAAAAGCCACAATGTGTATATGGAAAACTATACCAAGTAGAAGGAAAATGATGCAAAGATGTTTGAGACCTAAAATTACCTTTGAGTAAAGATGGCCTAGAAAATTCTGAATGCGTAACTTTAATTTTGAAATATCTGTTTTCTATGATATGCGTTTATCATAAATTTAATTGTTTAGTCCTAATAAACTTAAACGATAAAGACTTGTCCACATGTCAGATTATAACCATCATTTCTGAAAGCAGTGCTAAATAGTATGTGATGGATACTTTAATTACTGGTGTCCTAGATCATGTTGCTAATAAATGAGGTAGCTGGATTCATCCTGATTATGATTTGTCTGGCACCCATCAACAAACATATCGTTGATAGGATAGGAATTGAGATTCGGTTCACGAAGAGAACCCTCTCCCAGTAGTTCGATTCCGTGGAGTTGTTTATCCACCTGCCTAACAATCCCGTTTATACACTCTATTACAAAAGTATTTGTTCACCCATCCAAATAATCTGAATCAGGTGTTCCAATCACTTCCATGGCCACAGGTGTATAAAATCAAGCACCTCGGCATGCAGACTGTTTTTACAACTATTTGTAAAAGAACGGCTAGCTCCCAGGAGCTCAGTGAATTCCAGCATGGAACTGTGATAAGATGTTACCTGTGCAACAAATCTAGGCGTGAAATTTTCCTCACTCCTAAATTTTCCACAGTCACCTGTCAGCTGTATTGTAAGAACACGGAAGTGTTTGGGAATGACAGCAACTCAGCCATGAAGTGGTAGGCCACATAAACTGACAGAGCAGGATCAGCAGATGCTAAGAAGCATAGTCCAAAGAGGTCGCCAACTTTCTGCAGTGTCAGTCACGACAGACCTCCAAACTTCATGTGGCTTTCAGATTAGCTCAAGAACAGTGCGCAGAGAGCTTCATGAATGGGTTTCTATGGCGAGCAGCTGCATCCAAGCCAAACATCACCAAGTGCAATACAAAGCGTCGGATTCAGTGGTGTAAAGCATGTTGCCACTGGACTCTAGACCAGTGGAGACCTCTGCTCGAGAGTGAGGGTTTCAATCATGCTTCTCCATCTGGCAATCTGATGGATGAGTCTGGGTTTAGCGGTTACCAGGACAACGGTACTTGTCTGACTGCGTTGTACCAAGTGTAAAGTTTGGTGGAGGGGGGATTATGGTGTGGGGTTGTTTTTCAGGAGCTGTGCTTGGCACCTTAGTTTCCATTGAAAGGAACTCTGAATGCTTCAGCATACCAAGACTTTTTGGACAATTCCATGCTCCCAACTTCTGGGATGACTTTGGAGCTGGCCTCTTCCTCTTCCAACATGAATCAAGGTCCATAAAGACCTGGATGACAGAGTCTGGTGTGGATAAACTTGACTGACCTGCACGGAGTCCTGACCTCAACGTGACAGAACACCTTTGGGATGAATTAGAGCGGAGACTGAGAGCCAGACCTTCTTTCCAAAATCAGTGTGATTTCACAAATGCGATTCTGGAAGAATGGTCAAAAATTCCCATAAACAGACTCCTAAACCTGTTGGACAACCTTCCCAGAAGAGTTGAAGCTGTTATAGCTGCAAAGGGTGGACCAACATCATATTGAACCCTATGGATTAGGAATGGGATGTCACCTAAGTTCAAATGTGAGTCAAGGCAGGTGAGCCAATACTTTTGGCCATAAAGTGTAGGTTCTGCTAAAATCTGGCGCATTTACATCATGTACATGCTTTGTATTTTGGCTCAGAATATTTCCAACATGTCATATGACCCATTGATTTCTGCAGACCAGTTTTGAAGCCCATTTCTTTTGTACAAAGTGATGCGGCTCTGTAGGAATGTTGCTCAGCATATTGCTCAAGAAACCCTTGGGAACAAGCCCACTACTGCATGTCAATCACAGAGCTGCAGAGCTGCCATCAGACTTTTACTTTTACTTTTATCCTGTTTAACGTCTTGACTTATCAGTGAAAATCAAAAATTACCATTGCTTTTACCCGACACTGGGTTCATACAAACGGATGGTCGCTATAATCTATCCTGGCATGGTACAAAAACATTCACCCCCCTCAGAGTTGTTATGGATGTGAAATCCAACGATTGAGACCAAAACAGTTTTTTGAACCTAGTTGAAAATATGTTTATTTCTGCTCTAAATTTGGACATTTTAACATGGGAATCAATGGAGATTGACTTGCTTTTGGACCCACATGCAACACATGCAGAGCTGTGATTACATCTAAGAGCGATATACCCCCCAACACACCGAAACATTTTCTGTACAAAAACTGTTAATGTGCAAAAGTTGATCATTATGATTATATTATATATGTGATAATATTCTATATGTGATAATATTATATGTTATGTTATATTAAATGTTGATGCATACCTGAAACTAGATAGTTAATGCAATCAAAGTTATTTGTACTACTATATATATATATATATATATATATATATATATATATATATATATATATATATATATATATATATATATAACTGGATAAAAATCTATAAGAGAACCAATAAGGAACCAAGTTGATAAGCATTATTGATAATGGAAATGAAATTGTTAAATTCTTAATAATTCCCATCCCTAAATGTAGGAGTAAAGACGAGTATTTGTGATTCAGGTTGTGGTCTTTTTTTAGACAGCAGCTGCTTAACAGTCAATGCAAGTTACCAAAGCATCTTGTTATCCACCTTCTTTGGTTTTACAATCTTCCATTCCCATCCCCCATGACAAAGAAACAGTCTTCACTGGAAGCCTGTCATCAGCTTTATTTCTAAACAAGACCAAAAACTTCTCCAGACATCTACTGCCCACACATCTGTCTTTGAAGTGTGTGTTGTTTGATGGAACAGTCAGTGCAGAAACTCTGAGTCTGTATGTCTTCCTGGAGTCAGGGTTGTCAGTCTGCTTTGTTTGCATGTAACCTTTGTGTTAATTACATACAGAGTGAATAAAAGCTGTGGGCTGTTGAAACGTCCACTGAGCTGTTTAATCCCTTACTGCCGCATGAACTCTGACTTCTTTCTCCAAATATGGCATTTCCATGTTTTTTTTTAGAAAACAAATACCTGTGGAGTCCAAGATTGAAGATCAAAATACCAACTTGAACTGTTTTAAGCATGATGTTTGAAGACATACTGTATCAATGAATGGTTCGCCCAATGGATCATTCCCTCTACACTTCTGGAGGATGATCATCACAACCTCTCACCTCAAAACACAGAAAACACACATTCAAATCAATTTTATATCTGTTTTGTTGACATCTAGTCCGCTACCCACAAAGGTCTCCTCCACACTGATAAAATTTAGAGATAGGTTGTGCCATCAGATGAAAGCAATATCATATAATGGTTGGCAAAATTTTGAGGTCACTAGATATCAAAGTAGGTTCTTATGTGTTACAAGTCTTTTACAATACAGAAAAAATACCCTTTATGTTTAATCAGATTTTATTGATAATGTTGATACATAGTACATAGACATATTACACAAAATAAATTAAAGATTACTTGAGCTTTTTAATATTTAATGCAGCTATATTATTTGGATTTTTGTCTGTAGCTGTACAATGATAGTTGAAGGAAACTGCGGTGAATCTTACATTAAATGTTACAAAGCCATAAGATATTTGCATGTCTTCTGTGATATTTTTGTACACCTACACTTGTTTTGTGTGTGTATATATATATATATATATATATATATATATATATATATATATATATATATATATATATATATATATAGTATATATATATATATATATATATATATATATATATATATATATATATATATATATATATATATATATATATATATATATATATATATATACATATGTATATAGCACAGAAAGTAAGGAAATTTGTGTTTGGTAGATTATTTCTTTGTTGTAACAATGCTTCTTGGCAATAAATCTTGGAAGGACTGTTTATTTCCAGGTGTATATCCCGGTTTCTAGCACCCTCAGCTGCAAATGTTTTAACTTATTCACTTTTGGCTTGAGGTCCAAGCAGTTGTTTTAATTTATATGTATTAATAAAGGATCTACTCAACTTCACATCTTGTTATTGCCGGCCTTTTCCACTGGTTGGTTCATTGACACATTAACACATATTAGCAATTTAATAATGTACCTGTTTAACAAACAGGACATCAGAAGTGTGTGCAAGAACCAAACACAGGCACACCAGCCTGGCTCCTCCTTATCATGCTGGTCACCAGTCTGGTCACACGTTGCTGTCAGATGGCATCGCATTCATCTACCAGCATTTGCTCTAGTCAGCCGACGTGGTTGGTCTGGTCACTCACAATTGAGTTGAGGTCAGGCCGGCCATTTCATCCTACCCACTCCCAAACTCTGAAGGTAGTCTCTGATGAACTCCGCTCTGTGGAGGTGAGTGTTGTCATCTTGTAGGATAGAGTTCAGTCCCAGACAGTGAAGATATGGGATTTCCACTGGTCACAGAATATCATCTCAATATCACTCTGTATTGTGATTTAGTCCAGTGATGACAAGCCTAGTTTTTTCCAGTGAGGGAGATGCCGCCCCACACCATCACACCACCTCCATCAAAAGTTGTTACTCTACTGGTGCAGCAATCAGCATAGTGTTCTCCACATCTTCTCCACTTGGACCCTACAATACAACTGCCATAGGCAGAATCTGGAGTCATCACTGAACATAATCTTCCTCCACATCTCCTGGTTTCAGTGCATGTGTTGCTGACACCAGCCCGAACGTTGCTGAAGGTGAAGGGCAGTCATGGCAGGCCTTCTGGCAGCCCCTTGAGACCAAAAATTGGGAGAGATTCATTTCAGTTTACTTGAAGAAGCCCTACAGCTGTTTTTGCTGCTCACTTATTACTTTTTTTTATTGTGCTTTACTTATACACTATATGCTCGCTTACAAGTTGTGTTTGCATTGGTCATCTTCATCCAGTGTGTGTACTTTTGTCTCGTCCCATATAAAATAATGACTTTGGTGTTTTGTTGTTGTGTCTTCTATGTTACACTGAGCGGAGTTTACCACAAAGACTGGTATAAAGAAGTCATAGCAGAGGAGCAGATTAGTTACTGGAGTTGACAACGACATGCCTCGAAGCAAAAACAAAACGACCCACAAATGAGCTGATCTTCTGAAAAGGAAACCTTTTCTGTTCTACAACCTCCTAAAATATTTATGATGAAAGAAAGTCTATCTAAAACACTGTATTCATTTTTTGACTGTCTATAAAACAAAGAAAAACAAAACTCTTATAATCTATATCTGCAGTTTAAAAACCTTAATTTGTAAAGTTGACAAATTTCCTGCCTAATTACACCTTTAATGACTGATATATAAAAAAAAAAAATAATAATAATAATTTTATAATTTAAGGGGTTTATTATCCAATATATAAAAATGTGTATATTAATGTCTGTGTGTATGTTTCTTTAATGTTTCATTGTCAGTTACAACAGTTACTCATTTGATGTACTCTAGCAGTTCCTAAGGGAAGCTGACTGCACGTGTCAGTGTTTTTTGACAGCTCACATGTCAATTACTTCATACTTTTAAACTCTGTCTGCCTCAGGTCATTGTCAGACAACCCCAGAGTTATACACTTACAGCTCTTACATAGAGTGACACACTAACCTTTTAGTATGAATTGGACTTCTTACAGTTTTGAATCATGTATGAAATACATTGCTCACCACAGTATAATTGTGTTACTTTAAACTATAGTTTGTGAATAGCCTGACATTTATTACTTTTGGTTACTGCTTGTTAAAAAAATGTAACTTCTGTCAAGCAACACTTTCCATCCCATGACAAATGTTGTTCAAGGAATTTGTAGACGTTGTTATTTGTTATTCATTAATGAACAGTCATGCGTCAGGCACATTTTGCGTGTCATTTTATGCATTTTTTTTAATTTTATCCCAGATATTTCAATCAGTCTTTTGAAACAAAACTGCAAACTTTTTTATTATGATCTGCCTGAGGCATTTCTTTCGCAGCCTTGTCTCCAGAGAATTATGCAACCAGTTGAAGTTCCTGGAAAATACAGTTACATCCAGTGTGTGCATTCCTAAGTCAAAGGAGCTCAGGTCGGTGCCACTGTGTGACACATATTAACATGTAGGAAATTATAATGTTGGCTTTAACGCCAGAAGATTTTTTTTTTCTTTTTAAATCTAAATGCGTATTGTATTTCTTAACCTTGACTTGGCAAAAACATTGTGACAGTTTGGTGCGTCTTATTCCATTGCACTGTGACTTTGAGATAGTTAATGTTACAGCGTGACATTAGAATAAAATGATTGGTCCGCAAGACTTCAACAGAGTCTGACTGTTGGCAGATTTGGTGCAAGGCTGCCAACTGGACTGCCAGTTAATGGCAAACAACAGCACAGCTCTCAGTAGCAGAAATTAAATGGAGATATCACACTTGAGCTCATTTCTTTGATTAGACAGCTGTAAAAGTTGTCCTTGCCCACACAAACAGTGGCAGGGCATCCATCAATATTGTGTCTTGTATCTGTTGTTCAATTCACTAAATTTTATTCATGCAGTTTGTGTAACAAATTTACTAGCTTACTGAGTAAAGACAGAATGTCCTTCTAAATATTAAACATGTCATTTTCATTTATCATTCAGTTTTAATAATTGTTCAACCCTTAATTAGCTTTAATTTGTATGGAGATTATTTTTTTCTGCAGTCCAGTATGAACTCAAAGTAAAGCTCCCTACTTTTTATTGAAAAACTATTTAACTGCACCCTAATCCCTAAACATAACAGCATGGAATAGGATTATATACAATATTAATTTAGTAAAATAAAAAAAAATAAAACACCTTCTGTCAGCCAAAGTTCTAACTTGTGAGTTTTTGAGTAATTTATCTCGTTTGTATTTGCCTTGTTTCTTTATTGTCTTTACTTCTTTGTGCTGTCTGATGCTTATTCTGTACTCTTCTATCCTAAATTATGTTTTATTTTGAAGTAAACATTAAACCTTCCTTAAAAGTCAGCTTTGATTAGAAACTCATCCGGCTAACAGCAGATTTCCTGATATTCTCATTTTAATTTTGAGATCAAAACACACCACCGACTGGAATTTAACAACAAGAAAATGCAGCACAAATTAGTTTTTTTTATCCATTTTATTTTATTTGAAGTAATATTTGAATTCTATTAAGAAGTGTGCTCCTGCAGTTTCTTGCTCCCACTATTGCAAAAAGAACTCCTAACTTTAGATTCCTGTCCCAGACGTGTGTTGTGACAATCGCCTACTGCTTTATAGCGCTATGCCACGCTTCAATAACAATGAAACCTGCTCATAACGCTACAATGGACATCATGGCTGAAGTAAGTAACCCCTGGTTCCCACTCGGAGTGGGAAGCTCTGCTTTCAGCTAGAATTGAGAAATTGTTTTGAAATCTGCTCATCTAAGGACTTATTTTTCATCATGTCTTGTTCCTTCTGTTCTTGTCCCTATAAATTATTCTTATATTCTCCTCCTTACTACCATTATGAAAAGAATGGTCTGAAATGAAATATAATTTTTAATTTCTAAAATGAACCTGTCCTCAGGTGGTTGAAATCTTTTCTACTCACGGCCTCCACGGGTTCATGAAGTGTCGACGTATGAGTCAGAGTCCACCCATGTTCTCTGTGCTATTCTTGTAATTGACTTCAAGCCGTCTATATTTCCTTTGTGTAAATGAAGGTTTCTCGGCTGCTGCTGAGAGCCAAAATAGAGTGGTATCGTTAGTGGAGCAGAGCAGATGGTAACTTCTGGGATGCTTCTTAACTCTGCCACAAGGCTTCTGGTGGGACCACTGTCATTGACTATAACGCCAACAATTCACAGCAAATGGAGCAGCGCAGCGGCACCACAGCGCTTCTGCACCCTGTTGGTCCCGGGGGCTGAAGATGCAAGAGCGTAATGACAGAACATGAGAGTCACCAAGCAAGACACCAAACAAGAATAAATGTTAGGCAGTCTCATTAAAAACATCTTAACCTACATCCCTATAAAGGGATCCTCTGCACTAAAAAAGTTTTTTTGTGCTGCTTTGCAACAACAAAAGGTCACAAGCTTGTAAGCTTCACAATACACTATGGGTAAATTACTCAGTGCAAAGCATTTCTCTATGGGCATAATCATGACTCCAAGCAGCTGCTCCATCTGTACTTATAGTTACATTGTTACATCTCTCAAATCATCCCTGAATAGTGCTTAGACATGGTTGAAGGATATGTACATATTCTGATGTGTCAAACAAGACAACAGCACTGTTGAAAGACCCAAACAAAAACACAATGTCTGTCATTTTTTCCTCCTTAAAGGCCACATGTCCTTGGGAAACGGCGGTGTCTCTTCTCTTGGTCTTTCTCTTGGTTTATTTTTCTCTGAATTTATGTTCTGAAGCAGTTGAACCTTTAGGTTGTTTCTGGCTCTGTGAACATTAGATTGCACACAGTGGGCCGTCCTGTGAGTCTGAAATACTAATGAGATGTTTGAAACAAGAGGGGAATATAAATTAATGAAGCATCTGCCTGCATCAAAGAGTCTAATGTGTTGAATGCCCACAGAGGGGAAAAATGACCATGAATGCAGAATATTATGCAACTTGAGCTGTCATATTAACTAAAAACTGTGACAAACTGTAAAAAGTGATTACTTACAGGTAATCATCAATCCAATTCTGCTTCTTTAATTTTAGCACCTTCATGAGCTTCAGTTTCAGTTGGGAGATTTACTTTAGTGGAGTGTATTCAGAGCTGATTGGTGATGTCATAGCTAATTGATGTAATATCAATATCATGAAGTCCAGAAAGATGGTGGAACAACACATGAGTCTTGTGCGATGGCGCTGAGAGGCAGGGAAGTTTGATTGTGACAGCGCCCGGAACTATTGGATTGCAAAGATTATATTTATATCTACTATGGAAAATATAAAATGAATACTGTCAATGACCAACAAGATCCACAAAACTCAAACAAAAGGAAAAAGATTTCTTCCACTGATACCAGCAATCTACCAACAGTTGAAATAGAGATTAACTTCTATAAATAACAATAATCATAATTTAATAACAATTACAATAACAATAAAAGTTTATATACTCTTCATTGAAGGACAACTGTATCAAGACCTAAATAACACTCCGTGGCTTTTCTGATTAAATAATAATAATAATAGTAACAGATCAAAATGGTGGAAATTAAATTTTAACATAAAGACAACAAAAGAGGGTAACACAGCTGTACAATATAAAGAGTTAAATACTTTATAACCTCTCTCTCACTCACTAAACCTCTCTCACAGTGCCATGATCACTTTACATGCATCCCTAACTTTTTGGTATGTGCCTCACATTAATGCAACACCCCGACTTATAGTACCTTAGGACATCGAAACTAAGAAATAGTCAAAAAAAGAATAATGTCTCCTGGAATGCGGGCAGCTTCAGAGCCCAGGTAAGAATGAATTAAAATAAATCAACCACTTAAAACTCAAGGCAGATATCTGTTTCTTATAAGAAACATATCATAGACAAAGAACTTTCAAATATAAACTAAAACAATTTAAACATGTCTTTTAATCAGCATATAGTAGCAGTAAGGGGGAGCCTCAATATTGATTAATAGAAATAGTGCCTTTGTTTACAATACAACACCAACAGAAGTGGATGAAGGATTCATTAGGATCAATGCTTCAATCAATCATAGTGTATTCACTTTGGTCAACATTTATGGCCAAAATAATGACAATCCTTCCTTTCTTCATAACCTTTACTCATCATTAACAGATTCAACTACATAATTATTGCAGGAAATGTAATACTATCATTATTTTTGGCAAATCATCTGAAAACATTAAAGAATACATGAACCACTTCAGACTTGGCAATTGTTAGAGAATAAGGGACCCCTCGGCTAGAGAATATATTTATTGTTCCTCCATTCATCAGTCTTCTTCCTGAATTGATTTTTTTCTCATTAGTAATTCCTTTTCCCAATAAATAAACCGAAACTACAATCCATCCAATTCTAATTAGTAATTTCCCTCACACTAAAAATCCCACCACCGTTTAAACCTAATAAAAGATGGTATTTTAACACATTACTTCTTCAGGACACTGATTTTGACAACTTCATTAAAGGTGAGTGGGCTTTCTTTGTGGAGATGTATGATCCCCCAAACACCTTACCATTGTTACTGTGGGAAACTGGGAAAGCATACATTAGAGGAAGAATAACAGCACTTTCAACACATAAAAATGGCATCTAAACAACAGATTAAACAATTAAGTGAATATTATTCTACAAACCCTTGTGAAGAAACTCAAACAAATTAATGATTTAAATTCGCAGCTCGAAAATTTGAATCACAAAAAACATTATTATTCAACAACTCAATTATGAAAACTTTGAGAATAGCAACAACATTGGTAAATTCTTAGCTAATCAGTTACATCCTAAAAAAAGAAAATCAACAATCTTATGCATAATCAATTCTTCAGAAGTAATTGAGAACCCCCAGGAAATTAATGACGTTTTTAAAAGTTTTTACAGCCAGCTTCAAAGGCAGGATCAGAACCCAAAGCAATCAGATATAGACATGATTTGGAATTTCTGAAATTATCCGATGACAAAGCAAAAATGTTAGACAACCCCCTCCCTCTTGAAGAACTCCATAAGCCCTAGAGAAAATGCTTAATAATAAACCACAGAGACCAGATGGATTTTAGCCAGAATGTATAAACATTTTGGCAAATATTATATCCACTTTTTTTTTTACAAAGTTGTAGCTGAAATTCATGGCACCTCTACAAATCCTCCATAAAGGAATACCACAGTTATGACAGGAATTTTTAAACCCAATAAGGAGCCATCTCTTCCGTATTGCTATCACCCACTTTCATTAATCAATACAGACTTGAAAACAATCACTAAAGCTCAGGCCACAAGACAGAAACAATATCTCCAATATTAATCCATCCAGAACCGGCAAACCAGCTTTATTAAAAATAGGAATATATCTGATAACACTTGCAGGCTATTAAATTTAATCCATTTTGCTCAACAAAAACAAACTAAATCAATAATAGTATCATTAAACGCTGGGAAAGCATTTGATAAAGTTAATTTTTGTTCAG
Organism: Xenentodon cancila; assembly: GCA_014839995.1. Lineage (NCBI taxonomy): Eukaryota > Metazoa > Chordata > Actinopteri > Beloniformes > Belonidae > Xenentodon > Xenentodon cancila. The sequence goes on along the minus strand of CM026201.1, from coordinate 9,463,379 downwards.
TACGCTACACAACTTTGTTTTGGAAGGTCATTCATTCACAGTATTAAAACTGTGTACACTTCTCCTAGGGCCACGATAATTACTAATAGGTATTCATCACAAAGTGTTACACCTCACTGGGGAACCTGGCAAGGATGCTCTCTCTCTCCTTCACTGTGTGTTATTTCTATTGAACCACTCACAGCAGTAATACAACAAAACCCTGAAATTAAAGGAATTCGAGACACTAGGTTGCAACATAAAATAAGTCTTTATACAGATGATGTATTGCTATATCTAGAGGATTCATGCAAATCTATACAACAGACTTTTAATATAATTAATAATTTTTCAAACATTTCAAACTATACTATTAATTGGCTATAATCAGCTATACTACTGCTTTCAGAAAATGCATGGTAATATTAAATACCTGGGTGTTAATATTTCCTCTAGGATGTCCAAACTTTTCAGCCTAAATGTGACAACCTCCCAATTTCACTTATGGGCTGGATGGCTGCAGTTAAATTTAAAACACTTCCACAATTGAATTACCTATTCTCAGCACTAACAGTTACTCCTACACACAACTGGTTCAGCTCAGTCAGTAACACGGTTCTATTGGAAAAAACAAGAAGTCCAGAATTAGTTATCAACACTGCAAAAGCAAAAATTATCAGGAGATTTGGAAGCTCCCAACTTTCAATATCTTTACCTATCAAATCAGCTGCAATATTTAATGATATGGATCCAACAAGAAGACCACAACTCATGCACAGAGCAAATCCATAGCAAAAAATATCTGTTTCTGACTTTCCCTTCCATCTAATTTCAATAAGAAAGATGGAATTCTTTAAAAGCCTTACAATTAAGGGACCCCTCTCCCCCACAACCCACACCACCACAACCGCCACCAACTTGGCTCTCAGGGGTGGGGGGTGGGCCCCTTCCACCTTGGCTTTCTGGGGCTATCCTTCTGTCTAGGCTTGTGGGAAGGGGGATGTGGGGTTGGGAGATCAGGCCACCACCCTGCCCTTGCTATTCTTGCTATTCTACCATCACCACCACCATGTCCACTCTGGCTCTCCTTTTAATGCATCACCTATCCTAATCACTTAGTTCTTGTTTACAGGGTTTGGAAGCACTCACACATACTGTTTTCTAATCAGGAAATTAGAAAGCAGCCCAACTTCACATCCACGCCACCACACATGGGTGTGGATGGGTCATTCCTGAGGCGTGGTGGTGCTAGTGGTATGCGGGTAGGTGTGGTGGGGGATTGTAGCAGGCATGCTTGGGTGGCTCCTGCTGACCTGACAACAGTCCTCCTGGGGGGGATCCCTGATATCTGATCACATCCTATTTTTTTTTTTTTTTTTGGTTTTGTTTTATTCCAACCATATTTCACTTGCTTACTGGTTCTTTTCCAGGGCTTAAAAAAACAGCCAGCTGTAGTAATGTCCGCAAATTGCTTAGTTTGTTTCCTTGATGCAGACCAGTTTGACCCCTCTGAAACAGAGTAGCATGTTTTCCATGACCACAGGAAGTATCATTCATCGTGGTTGCTTAAAGAATTTTCTGTATCTGCTAGGGTTAAGTAACTTAAGACCAATGGGAGGATCGTATCTTTAATGGTCACTTGGCTGGTTAGGTTCAAATGTCAGGATAAACTACATATATATGAAACTGTAGCAGCTTACCTTGATCAATAAGGTCCATGTCAGATGTAGGGGATGCGTACTAAACATGTATGGAGCTGAGAATATCAAACTGTTGGAATGACAAAGCTAATTCTATACCATACAATACTCCAGTGCTTTTCTTCTGTTATATGCAGTTTCCTTAGTCATCAAAATAACATGGATGTCCTTTGTAAACGAGTCCTTAATTTAATTAAGACAAATTAGGCTTAGTAATATTAAAGAATAAATTGTCTGCTTTTTGAGTTTAAGGTCAGAGACATGCTGAAGAAGCTTTGAAGGAGAAGGACTATTGTCATTGCTTATGTTCAAGCTTTCATTCTGTAGTATCTCTTAATGACGATCCTCGTCCCAAACCACCAATGTGATGTTTTGTCTGCTGTTTCCAGCTGAAACAGTCCCAGTGGTGCTTTATACGGCTGCGTTAATGATGTACCACTGTGAAAATAAAGCATCCATCCATCCATCCATCCATCCATCCATCCATCCATCCATCCATCCATCCATCCATCCATCCATCCATCCACCCATCCACCCATCCATCAACAGGGACCATGCAACAATAGAAAAACACAATGGCCCTCATTCATGAAATGTGAGTGGCACAAATTTGTGTTAAAACATTTTTTAAGAGCATTACATGTTTCAGTGTAAGTAAATATTACTTATCATTCTCAGAAATTACGATGGTAATATATTTGATTACCAGTCAGTCTAACAAAATGCAAAACACATGGTTTGAACAATAAATTAAAAATAGGCAATGGTTGTGATGGGAATTTCGCATGGTGAAGCTTCAGATTATATTTCTGAAAGTGTCCCTGATTTATTAAATCAGCTTGATATGCTGTCTGGTTTCAGAGGCAGCGGGTGAACGAACACATGCCTGGAAGAGGAATTACTTTCAATTTACCAAAAAAATGAAGAAAAAGTATTATAATAATAAATCAGCATCTTTGTCACCAGATTGAGTTATACAGCTACAAAAAGGCTTGAGGGCTAACAATCTTTAAATAATCTAAAATAAAATCTAAGCCAAAAAAAAAAAAAATTGGCTTGCTTTTCGTAGTATTCATGAATCTAGAGTAGGTTTCTAAAAGGAGCTGACTAATGTACAAATCTACCACTGTTTTGCTGATAACATTTATAGCTGATGACACACAGACAATTATAATTTCTTTTATCGTTTTGAACAATCCCCTGAAACAGACTGTTACTACTACTACTGCTACTGGGATACATCAGGGCTTTAACTTAAAGTTTTTTTATTTAAAAAAAAGAAAAAGAAAACTGGAATAGTCCAAAGTGTAAACACGTGTTTGTCATGTTTTTGTGCATGTGAAAATTATGTTTCTTTTCCTTTTTTCTTTTTAAGGATTCAGTTTTTCTGAGGAGACATTAACATTTCTAAGCCACCATGACAAATATCCCATCCAAAACCCTAACTTAAATTTTGTTTAACATGCACCCACTCATTTTTCTCTGAACTTGTTAATCATGAAACTGGGAAACTGTCACTAATAAGTTGATAATCAGCCCTTTAATCAGCAAGCTTTAAAGGCTGGAACCTAATTTCATGCTGCGTTTATTATCCCAAATTGACTTATGGTGTATGTAATGAATAATAAAAGGAAAACAAACTGAGAAAGGAGGCGTCAAACTGAGACACAGGGGGACTTTTTATAATACATTACTAAGATTGAAAAAAAAACATTCATAATAATAACAATAATAATAATAATACAGGTTGTAGTACAAACAAGATGCCCCAAAAAATATATACATATATTAAGTCATACGCTTTTAAGCAGACATAATTAGGAGGGAGATGTAGAAGTAGATGTGTGGATCTGTTGTGGATTACCATGTTTAAACAGACTTTGTGGCTCACGAGCAAACTGTAATCTGGTGCCAGAAAATCAGAACAATGTTCAAAAACTTGTTCTCTTCTTAAAATAAATGGATTTGTAAGATTTTCCAAAGCATGAGCCATTCTTATTCATGAATGTTACCCGTTAATTGGTGCTGAGTATGCAAACCATTACCGGGCAAGAGGTGGGGTACACCGTGGACAGGTCACCACAGTATCACAGCATCACGCAGACAAATGAGACAGACATCCTCCTATGCTTAAACTCACATCTATTTAAAATGTAGAATTACCAGTCAACTCAACATACTTGTTGTTTGACTGTGGGAGGAAGCCACAGAACCCCCTTCTATTCCCAATTATGTAGGATTAAATCGTGAAAATAAGTTCAAACAAACAAAATCAGACTTGCTTGTTGTATGTTAGATTATTCCTTGACACATACAAATATCGTGTATATGCATCTGGCCCCAGCTTATCCGGGGAAAATGTTTGAAGTAAACATAAATACTCTAAGCTTTATTTTTATTGAAATAAAACAAGCACTTTTAAAGGAATCAGCTGAAGATTAAAGTTAAGTCTTACACTCCAAACTTGTCATGCATCACTATTAAAATAATTTAATTATTTCTTGTTAAACTATTTTCTTTTTCCAAAAACATGTATAATTCATTTTTCTTCAGATTCATATTTTTGAACAAGTACCTGATGTGGCCACAAATTGGATAAAATTCACTCACTTGCAGTAATGAATGATAATCTAAAACTGTATTTCTTCCGTTAGATGTGTTTATTCTCGTCTTGACAGAATTCAAATTAATCAAATGTAACTACCGCTCAATATATTTTTTTCAATGTATTTACATTTTCAATTAAAGAAAATAAATAAAAAATGTTTTCCATAATGAATGAAAGTTGGTGTGACTCCATGATGTGCAACCAAACCATCGGAAAACATGCAAGGACATCACTTCAGCTCCCGCTGTGCATGAAAGGATTTATTTAGAAATTTTGAAGTTTGTGATTGATGCCCGCTAACTATATTAAAGATCTTTACTCAATAAAAACAAAGCGCCAATTTTTTCAGAGGTCAAAGAGTTGAAAATCCTGTCAGCTCTTTTGTTGCTGAATTTGATTGATGACACTCATGTCACAGCATTCAGTCCTTGTCAATATTGCTCACCATCCTCAAAAGTATTACCAGTCAACTTTTTGAGTGTTTTTCTTTTATTATTTTGTTCACAAAGGACACTTGTATCAAGTGATTGTATCAGAGGAACTGTGACAAGTGAGACACAGCTGTCAGAGGAGCTCGAGGAAGTCGGCAGCAAGGTTATTTGCAACAGGAAGAGCGGGGACGTCAAACAAGTCACCGAGATAAGAGAGTAAAGAAAAATGAGCTGAACTAGATAGAGAAAAGAATGAATTATGACATTACTGGGTTTCAGTATTTAAATACAGCAGCTGTTCGTCATTTTATGTGACACCAGACTTAGACTATAGGAAACCCAATAATTTTAAAGGTGAATTTAGTCACCATTTTGACTTTTACATATAGACAATACAATAAGAGAAAAAAGATATGTTGATAGGGTTGGAGTAGTCACTCTCTGTGTGTATCAGGGTGTTAGAGGAGTTCAGTAGTATGGTACAATAAAAGTTTAAGGTTTTTGAAAATTGGTGTTACTGAAAACAAATCCGGGCTTTCTGCTTGAACAGGTAAATGTCTTTCACGGCTCTGTACAAGCTGTGGTGGCCTTTTCTTCTTTGCCAGAATCATTCGACCACAGCCAGGTTGGATTGATAGCATCAATTCACAGCCATTTTTAGGTCTTTACAGGAATGGTCTAATGGTTCAGACTCTCGCTGGGTCACTCTGGGATGTTCCGAGCTTTCCTGAAACCAGTCGTGCGTTACTGGCTGTGTGCTTCAGGTTGTTACATTTTTGTTCCAGCCTGAGAGCTAAGAAGTCTGGAATAGATTCTTACTCAGGACTAAAGGAATTTGTTAACATTTATTATATCTACTTTATCTTTACATTTTCATAGGAATGGAATCAAAAACCCTGCAACCCCTGCAACATGGTAGCACTATCTCTGTTTTTTAACTGTCTTTATCTGGCATTTCCCAGCTGTTAGAGTTTCCAAACTCTCTGTTACGCTGATCTTTCCCATCATTAAACATACATTTTCCCAAAAGGTCTGAATTTTTTGGCATAACCAGAATATATGAGTCATCGTCACCAAAGTTTACTCACCAACTCCTGCACTGTTCCTGTGATTGAGAAGGTTCACCTTGAATATGTGGTGTGATTAAAAAATTGGATGAGGATTTTCCAACCAGATATCCCCCACTTCTTCGAAATCGTGAATGAAAGTTGTGTCTTCCACGCCAAACACCAATCCTCCTGTCATAATTCTATGTTCAGTTCTTTCTCCCACTTTGCTTTTATGTCTCCCACATTATTCCCCTTCTGGAGCTGAAGAACCTGGTGAATTTGGGAAATTATTTTTATTTTTATGGGCTTCAGTCAAAACGTCTATTGCTTGATTACCCTGCTCAGACAATGATGCTTTAATTCCTCTATCATAATAATATTGTAGTGGCGGCTATGATGCCGGTGGTGCTGTCGGGCAGGATGGCGCAGGAACTTGTGGGATGCCATGTTCCCTAGGACTTTTCCTTTTCTGAGTCTGGTTATATGTGTGGTTTTTCCATTTCTGTTATTTTTTGATCGCCCTATTACAATTAATGTTGCATTCCCACGGGTGGTGTTCTGGTAGTTTGTACACCATGGGTGAGATGGGTGTGGCAGCTTCTCATACCCCTCTGTGTTGTGTGATGCGCTTTGAATGAGTAGCCAATAAAGTCAGAATTCTGAAACTTCTTGTAAGTTCTCCAGTATTCTTCGAATTCACGCCTCTCCGGCGCTACAGTATCTGTAGGTATCCAAAGAAGTCTTTGCTGTCAAGTCCAAATCAATTTTGTAGTTCTCCAAAACTGTTGAAGCATCTCTTATAAGTTAATGTAAACTTTGATCTTTTGAATCCATTGTCAATGGCTCCTGGTTTAATTTAGGATCTAAAGTAGGCCAGGTTGATGATTTGATATCTCCCTCCATGTTGAATTCCTTTACCATCCTGCTCCAGATATCCAGTGTTTGTTTAATGATTTTGTTAGTTAGTAGTTATTCACCCCTTTTTTTCATATACAGTATCTCCTAATGCCATCTGAATATAGAACATTTCCATGCTGGCTTCAATGTCTTTCCATGTCGCCTGACATGGAGGACAACATATGTAGGCCAGGAATCTTCCTTGAGCTGAGTAAGTGTCGTTTCAGGTTAGGTAGAGATAGACCACCCTCCTTCTGTAATTGAAGTGTTTTATATCTAACCCTTGGTTTCTTTCCAGCCAAAATAATTCTGGAAATAGGTTTGTCCCAGTGTCTGAGTTGCATTTCTGGAATAATTTGTGGAATGGACTGGAAAGGATAAAACAGTCTTGGTAATATGTTCATTTTTATTACTTCAAATCGTGTCTCAAAGTCCATAATAAAAAAATTAAACAGTGTCCAATATCTGTCTTACTATTGTTAGGTGCTTTTGGACGGTCTTTTGCCACAGTTGACCCTGCCTACTCAATGACTTGTGTGTATAATACTTATGAACAGACCATGTCTTTCAAGACACATATGAGCAGATTCATCCTGACTTCTTATCTCTCTTATCAATCAAAGTAGCTTCTAACTCCACCCCTTAACTCATTTCAACAAATGGATACCACCTCTGCAAACTACTGACTCATATTAGCTTTTATTGAAGTAATTAGTCTGTGGGTTTATGGACTTTTATCACATGAACATTTAACGGGTCAATAAAAATGCTAGAAATTATATTAAGCACATTGTGTTTGTCTATTATTGTGACTCAGGTAAAGGTCAAATAACATTTATGGCAAACAAACACAGGAAACAAGTCAGTTCCAAGAGGTTTACATACTTTTTCTATTGCCTGCAAAGAGTTCAATTAATTTTTTTTTCTCCTTTTAGCTCTTTTCTCTTTTTCATAGGGTTTTTCTTTTCTTTCCAAAGCAGTTATTTGACTACCTGCTAATTGGTAAAATCTCCACCTTTTTTCAGAGCACTGACAGGTGATTTCATTACAGTTGTTTTCACCTTAGTGACAAGGTGGAGCAGCATCACAGAAAATTCCCTCTCTTCTCATCTGCACCCGAAGCGGTCCCACAAACTTGAGGCGCAATTAGTCTAATCCCAAATGGGTTTTGTGTTGGACTGTATACTGTAGCACCTAATGTGGCAGTGGCCTCCATTCTGATGCTTCTGATCATCAGTATAGACAGCAAGAAGCTTTACATTTGTATGCAAAGCTCCTGTTAGCAAGACTAAACACAACAACAGTTACCCACGTCCAATCCGAAGCAGAGATCCAAAAACCCTGCACTCCTCATACCCTGCAACACTTAAAATGTTTTAAAATAACTTCACCCAGGTTAGAATTTTTAAAATTATGATTGCAGTGCCAAAAACAATTCTACATATGGACACAAAGTAAAGGTATCGATTTTTCGATAATTCTGTAAAGGCACCCGTGTTCATGTGGACAAGGCTAAGAGCCCAACAATGTGTGTTATCACTGACAGTTTTAAGTTTGGTTGGGTTTCTCTCCATCAAGGCCTAGTGTCACAAAACACGTTAGAAATTAATACAATCTGTTGTCTGCATTTACATGGTGGAGTATCTAAGAGAATTTGTGGTATTTGCTATTCTTTGTTATATTTTAGAGGATCTTTTCTTCATTTTGCTCTGCAATAGCTGTGTGACTTTCAGACAAGGTTTTACATATTTGCCACTCACTACCAATATTTTAATATATAGTAAAACAGTAAAAACACAGATTTTCCCTATATGTCATATTCTGATTTACAAGCCCTGAAGTTAAAAAAAAAACAGTATTTTTCTTTTTCCTGCTGAGGACCTAATACAAATTTTACCCACACTGAAGGCAGTCACGTTCAGATATTTTCTTATAACACAGTGATTATGAGCTACAAAGAAAGGTTTTAACCTCTGTTCATACCATTTGTAGGTGGCACCCATCTGAGATATAAATGAGCTGAAAATGTGACCCCACATGGGATTGCGTGTGGGTTTCATGTTGGCCCCATTTAAATTACATTTCAAGTACAGTTATGCTTACTGGGTTGATAAATGGGTATGGGTGTCCTACCTGGGTCCCAGTTGAGCCAACCACATAAACAAACTTTAGAGGGTAATTCACAAGGGGTCAATATGAAACCAGTGGGCACTCCCATATGGGGAGCTATTTTCAGCCCATTAATATCTCAAATGAGCCCTACATGCAAATGTTGGCAGGTTTGTCCTGGGTTAAATGAGTATCTTAACTCCACTCTATCTCCTCTTCCGTGGAGTGTGTCTCTTTTCAGATCAGTGTACAGTTTTAGTTTCCATAAAAATTGTCTTTAAACTTAACTTTCATACTTGACTGCAAGTTTTACTTTGCAGCTTTTTATTTTGTGCTTTCATGCCTGTACTGTCACCATCTCGCAAGGCCTGCTGAGACGCTTTCAAGCAAAATCACCTCACTGTAGAGAAGATAAAGAAACTGTTTCTTCCTTTGGCAAAAGTCTAAATTATGTTTTCCTCGGTATACGTTTTGGAATATCTCCCCATTTCCTAGTTAATTAAAGAGGAGATGGATGCATGAGTTACCACTTTTCTGGCTTTGAGTTTATATGTCAGGGCCTCAAAGTTTTATGGAATGTTTTATGGAAGAAAGCATCATTAGTAATTTTTACCTTCCAATTGATTATGACATTGCAAGTCAATAACTGTGCAGAATTTATTATGCAGCATATTTTTGAGCCCTCAGATTTTTGACTTACGGCCTTCATATTTCATTTTGCGATGCGGTTAGACAGCAATCTGCTCTGCTCCCCAATCGGATTCAAACCTTTCACCCCATGACATGTTTGTGACGGATGCATATTTCATAGGCCAAACTCTGGCTGATAGGCGATCAGCAGCTACAGCACGCTCCTGGAAAGAAGTCAAATATGCATCAGTATATCTTAGAGATTATTAAGTATTTCCAAGGCAGAGGTGAGGAGCAAAGAGTTATTTAATCATATGTTTTAGTTTGTACATCCCAAAAGAATAGAAATGTGCTCATCATATTTGTCTGGCTGCAGCTTTAATCAGAGAAGAGTGGTGTAAGAAATCTGCTTGACTGATTCGGATATCTTTTGGCTGTGAGCCATACTTACAAAGGTGAAGTAAAGACATGTGGGCCAGTTCAACCACCTGCTGTTCTTGGGGATTGAATCTGAGTCTGCTGAAAGTGAAAAGCAACAATTTTCCTCTTCTTTAAGGGCTTTATCAAAAAAAGCTTTGCAAGTGTTTTATTTGATTTTATTAAATTTGCATTTACAAGAACGCAATTAAAATAAAATCAGATAGATTTTTTTATATTAGAATGAAATCCTGTTTCTGTTCTTGTTCTATATCATAAATTCAATATTCATCACATTTGACAAATTCTTCATTTTCCTCAGCCTTCACTTGAACATGACGTTGTGGAAGAGTCATTTATAGTTTCTTTGACTTTCTTTGAATTTGTTTGCAGCATGAAAGTTCTTAATATCAAGTTAAAGAGGCAGGTGAGTGTAGGATCAAACCCAGTAAAGCTTTCATTACTGCCTTTATGAAAATATGGTATTTATTAATGTTTTGCACAGTATTTTTCGTCATACTTATGCCAGCCTCTAACTCCAACCATTTACCTGAAGATAACATTTACTCCTAAATGGGTTTTTTTTAGTTTTTTTTTCTGAAAATAGGTAACATGGTTGGCTGTAAAGATCAATGGATAGAGGGCTCTTCCTCCAACACAAACACTGGTGGGAAAATCTCCAACTCCTCCACCATACAGTAAGAGAGCCGTGAAGGAGTGGAGCTTTTCCCCGTTAACTTGATTCCTGCCTTTTGAAATGCAGACAAACATGACAGTATAAATAAAAATGATAACCCAACAAAATGAATAATATACAAAGCTGTGCACAATTGAACTCCACTGGTTTGTAGCAGTGAAGATTCACTGCTTTGATCTTCTCAAGTTCACAACGTTAACAGTTAACAGTCAAAGATTAGACTGATATGTTACTAGTGTGTTTGATTTGAAGCCCTGGCGTTTGGCTGCCCCTTGCCAACTATTATTATTCTCATATGCAATCATTAATTCTATATGAAGGGCAATTGTAAACTAAAGCTAAGCTTAAGACTGAAGTCAGTTCAGAAAGAGCTGATATCCTGCTTCACAGTCAATCTCTTCGACGCCTCCACCAAACTAACAGTCATGAAACACTGTAATTTTCATGTCCACAGGCACAAAACGTAGGATTCAATTTGTGTTGTGGAGATCTCAGCTACTACTGACGGCAACACAAAGCCAATAATCTTTAACAAACTTCAATCTCCACGTAGAGCATCCTCAAAGGATCAAGTTGAAGGATTTCCAGTGGCCTTCTTAGTTCCCTGATAGAATTATTATTGAATATTTCTGCATACTGGATGTATCCAGGCTTTTGCTTTGAGCTCTTTGCCACTTCTATTATTTTGAAACAGTAAAAGAAATGTTAGAGGCCGTTTTGCTCAAGATAATACCAAAGTAGGTCATCATTAATGTTACGCCTTCTGGAGACAGAAATATTTCAGCAACATCGTTATTCGCAGAGGCAAAAACTCTGACCAGGGGTGCACAAACATTTCCATACATGTGTCGATTGTAAAAGCTCAGCATGCCCTTGTCAGTATGAAATTATCTTCACAAAACAAACTCATATTTCATTGATTGTCTGTGTTGTGGCTGCATTTGGTTTTTATGCTGTGATCTGAGCTGAGAATCAGAGCACCGCAAAAATTCACTTTGATATTCAATCGGAGACTTTGATATCTAAGAGTAGCCTTTAAAATTTAAGTCTGAAACATTGTCTGTGTGTGTGTGTGTGTGTGTGTGTGTGTGTGTGTGTGTGTGTGTGTGTGTGTGTGTGTGTGTGTGTGTGTGTGTGTGTATTTTTTTGTGTTTTACTCTAAAAATAAAGCTTTCTTCATAGGCCTGTTACCAAACAGCCCCTGAGTGTTTCATCTCTGACAGTGTCAGGGTTGGCTCACCGTAAGTAAGAAATGCATACACATGTCATTACTCTGTCCTGAGGATATCACAGATTGAACCATCAATGTTGTTATTGATGGACAGTTTGGGGGAAATGAAGGAAAAAAATATTAGTTGTCCCATTCTGTCTGTTACCTGAGTCACCTCTTTGGGAGGTAGTGGCTTAGAAGCTGTTGTTGTATTAGAGCTTTTTTATGGATGTGAATTTCTCACGGGACAAGTGAATAACTTGTAGTCCCCATGAAGAAACACATAGACCATAAACTTCTACCCTCGTGCAAACTATTCTGCATGCCATTTAATGTCATAAAGGAAATGAAAGCTTTAAATACATTGATATGATGTTGAAGTCAAAAATACCAAGTTGTTTTGTAGATATCACATTGGCGTTTCCTTAAAAGTTACTGTTTGATGTTTTAGTTTTACAGATATTACTCACTGAACAGCAATTGTCAGTTGAAATATTAGGATGCCATTTTTTTTTTATTCTTTCCCTCTGCAGCCCAGAGTTTTTGGGAGATGAGTGTGTAGTCAAATCTAAGAATTCAGATCTGCTCAGACACCAAGGACGAGTTTTAAAGGGTTCAACACACTGACTGATGCTAATGCTGATTTGACAAATGAGGGCTAACTAATGGCTATAAAAGAAGAAAAAGAACATACATTTTAAATGTTTCATTTAAAATATACAAACAGAACAAAAAATCCTTTTGCACTCGCACGGCAGCACCTGCGTGCTACTGGACTCAAAGCAGCCTGACCACCACTTATCCAGGCTGCACCCTCCTATTGCATTTCTTGCTTTTGTTGTTCTCTCAGTTGTAAGTCGCTTAGGAAAAAAAAAATCTCTGCAAAATGACAGCAGTAGTACTAGTAGTAGTAGTAGTAGTAGTAGATTCTTGGTGCTCATTGATTTGGAGGAGTGCACATATTATTTTTTTGTTCCAATGTGGCTGCTTTTCTAAATTTCACCTTTTCCACTTTAATATGTAAACTCACACAGGTCTCTGAAAAAAAGAAAGGAAAAGTAGAAAATCTTTAAAGCAATCTGCTCATCTGATGGTGGTTTACATTTGAAAAATGGCAGTGGCATCCTTTAATTAATCTTAGGATCTGAAGAGGAGTCTCCTCTGCTGATGGTCCATAAAAACGATGAAAGACCGCTATTTTCCTCTCTACCTCTTCTGTTCATACAATCCTATGTAAATAAATTGATAGCAACTAGACTTCCTTTCTTCTTTTTTGAAGATATTTCACCTTGCATACAACTTCTTCTGTCCAAACCTTCTATTTGACTGGTAGGAAATGTCAGGCATCTAAGCTGGTGCTGGAAAATTCACAATTTAGTCACTAAAGTCACATGTGTTAGTGAAGGTAGCACACAACCACCTATAACCCTGAAACTCCCCCATTGAATAAGCATTTCTTCATTCCCAGAACAAGCCTGAGAGCAAAAACAAGAGCAGGACATTTGTATGCACAACAGTATGAGTGCAGAGATGCAGTTTTAAAGTGCAGCAGAGCATATTTGCATGCAAGCACAAACACTGAGTATGAGGGCAGAGTTTGGAGGTAAAGCAGTACAATATCAGAGCGTGAAAATGAAGAAAACTGCTCTGAATTCAAAATAATATACTCAATTATAGATATGAACATACCTTTAATTTGACTGAAGAATATAACTCTAACAGTGGCGGGCATCTCGTGGTGGTTGAGTGTGCTTAAGTGGCAGTCAATAACAGAGAAATGTTGAAGCGTGAAACACGAATCACACTGTAATGAAGACAGCATTCCAATAAGAATGCTTTGTTTGCTGTTTAACCAAATTTTGTAAAATGTGTGTTTCCATTTCTGAGATGAATTTCTCGTCATACGTGTTTGAAATCTCTGAGACCACCCAAACTGTTACCAGTCAGAGTTCGCTTGTGTTTTTTTTTTTTTAATCATTTTGAAAATTGACCAGATATTCCATGTTGTTCTTGTCTCTGACTTTCTGCCAACGCGATCTGCCCCTGTGCAGTGTACAGTAGTTCAACCGAGGCTGAGCTCCCAAATAGACTCAGCATGTATTTTTATCTTCAGCAGAGCAATAGCTAATAATTCTGAAATGTACAGTCACAATCTCATTGACTGCAGCCTTAATACAAGCTTTAACGCTTATTCCTATTCAGTCACAACTTTCCCTAATGCCTAAGTCACTTAAAATGGCTCTGTTAAACATCAGAGCTCTATCAGGAAAAACACTTGAATGATTTCAGTACTGAACATAATGTTGACGTTATCTTCTTAAGAGAAACATGGTTAGATGAAAATAGTGAGACACCGGTTTTGATAGACTCAACACCCCCCAATTTTAGTTTTGTAAGTGAAAGTAGAGAGCATAAGAGAGGGGGAGGGATCACCACCCTGTTTCATAATTCACTGAAGTCTAAAAAGCTGTTTTTTGGAACATCTGGCAGTTCCGCTAAAGGGTCATTCTCAAGTCATCTTTGTGAACGTCTACAGGCCTCCAAGACACAATGCAAACTTTTTCAGTGGTTTTAATGACCTGCTGTCGGTAATATATGTTGATGAAGACTGTTAAGTGAAAATCTGGGTGTAGCCCTGGACTCAGAGCTGAACCTTCAGAAACACATTAAAACAATTACAAAGTCGGCCTTCTATCACATGACGAACATCCCCAGGATCAAAGGACTAATGTCTCAGCAGGATCTTGGAAAACTCATTCATGCGTTTATCTTCAGTCGAACTGATTACTGCAACAGTGTCTTCACAGCTCCACCTTAAAACTCAATCACAGCTACAGCTGATACAGAACGATGCTGCCAGAGTTCCAACTAGAACTAAGAAAGTGTCTGAGGTCTGAGGTCCTCACACGGGCTCCCTGTATCTCATAGAATAGACTTTAAAATACCTCTGTTAGTTTATAAATCACTGATTCGTTAAAGACCAAAATACATCAGAGACTTCTTGTTGCCATATCAACCATCCAGACCTCTCAGGTCCTCTGGTTCAGGTCTGGTCTGTGTCCCCAGAATCAGAACCAAACATGGAGAAGCAGCATTCAGCTTTTATGGTCAACAGATCTGGAACAAACTTCCAGAAAACTGCAGGGAAGCTGAAACCCTCACTTACTTTAAATCAAGGTTAAAACCTAAATTTGTTTACGGCTGCCTTTGACTAAATTACTTAAACTATTCTGAATTTAGATTCAAACAATGTTAATCTCAGTACTACACTGTAATTCCAACTTAAGTCTAACTTTTCTTTATTCTGCCATTGCACTCTAACCGTTTCTTTTTTCTAGCATGGCACAGCCAGACTGAGACCCAGAGGTTACAACTCAAAGAGAGTGTGCTTTCGTTTTTCATGACTGTATATAGCAGTTTGTCTCTTTTTATTTATTGTGTCTGCTCTCACTTCCTCCCAGGATAACAATATGATGGTGTATTTCCACAGCTCATTATGTAAAATCATCCCACAAGAAGGAAAACACTAAAGAAGGTAATAAAATGAACAGCCGCTCCACTTGTAGTGACTTATAGAGGTTTTTGTAACTACTCATTATGCACAAACGTAGACGTAGATTTTGACATTTCAGTCATTAAAATTTGACCACAAAACAACATTGATTCAATAACATCTTTTCAACATTGGTTAATTGGCTAGAATTGGATGATTGTATGATGGTTGATTCACCATAAATCATCAGCCTTAACCAAAAATCAACATCTTTTGTTCCAGGTTACATAATTGCTTAATTTATGTAAACAGTCCTAATATTCACATAATAATTGTGGTTGCAATAAAAAGTCCATTAGGGAAGTTATAAAGTTCTTACAAGGTATTACAAGTCACAAACACAATCAGCCTCCACATCACTACAGTTAGTGCTGATAATACTTGTCGTAACCATGAGGGCTGAGGAAAACCAAAATTAAACTGTTAAACGCAAATGTAATGAAAATGCCTAATGGAGCCATGATTACAAATGCAAACAGAAAAATAAAGTCAGAATTATCAAATAATTGTATTTTCTTGTACAACAGTTATGTAACGAAAACACAATCGTGTTTCATAAATTTACAACACAAATTCTGCCATGTATCATTTCAGAAAAGGGCTGCAGAGTGTGAATGTTACAAAATAAATAATGAAAAGCAGTGAAAATACCAAAAAGGTAATAATGGAAGTGGTTTAGTGTATGTGATCATCTGAGTTATGAGTTCATCATCTACAGTTTAAACAATCTAATTGTAAAAAAAAAGAACATTGATTATTGATCAAAAGCAACCAAAAGTCAGCTCTTTTTTTCGGTTTCGTTGTGGATTCATCTCAGATTCAGTCTGTAAAGGTCAGAGACATCCTCTGAAATGCTGCTCAGAAATTCATTTTCAAATAACTTACCAAAGTTTAAATTACCAAAAGAATGCAGAATATATAAAGAGAAAGATTGTTAAAATAATAAAAATATCCACCGCCAACACCCCTTACAACTGCACAGTCATCAGAGGTTTCTGCAGACAATGGGACTCCCAGTTATCCTGGGAATCTGAGGTGCACAGAGTCAAGAGAAACGGTGAGAGCATATAGTAGATACAGCCAGTTCGAATAACCTGCTGGTTCATTTATGGGCCGTTCACCTCCCGGATGACTCCCTTCAGACTCTGTAGCTATAACACCAATCCCCCTCAATGACATGGTAGACTCCCAGTGGCTGGAAATTAACTGGAAATTTGGTTTTCTTGTGATGCAACTCGACCGGCCCCTGCAGTCCCTCTGTGCTCCTGACCACCCACTCAGACGTGCAACTCTTCACTCCCAAAAGCTGTGGCAAGTTCCTCCTGTCAACAATCTGGTCAACTCTGGAGGTATCCTCTTGTTTGCTCTGGATCTTCTTACATAGCAGAGCAGGCTGAATTGTAGATGCTCTGGAGAAATAAAAAATGATGATCACTGCAATGCTGCTTGCTTTTAGGCAGGTAGACAACAACATCTTCAACTCCAACCCTGGGAAAGAGTGCTGCTTTAAAGATGTTTGACACAGATTTAAACAACGAAACACTGGGGAAATAATTCAGAAATACCATCCTGCCTTTTTAACTGTCAACAAGATAATTCCAGTGTCTTTGAAACCAGAAGATAAATAGATCTGAGGGCCAACACAGAGAACATACAGGAATAAAGAACAAGCCTTAAATCCTCCCTATGGAAATAAGCAGAAACCAATTCAAACACAAACCAGCTTGACATACTTATTGTGTGCTAGGGGTTGTTGGGATTTGAAATTACTAGTTCATATCTGAATCTCATGAATAACATGAGCAACCCCATCAGTTAATCTGTCTCATCCAGTCAGCGTCTGTGTAAGAGGCTCCATAGTTGGTTTATTCACTGCTGGGTATGCTTTCCAATCGTTCTCCACCTGATACGGACCTGGCATCAACTGAGAGAAAAGAAGTCCTTGAATCTGCTGCTTTGTGCTGAGTCTCCAGGAAGGACACGAATACAAAAAACCGATAATGGAAGGAGTGGGGGGAGATCACCTATGCATGGGTCATTTGTGTTTAATTTATCCGTTTGCTAAATGTAATTTTGTACTTTTATATTTACTTTATTTTGTCAACTCGTCCAGATGCAGAACCAAAGGTGTTTTCTGAGGTACTAGAGATCATAGATGTCCAGTTTAGTTTTTTGCGACCTTGTCCTTTAAATGCTGAAATCCTTCTAAACATCTTAAATTAAACAATGTGGACGGAGAAATATACTGAGGGCTTTGCACTCTTTCTGTGAGGATCGCTGTATTTCAAGGATATTTTGACATGGTGGCAATTGCAAAAATGAATCTATAATAAGAAAGCAAACAAGGTTGATGAGAAAAAAAAAGGAAATGTTAGGTGGCCATTCTGTCTTTAAAACAATAAAAAATCAAAGTAACTCTTGAGTCACTACAGATTTTTTTTTCTTTTTGCATTTGCCAAATACCTTTCTTTGTTTTTTTAATTTAAGGTTGTGCGTGCAGATCTGAGTTTTAAAATTTCAGAATCAACAGAGTGAAATCATCTTGCTCAGTTACAATTTATTTTTTCTCACCATCAGTCCTAAAACCTCTTCACAGTTCCGCTTTCTCTTTTTGCAGTTGCAATTATAAATCAAGTGTCAAATCAGCATCACATCAATCAACAGCAGAGAGGCGGGACATGGTTGAGATCTATTGAGTTTTCAGTGGTTCAACGGATACCGAATGACTTACATCAACTTCAGAATGCCAAACACCTGCTTGTTGTTATCATGGAGAATCAGCAAGCAAGGCGCCACTTCTACTTGGATTTTGGGATTTCCATTCTCAGATTTTGGGGTTTGATTTGCAATACTCTTGGCGTTGAACTGATCCCACAGATGTGCATCTTCTCTCCTAAACGCTCATCCCCTGATAAGCATGACATAAAGACCAGCTTCATCTTGTTCAGTGCTGTAGCATTTTTGAGCCTATTTTGCAACTTGAGTGATTTGCTCATTAACTGTTGAACAGATTAAATAAGAAAACTCTGAAAAACTCTGGTGATGACCTCTTTGGGTGTAGATTAAAACTATATATTCATGGGTTGCTGGACACATCTTGTGCAAAGTGCAGCAGAATCTCAAGCGTCTATATTTTCATAGTGTAATTAATAAACAGTGAATGAACGAAATTAATAATGCTTGTATCTCATTAAGCAATACAACTTTGCTTTCGGCCTTAACAGGTTTTTCCAGTAACTAGCCCCTCTTCTTTCTCTATGTCCTAATTGTTTTATTTGGCAGGAGATGCACCATCCTGCATTTTTCCAGCTCTGACTGTGTGGTGTCTTTAGATATTTTGGGTTTGTTTGGTTCTTGCTTGCTCTTCCCACCAGATGTCATCAGTCATCCTTTCTGTACGCCAGGTTGACATGTGCCACATTTTTTTCTGTTCCCAGTTATCTTATCTGCATCCAGTTGTGCCTCATCATCATCGTCATTAGCGCTCTTCCAGATCTTTGTCAGTTTTAAGTGTGTTAACAGTGCCATGTTGGAAAAGAGGGGTGATTCATTTGCATAATAAACTCATTTGCCTACATGAAGTACAAATGGCATCAACTTAACAACTCTTGTGTACATATATTCTTTAACTGTCACAATTGATCAAAAATTAGTGCGTGAGGGATAAAAAAAAAGCCAGTGAGCACACTGGATAAGCAATAAAATGATGCTAGAAGCTACTGTAACCAGAAAATAACCCTTTGACTCTTGTAATATACCCTGTATCTTCCCCATACGCACCCAGAAATCCTTGATAATGTACCTTATATATGTCAAAATGTACCTTGATTTGGCTTAGCACAACAATGTATATATTTTCAAATTCTATTCAAGTTTATGTGTCCTTACATTTTCTGCTTTCTTCTTTGTTTTAAGCTCTCTTCTCTTTTACTTTCAACAGACTTATTTACTCAAAAGTCATTTCTCTGCTGTGACTTTGGGATAAATTCTATTTTTCACACACAGTGATGCAAAAAGGGATTCACATCCTCTTTCATTTCTACTGTTTTATCAGGCATAATTAAAAAGATAATTATCTTCTGCTTTGGAGGTCTTAAAAGTATATACAATCACAGCTCATTCTAAAGATGTTTATAGGTTTATAAGGAAATGTTTACTGAGCCCTGTAATAGTATGAATTATAATCAGCCAGCAGTCATGTTTATGAATTATAATTTAATCTAAGAAAATATGTATAAAAAAAGGAAAATATATTAAGCAAAATAATTTAACAAACCACTCACAACAGCAGAATTTTAAAATGCACTCCATCTCATGCCTAACAGTAGCTCTCTCCATCCAGATGGCTCCCCCGTTGAGTTTTATAGACACTTAAGGGATATTTTAGCTTTTATTTTACCAAATCAACTGCTTAATTTAAACAACAATCATGAGTCTTTACAGACACGAATGCTATTGTGGTCTGATATTAAACGTTGGAAAAAATGTCACCTCTCCACCAAGTTACTATGGCCTAAAGTTCATCAATACAGGCTCAAAAACGATCATTATTGTATTGACATCCCTACATGAAAAACATATTCAATTTATCATCTCTTTGGACAGAACAGAAAAGAAAAAAGAAGGGAAAAAAGAAAAGAAACATCTACAAATCCACCATCTCAACCATTATTCATCGCACAATAAAACTAACCAACAACCATAGTTTCACTTGATACATAAAAGGCATGTGGTAAACTAAATTACACTTTGCATGTTTATCCATCAATCTATTAACCGTGTCAGTTTATTCCTATTTAGAATCACAAGCACCAACTTTCTAACATCCAAACATCCAGGTTGAGTCTTATCAGGAAGTATTAAAAGTTGTAGTTCCATGATTGGCCACTGGAGGCTGGCTCCAAAAGCGAGTCAATCCCTATTTGACCCTTGTTTGAAATGTTCAACTTTGCATTTAAAAATAAACATTATTACAGCCTGCTTCAAAAGTTGGTTTGGGCTCCATAGCTAGAGTTCACATCCGTGACAACTTTTTGGGTGTAAATATATAGTTCCACACCAGAAATTCTGATGTTTGGACTGATTTGATCAGAATTGATGTAAAGTAAAATTAATTAGCATCATAATTCAACATAAGCTAAGTCAGTCAAACTAAAATGAACAATTTTGATTGACATAAGTAGGGATGTTCATGTCAGCTTCCCAGACTATTTGTTCTACCTATTTCCAACATAGTACCATGCAGTAAGAGGAAAAACAACTAATGGGTGACATCACAGAGGGTCGATCCAGTAATTGTACAGTCTGAGGCTGCAGCGTGTTGCAGCCCTCTTTGGACAACAGGTAGGAGTACACCCTGGACAGGTCCCCAGTCCATCACAGAGCCACATATAGACAAACAAGCACATGCACAAGCAATAATACTAACTCTAATGGTAATTTAGAATCTAACGGTACCTGTATAATCTTTACAATTTACCTGACACATGTCTTTAGAGTGTGGGAGGAAGCCAGAAAAGCTGAAGCAAACCTAAGCAAAAACTGGGAGACTGGGAAGAACTCAACACAGAAACGCCCCTGCCAGGATTACAACCAGGAACCTTCTTGCTGTGAGGCAACAGTGCTAACAAACAAGCCACCATATGGTTGGAGAACAGAGGTATGAAGACCTGGAAGAAAAATCTGACCACGCACCAAGAGGTACGAGGTCGTGAGCAAAGTCAGCAGGAAGACAATAGATCTCAGTGTAATGGAAATGTGGTTCACAAGAATTCCCAGTGCTACAGATTGATATCCTGATATATTTTGTAATTCATGACTGTTAATGGTCAAGTGACAAGATACTATTTGGGGACCAAGATGGTTACTGTATGTATGTGGTCAGATTGGGCTTCATCATAATCATCCAGATCTTTATACCGCCGCACTGCAGCTGCAATGCAGTCCAACTTTTTTGCAATACACAATACACAATACAACACAAAAGTATTAATCCTATTTGCCGTAAATAGTCCAGCAACTCCATTCTTGACTTTCAGAAAGTCGTGTTAATTGGTAAACTCTTTTTCCGCTCTTCTTCTCTTCTGTTTTTGAGGTGTGGTGTGGAAATGCAAAGGTCTTCTAACCTCCTGCGCCGCCCCCTCACATGATGTTTTGCAGTTCTCCAGTTGCCCACATTAGCTGAATCCCACCACAAACTCATCAGCTTCATTCTGATGATGTTTTGCATCTGCAGATGTTATTTGCTATTGACTGAAATTATCAGGCTCTATTTTGAGTAATTTATTTCCTTCTATATTTAATGGGAATGTTTGGGCCAGTCACTGAATCTGCACTACAATGGATGAATAGAAGGTTGGATCTTCATTCAGAACTACATTAATTCATTTATGCCTTAGGTTGTCGTGGAAATGAAGATTCTCGTCACATAAGGCTGGAGAGAAAAAAGACATCCATGTGTTGTATCTGGTCTGATTGAAAAAAATACAAGTAAAAGCAAAGCCTTCTTTCCCTGCTTTTTGTTTATATGTTGTTACAGGGCAGTTCTGTAATATATCCTTACTTCAAACACAAAGGATTTACATTTAAATAGGTACATAGTGCTGTGAAGATAAAGTGCCTTTGGTTTGGATGACATATTATTGCAGGCCTGTCATCATAGCATATGATAAAAAGTAACTTGTTAATGGAACAGTGAGTGCTTCAGAAAGGGAAAAATGCAGCTTGATTTATGGATCCATGAAAAAAAAAACAAACAAACACCCGTACACAGTAAGAAGCTGATATCTACATAGCTCAATCAGTTCATACTTTATCAGGCTTAATCAGCTTTAAAGTTGGCTCAGTGTCTGTGTTTTCGTAAACTGCACATTATCCACAAAGCTTGCAGATTCAAATATCTGTCAGTGTAAATGTTTGTGGCGTTTTCTGGTTGCAGATGAATGAAATTACCATCCATGTACCAAATATTTGGATTTACCTTTGCAAAGCATTATCTACACGAGATTTATCCTTATCCACTTGCTTATCAACGTAAAATCTCATAAATCTTAACACAAGCGTAAAGATTATTCATTTAGCGTTTCACGTACTGCCATAAGGAAAAAAAAACGCTAAAAATAAACCGGAAATAAGCCTGCAGTATAGTATTCTGCAGTCAAGAAACGTTACGTATAACTACATGTTTAACACAAAAGTCCACAGTAAGGCAATGTGTCAACTAGACAGAAGTAACCACGGTAATTTCATGTAACACTAGCATGGATTCATGGTAGGGGTCCTGGAATAGATTTTTTTTTGCATTTCAGACTCAACAAAAATCAAAAGTAAAGAAATCAATACTTATACTTCTTTTTACATAAAATAAAAATAAGTCTACTACTGTTTGTGAGTTATAATCAATGTCAACCAGATTCTCTCATGCTCCTTTGACATTGCCATTTTTTACTTGATATCACTCAAATGCAATGATTTATCTTAAAATTATAAATTGATTACCAAAAACAATGTACGGCTGTTCTTTTAAATTAATGAAGGCAAATGTGTTTCAAAAGGCAGAATCTTATCAGAATCTGAATTTTAATGTGAGAACTGAACAACCTGAAAATGCGTTTCTAAATTTTTTCCCATGGCTTTTACTTTTTCTCTATTTTCTTGGTGTCAGTGTACAGACTACTTTTTAAGACATATCAATAGGATATTCTTTTTAATGAACACACAGCACTAAAACACCAAGCAAACTAAAAAGTACCTACAAAAATACAATTTCCTGTAGCATAGTGAGGCTGCTTTCTTTCTTTCTTTCTTTCTTTCTTTCTTTCTTTCTTTCTTTCTTTCTTTCTTTCTTTCTTTCTTTCTTTCTTTCTTTCTTTCTTTCTTTCTTTCTTTCTTTCTTTCTTTCTTTCTTTCTTTCTTTCTTGACAGAAGTCCAAGAGGAAGAAAAAAAATCTTTTTTGTGCTATGCACTTGACTCATATTGTTGTACTCTACACTGGATTAAGCTTTAATTAGACTCATGCTGACAAATACCCAGTCACGCCTCCTCTGTATCTCACACACTCACATTATATACTGTGCCACAGAAGTGGTCAGGATCTCCTGCTGTGGTTATAAAGGTCGGGCTCGCTGTGTTGTTGGTTTTCCACAGCACCAGGAGAGGCTTTAGAAGTGTGGATCCAGTGCACAAAGGGGCTTAGAGAGATACATCAGGGAGCAGAGGCAGAGAAGAACAGCCACTGCTGGCAGAAAAGATTTGAGTTTCAGATTATTGCAAATGTTTAATGCATGAATATCTGCTTTGCATTTTCTAAAGTTTCTCCAAAGTAAATGATCTAAATTCAAGTTCTGGTAATATGGAGAATTCCTTGCAGGATGATACACGTTCACTTTATGAAGGCTGTTGAACAGAGGTGAAGGAAAGTGCAGTTTTTATGTAGGTACCAGCTTTTGTAGGCAACTGGTATGACATCTGATAAATTAAAGCTGTTTCATAGTGAATTACAAGGCTCCGTTTCATCTCAGGGCTTTTCAACCAAGTCAGAATCAGTTTTGCAATGGTTTTTAAACATTATTGTTTACTCTGTTGGGAACTGGCAGCTTTGGACTGCAGCACCAGTTCCAAATTCTCTTGCTTAGAAAATTGTGGATATTTATGCCTTCAGACCACCAGGTAAATTTATTCTCACTTGTTTTTAGAGAATTGGTGCAGATGGACAGACTGGTTGTGATGCTACCTTTGGTTTTTCCGAAAGGTTTTTTTGAAGCCAATTTTTCAGAGTTCTGGTAGTCACCGTCTAGGCAAGGCCTCCAAAGCCCTGATAATCCCAAAATGGGCTCAGACTTTGAACTTGGACCACACAGGGCAGTTCCACTTCCAAGTTCATGGCAGTTTTACATCATGGGGACTTCAGCTCGAGTCTTGTTTGAGATGTTTTTGGCCATGCCCCTAATTATGCATAATTTTATAGGTAACATAGTTTTATATGATAAAAAATGTAATAGATTTGAAATCTAGCTGGGTCCTAAAACCATTTTTTGAAACAGATTGTGAGTATATTATATCAGAGTTGTTGGATCAGCCATATTTAATTGTATCAAGCATTTACAAACACATTCATATTGATAGTTTTGTCAAAATTGGAACTTGATTTGATTAAACTTGTGTTTATTCAAAATTTTGAAAAATATAATGAGTTTACCTATTTATTGACAACATAACTCACACTGAGTTCAGAGGTGATGGAAGTTAGAAACTGCACATGATTTGAACTCTTTAGATGGAGAATTGCAAAGTTAGTAGACTGGTTAACCCACAGAGGTGGGTAGTGACACGTTACATTTACTCCGTTACAGTTACGTAAGTAACTTTCTCTATAAATTGTACTTGTGAGAGTAGTTTTAATACAACATACTTTTTTACATTAACTTTAGTACAAATCTGACTTTTACCCCTGTAGACTAGGCTTCATGCAACTTGTTACTTTTAATTTTGACTAAATAATAAAAAAAAATCCCAGGATTTTCCTCTAGCAGAGAGACTTTCACTAAAGGCTCCGTCACAACTCCATGTGACCAATAAAATGAAACTAGAAATTCACGTAACTGCACACAAACTCTCCGTGGCAGCAAACACTGTTAATGTGACTGATGTGAAAGGAAAAGCATAGACATAATCAAGGTTAAATGCGGTATTGAATGCTGTTGCCTAAACGAGCTGACCAACCACGAAGAACTAAGTTTCGTTGCAGTTCCTTGATTGACTGAGAAAGTCTGTCTCCAAAAGCAGCTCAAACTCCATTGACTCCCATGTTAAAATGTCAGACTTTAGAGCAGAAATAAACATATTTATAGCCTGGTACAAGAAAACCAATTTGGTTGGAATCGTTTGATTTCACACCCATGACAACTCTGAGGGGCGTGAATCTGTTTTATACCACGCGTTCACAAAGCAACAACCCATTTGTATTAACCCAGCGTCGGTTAAACGCAATGGTCATGTTTGATATTGCTGTTGAGTCGACAGTAAACGGTAAATCCAGCTGGAAAAGTCTGACGGCACCGCTACCGATATTTCAGCAGGGTTCGACTCTTTTTTGTCTGTGTCCAGGCACATGATGTATGCAGTATATTACAAAACACACACACCACAGAGAGAGTACGGGTCAGTTTTACTTCATTAAAAAAAAAAGAAAATATCTGAAATATCTGATTCTATTAATATAATCTACTATAACATTGCATATATACAATATATACACACTGTGTCACACACACTGTCTTGTCCAAATCCTCTCAGTTTTGGCTGCATAGAGAGGAATTACTGCTGAAAATCCCTTTCTTCTCACAGCAATCTCTCACTTTTTCCCTAATTCTTCATTTTTGGGAAAACTTCACAATGAAAAGACACTGGAGCTGTGGAACAGTCTACAAAGACACCTTTTTTTAACAAAGGAGGTCCAGTTTATTTTCTTCCTTCCAACTGCTTAAACATTTTCTTTTATTTAAGGTTAATTGGGACAGTATCCCAGTAGAAGCATATTCTTTCTGAACCAACAAAAACAGGTTGTTATTGAATGAAAGTAGATGGAGATGGTATAGTTGCTTTAGCTGGTTAGTTGGTTTTGTCTGTGACACACCTCATGTCTAAAATACTCTTGTCAAACAGTGTTACACCAGTCACACTGGGCTTATTTTTACAACAGTATTCACAATTTCAGGTGTAATGTATGATTTATACATTTTCATAGATTTACGTTTATGACATAACTTTCATAGTTAGCACAAAACATGAGTGAGTCTGACTAGCTGGGCATGATTTTCCTGCTGGACAGATTATTACAGGGCAGTAACAACTAAATACAACTAATGTTGATGTTTCTTACTTGTGAAAAGCAATTCCCCGTTCCCTGCAGCAACTGTTGTTTAGTTTATTATGTTGTCACCTGTTTTTCACTGGTTTAAATTCAGCATTACACACATATGGTCTCTTGAATTATACGTGTGAAGAAGGAATTTGTTTAAGTACAAATATAACAGTCGGTGCTGTTTACAAGATTTCAAAACAGCAAGAAAAACGAATGTGTTAGGGAAATAATGTTTCCCATTCTTTGGAATGTCTGGAATTACAGTATATTTTATTCCAACTACTTTATTACTCTTACTCATGTTATTTCTTTTATGCCTACTTGCTACTTTTACTTGGCTGTTATTATGCTGAAGTACCAGTACTTTTACCTGGGTAAAATGTTTTGATATTCTACCCACCTACTTATTACCACAAGAAACTAGACTTGCACTAGACATACACAAACTGATGTTTGTGTATGTGCCTAACTTATTGGGAGTATAAATGGACAACAACTGCAGTGTGAATAATTGCTGCCTCTTAATGATGGCCTCCTTTGGAAACTTGGCAATTACAGTTAATCATACAAAAAATAATTAATAAAAAGCAGGAGAGCAGAAGAGGAGAGAAAAGACTGTGTAACATGAGGCAAAAGTAGGCTTAACATAAAAAGTCACATCAATTATTACTGGTTTGATGTCTTTCATTGGTTTCGAATGATGTGTTCTTGTCTTTAAACTTGCTTTGCTCTAGGTTAAACTCCCTTGTTTGTAATCTCTGTGTGAGCAGAAGTTACTCATCTGGCTTTTATAAAGGCTCTTCCCCCCACCTGATTGGTTTATAGCCTCTGTCTATGGCAAGGGACATAAAATATTTCCCCCTTATAAAGCCCCTATATGAGATACTGTGAACAGAAATACAGTTATTTCTCAGAGAGAAATAGGGCAATAAATCCTCAATAAATGTCAAATAGATGCTGGGATATTTATCTGTAACTCCTTATATTAAGCTGTGATAATTTTTCTTCTTCAAAATCGATCTCCTGATGTATGCAGCTGCAGCGACGTCACTATCTCAGTCCGTCATTTTGGAAAAGAGAGGGAATTTGTCTCCACGCTCCATAATTTCACGCTGCATTTCAGCTTGGAGACCAGCATCAAGAGAAAAGACGACTAGTGCATCGGAAGAACATGTGGCAAGCGTGAAGGTGTAACACGCAAGAAGAAGAAGTCAGAGTTCACTCCATTTCAGCAGTTTGCTTCCTAATGTGTTCATTATCGATGTCCCACTGCTTTTGATTAAAACTATATAAAAACACTACCCTTTTAAATAAAAAAAGTGATATTTCATTTTAGTTGCAACTTAATTAAATTATATAGCAGAGCATTTTATAGAACACATATTGAGAACACAGCAGCAAAATTAAAGCCTTAATTTTTGCCTACTGTGATCACCACAAGCTCTTAGGACGGTACTCAAAACATATTTGTCTAAATGTAGCTTGAACCTTTCATTCCTGCTGAAAATGTTGGTAACCAAACATTTGTAGCCATTAAAGACACATGTTCATATGACCAGAGAATTGCCAGCGTCAGCGTTTTCACTCAGGAACCTCATGTAGCCGTAACTTTTGCCGTTTCAGCCCTATTAGTCTGGCCGCGGTGTTAGACACTAAAACAGAGGATTTCTCTCCATCCCTTTGAAAACGAGCTGAATCAAACTTCTTCATTGTTCAGAGCTAAAAACAAAAGACCTAGAAAGAAGAATGGACAGAAAAGAAATAAAGAACAATAAACTGAAATTAGCGGTTGATTTTTGGCATTGGTTTTGTTGAACAAAAAAAATACAATACACCAGAAGATGAGTGGAGAGAGAGCAAGCGAGATAAAGTGATGCAAGTCAAAGAAAGGAAAGGTGATGCTTGAAGGCCAAAATAAAAGACAAAGAAAATGTGGGGAGAAGAATTAAAGACTGTAATGACCATTCATCCATCACCCATACAGTTTTACAGGTGTACTGTTCTTTGTCACGAAAGTGCTTTCCTGCCACCATACCTACAGCAACATGGGTATCAGAGTTGGGTCAAATGTAACTTCTGTCTGTGAACGGCCCAGAACGGTGAATCTACAGATTCTGTGAACAGAAGTGTATGGATCCTGTTTCAAAAATACCTCAGTTCCAATATTGTGCATACTTTAAATGTGTGTCTAAGTCTTGCATGGCAGATCTGTAAAACTCTTTTTTTTTATAGTTGGAATTCACTTTAATTCAGTAGATTGTAGTAATTCCTGAAAACTAGAGAGCAATAAAACATAAAACATTATTACTTTATTACACAATTAAATTGCCCCTCAGTACTCTTCAGACTACTCTTAGAGGATCTCTTTCATCTGCTCTAAGGGTTCTGTTGGATTATGTGTATTAAGAGCTCTTCAATTCGACCCAGGAGAATAAGGCTTCCTTCTTTATTATCTATTCAGTATTTAGACACACTGACTGAGAAACCTCCTGCATTTTCATCATAGTAATAAAGAAGCTTTTTGTTTTGTTTGTTTCTTTTTTTTTACAATGATTACAGCTTTGAGGATCGTGGCATCTGAAACAGCGGGCCTGGAAGTGATTGCACTTATGGTGAGATTTAGGATATTTTGTTGGTCTTTATTGCTGTGATTGGTTTACAAATGTTTTGCTTTTATTGTTCTCTTTGAAAATTGGCATGTGAATATGGAGGGTTTCACATTCAGTTTTATTGTTAGGTAATTTTACAAACCATCAAAACATGATAGTTTTGAAGGTTTATTTTTTGTCTGTCTTTGTAATGTCAAAAACCTTCCTTTTAAGTTTTCTGTGCCAATTAACTTCTCGTCAGACCCTGGGTGGAAAAGAGGGGCACAGAGATACTATCTTTAATGAAGTGAAGAGTGCTGAGACTCGTATATCAGGCTAGTCTTTTACAACACAGATGAGATGTTCAGCAGTCTAGTTTAAAGCTGTGTGGTTATTTGGATTTTATGGTTTGGTCTCATTTTGTTTTGTATATTCTGGCCAGTAATGGCGTCTAATAAACCAGCACTCAAGTTTCTGGAACATCCATCTACCCATCTATTGTCAGAAACTTTTTAAATCGAAACACTGCCTGCTGGAGCCCAGTATGACAGATGCAGCCACAGCTGCATGAGTCACACGGCTTAATTCCCAGTAGTTTTGATTTGTCTTCATAAATGCTCTGAGCTCTGGCATTTCATCTGTCAGTTGTCTCATATTCACTGCAACAATAGAGAAAAGAAGTGGTTTTAACTTCCATCACCTTGCTCTCTATTTTACTCCTGCGCTACTTTTTCAGGACTACGTACATAACACAACACAACACAACACAACACAACACAACACAACATAACATGCACATCACCATTTGACTGCTTGCCAGTGGTGCCAAATCAATGAATTAAACGATGATGCCGCTCTTAAAAATGGCTCAATCAATTACAGAAAGACTTTCAAAACACTTTCTATCACATTAAGCTGAATGTATAAAGGCAGTAAAAATGTCAAAGTGTAATCTTTGGTGTGCACATCGTGATGAGAGGCCTTCATACTTTCTTTTTTCCTTCTCTCCTTTCCTGTCTTGTACTCTGGGCTAACTGCCCTGACATCAGACATAATAAGAAACCCAAGCTTTGTTTAACTAAAATCCTGGTTTTTATTTAAAAAAAAATATAGCTAATGAATTCCAAAATCTGAAATTAAGGCATCCCTTCAAAAGTATAGGAAATCCTGATTATTATTATTTTCTTTTTCTTTTTTTTTTTTTGTACTTTGCCAATTTTATTAGGGCAGCTCATGGTAAAGTTTATCGTTCCCATGTTGCAGGCATCTCACAAGGCTGGTTAACTTTAACAACCCTGGTTTACCAAAGCTACGTTTGCGATAAATTTGAGTATAACTTCAAATTGATGATAACTTTTTTTTAATGTTTTTTTTAAGCATAACAGCTTCAGTAACAAATGATCATGAAAGACAGAGTTATCTTTGGTTGTTTATTAATTGTTATAATACTTGATTGTTTTAGCAGGACATTTGTGTGATATTTTTGCTGTTACTTTTTGGCATGCTGGTCTTAGTAATGAGATTCATCTGTGGTTGCAGAAGTACAGTGACCACTCCAACACGTTTTAATTAGTTCTGAACCAGAACAACATGCTCTCATTTGGCTCTCTGTCAGAGGCAAAACATTACGATAGTCTTGAGGGAAGCTCTCAGTGGTTTTCCTCACATCGAAAAGCTCAGGTTTAATAAGAGAAAAGCAGCCATAAATCAAATGCTCTCAGTAGAGTCATAAGGTAATCAGCTGTAGGTCTGCTGTGAAGGAAACCACTGGGATGGAGTCACCAGAAATAGACAGAGGAGCTCTTTAATCAGGACAGAGACCAACAGCAGAGCAAACGAGAAACCAGAGCGCCAAGAGTCATTAGCATCCGGATACCACAACAGCGCTTCTGCTGCTTTAAATGATCTACCTTTCCATTTTACAAGGAAATGAATGTGGTGGCAAATGTACTTCAGTGTTGAAGTACATTCCGCCCTCTTAATGACACTCTTATATAAACATGATTTTTCCACAAACCTGCTCTCAATGTCCTTTAATACTTAAGTGGAGTAAGAAAAAAAAAAAACCTCTTCATCAGCAGCTGTTTTACTAGTTTGTGTTATTATTACTCATTTCATGTTACAATCTTTAAGTTATTCTTTTTGTTTTGCTGGTTATATTTTTTTGAGGAAAAAGAGGATTTTGTGTTTCTAGGAACTTTATTTATATGAGCTTATAAGAAAAACTACTTGATATTTCTAGTGTGCCACATGTTTTCAGATTGTGGGATTGTGGGATTTAAACTTACATTTGCTTTGTGTATGTCAGTAAATGCATCTTATAATGAAGAGAGTAGTCTGTTCCTGTCAATCAAACATATGGGTAAAAGAAATAAAAAAATAAAGATGAAGCAAAATTCCAACTTCTGAAAGAAAGCATATGCTTAACAACCATGCTTCACTGCATCAATGCACTATTTGACACTCTATGAATAAATATTGAAGTACATTTTTTTGTTTCTAAGCATTATATGTTATTGATCAAATGCCTTTACTGCTCTAATTTTCTAAACAGAAACAAAAGTCTATTTTAAATTTAAAAAGGTCTTCAGTTGTCTGCCATGAGATGGCCAAATAGACATAACATAGCAGTCTTCGTCATTAATAACAATTATTATTAAAAATAAATAGAAAAAATGTATTAAATAGAGAAAAAAAAACTTTGATTAAATGATTAAGATACTGGTGACTTTCAGGAACATTTTTGGTTTTAAAAAAACCAGTACCATCTACATTGATATCTTAAGGCCACCGAGAAGCTTTCTCAGGTGTTAGTTTTCTGATATTAGTTTCTACAAATTAAAAATTATTGTGTGTTAATGGTCTTTTTCATTACAAAATGTAAAATGGCCAGTCGTTGACAAATTGACTACATTTACAAAGTGATTTTTTAAGCTTGCTGGCCTTTTTTTCCTACCAGTCTATCCAGTTTTTCTTTCACACACAAGGCCTTTTTAAATTAGATCCCACTAATATCACTGGATTATAAACGCGTGTTTAAGGTTAGGTAATATAAATGCAAGGCGTGTTATTTGTCACCCTGAAGGCGAGTTGAGGGGAGGGAAGGTGAGTCGGGAGGCGTTATCCGCCTAACATTACGTAAGATGTGTGGGCGTGTAGAATGACGTGTTATTCCCACATTAGTAGGATGAACTATCATACAGGTGTAATTTTGAAAACAAGGATGATATAACATTGGGATGAGCATCTTTTGGCTGGGTTTGCTTTTGCAAAGCCCTGGTTTGTCAATTTTTGTTGGCCAGTTATTCAAGCAATGGACCATTCTTTGGAATATCTGGAATTACAGACGCTTTATGGCGTCCTCGGCTCTGTGGCTGCTCTTGAATATTATATATGTTTTAGTCTAAAGTGGTTAGCAACTCAAAAACTTTGACATAATGCAACCTTGAACACATCATAATCCGTCCTGCAATCCAACCTTGCATTAGTGTTGGCCATTTCTGATACGATTTCCTAGGAAGCCTTATAATGCCAGGTCTGTGTGTTTGCTTTGGGGCAACCAGATTGGAAAACATACCCTTCAGTAAACCTTTAAGATGTACCGATTGGAAATATTTAATTAATAATGCCCTAGCATTACTCTGTCTAATGCTTTATATTACACGTAAGCAAATGGACTGTTTTTTTGGTGGTGATATTTTGTGTTGAGATAACAAATTCAAATTAGCAGATTTTTTTTTTTTTACAACTGTCAACTTTATATGGTTACTGCTAAGATTGGCAAAAAGAACCCTTTTATGTGGAAGTAAGGGTGAACGTGTTCTTTACCATCCCTCTTGACTGACCGACCTAACAAACTTTAATGGGATTTGAGACTGATTCCGTCAGTGGACTAAAATCACAGACATGGACGTACGACAAGACAAAAACAGAAGACAGTGATAAATGTTGTGTGCGTAATTGATATTGCCACACCTGATGGCCACAATTTTGCAAAAGCTGTATGTATGTACTGAAAGATATAATAAAGGTTTTTGCATGTTTACTCTCCAAAGGTTGACTTTCCTTACATCCCGATGAGAAAGACACAGTATCTGTCAGACACGGAGAAGATCCTGTTTCACCCCATGTTTGGGAACAGGCAGATCTGAAGATCAAAAAATACAGTAATGCTTATAAAGGCTAAGATCGAATACCACAAAGCTCCTATTATTGCAGTTCTGAGTTTAAGACAAAACATGAGGATTACTTTATGCTACATTAAATACCTAGAGGCACATATTCTGTCTTGTCTCAGCAGTCACCAGACTTTCAGGAGGACTAAAATGGAAACCATGCTTAATTAATTAGGAAAAAGTGCTATATTTATGAAGATTCTCATTATCTGCGAGCACAAAAGAGGAAATTCAGCAGACTGCTGTCTGTCTCTGACTTTATTTGCTAATCCCATCACTTTTCTCTGCAAACATAGAGATTAATTATTGACCTACCATTGTTAGTATAGATCACCAACAGATTTCTTGGGCTGCAAAGTCTGGGAAGACACCCTCTTCCACTTCCACGCCTTGGTCATTTGTCACGTAATATTGCACACCAAAACCAATACCAAAGCTTCTGCAGACCACAACTCTATATGATCTTGATATGTGTATGTTTTATTAAAAAATAAAATAAAATGAACACAACATGTGATTCCCAATGTTCCTGCGGAAATGCGCCCACATTGTTGGGGCTGAATAGAATATGCAACTTGTGGCAACTGCACTTAAATGTATTTCCTGCCATGACCCTAGCTCAGCTCACATTAAACCCATTCTCAATGTGTTGTTAAGTCTTCCCACTATTTAATTTATACATAAACCTTATTATCCCTCTTTTTTCATTTTTCTTTTCCCACTTTACAGTCTTTATTCTGTCTTATCCTACATCAACTCTTATGGCCCTTT
Organism: Xenentodon cancila; assembly: GCA_014839995.1. NCBI lineage: Eukaryota > Metazoa > Chordata > Actinopteri > Beloniformes > Belonidae > Xenentodon > Xenentodon cancila. The sequence continues at coordinate 9,429,703 of CM026201.1, read as the reverse complement.
TGACTCTAGGTCACATTTTTTCCCTTGTTTTTTATTTTATCTCTGCCATGAAATCACTCCCTAAGCTGGACAAAGATTGCCCAGAGTAAAATGGTTGAAGGGATTGATTACACTGAGCTTCTGCTCAGGTATGACTCTGACTTTGTCCTTATTTGCTTCTAGCTGTTTAAACTGCAACCAGTGAAAAGGGGACATGCAACAACTGTAATCACAGATTAAAGAAGTGGGCGTTGAATATGATCAACTAAGATTCAACCTGCACTTAGCAAAAGGGAATTATACTGTGTGCTGAGCATTGGTTTCAATCACGCAATTAGATCCCAGCCCATCACATGGGGAAAAAAATATATAAAATCCAGAGAAAGAAATGTTGTAATTCTCCTCATGAATAGCTTTGTTCTTTTTATGACTGGTATTTTTGTTAAAGAGAGCAGCTATTGACCTGCATGGAAAACCGCTAAGAGTTGGCCTCCAGAGTTTAGTTGGATGCTGATTTACCTCTGAAGGAGAGCAAAGTAAATCAAAACCTTCTACACTGATACCACATAGCATGATTTTCAAAAATAAAGAACATCTTTTTTAACTTAATGTTTTACATATCAGAACATATTGGATTTAAAAAACAAAAAACAATAAAATCCTACTTTCTACATCTTATACAGCCTCATATAAATATTAAGTGATGTATAGCACAGGGTTATTATTTATTCAGATGTCAGATTTGTGAGTAGAAAGTAGATGCCAGTCAGCATCCAATCATTATATGTGAACAACTCTGCCACCAGTAAACACAACACATCATTCCACAATTTCACTAGGTAATTACCGTTTCTCATTACAAACAATCTTTAATTCTGTAGAAAAGACAGTAGGCTGCTTGCTTGTACTAAGCATTCCTTTAATTTTTGAACAAATTCTAGCACATATTGGAATGTTTTTATAAGGGACAACCACATATGCTATCCCTCCAACACCAGTGCCCTCTGCTGTCAAAAAAACAAACAAAAACATATTAAAGAGAAGGAGGAATAGCAAATAATGAGATGAAATGAGATGAAATGAGATTCAAACTGGCAACATGTCTTACACAATAGTAAACATATCTGTACAATATTTCTACATATATTGTTGTGAACATCAAATATGACTGGTTTAATTAAGTTTTTCATTATATGATGATGTATCACAACATAGAGTGCCTTTAGCCAGGTGTTTTATCTGTAAAATGTTGCTGAAAGTGCAATAAAGCAGCAACTGAATGCAAATTTCTGAGTAAATATACTCTTAAAACAAGCAAGCACCAAGCTATCTACTTCATAGCCATGTGTACTACTATTACTACTAATGTCATTTAGCAGACACCAGCAAGACATCAAATAGGAGGGTGCAGCCTGCATAAGTTGTGGTCAGACTGTGTTGAGTCCATAGTTGGTGCCATGCTGTGATATTTTTTTCCTTCCCTTCACCCTACTACACCCTGCAACAGTCCCTTTATTCAGCAAAAACTAGGTCTTAAATTCACCCTCATAATATCATCTTGGCATAAGTGCATGCAACTTTCTCAGTGCTGAGTCATGCAAAGAGCAGGACGAATCTTCTAACTCATTCTGATGAGCAGAGAAGTTCAACTAAATGCGGATATGTTCCTTGAAGAACTGAGTCTTTAGCTTGCTCTTAAATATAGTCACAGGCCTGCAGATCGGACAGAGTTTGGTAGGTCATTCCACATCTGTGATTTTGTGGTGCTCTGTGTTGCTATTTTTCTGTCATTTATTGTCTTTTTTTTGTTTTTTTATTGTGTTTTCTGCATTGGTATATCTTTGTTTCAGATGCTATACCGGCCGTTAAAAAGGTTGGATGCTGCAGGGAATCAAGCCATCAATTTTCAGAGTGGTGGCTGGTTTCTCATGTCTCCCTAGTAATTGAGAAATAAAGTCTTTCAATGATGACCCTAAACATTTATGTCACAGCAACTGACATACTTAATTCTTGCAAGGCACTAAGGCCCAGGTCAAAATGAGCCAAGCCAGAGCAAAGGCCCTTGGGTCCTCAGAGGGCTTGACTATCTCTTAGAACCTTGCAAGTGTTAACATGGTTCGGATGTTCTGGTGCAAATGGAGAGAATGAGATTTTCTGCCACTGGCTACACAATCAATCAATACGAACAAACACACAGCAGTTGGTGCGTGACAGTCTTGACATGAGTCACTTGCATTTAGAGCTCAGATTCTGTCAGAAAGATACATGGCTGATACATTTTATACATGTAATCTAGTTTTGAATGCAAAACTCATTTTCACAATGCTATGAGGGATCATTTTTGCCTGGTGTGTATTATAAACTATAGTGTTGAGGAGCTACTGTAAGTCATGATTAGTCAAGCATGTTTGTATTTGTGTCCCAACATGGAAAAGGATGTCCTCTTCCTCCCAACTGTCCCAGATTCTAAGAGTAATTTGTTGTCAAGGTTGTGGCTCAGTGATTCTGCCATCCTTTGGTGGTTGTGAGCGGAGAGTCCCTGACAATAGAGCCACGCCAACAAGAATGTATTTTGTGTGGCAGCAAAGGACTTAATGGTTGACTAAGTTGGAGAAAAATGTATCTGTCACTGAAGCTGAAAAATATGTACTCCACTTCCTCCCAATGTGTTGGTGGTTTTTAGAGGAATTCGCAGTGAGCACTCCGTTTCCACCTTCTCTGCCATCATCTTTTTTTTTTTTTTTATAATCACAAAGTTATTTTTGGTACTTCAGTAAAAGAAAAGGCATGAAAGCTCTTGTCCACATATTTTAATTTATTTTCTACATGGTTAGCTCAAAAAATGGAAAATGTTTAGTTCTTGGCATTGCAGACAGAATATGTTTTAATTTGGAAGCATTATTATAAATATATAGTTTTCATATGAGGGATGTCTCAAAAATCTTCAGGAAATGGCCAAAATATTTTGTCTGACATCTGTTGCCATCAAGAGTGTTGCTCTCAACATTCTTGTTCTCAGTCAGACTAAACAACTTCTTAAAAAAAAAAAAAAAAAAAAAAAAAAAAAAATATATATATATATATATATATATATATATATATATATATATATATATATATATATATATATATATATATATATATATATATATATATATTCCATTTTGGATACATGTGTGTGTCGTTAAGCCCTAAAAAACCCTGAACCCTGTTGCCAATACTCCTTTTATTAACATTTGCGTCATCAGCCAATAAGTATTCAGCTTTGAATAAATGTAATAATTTGTCTCCTCTGAACGCTTCCAGCACTGTGTAATTAGTGACAGGCTGTTATAGCAGATAACAGATTCATACATGTGAGTTTGGTTTGTGTTGTTACTAACTTACAGACTTCAATTCAAGGGTGTATTTATGATGGCACGCACACACACACTTAATCTAATTTGTAATATTACTTACCAGATGGCCACATGATTGCATCGAAAGGACGTTATCATACAGATAATGTATGATAAAAGTATAAATAGTGGTCCTGCTGTTTGCTGTTCATAGAAACTAGACTCCAAATTGAGACTAAAATTAAACCTTGCTCCGTTAATCGAAGCTTCAAAGTGTAATAACATATTTCTCTTGAGTTTCATTCCACCTCTTAAAGGGTCAGACTTAGCTTTAGGCTCCTTCACTCTGGTCCTCATATCTGCATTGGATCCAGGTTTTAAACTTGCAGACATTCAGTAAAAGCCTTTTTTCATGAAAGCCAGTACACCTAGAAAACAAGTTTAGTTTTCTTGTATTTAAGAATTCAAGAGCATTATAATCACATCTCTTTTCTTACACTAAATGAAATCCATTGCCATTGCTCAGTTTGTTGAGGTGAGAATGCTACAAGAAGATTAATTTATGTGTCTGTCTTTGTGAAGTTTTGTCCTCAATCGTCTGATCGTTCTACATCTTTATATACTATATAATATCATTTCATTTCAGGCTTTAATAAAGTATGATTGAACTGTATTAAGTTGAATGCGTCTATGGACACTAACCTTGCACAAACCTTGATATGAAATATGTTTACCAGGGATGCTTTGATTCATGGTGAGCCCGGTAGTGAACCTTTGACTGTACAAGACTTAGAGAAGAGAGGAACAAAACCAGAACAGTGGCCTTGGTTAAAAGTTACACTTGCAAAGGAAAAAAGTCAATATCCCAGTAAATGCTCCAAAAATGTTATAATTCTGGAAACATTTAATGTGTAAAATGAGATTTGCCCAAGTGTATTTATTCCCGTGCATGCATTCGCTTAAATGGTTGTTTACATTTTCTGGGCAAATATTTCTAAATGTCTTTGTGCTTGATTATGCAGATGAGGGGCCGTGACGTTCAGGGTGTGTTGTGTATAGTAATATCAAATCCGGCTGATGAGTCCTTCAGATCCCTCATACAAACAAACCTAGAAATCCTGCCAGTGAAAGCCAAGCCCATTGTTTAAGCAAATGAGTGAAAAGTGCATGTGCAGTGGAGTGGAAGCCTGCAGAACAGTACATCTGACTTTGTTCTTTTTATGTGGGATATCACTGAGCTGTGTGTCCGTGGACCTGAGTGAGTCTGTGTATTCAGGTCGGTCCTTGCATGTGAGTCATGACTTGTCCGCCTGGAGCTGTCATCCACGTGGTTACTGGGAGAATTCTGGATCAGCAGGATGAATGCTTCAACTCCAGTTGGAATACAAGAGCTCAGTGTTGATAACAGTCACAGTATACCTAACATACTTACTTTGAGACAAAGATGCTGAAAGCTGATATATATATATATGACATATAAGTCTTAGTCTTATTAGGACATCTAGATGGAAAGTGGTAAATAAAACAACATGAGATTTCATCTTTCCTATAAACCCCTGATGTCAGTAACAGCTCTACTGCCAGGATTTGATTCCTTACAGATTGTTATTCATGACTCCCAAGTCTGCTAAAAGATCTTTTTGTTAGTAAGTAGTAAGTAAGAGGTAGGAGAGGGCTGAATTTCAGGTAATAGCACTGCCTCCAATTGTAGTCAGAAATATGTCCCATAAGCAGTCACCCATTAAGGACAATGTTTTTCTTTTGACTTAATAAAAACCAAACAGACTGAATATAAACCAAGTCATTTTGTTGAATGAGGAAGCAAGCCGTGTTGTAGCGATGCAAATTGCAAATTTGTTCTTAAAATTGCAACCTTCTCTTTTACAAGAGTTTCCACAAAATCCCAAGTTGGTGACGGCCAAATGCAGTGCGTAAAGCAGTAAATGACAATACATAAACCATGATGGGAAAAAAAAAGTAGTGTGTTATAAACATGCTGCAGCAAAAAAAGTTAAATAAAAAGAGAGAAAGAACCATGTTTAGGGATTATAGGATTAGAGCTATTTGCTTGAGATAAATATTTACTCATTAATATCCATATAGCAATCTGTTACAGAGGATTCCTCACACTGAACAGTCCGTGACCTATCTTGGAAAGTAAGTGAATTGGAAATGTCAATACCCAAGATTATCTAAATTATGGCGTTGCATAAATAATTGAAATAGTATTTTAACGGATGCACTAAAGATGCAAAAGGAGGTTGAAGTGGGCAGAAATAAGACAGTTGGGCTTGATTTTGTCACATGATTTGTGGACAACGATATATGCGGATTTTCCGTAAATGATGCATGTGCATGGGTGTACACAGACGAGGGATCAAAGTCACATGCACTCATGCAATTTTTGGAGTTTTTCTGTGCAAACATGTCAGGTTTTTGTTTGAAAAGTAGACATGGTTGATGTTATCACTCCTCAATGTCTTGATCTACTCAGCCACATGTATCGTTACAGACATCGAAACACACACACCTGCAACCTGGCATCTATTGTGATTAGTTTGCTTTCAGACAATATTTGAAGATAAGTACCAGAGACAGTCAATGTTGTGCTTCATGGATGGAAAAGAGGACAGGAAAATGCAGATGAGGCCGGTAGTCTGCAAGAGTGTCAGAGAAGAAAGATGGGTGCGCATCTGTGTGTGTGTTTCACTTCCTTACATCCAATATAAATGTCTTTCCAGATCATGTTAATCTTTCTGGGAGCAGAAAGGAAAGAGAGGACAAAGGAAATGCTGATGACAAATGTGGGTGAAGGTGTTTGATTCTTGTCACAGTCTCCAACATGGAGGGAAATTTTCATAAACCACATTATGAATTTTCAGCCTTTCTTTTGTTGTCCTTTGAAAAGAAAGTATCCGTAATTGTTCGTATCCAGTGTCTTCCTGTCTCAGCTTCAGTCACAATAAAATGATCAGTTTCACACAAACCATCTCTGCATGTAAGCAGACTTCTATATTTTTTTTTAATTTTCAATGCATTAAAGAGATAGACTAAGATAAGAAACATTGCATGTTTTATCATTCCATTTCTTTACAATTTTATTTGCATCTTCTGAATGGATAAAGAGATTTGATAAAGAAAGAGGGTTTTTTTTTCTTATGATGTAAAATGTTTTTCTTCTTTTCAGTACTTTACATTTCTACATGAACGCTACACACGCTTTAAATTTCACTGAGTTATTCCTTGATTCCTTGAGTTATTCCTGAGTTAACTCTTGATCTCGTGGCACATGATGAAATTGTGTGTCTGCAATAAATGTTTTTGCCACGTTAGGCAAACAAGTTGAGAATATAACACAAGGCAACTTTTAAATTGTGTATAAGATGAACTGGTTATAAACAGATTATGATTTAGACATTTAGTAGACAAAAAAAGATAAGTGTTCTAAAAATCCTAAACAATAAGAATAGATAGAGCTTTAGAGAAGACCTACAAGTCTCCCCTGAACGACTGCAGTTGGGATGCTGTAGTAGTACTAAGTTCTTCCATTCTGCGATACTCTTATTTCACCATGATTGCTCATATTAAGCCCGGATCTGGTCGTGGCGTTCACGTATATCCATTTCAGACTGATGAAATGCTTTGCAGGAGTCACTAAATCAATCTAACTAAATGCAAGTTATGGTGTGAAAACTTATTGTACTCTCAAATACCAAATGTAGTCATTTTCAACTCACTCTGGCATTATGAATTTACATCCTAAACACCACCTTTCCCGACTGTGTGACAGATTCTTGCACAGTGCCTGTACCAGTAATGTTCATTTTTAATTTAACTGCGCCACCGTGTCTAGTTATTGGTCCTACTATGATGGTTATTCATGTTTCCTTTCTTGTACTGTAGACCGCAAAAGAGACATATTACTGATTTAAGCTGCTACTTGGATTCATTTTATGAGATTTATTGACAACATACATCTATCAGTGAGCTGTGCAAACTGATATTCCTGGAAGGTTTTTAGTCTGAAGTGACAGGATTTCTTCACACAAGGTAAACATTAATTAAGATCAAATTAATGAACATATTTCTGAAAAAAAACAACACATTGGTCAGGTTAAATGTTGAGAAGCCATTAATGAGACATTATTTAGACTGAGCACATCATTATTGTGGACTTATCTGACTGATGGGCTTCATTTTCCCAGTTGTCCTCCAATGTATTTATTTTTCTTCATCTCAATCACAATGTAATGGGGGTCAAACATGGGGGATTTTGTTGGTGTTGTTTGTCTGAACCAAAACAGTATAATGAAGTGTTTGTTAGTGATGCTGCATTAATCACATTTTATTTAATGTCTTGTGGAAATCTTTGGTGTAACATTACAGCAAAGTCAACGGCGGTCAAGTCTGCTATTTACTAAAATGATGTATCCCTGCAAATTCCAGTGTTGACATTATTCCACACTAATACATTTACTGGGTAATATACTGGAATGAAAAGAAGATTTTCAATATCAGATGAAAGACAGTCAAGCTTCTTATGTTCTTTGAGATGTCTGGACATTATTGGAAGAGGTCCATGTGTAACATGTATGCAAACAGGACAGTCACGGGACTTAGTGGTAAGAGTGTTATTTCTGTTTTAAAATGTGTCAGCCTTCGCTGGGTTCCTGGATATACCCCGAAGAGGGTATGGCCGGAACCACCTCTGGGAAACGGAATCCTGTGATCCTCAACAGTTCGTGTCCAGAAACCAGGAGAGACATCCAAAACCGTGCAAGATAATCCAAAAGAAAGTGCAAGATCAATACTCATAATCCACAAAGACAGTCCAAGTTCCAGAAACCAGAAGATCCATCAGAAACTGAGCAGGATAACCCAAAGGGGACAAGGCCAGGACTCATTATCCAAGTCCAACTTCTAGAAACCAGAAGATCTGTCAGCAACCTTTCCAGGCAAAACAGGATCAAGAACACAAGAGACAAGAAATCACTGAGAAACTATGACTGGATACAAACAAGTTGGAATGCTGACGATCTGGCAACAGAGAGATGTGAAGCTGCAGTTTAAAAGCTGAGGAGTCCATGGGTCCAATAGTGATGAATTCCGGGAAAACCAGCCCTGAGCCGTGACATCATGATGGCAGATTTCCTCAATGAATTTCAGAAGCATCTACTTGAACTGGTTTTACATAATCTGTCAATCCACAACCAGGGCTTCAGTTGCCCATTTCTGCAGCCTCCAGGCTGTCACTCCATTCAGCCATGTTTTCATCCATGAGGGATTAAGCTGTGTGGGGCAGCGAGGAAATATATCTTTAATATTATTAGCTGTATGTGTCTGACACAATGATGAGTACACACACACACACACACACACACACACACACACGCACGCACACACACTTCTACCTGCACACCCCATCACTCTGAAGTTAGTTATGGGAATATAGCAGCTAAATTAACATAATAAATTCATTTTATACTGCATTCTCATACCAACAATGGTCCAAACTGTTCTCTGAGTGTGTTTTCCCAATAATGTTTGATTTCAGTTGAACGACACATTTACCTGTAGTCTAAAAGTATGGTTTTATTTGGATTAGTGTAATGTGTTTATTTTTTCTAATATCAGAAGCAATATGTAAATCGAATACAAATCTATTAGACTTTATCACATGTTGGATTACACTGACTAAAAATCCTTAGGAAGATTTTATATTCTTTTATATTCATAATATAATTTTTAATTGTTTTAATTGTTTCTGACAGAGTTTGCATGTTGATGTGTATGTGGATACCCCGGTAATTTAATGTTCTTTCACAGTTCAAAAACCTGAATGTCAGGTAGGTTGATGGGTGATTCTAAAAATTCCTGATGGATGGATGGATGGATGGATGGATGGATGGATGGATGGATGGATGGAGTTGGCTGTAAAAAATATACATGTCGAGAAAATAATCTATTATGCAGAATTCCACAAATTTGAATAACAATAAATAGCATTTAGTGTGTTATTAGATTCTTCTTCTCCAACTTAAAATGTTGGAGTGCTCTGTTTAATCAAAGTATGTCTAAACCAAATAATTAGAGTATGACTTCACGTACTTAAGACACTCAACTTCACTCACCAATATTTATTGGGTACATTTAATACAGACAATTACATCGTGACCTAGCTGAGGAACAAATGGCATTTTATAACAACTTTATGCAGAAAACTAATTTGCTTCAGCACTTACCTGTATGCCCATGCTCGTTTGGTAAAATGGGTTTAACAAAAGGAGAGCAGAAACAAACCTCATTTTCAAATGTTCATAAATATGTTTTTCTCTAGTCCCAGATACTTTCCTTCCGCTCATTTAAATGTCTGCACTCTGCAATCTGGAGTGAATGATATGACTGTGTAACACAGCTGATCTGACATTTCTGCCCTGCTTATAACTGAAACCCTCTAAGCAATCAAAGATTAATGAGCACATGAAGACCATTTATACTGACACCAGCCCCACAATCTTACGCTGACATTTGTGTCACCAGTGAAGTCTGTATTTGCATTCATTTCTCTCAAGAACTCTGCTTGTTAATAAAAACAAAGGACAAGACGGGAATATAATCAAAGCATGTTGTACTGGGGGATACACAGGTAGGAGCAAATGGCGAGAGCCATTTGGAGAAAATTAATTTTGCACCATTGTCAAAGACGACAGCGCAGATTTGTTGTATTAGACGGTTTGTTGGGATGGATTATTATTGGTATATTTGAGTTTTTCTTTTCATTTGTCTAATCTCATACAACTTTGTGATCAATCATTCCAGCTCTAGCCTTTTTTTTTCATGAATTATTGTGCAAGGTGCAGAGTAAGGAACGTTACATTAGACCTCGGTTAAAGACCAATTAGGTGAAACAGCTTTTTCCACATTCTTATGTTTACTCATTCGCTGCTTGGTTAGGTTTAAGCACAAACAATACTTTTTTGTTTCAGACAACACAATACCTTGGGGCGTGAGATGTGATCAAAAGTTGCTATTTGGGACACATGTGGAGAAGCATTATATTACAAGCTGTAAACAGTCACTTTTACTACTACTACTACTACTACTAATGTCATTTAGCAAACGCTGTTTTCCAAAGCAACTTACATCTGAGAGAACAGCACAAGCAAGAAATCAAAACAAAGGGTACAGCATTGGTAAGTGCTGATCAGACTGCTTTGAGTCCGATAGTACACAGGTGCTGCCATGCCAGTGCTAGAGGACTTTCTTTTTCTGTTCCCTTCACGCCCTACAACAGTCCCTTTATTCAGCAAAAACTAGATAAATTCAATTAAATTCACCATCATAATATGGCATAAGTACATGCAGCTTTCTCAGTGCTGAGTCATGCAAAGAGCTGAACAAATCTTCTAACTCATTCTGAATGAGTAAAGGTAGGCAGGAGCGTTTGGGTAATTGTTTAGTAAGCCAGAAGCAGGGCTTTGAACTTCATGCGAGCTGCAACTGGAAGCCAATGCAGAAACTTTTGCATCGGAGTTGCATCAGAGTACGCTCTCTTGGACTGGTTGAAGACCACGCATGCAGGGAGGATGACCAGTAAGGAATTACAGTAGTCAATGTGTGACATGACCAGAGCCTGAACCAAGAGCTGTGTTTTATGTTCTGTCAGGTAGGGTCTGATTTTCCAAATGTTGTAAAGAGCAAATCAGCAAGTCCAGGAAACTGAAGCGATATGGTCCAGGCCAGCTGGCTGTCTAACATGACACCAAGATTCCTAGCAGAAGATGTGGCACCCTGTTGCCAGCTCATGCGATCTGGACACTCATCTTTGCCATGATAATCTGAACGATCTTCCTGTGAGGTAAGAGATGAACCACATAAGACCAGATCCTGAAATGCAAAGATCTGAGAGTGATCTTTGCAGAGTGTGGAGAGGAGCATGTGGTGGTTGACCGTGTCAAAGGCAGTGGACAGGTCCAGCAGTTTAAGGACTGAGGATAGACCACCGGATCTGGCAACACGTTGTGACTCAGTAACTGACAGATAAGCTGTTTCAGTTGAGTGACCCTGCCTAAAGCCTGACTGATATGGATCAAACAGGTGGTTGTCGTGAAGGAACTGTGAGACCTGACTGAAGACATATGTCGGAGAAGTCTGAACTAGTTTGAGACTGGAAGGGTGGATGAGAACCAGAAAAAAAAAAAAATTGCCAATGTGAATGTTCATGTCTCCCATTACAATTGTGCCATCATCAGGAATGTCAGAGAGAATCATCTCCATTTCAGAGACAAACTCTGTGTTGCCTCCTGAAGGGTGGTATAAGACCAGAATGTATGCAGCGATGGGTTCAAAGATCTTTACAGTGTGATATTCAAGTGATGAGCAGATGCCTGTACACCACCTCCTCGTCCAGCAGAGCAAGGTGTTTGAGTGAATTCTGCATTTACAGATAGAGCAGCTGGAGTAGCTGTGTTTCAGGCTCGCTCAGGGCTAGGACCTGAATATCAGAGAGATGCAGCAGTGAACTGATGAACACTGTTTTGTTGACTGTGGATTGACAGTTCCAGAGACCAAAGGTAACAGAGGATGCAGCAGCTGGGTATGCCATGGGAAAACACAGGTTTTGCAGACTGCGTTGCCTACAGGAGGTGCGTCTCGGTCTGGGTTTAATGCACATTGTGCGTTACTTTGGTTGTACAGGGTTGAACACTTGTTCAACAAGTTTTTATGCAGGTCTTCACCCTATTAGGTCTTTTCCCAAAGTGGGCAGCAACAACACTGATGCATAAGTGCACAATGTATGGTGAAATACCCGAAGTTGACTCAGCTGAGACCACTTAGATAATTGCAACTGGCTGCAACTGGCAGCTTTCGAGCTGTCCAGTTGTGATTGGATCACTTAGGACTGATGTAAATACCAGGGACCTATATTTACCCATCTGGTCATATTTTGGTCCACCCTTCCTGAGCAGACTGCTATAGCTGTTTCAGGTTTGAACGGGACCTTCTCGAAACTGGATTTTTTCCATCTCCACTCTGCACTATTGTTTGATCCTTTCACAGATGCTCAACAGGATTAGATCAGGGTTCACAGAAGACCATATAAGAAAGCTGTGTTTTTTTTTGTTTGTTTGTTTCATCCCTTCTTGGGCACTTTTGGCTTTATTTTGGATCATTATTTTATTGGAGGACAAATAACAGATAAGAGAGAGACTGAGCCTCCTGATAATGTGCACAAGAGGCGCATGGATGAGAGAGTGATGTGAGCGGCGCGCTGATGTGAAGAAGTTAACTGGGAAGGTCTGAAGAGTGTAACTAGATAGATTCGACTGCATGTACAGCATCAGTAAAGTAAAAAAGGGTTGCGGCTTCTCCTGTAGCGCAAAGAAATGCCAGTTTCTAAGCACCTTCACAAAAGTAAATGTAAACTCAACAAAAAAAAGATAAATAAATAATAAAAAGTACATGCCTCTTGAATGACTTCTTTTGCACATGATTATTGTCATATACATGTATTATCAATCCTCTTCCCTCAACTACCCTGTGGTTAAAATGATACCCATTTCACTTTCAAATCCATTCATCCATTATCCATACCCGCTTTATCCTTCGCCGGGCCACTGGGGTCTGTCGGAGCCTATCCCGACTTATTACAGGCGAGAGGCCGGGGTCCACCCTGGACATGTTACCAGTTTATCGTAGGGCCACATACAAGACAAACAACCATGCACGCTCACACTCACACCTACGGACACTTTACAATCATCAATCAACCTAACATGCATGTTTTCAAAATGTGGGAGGAAGCCGAAGTACCCGGAGAGAACCCACGCAAGCACAGGGAGAACATGTAAAATCCACACAGAAAGACTCCCGGGCCGGGGAATTGAACCAGGAACCTTCTTGCTGGGAGGAAGCAGTCCCATTTTCATGTCATTAGACACCACATGTTTTCAAAAGAATTAAGGTCCGGACTGCTGGCAGGTCAGTTCAGCACCCAGCCTGGTTTTTCCATCAACAAATACATTTTTTTTTTCATGACATGATACCTGCAATAGTAAAAATAAGGCAGTTGTTAATTTCTTTCTAAGCTAGTAGTACAGAAGATATTAAAGTAAATACTTTGATAACACAGCTTCTAAAGCAATGTTGCATTTGGTACTAGACTTTTCCTTAATAGAGTATGGGTGATATTTACCACGTTGAAAGTCTACAACCCTGTGTCGTCTCTTCAGTCACAACTGCATGAACCACATGTTAAATAAAACACAAGCCTTGCCACAGAGTTAAATAACATTCCATCTTCAACTTCTCTCTCTGATTTTTAGAGATGCGTTCTCTTGTATATTCAATAACTAGATAACTAATAAGCAGTAACAGCCAGGAAGATGATAAGGGTGGCAGCTGGGAAGACATTTGGTTAGTTCCAAAGGCCGGTGTATGTGGAGTACAGGCTTGGCAGACTGAAGTGTGCTCTCACAGAGGTTACAAAAATACCCGCAGACTGACTGAGGGAAAGGTACTATGGATTTAATTGGCGTTGAGTTGGGGCGGGTGGGGGAGTCATTATCCAGACATAGTTAAAAGGTTTCAGCAAGTGAGTATGTGAGTGGAATCTGGTCCATGAGGATGCGGAAGAATGCTGCCAAGAGAGTAGAGATGTATGAATTCAGCATTCCCTGGGGCAATATGGGGAATATTCCTGCAAAAAAAAAGAAAGAAAAGAAAAATAGTTCCTCTCATTTCCATCATGAGCCTGTCAGTAATGTGCGCTTTAATAGTCCAGTGAGATATATTGCCATGCCTGAACTTTTTTGACATGTTAAAAGATTTTACACCACCAATAAGTTCTGCAAGTAATCTACTAAGACTGTGTTAATATTAACAGATTTAACCAGGTGATGTTAATAACGACCAAAGCAAAATACAGAGACCCCAGTCAATTAATTTGGAACATTCAGGCCTTTTGCTGATAATGAATTGGTTATTTGCTAAGAATAAAGGTGTTTCTTGTACACTGCAAAAACACCATGATATAAAAAAAATTGTTTCATAATGTTATTTTAAGCAATAATATCTTTGCCAGTGGGGTAAGAACAATTTACTTGACTAGAATTCCTAAAACCAACAGAATAGTCTAAAATAGCCTAAAAAGGCTTTTTTTTATATCCTTTCTTAGAAAATAGTTCTTAAAAATTAGCAGTATGGAGGTTATTTTGGGTGGATTTTCACAACTGCAGAAAACTGAGATCGATATTTTAACACAAAAATAAGTCTTTTATTTTCTACAAATATATTTTTTCTATAATTAATACAGAAATTCATTGCTCAGCCTTTCCAAATGAATTGCTTCGAATGGTCCCTCCGTTTTTTAACAAGTATCACATGTGACACAACAGTTGCTCCACGTGCAAACAGTCAGTGAATCCAGTTTCATACATGTTCTTACTTTTACTGTAAGAACCTTGGACTAAATTTAGACAAACTGTCACATCCAAGTTTAAGCTTGGACCAGTCATTTTTGTTTTAAACTAATTCATCTTCTGTTGTGTCAAAACAAGCCTTTAAGTCATGTTAGCTATGCCTGAGGTGATGCTGGTGTATGATACTGACAGTTACAGCACAATAAAGAGCTGAATTACATGACTTGAGCTTTGTTGCACAGATTACTTGTTACACCGACTTGTTGCAACACCTCTTGTCTTGTCAAGACCTTCATCAACTGTAAGTGAGAGCTGCAAAAAAAAAAAAAAAAAAAAAAAAAAAAGCCTTTCAGATTTCAGCGCCGCCTTTGCTGGATCACGATGAGCCCCAGGCCTAATTTCTTTCTGGCAGTCTTTGTTCTCCTGTATGTGTCTTTTTATATTTCCTGACAAACATAAATTTGTGGCAGCTGTAGATTGGTGTTCTTTATTTTGTCAGCATCCAGACACAGCAGGCATCAGGTTGTGCACATTTGTTCTCCAAAACAACAGCAAGTGAATCGTTATTACGCACCGGCACTGGCTTCCTGCTTCCCAGTTTGAAGCACAAACGTTTTCCACCTTTATCGTGTGTGTGAATAAAGAACCTCTGACAAAATTCTCCTATTAAACAAGTCATGAAAGTATACTCTATATTTCCCAGCCAAAACTTTTGATAAAACTCAGACATACAATGGAAATCCATTATGGTTACAGATTAATGGAGTTTAAGCCACAGAATTCTGCGTTAACTACCTTAGTCTCACAAAACAGTCACCTTGTACATTCCCGTGTGCTTCCATGTCTTTAGGGCCCACTAACTACAACAGGGAAACCGGAACTGTGACGATACATGCAGTCAGGATTGTAAATAACTATGTCAATAACTATGATGCAAATATTTGATTGTAAGTAAAATAAATGTAGTATGACTTCCAGAACTTCTGCTCAATGCTGTTAGGTAAACCATTTAGATTCATGTTTGGCTTCCTGCGAAAATCAATGCTCTGTCATCCGGTAAGAATAGTAAATGTGATTTTGAGGCCTTTACTTCTTTGACGTTGTCCTCCAAAACACAGTATCAAAAGCAGGTGTATCATCAGGTCTGAAGTATTCTCATGGAATATGGATGCCCTGCATACTTCCATTGTCTTCCTGCAGTAACCCGAGCATCCCCACGGCTTTGAAATATTACTTCAATATATCAATATTGCAGACTCTCTCACAAGGTGCGCTCACGTCTCACCCACATGCCAGGCCTGTTTGCGCTCAGCCAGGCGGGACCATTCTGTTTTTCTGACCTTTTGTCATCTTCACTGGAGACAAAATCTTTCATAAATCTGTGTTATCAGTAATTATAAAACATCACAGTTAGCGTTGCAAATATTCAGGGTATATATTTATTTATTTTATTAATAGCATCAGGGGTCTTCTTGGGTCAACGCTGAGATTTTTTTTTGATGATTTTATCACAGTTACATTTTACACACACACACGCACGCACACACGCACACACGCACGCACACATGCACACATTTATATGTAAGTAAATTTTGTGTATTTAGCAACTGGAATAACATAGCACCCGATAACCGCTGGAAACAGAGGTAAAAACCGTAAAATGAGTAGGGCTTGAGAATTTTATCAGCCAGCAGTTTTCCTCTGACAAAATATATTTATATCATAATTTTTAAAATGAACCTTGTAAGGAACACATTTTACATTTATAGGCTTCGCTGTACCCATTGAAACCTTTTAGAGAAAATTTGCAAGGCTACTCCAAACTGTTTGACCCTTCAGAGTATTCAATGTGTTGGTATGTTTGAGATTAATAAGAGATACATAAAATATGTTCAATTTATTTATTTATTTTTTATTTTATTGTATTACTCAAAAATCCACATAAGATTGCTCACAGTGACAAACAACTACCAGGACTGAACCAAATATCCCTCTTACACCATATTGTTTTATGACATATGAGTCCATCCAGAACTGGTTAAACATATGTGAGGTTTTACCATTAAAGGGAAATAATGATTATAACTCTCAAAGGCTTGATTCAAGGTAGCTGGACTTTTTTATTTTCTTTCAACTGAAGATGCCTTCTGGATGGAAGGTTGGAACATCTTCAAGAACGACGGAATTAGAAGTCAGCACACCTATATTCAAGCCTTTGAGAGTTACCATGACCTGGAATACCGAGAGTCTACACCATCACATTAAAGATTATGGTGTCCTTTTGAAGAAATATCATTCGATTTTTTTTGTTCTTTTCTTTTGTTTTAAGCAAGTAATCTAAAAATGTAAACTATACAGTGGTAGCTAAGGGACACATCTTTCAAATGCTACCAAAAAAACATTTTTTTTAAGCTAAGAAATAAAAGTTTGTAGTTGTAGAAGATTCGGTGCTATCAGAGATGAAAGATGATGTTGTGAAAGTCTTGTGGATAATACTTTTATTGCAGCCTCAAATCAGACATCACACAGTGTGAGCACTACAATGATGTCTCTTTGCGTCCAAAGTCTGTCAGAGGTCATTTTCATTTTCCTCCTTCGCTCTAATTTGTTAAAAAGTATTTTTCAATTTATATTACTTGTAAAGTTAATTATTTTTTGATGTTTTACTTGTTCACTTGATTGTTTACCTTCAGTGCATTGTGATGATGCTCTTTCACATCTGGTGCAGGCTGTGATTCAAGCATTTTCACAATCACATAGTCTACACAAACCATTCTTGACACTGTTCCCAAGATTAAGATGCAAGTCGTACAATACGAGATCTAGTAATCTCACACAACTGGAATCATACAGTGTATAGAAACATTGGCTCTAACTGGGTCAATGATTCTGAAACATGAATGATGAACTACCAACTTATGACATTTGTTAGAAGACAAACAGCTCTTTCTATAAAGTCTCACTCTTCATAGTGTATGTCCATAAACCTACAAGATAGATTAAGGCCACACTTTTAAACAAAGATATTAAAACCTTTAAAAGGTTTTCCTTGTGTTGTCACCACCAAAAAGCTGCATGATTTGACCATCAAGCCAAAGTGCCCACAAGAACAGGGGATCTTGTGGACAGTTTGGCCCTCTGGTGGTGCTCTTTCTCAAACAAGTTACTAAGAACCCAAATGATTCCTCCAAATGAGATCCAAAGTTTGTCGGAGGAGACGGAAGCTAGAAACCAGTCACTTATCAGTAAAAGTCCTTTGAAAGACTCTTAGTTCATGAAAAAAGGACATATCAGCAGGTCACAATTCCCCAACATATCAGAGGGGAAAATCCATGTACTGGGCAGCATTCTTTAAGGATGTTTTTCTCCGATAGAGGCTGGAGTCATCAGGATAGAGGACTGAATCAGAAAATATATAGCTTTACCTTATAAAAAAAGCTTTACATCTCAACAAGAGAACAAGCAACAATGATGTTGAGCAAATGCTTCAAAATTCCTTAAGTAATCCCAGCTAGTTACTATCAGTTGACAAATCTGAACTGATGCCACCTGGGTGAGACTGAATACATCTACCAAGAAAATTTCAAGGAATAGGCTTGTCATGACTGTCTTGCTACATGTTGTACCATGTTTGTACGCTCACATTTTAATTTATCTATTGCTATATAACTTGTACACAGGGTTCTAGTATATATTTTAGTATATATTTTCCTCCCAAATTAGAGATCAAAAATATCCATCCGTCCGTTCATTTGTCCGTCCGTCCGTCCGTCCGTCCGTCCGTCCGTCCGTCCGTCCGTCCGTCCGTCCGTCCGTCCATCCATCCATCCATTCATCCACATATCTGTTTTTATTCACATTATTCAGTCATTTATTTGGACCAATTTCGTTGTCTTTAGAAAATACACAAATACTTTATTATGATACCATTTAGGACTGCAGGCAGGCCAGTCAAACAAACAGTCTGTGCTCATGAAACCATGCTGTTGGTAGTCATGAAGAATAAAGAAAATTAAAGAAACATGGCTCAACTGTTTAAACAGGTGTCTCATATACATGAATGTAAGTCCTCATTGCAGTTGAAGTCCTGACCTCCAACCCTGTACCGTGTGTCATCCTGCATTCTCTGTCAGCTTATGATCTAATTAGGCCCATTAGGTCAAAAAAACAAACAAAAACAAACTTTATCCCAAGTTAACAAAAAAACACAAGCCCTTCTGAATATCCACTGTTTTCCGGTCCTTCTGAAATGGGCTCGTGTGGAGGCAACCTATTTTTCTCTCCATGCAGAGTTGATATTTGGCCTCCTCCACACAAAATACACGTTAAGGTTAATATTCTGGGTGAAGCCACTGACAATGTTGTGCGACAAGAGCTTTCCAAGGTACTTTCAAGTCCATGTGGCTATGATTGTGGTGTTTTGATGATTTTTCATGCATGACTTTCTGCCTTAGGTGGCTTTCTATTTTGGCCTTTAAGAGCTGAGATTTTTATCAGCTTCCCTGAATCTCTTCACAATATATAATAATCTGCATATAATATGCAGATGGTTTTGGTCTTGTTAGTGTGCGTTAGTGTTTTTTTATTTTTGTTTTAATTTTTTTACTAAGTATTGATTCTCTGGGGGAGATTGATACAAAGTGGTAAGCCACAACCCATATCCTCACTTGAATACACTAAACCTTTGGTAGATCCTGCTTTTATACTTGATACTGGTTCCCACACCTGTCGCAAATTAATCTATGGATTGGAAAATGTTCCTGAATGCTGTTAAATGCTAATCAAAAATCTTTCTCTCTATTTATCTTTCTGTATATCTTTTTTAGTTTGTTAATGACACTAAATTGTTAATTTGTTTTTTTTGTTGTTGTTTTTTTTTTTATGCAGTTCTATTTACTAAGTTCAGAAAAACAAACTGAACATAATTCCCCTCATACATTTATCATGGGTAATGGTTTAAACAAATTATCATCCTATAAATTTAATTTTTCTTTACATTTTGGACAAGTATCCTACTCTTGTTGTAAGTGGATGAAAGGATAGAAAAATGTGAGGAGTAAAGTCTCACTGCTCTGAGAAGGAAGATGCTGACAGGCAGTGCTGCTATATTTTTCTCTAATGTCCGGAACAACATTAATGCTCAGAAAGGCTCTCAACCTCCATTTAATAGTACTTAGCACTCCTATATTTAGGTTATTTACTAAGCATTGATTCTGTTGGGTACAACATCCAAAAGTTCAATTAGAAATCCAACGCTCGACAATCAAAGAAAGAGAAGTGATTCTTGAATCTGAACCTCAAGTTTCAGGGAGTAGATCAGCGTTGTACCAATAAATATTATCTTCAGTTTAGTTTAGTTGTGTTTGTATATTTTTAATCCAGTGAAGCAAATTAAGAGAGTAAAAAATGAATGATCAAAAACAGAATTAAGAATAACAAACTAAGATAGCTGCTAAGAAATTCAGTGGTATGTGGTTAAAATATTTACTGTAACATTTGAAAAAAAAAAACTGTCTTATTAGCTCAAGATTTATTGTTTCTCTCTCTGGCTAAAAACTGACAATCATTTTTATTTGTAAAAGTTTTCTTTTTCACAGTTTCTAATTGAAACTAGCCACTGAAGCCTTGAAAAATTAGAGCGCTTGACCCTAATATCTCTTGACCTGGGAAATTATTTTTCTGTCCAAAGACAAACTCTCAGACCTCCAGTTTAGTCCGCCTGCATATGCATCCATTGATCCTTTTGTTGAAGATTTCTTCTGAGATTACTGTTCTTCTGTTTTTTATAAATTTGCAACACTGCTGTTAAGTGTTTTACCTTAATGTTTTTCTTTTCTTTTTTCTGGCTTATCCTCATATAAAAAAAAATCTTTGTTGAAACTAATTGTGTGATTTGATTATCTTTCATTCAGTTTAGGAGAGAGCAGGGACCTCATGTACAAAAAGTCTGTGGATTTGATCATAAATACTTGCTAAGAAATATTGCCCATGCGAAAAGAAAATTTAGATGGTCAAAACTGTGCTTACACCCAAATCCACGCACATTTCATTTGCACATCACAAATCAAAGTTAAATTGAACGTGGTGCCTGAGCACCTCCTTGTCTCCTCCCTCAAGTAGATTAATTTGAATATAATGAGTATAAATAGCTATGAAAAACCACTTATCCAAACAAAGAATTTGCAAGAGCAGGAAAAAAAATAAATAAAAAAATAAAACATCAAGACACTCTAGACACTCTTGTCAGAAGTTGAGGCCAGGAAAAATTATTTATTTGTTGGCATTTTCTCCAATTTAAGCTGTAAAAGAAAACAGTGTGGAATGCTGTGATTGTTGACCGCATTGCATTCTGGGGGTCGCTGTTTCTTGCTCGTGTCCTGTCCTGTGAAGAGTTGTGGGTTTATTACGGGTTTTTCAATAACACGCAGTTGATTTATTCACCGCTCTCATAGGTGAAACGATGTTATCAGCATGCAGAATAATGTGATACCTTTCTGCTGCAGAAATAAAGACAAACAAACAAAGAGTTGCTGCAGTGTTGCAGCCACAGGAAGGTAAAACTGGCCTCCATCACCGGAGAAACACTTTCTGGAATCCTGCCGCACTCTGAACGCAGCCTAAACATTCAATAAAAACATTCATATATTCCTAAGTCACATCAATTTGTACCAACCAAATCTTTAGTGACATGTTGGTTTTATTTTGAAAAGAAAACATTAGGGAACAGGTTCTTCGCTGCAAATGGTATTTTATTGTTTAACTGTTTGGACACAGTCAGGGGATCTTTAACGATCTGGCTTTCATCTCGATTACTCATCCCATTCCGTTGTCATGGCGCTGCTCGGGGATGACTGACAGATGTTGACCTGTCAGCAGCCCCCGCTGAAAGCTTCATGTTGCTCGTATCCGAACATCGCTGGGACAAGTTCAGGGCAGCGATCTAGAAGGATCCTCTTGGTACCCTACATCAGCTGATGATCCAGGCGTCATCCTGGACCTGCAGTCACACTACCTCTAAACTCTTTAATGCCTTCTAGTTGAGCAATTACGAACAACTTACATTTATAGGATGTTCATATCTAACCTTGCAATTTTATAACTAATCGCATATGACTTGTTCTATATATATGATCGTCAACACTGTTTTGGTCTCAGTGAGAATGAGAGTTCATTTTATTTTGTTTCATGTTATGGACGTATGTGCTCATCACAACCGATCATCTTCACGACACACAAACAGAGAAAACCTATCAGTTTACTTCGGATTTAGGTTGTAGCAATCACTTGGCATTTCATTGGGAAAATTAAGTTGGACCTGGTTTCCTTTTGTTGTTTGGTGTAAATCATAAGTGTTCAAACATGAAGATTATTTTTTCAAATCCCTCTTTACTTCAGGAGATCTAATGAAACATATTGTGGTTCATAAAAGCAAGTTTACTGTCGGGCACTGTCAACTGACAACATTTGCGTCGTGGCGCGCACATTTGCATGCCAGGTCGGAAATGTCCGTGGTATGCACAAATTCAAGCAAAGTTGATTTTTGAACATCCCAAGTTGTGCATGGAAAATGTCGTATCCACGTTTTTTTGCACTTTTTGTACATCAGGCCCCAGGTCTGTATGAGTGTTAGCACAGAGTTACTATTTTGAACATGTGCTGAAAATCACAAGAAAAAAGGTAAAACAATGATATAAGACTTCTGTGTGTAGGTTGAGTACACATGAGCATTTAAGCCTGAACATCTGAAGATATTTTACTTTTTTAAGTGTTTCATTTAAATTAATAGTTTAAAAAAATGCTACAAGAAAGAATTGTAGCAAATGAAATAATTGTAAGGTTGAATTTTTGGCCCTCACTTTTTTTCTTTGCTCTTGAATCATATTTTGCATTTTACATTTGGTATTGAAAATGAAGAAGCACTTACATGAGTCAACAGCAACTGTCCTAAAGCCATTGATCATGAACTCCAATAAAACCTTTAAATTTGTTCTTTCTTCTTCTAAAAACTTAAACAATTTGGTAAATAAGATTCTTGTATAAAGAGCTACTCTATCAATGGTTAATATTTGAACCCGTACTGGGATCTGCAAGAGGATGTTCTTTTTTTTAAGATTACTGCTCAAGTCTCATATGATCTTTCTTAAGCAGAAATTGCTTTCTAGAGTTGGCCCTAAGGTCTTATTAAATGCATTCACAAAAGGATATATTGTTTGTATTGTCACGGTGAAATAAGTTGTATAAAATGGTCTTGTTCATGACTGCTTTTAGACTGACTTTCAGAATCACTGGGCTGTTCAGACTACATGACTTGCTGTTTTGTAACCAGAAGTCATTTGTACATGCATGTGTCAAAGAGTTTCTGTACTACATAGGAAGGTGAAAAAAAAAAAAAAATCAGCTAAGTGCTTTTATTGTGGTTTGTTGTTTGTGCCTTTTTGGTTTTTCTGAAATCCCCTTCGTGATTATCATCCTGACGGCCTCCCTCTCTCATTGTGTTTATTTAAAACAGATACTTTCCCTCCACATATGTGGCTTGTTATGTGCCATATGCCATATGAAATATCTTGGTGATGCATCGATAAACATCTTTGAACATTAGTGAACATTATCTGAGATGAGCTCAGATGATGTTGGTGAACTCTGCGACGGGGTAATTAGGCTAAAAAAAAGACGATCTACCTACCTTTTATGTAAAGTAGTGTTTGTTTATTATCTTGATATTGAATTGTTGTCCATATCTACAAGAGAATTCACTAGTTATTTTAGCATATACATTTCTCTATCAGCTGTGGTTGATGCTGGATGTGACATCATTGGCTCGGTTTTGCTAAACTGAGCTAAACTAAGTTTTTTGGTTGATGAGGATGGTTTTGATTAAAGGTATTTGTGATTTTGAAATGTTAAAATTACTTTAGTTTAGTCTGTTGACAGGCTTGATCGATTCCTACAGGAAATTAGTCAGGCACAACACCACTTGATCGGATCTGGTGCTACATACCAGATATTTGGAGTTAAGACTTTGCAGTAACAGTGGGAGAATAAAGGTGGGAGGAGATGAAAGAGCTTAATGTGAAAACCAGTGGAGGACATCCAACAGCTTGAGGGCATTCCTTATTGCTTAACATGTTGAACAGAGAATATAAAAAAAAAAATAAAAATAAAGCCTCAGATTTTAAATAACACCTTTACAAAAAGTGCTGCAAATTCATATACGGGATCTTTAGGCTTTATGTTTTCAAATGTAATGTTAAATTTACAAGCATCATTTGAATTGAAACATTATACAATTTTATAACACAGACAGTCTCCTTTACAAAGTCTTATTTAATAATCTCTCTTTCTCAATATTTTCATAACACAGATGGGAAGGATATAGTTACATAAAAAAGTAAATGCATCCTGTTTTATGTTTAGGGTTTTCAATATGCTATTTAAAAAAATCACCTGGTCCTCACATGGCCTCCAAACTAGATAATTACAACAAAGACACATTACACTGTGTTATCATGTCAATCTGAGCCAAGATACAGATGTGAGAACTAAAAATAGCCCATGTTCCATCTGCTTCGCAGTAGCTGGAATGTTCGCACTTTTTGTCAGTCATCTGTCTCTAACATTATTATGGCAAAAATGTGGCCCTCTTATCTTTTCAACATTGCTGTAGTCCATAAAGGTTTCAAGTCATTTGTTTATGCTCAGCTCTCTAAAGGTGCGACCACAACATGACTGGATTATTGCCACACCTTGATTGTTTATTTTTTTTTTGTTGTGCTTTTGTTGTGCTTGGGATAATTGCCTTGTTGCATGATCCATTTCAGATGATTGAATCATTGGAAGTCATACCAAAATCTATTTCCAAGTTGATGTGGAGCAACAATTGTTTCTCTAAGGCTATATCCACACGAAGACGAAACACTTTTCATAAAGACGCAGATGTATCAGTAAATGTGTGTGTCCACGTGAATTTACTCAATATGGCTGAAAAAGATGTAAAATACATGCCAGGCCTGTTAGTTGCGCTGTGATGTTCTGATGGAAACAAGTGAAAACACTGGGCATGCACATTTGTGCAGAAATCTGTAAACAGAGAAAATGGCAGAAAGTACAAGTGACATGTGTTACACAAGCGTTTTAGAAAAGTTGCCGAGAGGCAGTAAACACAAGAGCCACGTAAACAACGTCTTCAAATCTTTCCACTCTGGAATTGGGTTTATAAAATTATGGTTTACAGACCCCTAAAATGCCGGCATCGTATGGATGATATGCTGGCTTTATAAAATACTTGTGTGTTTATGCCTGAGCTCCTCTTCGTGTGGACAGGGCCTAAGATCTGTCTTCTTTAGCATTGTGTTAACACACCAGAGTTTCCCAGACCATCAAATTGCCAAGTGTTCTGCAACTCTCAGAAGCAAAGACTTTATGAGCTCCTTAGCAGTAAAATTGGGAATTAACCAGGCCCACCTGGCTGTGGCTGTGGGCGTTTTTTCATCTTCAGCGACTCCTTAGGCTCCGACCTGACTCTAGGCTGTTTCTTTCCTGTAGATCTCCTTGAGCTGTCCTCAGTCGTCAATGGAGCTAAATCATCCTTGTGTCTGTTAGACCCCATCCCAACTCGACTACTCAAAAATGATTTCTTTCTTATTGGTACGACAATACTGGACCAGATAAACTTATCCCTAATCTTAGTATATGTGCCACAGGTTTTAAAGTCGCAGTAATTAAACCGTACTTATAAAACCCTCTCTTGACTTAGAAGTTTTAGGTAATTATAGACCAATTTACAACCTTCCCTTTATATCTAAAATTCTGGAAAAGGTAGTTGCAAACCAGCTGTGTGACGTTGTTGGGATTAAAGGGACAGCTCTAGGTTGGTTTAAATCATATCTGTCTGATAGATTCCAGTTTGTTCATGTTCATGAGGTTTCTTCAGTACAGACAAGGATCTGCTATGGTGTCCCGCAGGGTTCAGTGTTAGGGCCAATATTGTTCAATTCATACATGCAGCCCATAGGAAGTATTATCCGGAACCACAGCATTAATTTTCATTGTTATGCTGATGATACGCAGCTGTATCTGTCTATGAGGCCAGATGAAACAGAACCATTAGACAAACTCCAGGTGTGTCTTAAGGACATCAAGGACTGGATGTCCACAAACGTTTTGCTACTAAATTCTGATAAAACAGAGGTTGTTGTTTGTGGTCCCAAACAGCTTAGGAAGGGATTAGATGGTCTTGCGATGGCCTCCAGTAAAACTGTGTGAAACCTTAGTGTTATTTTCGATCAGGACTTGTCATTTAAACAGCATATTAATCAGGTTTGTAAAACCGCGTATTTCCACCTCCGTAATATCGCAAAGATTAGGAGCATCCTCTCGCAGAGTGATGCCGAAAAACTAATTCACGCATTCGTATCTTCTAGACTAGATTACTGTAACGTGTTGTTGGCCGGATGTCCAAGTAATTCTCTGAAAATCCTCCAGCTGATCCAAAATGACTCCAATTCAAAAGGTTATTACTTGCGCATAAAGTCCAAAATGGCCTAGCGTCGCGATATTTCCAAGACCAGATAGCACCTTACGTTCCTAATAAAGCTCTCTGTTTTCAGAGTACAGGTTTACTCGTTCCTAGAGGATCCAAATGTAGATTTGGATGACGGCTTTCTGTTATCAGGCACCATCACTCTGGAACCAACTTCCTGTTTGGGTTAAGGAGGCTGATACCACCTCCACCTTTAAAACCAAACCTAAAACGTTTATGTTTAATAAAACATCTAGTTAGTCCAGATGTTAGTGTGTTAGGGCCAGTAGTCATAGCTGCAGCTGCAGGACCAGACTAGAGCAGCTGGTCTTCAACACAGCTTCATCCTGGATCTGCTGCTTTAGACCTGCTGCAGGGGGACACCAACATGATCCACTGACTGGTGCCCCTCACCTCCTCTGTTTCTCTTTTTCAGCTCAATCCTCAGTTATTAATTAGAAGTATCTCATAAGTATAATTGTCTCCATTGTTCTTGTAGTTTGTTGTGCTGGTCTGTCCCCTCTTTTTCTCTTTTGTACATGTTTGCAGACCAGATCCTCAGGAGCTGCATGCTGCCCTGCAGTCCCACCCTCTGACCACCTCAGTGTCTGTTTCTGTAATCCACCAACTAACCATGTATCAGTCATATATAGATGGAACTCTTAGTTCTGCTGTTGACGGATAGTTATACTGATGTATCTTGTCTTTTGTACCTTTGAGGGTGTCTGTGTCTCTTCTCTCTCTGTTCTTTATTCTCTCTTTCTGATCTCCATTTTCCTGTTCTACCCAGCTGGCCTTAGGCAGGAGGGTTGCAGTAACCATTCCATTAGTTATTCATCCATCCATTATCTATACCTGCTCACTCCGGTCACGGGGGTCTGTCGGAGCCTATCCCGACGCATAGTAGGCGAAAGGCAGGGGTCCACATAGAAAGACAGACAAACATGCACATTCACATTCACATTCACACCTACGGGAAATTTAGAATGATCAATTAACCTACCCTGCATGTTT
This sequence comes from Xenentodon cancila, assembly GCA_014839995.1. Taxonomy (NCBI): domain Eukaryota; kingdom Metazoa; phylum Chordata; class Actinopteri; order Beloniformes; family Belonidae; genus Xenentodon; species Xenentodon cancila. The sequence goes on along the minus strand of CM026201.1, from coordinate 9,402,434 downwards.
TTGGACTGTGGGAGGAAGCCGGAGTACCCGGAGGGAACCCACGCAAGCACAGGGAGAACATGCAAACTCCACATAGAAAGGGAATCGAACCAGGAACCTTCTTGCTGTGAGGCAACAGTGCTAACCACTAATCCACCGTGCCGCCCTCCATTAGTTATATCATTCTATATTAATCTATAAGATTAAAAATACAGCCACCTAATCTATAAACTCAAAACAAAAAAAAAGCATCTGGTTACTGATACTTAGCTAAGACTAGTTTGGATGTTTCTAGATGCTCATTTACTGGCAGGGTTTGCTGTTTTCACATGTTGCCAGGGGGCCTGTGTTTATTTGTTGTAAATGTTACAGCTGTAAATTATTCAGCCTTTTCATTTCCCTTTCAGCATGCTGTAGTTTTATTATGGGGTGAACCAACAAATATTTTTCTTTGATGTGTAATTTTTCAGGAGTTGAACTGAACAGTGCATTTAAGAGTTAGTTATATCAGATAAGTCAATATTTTTTCTTAATCATTTCATGCTATACAATACATTGATTTCAAAATCTATTTCATAGGCTACTGCTGTGAGACATATGAGCTGCATTTTAAAGACGTTTGCAAGATGTGTGCACATATGCAGTGATTTGTACCATTCATTTTTTGAGTTTTACGCATCACTGATATGTTCAGCTATGCATTATTAAGAGGGAAATACCAGTAGCATGTCTCTCTTTTCTATTCTTGGAAATTTTTAAATTATGTTTTTGCTGTTGTGATAAATTAATGAAGTCAAGAGGAGATATATTCCTTCTTATCTGGGTGCTGCTGTTTTGCAATTGCTCACAATCTCCTCACTACTATTATTGTATCATTTACAATCTCCAAACATCCTGATGACAGTGCTTATTAACATAAAACATTAAAATGAATTTACAAATTTGATTTAATAGGAACAACACTCAAAACAAGAATAGTTTTAATCCACTTAAAGGATCTAACTTGTAATGACATCAGTGCACCCTCACTTTGCAATCAATCTTTAGTTTTTATGAACTCATAATTGCCTCATTTCTCACTTTGTGAGACACATGAAAATTATCTAATCACTGTGAGTGGTTAAAATCCTGCCAATTTAAAATGATTGTGTAGACGAAAGCTCTGTGCAACTTCCCCCATATTTTACAAATTGGACACTTACATTCTGCAGAAATCCTCAACCTTTCTCTTGACATTTCCGTTTTAGTGGACAACCTCTTTATGTCCACATTTTTAAAGCACTCTGCTTGTTAATAACATCCAATTATGCTCAAGTGTGACAGTGAAAGCTGATTCATCCATGTCCCGCTTGAAAGAGGCTTTGCATCAGGTCAGCTGTCCACATTTGACCATCAGTTGACCAACTTTGCTTTTTTCAGGAGGTGAGACAACTTTTGACATTAGTTGTTTTTTTTTTTTGTTTTGTTTTTTTTTTTAATTTTCTATCATCATCCAAGGAGAAAAGGATATAAAAAAAAGTCAGTAATGAAAGTATCTGTTTTCTATGCTCTTCAAAAGCTGCACCGTGTAGTAATTTGCTGACCGTTCATTATGGTAGTCTGTACACACAGGGTGTCAACAGAGTTGATATTTATTTTTTCTTTTCATGGACTGGTGTCTGAATTGTATGTGTATTTTGTCACTTTGGAAGCATTGGTTGCATCAGAAAGTTAAATATTTATGACCAGACGTTTTGGTCATATCGTGACATACACCTCAGAAATAAAATCTGGAGAGGGGTGGCAGAGATCGTGGGCGAGCCTGGTGTGCACTGGATTCGTCAGGCTGCAGGTGGTACAGTTTGTTAGACACAGGTTTCCTTTAAAAATGAATTTCCTGTGTTATTTCAAACAGAGAGAAAAAAAATAGCAAAAACAAAAAGCAAGGTGAATCAAGGTATCGAGAAGCAACAGCTTTGGCTGCCTCTCACTGTGTCAGAAAATCTGCTTTGGGAAAATCGGGCTTTGAGTCTTTGAAAAGTGAGAAACAAGGATATTGGCGAATTAATAAATTAAGCCTGGCGTGGTGTTTGGTAAGTAAGACCACCAGAAACTTTGGATTAGATGGTTAGTTTCCACCGTTCCCATTGCAGTGGAATACCCGCGTTAGCCTTGTTACCATGCTGGCCTTAAGTTTTACATTTGCCTCACTAGGTAACAGATGGTCTTTTTACACAGAAGCCCCCCAACACTTGAGCAGGTCGGTATTTGCTGGCTTTGATTTAATGAAAGTTTGCACAAAACATGGCTGGAAAAAGTCTTAATCTCAATGCAATGATGTGCCATCAGTTTTGATAGGAGAGATTTGGACTACGGACAGGGAACTCATCACACACAGTCCGCATCTATAAAGCCACACCATTGTAAGAAACAACCTGATGCAAAACTATAGATAGTCAAAAAAAAGTCCCCTTGACGATCATATGATTCTCCAAAATGTCAATATATGGCATGCATCAGTGATACGTTAATACCAAGGGAACTAATACATCCCCGAAGAACAGCCTGGATAAAACCCTGAAGTATCCTTAGTATCCAGTCTGTCTGTCCACCTGTGACAAGCTTGTGTCCAGGAAACAGGCACATTGTTGACAGACTCCCTTCTTTCTGCTTTTGCTTTGAGAAATATTTTGCTGTAACTGATCAATGATTATCTGATTAACCATTGGAGAATGCAGAAATGGCTCTTTAATACAGTCTCTCTTGCAAAGACCAAATATTTGGTGGATGCTCCTTTTATACCCAACCCTGACAGCCGCACCAGTCACCAATTATTATGCGAATTACAGTAAACTCCAGAAGGTGTTAGATATATGGGTTATAAACTTTTCTATGTTTTTCAAATAAAGATTCCTATAGCTTGATGACAATAAGGTTTTATTGCTTTTCAGGGAAAACATGTGTTTTTCTGGAAATGGTATTTGTATTTAAACCTATAGCTTAAAGTTGTCTGGTGATCCTCACTAAATATGTGTTTATATCTGCTTTAGCAACTTGAATACTCACAAACTGTTTTTTAATGTACATGACAGTTTCTACAGTGGTGACTCAAACAATGAACAAAGAGGAGAAAAGAGCAGAATTAATCAATTACTACAGAGGGAGACACACTGGGGAAAGTAAATGTGAAACCTTTTGTGGGTTTTACTTTCTGACTAAAAAGAAGTGTCGTCAGCTGCCTGCTGTGTTTTTTTGGTTCATCCTAAGAGCTAGGCTCTTTGTAAATTTTTTTTCATAGCTATAATTAATCCACTCAGTAAAAGATCTTTAGTATGTTCTCCACAGTCAGTGTGGTCCTCCCTTTCATTTTTATATCCTCTTAAGTAGAATTAAAATTAGAGTGGATGGAAATGGGCTGTATTTGCATAATGCAAACAAAAATGAAAGACATTTAAATAATAGGAACACACTTGATAAAAACCAAAAAAAAAAGTATCTGCTGTTTGACACCGTGAGATAGAGGAAGCATGCATGAGTGAGTCCTATTTAGCAGGATTCAGTTCCAGTCAAAAATAGCTGCCGGAGGACACGTAAGCTGGGGGAAAAAATCGACAATAACTTGGTGGCATAAGAGATGCCGCTTTTAATACTCTGAAGTCAGTCATACAGTGTCCTTTCAGCTTTCTTGTTTATTGGTAAAGTTCCTTACAGCAAAAAAGGCTCTCCTGTTTGATTGACAGTGTTTTTGATTGACAGTGATGGGAGATCAGGTCAAAACTCAAGAGTAGAGGGGATCATACAAACACTATCCACGAATGTGTCCCTCCCTCTGATCTGTGCAGTAAACATACTTTTCTCCTCCATATAAAGAATGATTTGAAACATTTTGCCTGTTTTAAAGTTATTTTAATGACCTTCTAGATGAGACCTTCTACTCCCAAAATGCAGATGCTGGACTCTACTTTGGCTGTGCAATAGTCTGTGAGCTAGTATGGTCTAATCGTTGTTTGTTTTGAGTTATACTACAGGTTGATTTTTTTTTTTTTCCAAATGGCTTTATTGATGTTTGCACATTGTGAAATTTGAATTTCCTCAGCACTAAGCTTTAAGATTAAGATTGTTTTTCTTCAAATTGTTATAGAGTGCGTTTTCCTCATTAAGGAACTGACACTGAGGAATTAACATAATTTTCTCTAATTATCATTACTGCTGTACAAAGTAAATAGATGTTCTGAGCTACATTATAATTTAAAATTTGAAGTAAAAATTAATTTAGTACATATAACTTATGTCTGTGTCATGTCAAATTGATAGTCATATCTGTAGGTGGTAACTTTTTGAATTGCCCTACTTAAGAAAGCTGACATATTTTTTTTTTTAAACGCATATTGCTTAGTCATGTGATCTAATATGGTTTACAAATTAAGGAGAGCAAATACGAGTAGAGCTCATTAAAAGACTGCATCTGTTGCTGACAGGAGTTCATTCATTTTCCAGACAAGGAACAGTTAACTTACTTCCACCCAAAATTTACTTGAGGCAGATAATTTTTAAAAATTACCTTACATGATGTCCAAATCAACAAACAATCTCATTACCATAATGGATATTATCCTCACAAGAAACCGAAAATCTAAAATTGTATATTGTAGCAGTACAGTAAGCAGTAAAGTAATGTTTGGTCATTGTAAAAATGAAATTTGCCATAATCTGTTCGTATTTTGTTATCTGCTTTACCCATCTGTGGACATTAATGTTTTAACACAAGCTCTGCCGTCATAATTTAACATGAATGTGCCATAGTGTTTATTGTGCACTGGTTTGTTGGTTCAGGGTGAAGGAGTGTTACAAGGTAAAAACCGTGCTCCCAGCAGGATAGGCATACCAAGACCAATGGGATGTCTGCAGTGCCAAGGCCGGAAAACAGAGCCATAACACAGTAAAACTATTGCCCCATTTTACCTTGGTGTGACCTTGTATTTTGCAGTTACTGCAATTTTGACACTGTCACATCTCTGAAACAGGACACAATTCAACCAAAAGCCAATTTCAAGCCTTAACTCAGTTTTGACTCAATGTATAGTTATTACACTTTGAATTTGTGGAGTATTACACTTCCAAATGCTGTGATCGGATAACTAGATCAAATATAAAAGCAATTTAAGTTCTATGTTGTCTGGCCGAGCCAGATCCATTGGTCAACTTTTTCTTTTTTTATTTCTTCTGATGACATTATTTTATTGTCTTATTTATTCAAACTATAAAAATAGTTCATAGTATCCATCTGTTATCAATACCCGCTTACTCCGTCTCAGGGTCACGGGGGTCTGTCGGAGCCTATCCCAAAACATTGCAGGCAAGAGGCAGGGGTCCACCTGGACAGGTCACCAGTCCTTCGCAGGGCCACATACAAAGACAGACAACCATGCACGCTCACATTCAGACCTATGGCCAATTCAGAATGATGGGACGGGAATCGAACCAGGAACCTTCTTGCTGTGAGGCAACAGTGCTAACCCGTCATATAAGATAAAAAGTGATCAACCCAATCCAGCTACCAATTCAATTCAATTTTATTTATATAGCATCTATTACAACACAAGTTGTCTCTAGGCGCTTTCCAGAGACCCAGAACGTGACCAAAGGCAGAAACTCTTTACTCATACCAAAATATGCATTCACCACAGAAAATTCAGACCTGTTATAGACATCTATTATATTAACTGAAAGCAAAAGAAAAAGTACTATAAAAGAGCTGCTATAAAACCCATAATTCACATTATGATGTTTAATTATAGTGTTACCATAGCTTAATTTCCCACGAGAGCCTTGGATGTAGTGAGAGAAAAAAAGGATAAAAAAATGTAGTAATTTACAATTTCTTTTCCACAATATCTCTCCCATGCAATGCCATCCTCCCCCCTAGATATCAGATTTCTGGATCTTCCTAAATCTGGACCAAGGATGGATGCTATAATGAGCAACACCATGGGGAAGCACAGGGTTGCTTGTAGTTGGATGTATTTCACATTTTCAAGCCTGCAGAATAATGTTATTTTTCCTGACTTTGTTATGAGACCATAGTTGTTCAATTTATTTGAGCTGAAGCAGTTTACTCTCTGATTGAACTGGCTGCTAAAATTTGTTTTGGATGTGACCGTTGGAATAAGATTTGCATTTGTTATCAAAGCTGGCTAGCTGCTCATTTTGTTTGTGGAGCTACTTTAGTCGGGCGGTGTTCTCCAGCGCTGATAAAATTCCACACACAATTTTCCATTTAAGTTTATCCAGGTTATTTTAAGTTTATTTACAGATTTTAATAAGTGCGTGTTGAATTGTTTGGAAGATTATAACATATGTGTCCATGTTCAAGTGTTTATTGAGAGTTGGAAATTTCCCTATTTGGTATTAGCCCGCGCAATGTCCAAGTGTGTCTTCTTGTGACATAATTGTGGTTAGTGCAGAGACATATTGTTCTTAATGACATTAACGTCACAATAGTTGCATTTCCAAGACAGTTTTTCCATGGACTTGTGATTTTTTTTTTTCTTATCAATTAGCATAACTCTCCTATTTCTCTCTCCATAACTCTGTAACCTGTCCTCCAAGACTTTTCTCCAAAACAATGAAAAAGAACATCTCAACTTTGAAGAAGATGGACAAAAACATCTTTAGGCTTTGACAAATTATTGCAATTGCTGCTACCGCTGTTGAGAAAGTAGTCAACTGGGAATGAAGGAAGTGGATCATTCAAATGATTATTCAGAGGCAAAGCCCTTATAATGTAGTAATGCGTAATGCTTAAGTAGTGTTATAGTACAGCTACATTATATTAATGAAGCCAAAAACAGCTGGAAAATAGATTTTATGACAAGATTGACCAGCCAAGTCACATCCATTTTTTTTTCTTCGAATTAGAGCTGTTTCTATTACAGGTTTTTCTTTGCAAGATTTGTGTTTTGTACAAATTTAAGGATAATAGAAACACATCTAAAGTACAAGTTTTAATATGTCAGTGGTGAAAGTATTACGTTTATACAGTTAAAAACTGCTGGTTTTAGGGGACGGAAGTCATTTTGGCAACTTATCTCGTCGACTCTAGCTTTCTCTTTTTTGCAGTGTGGTTCTTTACAAATCCGTCTAAAGCTCTGTGTGAATCCACTTCTGAGGAATAGTAAGTGCAGAGTGATGTGAAGTTGGTGGAGATTGAGATGGAGGATAACCTACACTGATCTGGGTCTGTGATGTCACTGTACCCTGCAAATCTGAACTGCTGACTGAATAACCCATTTTCAGATCCAATCAGCCACCAACACAGTGTCAAAAACATGTCCTCCTTAATTCTTCTACCTGAAACATTTACATTGATTTCATGACACAGATATGGTTTAAGAAAAAAGAGACAATAAACATCTATTAATAATGTTTGGTCCCATTGTGTGTTCAGAGCAGAGACTCCTCACTGGTCACCAGCTGCCTTTTAAATTTGATTGCTTGCTTGATTAGAGATGTAAAGCAGCTCTTTGAGTAGTGCCACTTAACTGCAAAGGACAATGAAGGACAAGCAGAAAGGACAGCCCCATTGTAATGTTCATTTTAATTTGTAGATATTTACTAAAATTATATTTTCTGAACTGTTCACTAGACATGAATTTATCTTTAGCGAGCTCTCTCACTATCTATTCTCCTTAAATGTCGCAGCTTCTACATTTTTTTTAACACAAATTGCAGGATTATTTGTAACGTGACTTGCGAGCTGACTTGGTTCATGCATTTGGTGTAGTCCTAAATATGTGTGCTTTTCTCTCTCTATCTGTTTTGTGGATGCTGTTTCCTGCTCCTCACCATCCCGGCCTGTCAACTGTGGATCTTAAAATGAAGGTAAAACACAACCAGTTGTTATATAAATGGCCTTGACTGCATGTGTGTTTGAGGCAGTGCTTGTATATTCATGTGAGCTGTGTGGACCTGTCAGAGTTCTTGCTGGCCGTCGCCACAAATGTCCTCTTATCAGCAGAAAATAATAACATAAATATAGCAAATAAGACACTGAGATTGTATTAAATGTGAGCAGCCTCTGCTGGTATGTGTGTTGCAGCTCGTATAATGATGGCCATATGGTTATGTTATGTTTGTATTATGAATAGCATTAATCACGTTTAGCTACGTCAGTGGCACCAATGCACATAGCCAAACTCAGAGATCATAATAAACAGAACAGATCACATTTTTAGAATGCCTAAAGAGTTTGTGTGCAGATTTTGTGTTTCCTCTAGATGATCCACATAATAAAGGACATCTAGGCAAACGTGTATCCAAAAGTCACATCATTGTGGGTTTTTAAAAATTGATCAAGTTGCTGTATTCACTAGTACAATTCTGCATGGAAGCTTTTGACATATGGCTGCAGAACTGTGTGGAGGATAGGTATTTGCCAGAAAAAATGATCCATGTTTGGTTTGTTCATTTCAATTCAATTCAGTTAAATTTAATAATTCTTTATAATTAACCTGAGGGAAGTTATAATATGTATATATTCACTGTTGCCCATGGAGCTGAAATGTTACGGTGTTATACATGTCTGGCTCATATTAAAAGGCTCCTTTATATTAGGGGTGTTTCTAAATATTAAAAGGTCATCATGTTTGTCTCTATATAACTGAGACCTCAGTATTTTGCAGGATAGTTTAAAAGCCACCCTTATTATTCCAGCTTTATCTGAAATAATCTTTACCCAAAGCACCAGTTCAAAGAGTGAACAGGCAGGTTAGAAATAGTCTGCCAACAGTTTCTCAAATAAAACGTGGTATCACATGTGTCATATTTTATCATTTTGGACAAGACCTTTATATATCATGATTTAAAATGAAGAGTAATGAGTGAGATCATATATATATCACTGTGTGTTCATAACAGTATGAACAAATTTAATGGATTCTGTTATAATCTACTGCTTTACACTGCCAATGCTTGTGGTGATGTCAGTGTTTGACAGCAATCAGATGAAGTATTTTGCACCAGAGATCCATGTAGAGCTGTCAGGTAGGTGGTCTTAATCTGGGGGTCTGACAGGACATGAAGGAAGTGAACATGCTGACAAGTCTGCAGAGGCTCTTCAGGAGAATCCTCAGGAGAACAGCTGAGGAGTCTACTTTGCTGCTCACTCAAGTTCAGAAGAAGCAGTTGCAGGACCGATTTTAGGTGGAGGGTAACATCATTACTGAGACATTATTGGTCAGATTAGGAACAGACTCATCAGTTTCTCAGTTATGTTCACTAAGAATAAGACTAAAGATCCACAAGTCAGCTATGACTGACCATTACTAGCAGCATTAATATTAATGTTGTGAAAAAATGTACCTTTCCCGACTCATGGAAAAACAATTACACAGGTGTAGTGCCTCATCCCACCTGGCTTACTGGGCTGAAACACATAAGGACATTTTGTTCAGTCCATGATGTTGACAATACTGTTGTGAGATGACGTGTGTGCATGAGTTATATGGGCTGAGCAGGTGACAAAGCATGTACACAGGCAGGATTTGAGGAAGAGTTTGGATACAGGTTGTGGTAATCCAGTCTTCAAACATCAGATTTAGAAATCTTTTTAATGCCCAGTCAGCTTTCACATACAGCTATTGTGCAGTGTGTGCTGGTTGCATTTCCAAATAATGAGAAGCAGACAAATAAAAAAGAAAATGTGTCAAGCATAGAAAAATACTAAGGTATAAAGTTATATATGTGAACAGAAGTGATCTGTGAAACAAAGTAAATGAAAGAAACTATGAAATAAACTGTCAATATTTCTAGAAGACATTTTTAATAACGTGGCATTGAAATTGTGAGGATGTCCAGTGTTATCGGTGGATGTAAACACAGGAGTAAAGAACAAACAAAAAAAAATAGTATTTATATGTGCAATGTGGTTGCTTTGATATGCATTTGATATAGTGAAGGAAAAGTTGAAGGAACTGAAGGAAATTGTTTGAGGAGTGTGATGTTTTTTGACATGACAGCCCATAGCTTCCTGCCACCATCAGACTGAGTTTCTGTTGTGGAAGAAATTGACTGGAGTTTTTCGTGCATGTTTCAGTGGCAAGGCAAGGCAAGGCAAGGCAAGGCAAGGCAAGGCAAGGCAAGGCAAGTTTATTTGTCTAGCATAATTCAACAACAAGGTGATTCAAAGTGTTTTACACAGGCATTAAAACATCAAATTGTAGAAATAAAAACCATGATTCAAAGTTTTTCAAGAAAGAAAGAAAGAAAGAAAGAAAGAAAGAATAGATACAATCAGTAGTTAAAATATAAAATAACAAGGGGATATAGCTTGCAACACTGACATCAACACATGAATATTTTCAGAAAATGACAGTTCTTTGAGTGAGCACCAGGAGCTGGCTAAAAAACCACTCCACTCCTGTAGTTGTTTCATGTCAAAATGTGCAACATCACCGCTTAAATGAACACATTTACAGCCTGCATGTGGTAGCCACATCTGGAGTTAACGTTCGTGACAGCTGTATGCTGGCTACATTTTTATGTCACTCATCAGTTAAAATGACATTAAACAACAAATGTATGCATAATTAGCTGAAAGGTCGTAAACTGTGTCAAACAGCTGTCATCACTAACGAAGCACTTTCAATAAACTTAATTTCTGAGCTGTAGAAAACATAGGACAGCATAATGAATCCTATTTTAAAGATACTGTGGCATTTTGTGCTGTTTATTGTAGTAACTGAGTCTTATTGTTTTATTTTTGATTCAAAATGTATTACAGATTATGCTGTGAAGAAGAAAATATTAAGTTTCAAGATATATAAATGAAACAATGTTCACAGCACCAGCAGGCTCATCAAAACATAGTTTTAATCTAAATACTGCACACACAGTGCACACAGAAGGCGGTGTGTGTGTGTGTGCTCACGGATACACCCACTGTTTCTCCCAATTTTGTTGAGATTTATTGGGCTTATAATATTATTATTATTTTCATAACTGCATACATTCTGGCTGTTCATAGATCTTTGTATTGTAGTGATGTCAGCACAGAAGTGGACATCATCCGGCTCCGCTTCAGTTGCCACTGGTTGCACTGTTGAGAGGAACGGCGTATAATTCGCATAATAATGTTTGTTTAGAAACCATCTCTACCTTGCATGGACATCGTAGGTCTAACAGCTGTGTCTTCTCTATGACTCCCCCCTGCTCATTTCTTGCAAAACTTGCATCTCCTGTAGAGTCTTTACTTTTCTCTATTTGTTTTTGAGTGTATCACTTATAACTTCCATCCATCCATTAACTATTCCCGCTTAATCCATTTCCGGGTCACGGGGGTCTGTCGGAGCCTATCCCGACGCATATCAGGCGAAAGGCAGGGGTACACCCTGGACAGGTCGCCAGTCTATCCAGGGCAACATACAAACAACCAATCACACTCGCATTCACACGTAGGGAGAATTTCAGAATGATCAATTAACCTACCCTGCATGTTTTGGGACTGTGGGAGGAAGCCGGAGTACCCGGAGGGAACCCACGCAAGCACGGGGAGAACATGCAAACTCCACACAGAAAGACCCACCGGGCCGGGAATCGAACCGGGAACCTTCTTGCTGTGAGGCAACAGTGCTAACCACTAAGCCACCGTGCTGCCACTTATACCTTTTTAAATCTAATTAAAACAGCAATCTTTTTGCTTCTTCTGGCTCTTTTTCTCTCTAGATTAGGATATACAGCGTAATATAGGAAGAGTGGGGGGATGCACTAACCCACAAAAACATCCTACAAAAATAACATGTGACGTTCTCTAATGTAACAATAACACTGAAGGTGATCCACCTGCTGTCTACAGCATGCATTTTATTTCAATGTGTTTAAGACTTTAGAGTCTAAAGTTTAGACTATATAAAATCCACAATATTTAGGAAAACCTTTAAATTTTGTTTAGACAAAGTTATTCACATAAAACCCCTAACTGTCTGTGTGACCATTCTAGTGTTAAAAGAGGATTTATACCCCACAAATGACATGGATTTACAGCCACAATGGCTAAGGGTGCTCAAAAGGAATATTTACACAGAATAATATTCCCAACAGTTCTTGAGTAACAAACTACAGAAAAGAGAGAATCAGAGAAAGAGAGAGAATCAGGACAACTGATTCTGTCAGTTCCTGTTTGGAGCTTCCGAAGCCCTCTAGGGAACACAGTGGAGGAAAAACAATAAGGGAACTTTTGTGTTATATTGCAAATATTTTGTGTTATCTCGCAAACATTTTGTGATAAAATGCAAATACTTTGTGAGATAAATCAAAACTTTTGCGAGATAACACAAAACATTTGTGAGATAACAGACATCCCAAGTCCGGAACGTTTCCTGCATTTAGATCACGACTTCCTGATGCCCTCAAGTCACATAACATCTCCTCATCATTTCTCCTGAAATGTGGTGTGTGTGTGTGTAGTATCCATCCATCCATCCATCCATCCATCCATCCATCCATCCATCCATCCATCCATCCATCCATCCATCCATCCATCCATCCATTTTCTATACCCGCTTATTTCTTTGCAGGGTCACGGGGGTCTGCCGAAGCCTATCCCAACTCATTACAGGTGAGAGACAGGGGTACACCCTGGACAGGGAGAACATGCAAACTCCACACAGAAAGACATCCGCCCAGGGAATTGAACCAGAAACCTTCTTTCTGTGAGGAAACAGTGCTAACCACTAATCCACCATGCTGCCTCGTGTGTAGTATGATCTCCATGAAACTTGGGATGTCTGGGTAACGCAAAATATTTGCAAGATATCGCATTTTGTCCCAAACACCTTTTGCGCACAACGGGAGGCTGATACACACCAAACTGGAGAAGCTCTTGCGGCAAGCAACCCCCCTATCATGACGAATCCTCTTAAGATGTTGCTCTGACATATAAACTCCGTGCCTAACCTCAAGCACGGACCTTAGGTTAGTGAAAAGTTTAAAATTAAAATCAGTTAATTGCCCGCATGCATATGTTCATTTTTTCATTGTTTTCCATGTGGTCAACAGAACAACAAGACGAGATTTGCCTTTGCTTTAATCGCCACACATAATTAGCCTACCTAGTCAGTTTATCTATCCCACGCCACATGCCAAGTACATGACACTGTTCCTAATCGTCTTGGCCCACAACAACATAATCATACAGTACAACTCTATATGGTTTTAGAGACATAAATAATTCATAGCAACGTGTATAACAACACACCACTCAATTTTGACGGCATCCCCTCCAGCTGGCAGTATCCCAAATTAAAGTATTTCCTACAACAGAAATGTTTAAGAAAAGATAAACAAAACTCATGAAGAGGGAAATCAATGCAAAGATAGATTGTGCCATTATTGTACATATGTATATACATTTTTTTTATATATGCATTATTTGTATATGGATTATTTTTCACAATTTCTCATTTTTTTCTTAATTTAATATTTTTTACATTTTAGTAAGTAGAGGGACATAAACTGTTGTTAAGAACTGCTTGTATGTGTTAATGTTCTTGGCTATCAGAGACGAATCAGTATTTCACTTCACACTTCAAAACAGTTTCACAGAAAATGTATGTGTGATGTCACAGAGGGTTTATCCAGTTCTTTTTATATGAGTTGGGTTTCCATTACCCCTAGATTTGCTCAAAATAAAACCTGTAATGGAAATGGCTCAATTTACCAAAAAAAAACAAAAACTTCCACATATTGCAAAAAACGTTTTACATGGTGTTTTTGAGGCGATTCGATAATCCAGTTTATTGCAAATGTGTAATGGAAACGTGTTTCCATGCATTTTACTCTGGATTTTACGCTGGATGTGATGCAGCCAGTCAATCTAAAGTCATCAAAACCTAGGTTCTAACCATTTTTGACCTTATTAATACAATGTAGTCTTGCTATAACACTCCTTAATCATTATGCATCACTGCATTACATCAACAAGGACTCTGCCTCTGAATAATCATTTGAATGATCATCTGCTTCCTTCATCATCATTTCTCAACAGTGGTAGCGGCAATCATAATAACGTGTCAAAGCCTCGACATGTTTTCTTACATCTTCTTCAACATTGAGATTTTCTTTTTCATTATACTGAAGAGATGTCTTACAGGAAGAGATGTATGAAAATTACACTTATTCAAAAAACAGTTCAATGGAAACACCTGCAGTGCTACCTTTATCACAAGTTCAGTTTCTTTTTTTTTCTTTTTTCTTTTGCAAAAAAGTGTAATGGAAATGCAACTGTAGTCTGTGATATTATCATACAAATCATTACAACCAAAGTGGTGTGACTTCAGGCTGAAAGTTCAATAATACCGTTCAGGGTGTGTGTATTGTTGAACTCAAAGACTGAAAAACATTTTCATTAAACTTCTAATCTTTAATTTCCCTCCTATACATCTTTTTTTATGCAGGATTTTTTTCCTCGGAGAACATGTTTCATTTTCTTGTGATGTGCTATTATGTGGAAATACAAAGTGATATCAAAGGATTACATCCGTGGTGTTGGAATTCACACTCACCTTCACAGGATTCTCCGGACACTGAGCGATTGGTTCTGAAACGTGTCTTTTATCATGGACTTTCTCATTACTTTGAGTTTGTGTACTGAATACGCTAAATCTTATTTCACTTTTAATGCAATGTTCTTGAATATCATGATTAAACAAAAAATGCCAAATTATTAATTTGCCCTTGAAATTGAGTTGCCAGTTATGACACTGTACTGGAGGTGCTAATTAAAGGGCCTCTTCTATTTACAACCATGACAGCAGGGTTCAAAAGGGACATCATATTACACACAAAAACAAGTCAAATAAAAACTAGGAGAGAGGGTGGGAGACATGTAGTTCACAGACCATGTGTGAAAACCCTTTACATCTGTAAGCTGCATGAAAAATTGTGATGTGACAGTTTAATAAAAGGTAAAAGGTTTCTGCTGTTGAGCTTCAGCTCTACACACATGGCTGCCGTGGTCACATCTGTCAGAGTTATACAAGACAGTAAGGAGGAGGAGAAGGAAGAGGAAGAAAAGCGTGTTACTGAGTCTCAGTAAGAAAGAGGAAAATATCTACCCTCAACCACATCAGTGTGTTCTGCTAAAACATGAAGACACAAGTAGCTTTTAACAGACCTTCTGCCAGGAGCAGAACAGCTGTAACTGCATGAAAACCAGCACTTTTTTCTTTTTAAGAACTCATTTTCCTATAACCACGTTTATAGTGTATAGTGGCTTTCCTTTCCATTTCCATAGTAATTTTATATCATCATCCCGTTCACATCAATTTCCACGGGTACAGAACACAGTAATTACCCACAACAAGGTGGCTACTGTCCCTTTCTTCATTTTTACTGGTTGTTGCCTATGAAGTGGCATCCGAAAGCATTTTGGTTTCTGTGTCTTTTGGTTCTGTCAACTGGAAATCAAATTCAAATTCTGAAGAGCCTAAATAATTCTTTGCATGAAAGAGGAAAACAATTAGTTTGGGTGGCCAGATGACTTCAGTATGCCACCTTCTCATGATTAACCCAATCTACAGACTAGAAAAGGTCCACCAGTGAGTTAACTTCACTCTGACTGAGATGGCTCCAGCAAAAGATTCTTATACAGTTCGATAAGAGTGGCAAAGAAGAATATACAAAAATATAAGAAACATTTGAGAGAAGAGATCGTTTTTGATTTAGTGATGAAAAAAAACATTTGACATGAAAGTTAAATTTATTTAAATAGCACATTAAAAACCAAATGTTTCACAAAACATACACAGTATTATACATTATTATTAAATAGGGATTAAAATGCTGTAATATCACCTTTAAAAAGACACATTAAAACATTAAGACTAATTAAAATAAATTCTAAGACAAAAAGAAAGAAAAGTCCTAACGTGGGAGCAGGTCCTGTTTGCAGTGGAAACCTGTTCCACATTTTAGGCGCTGAATGCTTAAGCAGGGTACACACGTAAAGATTATCAGGCTGTTTTTGTCCCCATTCTCCCCTTTCCTGACCGACTCCTGATTATCTTAAGTCTTATAAGATTATTCTATCAGCTTATCCTGTGGTCTGAGGTGTGTTAAGAGTGAATGTGTCCCGATAATCGGCTCTGAAACGGATCTGGGCCGACAACTGAAAGTGTTGTTGCTATGTTCTGAATCTCCTCCGAGATCGCGTTTAATCACGTGAGATTTCTGGCTCGGAGGAGATTCTTGAGCGGCCGCGGGACAGAATCGTTGTGTATGTGTTGTGCTGTGCTGGGATTACAAGTGTGCACCACACACAGTGTGATAAATGAATATTTGTTTCTTTTTGTGTGGGTCTTTACAGAGAAAAAAAAATCTCTTCAGATGTAAAAAAAAAAAAAATCCTTATGTGTGTACCCCGCTTTAAATGCTCGATCACCCGTCACTTCAAGTCTTGTTGTGGGTACCTCTAAAGACAACTGATCAGATGATCTGGATGCTCTAGCTGGACCATAAACATGAAGTAACGCAGACAAATATGCAGGTGCCAGCCTGTTCATTGCTAAGTTGCTCCTAAATGGAACAGGAACCCACTAGAGAGGATGCAACCCTGGTGTGATGTGGTCCCTCTTCTTCTTACCAGCTAAACAGAGGCTAATAGACAACGTGGGCTCAATAAGCTGTTCATTTTTGCCATGTTCCTATTGCCGGCTGCACAGAGAAAAACAGAGCAGGATTAAGGAGCAACACAGTTTTATTTCATGTCATGCAAAATGAGCAAAGGGCCGAGGGGTCCCTGTGCTTTTATAATCCCAAAAGAGGAGGTTACATCTTTATCCTGTTTTAACAGATGTCTTTCCTCTTCTTCTCTCTGTTCTTTGCCAAACCTTCTGGTTTCACAGGGAGTATGGTACCGAAACAGTGTTTATGTAAATCCTACACCTTAAAGACAGGTCGTAAACATGAGCCTAGGAATCCCTGAACCGTGTCTTCACGTTCTCACTGTTAGAAAGAAAAGACAGAAAGAGATAGAGAAAAGAAAAAGCGAGCATTTTATATCATCATATAGGCATATTCTTCACAATATATTTAAGCCTTTTGAAATGTTGAAATGTTAACAAGCCTAATAGACATTATAAAAAAATAAAAGCAACAAGTTATTTTCATAAAGTCGGGGAAATATCTGTACCAATCCCTATCTTTCACTCAAAAATTGTCAGAAGTTGATGGCTCTACTTTTACTTACTTCAGAGAGCCAAGACCTGTCATTGCCAGTAGGACGCGGCCATGAAAAGTGCCTGAGCTACTGGCAGGCAGATGGAAGAAGCATCTAAATGGCTTATAGAGGTTTAGATAACATAATTTCTTTTCTTCACACTTTGTCCATTAACCTTGGTCATTTTATGGGTAATTGGGTTAACACAAAATTAGTTCACATGCATTTATTTTCGGCAATGTTCAGAATTATATTCTTGAAATTCCACGGTTTCAGTAATTCTGAACAAGAAAGTGTTTTGTGACACCTATGAAATGAATAACAGAAAAAAAGAAAATTAGTCATTTAGGAACATGCTCCACCCCGCATCATTGCAGTTGACAGTCCTATTTAATCTAGATTGGATCTTTTTTCTGATCATTTACATCCTCTGACCTCACAGATTCCTCTCAATTCAACCATGACTGCACTAATAGAGCTCATTTAGCTTCTCTCAGGGCACTGAGAGTCGAATCAATTAGGTTCTTTTGTCCCCTACTGGATTTTGTTGCATTGAAGATTGCACACCCTGGCCAGGTATATTGGATTCACTTTAACTTTGCTCTGATGCTGGCAAGCGGCCTGGCTATTGTGATGTGCCAGAAAAGGAGGCAAAGAGAGAAAGGAGACCGAAGGTTAAAGTGGGGAACAATTTATCATTTCCTTGAGCATTTTTAAATTTGGTATCACTGACAAATGATGTTCATTTCTCTACTATGCTACTTACATGTCTACAACTCTCTGCAAGTAGCAGCAGCAGATGTATACATCCAACTGATGTGCTTGTCATTTTCACCCTGAAAACTCCAAATCCAGAATATAAGAAGTTGATATCAACATGTGAACCAATACAGTCATATTGGAAGGCAGACTTCATTTTCAACATAGTCGCTCAACTGTGCTAGCTGGTGATGGGACTCGTTGCAGATTGAGCCGTCTAAGATGTTGAGAGGATGATGGATGCAGATTTGGTTCGTCAGTCAGCTTCATTACATCAGTGGTTGCTTCCTCTTCCTCATGCTGTTTGTGTTTCACTTTACTCCATCTGCTACAGCTAAACTACTAATCCACTGAGTGTGTATATATGAGCTTGCACATGCTGCGAGCCTTTAGAAGTGGTAGTATTGTGTTTTGTTTTGTTTTTTTTTTTTTACTTTTTTCTTTTGGATTTTCAAGTACCGGGGTTAAAATATAAGAAAGTAAAATGCTATATTAACAAACTTGTGTGTTCATATCCAAGTTACCCTGAAGTCCTAAACTTCCTACAACAATCTTGGTCTCATTCCTTTTCTGCCCTTCAGAAATTTCCTCAATTACTTAATTTGTTTTTTTAGATTTTGCAATGGATTATGAGACTTCTCTGTTTTTTAATTTAATTGAAGAAAATATCAGATTCAAAGGTTAATTGCCATATGCACAATGCAAAAAAAAAGGGGGGGGGGGACAAGCAAGGAAATTAATAGTTTGCTCATCTTTGTGTACAGAGTTAAACTGATTTACACAGACAATTGATAAGATAAGCTTAATTTAAGCATAAAATATGTATAAAAGAAGAATTTAGTTAGGAAGCATATGAGTTTTGATTGGGTTAAGGTCAGATATTGTATATAGTAGGTAGACGATGTGTACTACTGTTAAATGTTCAGATAACAGCTCAGTGTTTTTGAGCCTTGTTCTGGCTCTAAAACCCCTGCAGTGTCTCAAAGACAGCATGACCACCTAGAGGACGGTTTGTGTTGTGGGTGGATGCAGGCCTTATGGTGTTCAGTGCCCTCTTTGTAACCCTGGTCCTGCAAATTTCCTGAAGTGATGAAAAAGCTGTTCCACAAATGAATTGTGCAGTTTTAATCACACCCTGGAGAGCCTTCCTATCCTGTACGGTATAGTTTTGGTACCACACAAGGATAGGGTTTGTCAGGATGCTCTCCAGAAATTACTAAGGGGTTTGGAAGGTATTTGGAAGCTTCTTTCCGAAGTACATTCACTGCTGAGCTTTTCTGACTATCTGCTGGGTGTTATGGGTCCAGGTCACATCCTTGCTGATGTGGGTGCTGAGATGTCTAAATGTTTACACCACTGAAGAGCTTTTGCAGCAATTTGGAATGGCCGTGTTGAAAGGTGAGTCTTAGTCTTAAAAAAGAAATGAAGTCATGATAAAAGGCCATATTAACGAAGCTACTAGCTTGATTTCACTTTTAATTAATTTTCCACCACTAGTAAAAGCAAAGTTAAAGTTGAAATCATTATACTTCAAAAAAATCCTCTTTGACTTAGGTTCTCTAATAATATTATCTTTATTGTCTGATAAATGTATTAAATATAATTGAATTCTTTCTTTGTGTGACGGTTTGCAGATTGTCCAAATTTACTCTTGCTTGGACTCTTGATGTGGTGCCCACTTGGAGTCCAGTGGTGTCCACTTGGAGTTTAGTGGTGTCCACTTGGAGTTTAGTGGTGTCCACTTGGAGTTTAGTGGTGCCCACTTGGAGTCCAGTGGTGTCCACTTGGAGTTTAGTGGTGCCCACTTGGAGTCCAGTGGTGTCCACTTGGAGTTTAGTGGTGCCCACTTGGAGTTTAGTGGTGTCCACTTGGAGTTTAGTGGTGCCCACTTGGAGTCCAGTGGTGTCCACTTGGAGTTTAGTGGTGTCCACTTGGAGTCCAGGTGTGTCCACTTGGAGTTTAGTGATGTTCACTTGGAGTCCAGTGGTGTCCACTTGGAGTCCAGGGCTGTCAACTTGGAGTCCAGGGGTGTCCACTTGGAGTTCAGTGGTGTCCACTTGGAGTCCAGTGGTGTTCACTGGAGTTCTATAAACTAGTTTTACCAGTGTTGTTTTGTAAAGCAGCAGGCAGATGGACAGAAGTCCAAAACCATTGTTTTTGTCAACGGTACACAGGGGACTTATGAGCGATAGATGACACGCCCTAATGGTAATCAAATATTCCTTTAAACATTCTCATCTGGCACACAGAACTTGGCGAAACAGCTTTTGGGTTGATAACAACAATACTTAGCACTTTAAACAAGGAAAACGCCGTGTGAATTTTGAATGCGGTGTCAAGACATGAAGCTGAATTGTCACCTGACGACACTGAAGCAGCTATCCTGACAGAAAATCTATTAAACTGTCAGGATAACTGGTTAAATGGACATGTAGCACTGACAATTTTATAGGTACCAAAATTCTAGTCAGTAGTTTCGATACCAGTGCTTAACATTTAGACTTAGGGTCTTAGGACTAATTCTGAATCACTTAACCTTTAACTAAGAAAACTTCAGATTGCTTTTCTTTCACCTGATGTTAACAAATCACACTTTTCTCTGACCCCATATATATATATATATATTATATATATACTTACTAATAAATGTACATACACAGGGAGGGACATGTAGACACGCCTGTACATGTGCACTTACAATATTTATATATTTATAGTGACAATATTTAAGACAATCTTTACTATTATTCATTTGATTTTTAGTTACATGGACATCAACTGTTAAGCAAAGTCTTTAATTGAAGATTTAATGTAACTTACATTTAATTTCATTCATTTATTTATACACATTATCCACATTATTACACACTATACTGTATACAAGCAGCTCCTATTCTCCTTTGGTTGGTAAACATTTATTGTGTCCTTAGTGTTGATGCAATTATGGTAAGTACCTCTTTTTTTCCCCAACCACTCCCCGTCTTACAAACAAGGTCAGCTGCTAATTCATCACCTGTACCGTGTTTGTCAGACAACAGTTTGACAGCACACAGAATGTAATTGGAATGAAACAAATGAGGAAAAACCTCAAATAACAATCTCAATCACTCGCAGGGCTTTAAGTATTCGGTTTTAGTTTGCAGTGTCATATCTCAAATTAGAATGTGTTCAAGCTTTACATTTGCTTTTGCTAATTTCCTTTGGTCATAAATATTTGCACAAACAAAAACCCATCTGGTCTGAATAACGCTAGACTGTGGTTTTTGAAGATCAAAAAGAGTTTTGGGCGAACTTTAAAAAAAAAAATAGAGAACTCACATCAAGGTCACCGTGATGCATGTTTCATTGACTCAGATGATCAAGGGTCCAAACCTGCTCAGCCTTCCTTTGTTTTTCTGATCAAACAGAAGCCTGTTGAAGTCACGGTTAAGGAAGCCAAAGTGAACTCACAGCTCCCATATGCAGTGCTCTGTTCTGCTCCCACAAATGTGGGTTTTGTTTTAGCTGACTGATTACAAATCATTTTACATTTGACAGAAATATGACAAAGTGAGGTAAAGGAGAAAATAGAACATAGGTATGAGATCAAGTAAAAGTGAAAAAAACGTATTAAAAACAGTCAATACAGAAATACTTTGAAAGCAACATAAGAATTGCATTGCGTCTTAATAAGGTAAAAACATGACACTTTATTAGTCGATGTGTACATAATTAACAAGACAAACCATCGTTGTGGACTTGAAATATTCATCCCAATCTCCTCTGGCAGCTTTAACAATCATTTTTGTTCAAAATAAATTGCTAATAAAGACTAAAGTGATGAATGGATGCATTATCAGTTGGATGCATTTTTTCTCATTTCTTCTTTTGTTTGTGTGTGTTTCACCCTTTTCTCAGTGCAACTACTAATTTGTCAGTATATTCAAGCTTCTCTGCTTTGAATCACAGGAGAAAATAAAATTAAATGAAAGCTTGAAACAGATGATAATGAGTGAAATACCACAGTTGTCAGGATGAAAGAAAGAAACAGAATTGGTTTTAATGTAAGCTTGTAGGCAGCAAGGACATTGATGCTCACTCTTTATTTTAGCTCTTCTGCTGAAGTTTCCGTTATTTCCATTTGACAAAAAAAATCAGGCAAGCAATGTTTTTTTGTCTTGCTATTTTTCTTAAATATATAGTTTCATTCTTGAAAACAGTGTTTGAAATTAAATGAGTTCATTTTAATTATATTTGCGACACCCTCATGTCAACTAGTTACACCAACAAAACTTTCTCTATATCACTTTGCCTTTACTTTTTCTTTACACCACAAAATCCAAGTAGCTCGCTTTGTACAAAGCCCTCATATTGTTTCTGTCCATCATGTCCCCCCAAAATGCAACTGAATGAGAAAACCAAAGTAACTTAATGCTATCATGATTTGTCTAATTCAGAAATTTCTGCTTGCAATTGCCTTTACTCAAGCTGTTAAAATTATGACACCGCCCGTGTCTCTGTGATGCTGATAACTATCCTCCGTACTTGGTTTGGGTGAGCGTGTGATATATGTGTACAGACAGATTTGGTATCGGATACACAGCCTTTAATTAGTTTTGATAGTCAGGATAATAAAATTAAAGGTTACTTTACTCTTAACAGGATTGGATCCACTTTAGTGGATGATTGTTTTATTCTCTGTGGAATAAAACAATCATCCACAACATGCCAATGTCTAAATTTATCTATGTGATAATTAACTGCAAAGTAAAGCAAGATCCTAAAAGTTGAATTTTGTTGGTCGTGGCATCAGAGACTACTTCTTTTTTTTTTTAAATTCCCTATATACCCAGTCTTTGATCTGATATTGAGCAACAGCACTAGTTTTTATTCATTTACAAGGTCGTTTTGGGTAAAACACCCCCATATCTGTGTTGCCCCATGTCTCCAGGAGTGGGAACAACTTCCGCTCATCACATTGGATCCTCTTCAGAATCCTCAAAATGCTTTTATCTAGTTCTGCCCTGTACTGGTGCACCTAAAGGATTTTATGACGTCTTAATCATGCAAAACTTTTTTGTTCTGTTTTGCAGACCATGCTGGTGTGCCTCTTCAGCTCAGGTCTCCCTCAAAATATGTATATCTAAAGGAACGTCCTGGTAAAATAAAGGTTAAATAGATTTCATATTAATTACTTTGGCTTTGTCAGACTGTTGTGAGAAAGGAATGTGCATTTGGGGACTTCAGCCGTCTCATGAGTCTTCCGGTCTTGCAGTATATATCTTTTGTTTGGCTCTGTGTGCTACGTGACACTGAGCTCAATAAATAAAAAAGCAAAGAGTATTTATTCTGTTTTGTATGGTAGCTGAAGGTTTATACACCGAGGATAAAGACACCTCAACAGCTCCAATGTCAAAACTCGAGGTTGTCCCTAAACTTTGTGCAGTCTTTGGTTTAGTGGTACAAAAGGCTCATGGAACTGGTAAAATCTGTTTATTAGTTTAGCGGAGATTTGACCAGTAATAGAGCTGTTTTCTCTGTCAGTATGGTCTTGACTAAAAATATATATTTTTAAGGTCTCCCATGACCCCCAACAACATAAAGTAGGTATGAACAAGTGGAGGAATGCTTGAATGTGCTCCTTAACACAAAAAGCTATACATTTCTTATTTATTTTGTGCGTGAGAGCGACACTGCACAGAGTTTAAACATATTCTATTAAGAAGATTTAAGGAAACCAGTGGGTTTTTAAAAAGAGCAGAAACTGTTAAGACAAGATTGTGGTTTATCAGGACAAAATATTAATACATTGAGGTAAAAAAAAAACTGTTTGCTTACTGTTAGAGTTGGAGATATCTATACTTTTCACTATCTCTCTACTAGTTCTGCTTTTTTCCTCTAAGTGGAGGATTTGCTACAGCAAGTCAGGACAGCACACACATCGATTTGGCCCCGGTTTTTAAATGCCCTTTATGACAAAACCCTGCAAGCATGGGAAGAAATAGGAGAAAACCCACACATCCAGGGGCAGAACCTGCAAACCCCACAGAAAGATTCCTGGTGCGAGAAAAATAGGAACCTTCTTGCTGTGAGGCAACAGTGCTAACAAAAGCCACCGTGGTGCCCTTTCCCTGACCATTATACCAGCTAGTAAACCAGTTATTTAAAATTAGTTGATTTATTTATTTTTTAATGTACAGAAAAAGTAAAGCTGCACTGATTGCAATATTGTAACTACAAGACTAGCTTCACTGTGTTTATGAAATGACCCCCGGGAGTTATTTCCGGTTGGCAATCTCTGCAGTGTGTGCGCGTGATTACATTTACCCCACTTCATGGTTCATTCCAATTACTGCATTTGTTATTAGAAACTAGAAGTATGTGTTGTCAGCAGCGAGCTTGGTAGGGGAGACATCTGAAGTGATCTATTCTCAAATGGCAATTCCACATCTTCCCCAACCTCCACCTGTGGGCTCCAATTCCATGAAGGGAGGTTTGCTCCACACCCCTGTATTTTTATGTAAACCTGATAAACAATGTTCAATTGGAGCCTAAATGCCAAAGCCATTGACGATTAAAGCGTTTAAAAAAATACACTGCATGAGTTGTCTGACTGAAATATATATTTTGCATTCATAACAAAACAAAACCAAAAAAAAAAAAAAAACACCTGTGCCCTGTTGTTTTAGCTTTACCCTTTCAGTTTGTCTTTCTTTTATATCCGAATGTAGAACCTTTTGGTTTCCTTTACATTGTCTTTGGTTTCACACTTTTCCTCTGATCTATAGGAGGCAGTAAAGCCATGAGATTTACATCACTCGATAGAGCTCCTATACACATCAGAGCGGATAGTGGGCCTGTGATAAGGTGTAAAAGATAGTGAAGTCAAATAACACTGTGTGCTAACAGGTTAGGACTTGTGTTTGCGTGATGAGGCATGTAATGTTCCCCCGTGAGGAGGGAAGGGAAGCTGAGTTGCTGCTATTGTTAATTCCCTGCCAACCCCTAAGTATTGTATCTGTCTGTAGGACTTGTCTAGTTCAATAAAGCTGGATGTTTGGAATCACATTGGCTTTTAAATATAGAGTGAGGAGAATCTCAGAGGGTCAGACATTTATTGGCTGTTTATTCTCCACCTCGAGGCAGAGATCGAGTTATACTCTCACGTGAGCACTTTTGTGAAGACTCACTTTCCTGTTATGTATCCTTTTCAGTTTTATTGACCACCATTAGGTGTGGTTACACTTTTGGTTTCATTTTGTTTGTTTGTTTTTTGTTGGTGGCATACAACTTGGGTGGTTCTGCCCCTAGCATTAACTAAAAAAATTATATTATTCAGAAGGACAAATAATTACAAGTGAAAGGGGCAGATTTAACTCAGGTGCTTTTTGATTGGTTGAATTCCTGAAAGCCTGTCAGTGCCTGTAAGTGTTCCTATGTAAACACATGTAGATGTGGGAAGCTGGTGCTTCCTACAAACTACTTTGGATGGAAATTTGTCACTTTTTTTGATTTAAGTGAGTTGATTTTCTTTTTTTCATGTCAGCGTGAGACAAAGTGTTCAAACAACAACAATCACTGTCGCCACATTGGTTGTTCTAAACTTCACAGTCGGTCCAACACAACACAATGTATTCTAAATTCAAACTCGCAAACATCAAGTCTTGGAGCAGCACCAAATTTAAACTTCTGTCTTTGAGCAAACTGTGGTGTACCCTGTCTTCCTCGTAAATCAGCAGTTTCAGTTTCATTTAAAGTCTCCACTTATTTGCTTACTCCAAAGAAGTACCCCTCATTTGTAGCAGCTTTTGGTAACTATAAATGGCAAAAAACAGCAAACAAAATATTTGGAGGTCCAGCTTGGTGGGACGAGTGCCGTGGCATTGGCAATTAAGTCCCAAGAAAGTCACGATGGAAAAGAAAATGAGAAAGTGACCAAGCAAGACTCCAAAGCAAAATTTAGACAGCACCGCAAAAGTGACTTAACCTCCGTGGCTATAGGATGACCCACCGCGCTAATAATTCCAAACGTTCCTATATCCTTTTCAAGCAGGTTTCAATGAAATGTCAGTAATAAGCAAATAGTTTCTTGCAATTTCTGAATTGGAAAAACGAAATACACATACTGAGCCATTAATTAGATAAGTCAGAAAACATGACAAAAACATAATATGGACACTTTTTATGGACAATTTTGCTGAAAATGCCACTGCTGTGAAAATAACATGCAAAAGAACAAAAAGCACAATTGATTCATCAGTTTTGGCAATATATGGCATTAACTTTGTCTAGTTGCTCTTTTGTAGCTTGAAGTTTCGCTTTAACCTCCTAAGGCCTGGTGCAATTTTTTTTTTGTTTTTGCGTTTTTGCAACTTATCTTGAAAATATGTTTGATCTTTGACACTTTTAAAAACAGAGCTGATGCATAAATATGTACTTGCAAGGTGATCTCCATGTGGAGTTTGCCTGTACTAATGTGATTAGAGACACCATGCAGAGCCTTTCACCTGACTGACAGCTGAGACTCACAGATATTCACGCTTATCTCATTTGAAATGATTCACTCCCCTCAGCTCTTTTTCCTCTGTAATATGCACTCTGCAGGTCGGTCTAAATGTAAACTATCCAAATCAATCTTTAACATACCACCTTTCATAGATCAAATGAAATGCAAGACACTTCAAAAATATTCAGAGAGCAAAGAAGATTAAGAGGAATATTAAATCTTGTTTCCCATAGATCACCTGGAGTGAGAGCTGGAGGAAAGTGTCAGAACTGGCTAGGAGCTCCAAGCTGCTCAACTCCAGATTATACACCAAAACAACACCAAGTCATTCATTATTTATGAGTACATGCATTTTATCTGAGCCACTCTTGTAATATTCTTTGTAATTTATGACAAAGATACAGGACTCCTCATGGTAATTTGTGTAAATTCCACTGTTAAGCGTGATAAGTTGCTGCAAGGATCAACCTTTATTAGAATCCCGTCATCAAATTTTAAAAAGCCTCTTGATAACTTCCAAATGACCTCTAAAGGCCCCTTATTGTGGAGAACGTACCTCGATGACACTGAGTCTCTTCGACGCCTCTGTTCCCAGACTTATATCAGATTTCCATCTCATGTTCACCACATCAGACAAATAGTAAGTCGAGTCACGAGCTAGGAAAATCTGCCGCCTCTTCAGAGCTTGAAAACTTCATGTTGTTCTTTCAGAAGACATTTAAGATTCCTGGCAAATCTCCACCCCTCCACCTGCAGGGAAGGACAAGCTCTGCATGGAGGCACATTACACACACTTCTTGAGTTTCTGTAGACAGCCAGCATCAGATCGGAGAGATGCAGTGTAACTTCTGCTGCAGGGGCTGAGGCTGATAAGAACCAATAAAACACTTTCAGCTGTTCAGTGGCTATAAACCTGTAAAGAGAGAAGAATGATCCTGATTACAGAGTCTGGTCACATCTCCCAGAGCAGCGGAGGGAGGCGGCAAGAGGACCGCCCTCTACTTATGTGAAAGACTTGAAGCATTTGTCTGTTTCTGTGGAAGAAGGGGGACTTGTGCACATTTTGATCCAAGAAGACTGATTTGTATGTGGGTAGTCTTTTATTAGAACAATATGAGGATAAAGCAGTGGCTTTGTGACTTTAGAATGTATGTGATTTGTTTGGTATCAGTGCCAATCGAAATCCTCCCCATGCTAAGTGTTATTTTGGTTTCTAGTAAACAACTTAAAACTTGCATGGCAACAGTTTTTGCTAAGCGTGGATTTAAAATGTGACTCAATAAGCAAAAACTCAGAGACCAGAAATGTTTATTGTCAATTGCAAACTGCAAAAGTGAAACAGGTAGGCAGACAAGCAGGCCAGGAGCAAAAGTGGTTGTTGTTTACCACAGTAGGTCAAACCCAATGTAATTCTAATTTTATATATATATATATATATATATATATATATATATATTAGTCAATTCACAATTCAATTCACTTAAATAAATGTTACTTATATAGCATCTATAACAATATAAGTTGTCTCTAGGCGCTTTCCAGAGACCCAGAACATGACCCCCGACAAATTATTACATAAACAACGGCAGGTAAAAACTTCCCTAGTGGGAGAAAAACCTTAAGCCAAACAGGGGCAAGGAAAAACTCCCCTTTAAGAGCAAATAAACCTGGATCAGGACCTGGATCATAAGGGGGGACCCTCCTGCTAAAGGCCAGCCGGGTAGAGCAGGAAAAGGGAGATCAGAAAGAAAGAAAGATAATGAAGAACAGAGAGAGGAGAGACAGATATATTGTATTATTAGTATTCATCATTTGTTTGCTGGAGAACTAAGAGCTCTATGTATATATGACTGTTACGTGGTTAATTTGTGGACTACAGAAACAGGTGTAGACAGCAGGCACTGAGGTGGTCGGGGGGGGGACTGCAGGGCAGCATGTAGCTCTGGAAGCGCTGGCTTGCAAACATGTACAAAAGGGGCCATAGGGGCCATATATTTTCACCACAACTAAATAGACATGAGCAATGAAAGCAACAGGGAACAAGTATAATCCTGCCTCCAAAGCATACAAATGGACAATGTCTTTCACTAAAAAGAACAGAAAGAAACTACAGTCTAATGAGGTCGCTTGAATCACACACAATGATTGGACTGTGTTTTAGAGCCCTGTCACTTCAGAAAAAAGATTTTCTGCCCAAATGTTATCCAAATATTTAACAGAGATGCTCGCTAGTGAAGGAGAGAAAACAGAAACTATCCTTCTGAATGGAAAGTGACAAAAAAGTAATCAGCTGTATGTGTAGAGAAAAGCCTGGCAGCTATTAGTAAAAGGGTTGAAATGTCATGCAAGCAAGATGCCCAAAAGGAAAGAGCACAACTTTATTTATCTGCTGCTGATGAACAGATAGTGGGTATAGTGGGTCAAACAGTTTTATGTGGAGCAAAAGGAGGGAAGAGGAAAATCAGATGGTTAGTTGTGTTTTATGTAGACCTTGGGAACTTGGAAACATTCATCTTTTGACAAAAAAAAAAAAAAAGAAAATCATGGTGACTTGGAACAAGTGTTCTCTATTCAAAAGGTCTTCTAACATCATCAGAGTAGCTGCTCTTATATAACATTTGAAGTTAAATTCTTTAGTTCTTGAAAAAAAGAAAGAAAGAAAAAAAGTCCTCCAAACCACATCAGATTAAACTACTTTAAAAACATTATGGTGCATGGTCTGAAAGGCGCATGTGAAAAGATTAGAGTTGGAAGATTAGAAAAGATTGAATAAGAAGGAATCCGTGTTGGTTTCCTGGTCTGATAATTGGGAGTACAAATTGGCTGGTTAAAGAGAAAATAGTCTATCTGTGGAGGAAGGTGGGGGGGGGAACTAGACAGAGCAAAATTTATTTTCTGAATCCAAGTTAAGGTCCTTGCAAAGCTGATCCTAGAAAATGTTGGATCTGTTTTGTGATGAGAGATAATAGGCATTTATTGTTGGAAACAAATTATGTAAAAAACATGGATTGATTGATTTCAAAGTAGCATAAGGAGGATCAGCTCAACAACGGCACACAAATGGCCATAATTCAAAAATGGATAGATGGGAGTGGAAAGTTAATATGCATGTAATATACAAAGCTTTACAGATTCATTAACAACTAATCTCACTAAATACGAACTTAGAGCAAAATCAGTTATTATTACAAACAAGATCACTGAATGTAGCTTTGGAGATCCCAGTCTGCTAATCAGAATGCCCCATGTTGTTCCTTGTTATGTGATAGATTACAGGCATGTAAGGAGGAAGGAGCCACCGCGTCATCATCATTATTGTTCAGCTATTGTCATCTGTCTGTTGAAGTGGTTTGAACTTGAATGAAAAACTGAAATGGACTCACACCTGTCAAGAAGATACTCTGCCTTTTGACAAGAGATAGGTGGGATAGGGTCCAGCGTGTGATAATGAATTGAACGGGAATGTCACTTTAAGCAGCCATGCTCCAACATTACTGTTGGATGTCGAGCAAATTCAACTCTCCTGTTAAAGTTTCAAGAAGACTTACAGTACAATGTCACAAATAGGCTAAAGAGATCAGAGCTGGTTTTGTACCTAGGTATGAACCTGCTTTGTTTTCTACTGCCTCAGTTCTGACGACAGCGTAAGAAACTGTACTTTTTACTTTTTTTGGCTGAATTGTTCCAGCTCAGCAGTTGCGGCTTAATGCAAGCAAGCATTATAGGTGCGGATCATTGCATTGGTCTCCAACACTGAGTTCTCCATCAGAGGAGATCCAGAGTCGGACCGTCATCAGAACATGAAAGTTAGATGAACAAACTGGAAGTGATCATCGAATCATTTCAGAGGAAATTAGAAAATCGAGTTTAATAAAGAGCGTTTAATCTGCTGGGAACCAGCCCCAAGAGTCAACAGGACGGAGAATCTTGTGTTGTTAAGAGAGAACAAGGATGTTGTCAACTCTTATTGTTCACCTTTTTCTGTCTAATGTATTCATTGTGGTCTGCTCTGTAAAGGTCCTTCAGTCTACTAGATTTACTCAGGAAACATTCTCCTGAAATTGCTTCATAGACTGTTTGCTTGTATTAACAATCCAGAGGAACATTTGTGAGAGAAGGAAAGAAGCACAAAGACAGATAAGAAAGAGTTTCTAATGAGATGGAAAGAAATGGGCTTTAGCGCCGCTGTCTAAGGCAAGTCTGGTATATACTCTCCTACCCTTCTCTCTCCATGCTGGAGGTTTTAAAAGAATCCTGATAAGCAGTGGCAGTTATTTATATGCTAATTCACCAAAGAAACACATCACACATCAGAACACACACAGTTTAGTAGAGTGGAAATTAGATATTCTGTATCCCTGTGTTTGAAAAGCAGCGGGATGTGTGTGTGTGTGTGTGTGTGTGTGTGTGTGTGTGTGTGTGTGTGTGTGTGTGTGTGTGTGTGTGTGTGTGTGTGTGTGTGTTTTGGGGTCCAAGGAGACTTTAAACGTCACAGATTCTTCCCACATTAGTGTTTACTGTTCCTTTTGTCATGTAAGAGGCACTCCTTCTGCATTTAATGCACAAGTCTGTGAAAGCAATAGAATCACTTCCCTGCCCAGTTGTATTCAAAAGAAATAAAACAGACTATGCCAGATAGAGTCTCCGCTGTCAAAGATGGTTAGGGGGGAAACATCCAACTTTAATGCAACTGGCAGTCAGGCATGCTGTGTGGGGCTTGGCAAACTGTTCTGTCTCTCCTTTTGCTGCCATAAAAGACTGCCCCATTACTTTCTCTTTTATTGTCTCCAAAAAGTTAATTATAAAATGTTTAGGGGGAAGATCATCAGCTACCTCAGGGTAGACCAGGGCTTAAATAAACGCTGTCACTGAAAGTGAAGGAGCTTTACATTGTGATTCTTCGAGTTCATGTTTTTCTGTTAAAATCTAAATATTGGATTTAACATTTTGACATATTTATTAGAAATGAAAATATAATAGATTATAAAAATCACCCAGAAATAAGGCGAACCAAAGGCACTTCAAGCAGTAATTTATGCTCACTTTCAACCCTATGCATGGTTTATTCCAGTTGCTCCACCTTGTTCATAGATCTGTTTTATGAGAAAGAGGTACGCTTCTCCCTTTTTGGCTTTTGCCAAGCTCGCTGCCACCTCCTGCATAGCTTCCACCTGTGCAGCTCTGAATATGTGGAGGCTGAATCCAAACTGAAATGAAGGAATGGATGTAAAAAAACAAAATGAGATTGGCAAGACTAAACACGAGGTATGGGGATTATACCCTGTGCAATGAACTTTTTACTTTCTTTATTTTCATATCTTTTACACAATCCAACTTTATACGTGATGTGGTGTTGTAGGCCGACTTTGTGATCTTTGTTTTCGAGAGCAATAGTCATTCAGCACTGCTATTTTATTATTTAATGTGCATGTTGCACTATTGTGCAGCAGAAAACATAAAGCAACAGAAAAGACGTGACATGTTATTAGAGCCAGCTTAGCAGCTGTGTAGATATTGTGACCTCATATCTAGGTGGAAATGGCACGCTTGTCTCTTTTAGGAGTTTAACACTTGTTCTAAAATCTGAAAACGCACCAACATTTGCTATAGTTATGCAGTTCCCTTGTCATCCGAGGATTAACAAAGGACTAAAATGACCCTAACACTTGCAGTCAGTATGAATGTCACACGTCTGTCCCCAGTGCAGGATGTGATAAATGTTAGCGTGACCATTAACTTGATCATCCCAACAGAGAGTGTCTGCAGCCTCAGTTTAAGCTCTTATCTTTTCCATCTAATGTTGATCTAAGGCAGTGAACTCACATCAGGCCCATCACTAAAGTATCAGCATTCAGCTGTTTGATTGTAGAGATTGATCTCCACTTAAAGCATGTCAAGTACAAGTGTCATCTGACCATATCTCCTGGCTTTCCACGTGTTGGTGGAAATCTACACTTGAGTCAGTGACTCAAAGAAACTGAACAAACTGATGAAGAAGGCTGGCTCTGTTATGGAGACTCTTCTGGAGCCTATGGAGCTCATTATGCAAAGGATAACTTTAATTTTGTTGATGTGGAAGACTTGTTGATGCATCTTTCTGTAGACGCATTTGATTTGGCCAAGATTTCCTTATGGATAGTACTTTAAGGCCTTGCTGCATTATTTCAATCACTTTACTTTTAGCTGTTTAACAGGTAGCCTCACATCTGAACCCAGAGTTCTCTGGTTTTCAACGGACTTCAGTGACTACAATGTTCCCAGATTTCTTGTCTGCAACACCATCCCAACTCATCCCCCTCCACCACCATGCTTGACAACTTGTATGATGTCTTTTTGAAATCTTATCCTTGGTTTTCATTAAACATTTTGCTGATCCTCTGTGGTTGGTTAAATCTGTTTTTGCCCGATCACTGCATTCACAGCAGTGTGTTAAGAGGAAACGTTAAACACAGCGTCAGGACTGTAAATACAGTTGCTCAAGGGTCAACCTGCACAGGGTGTGTACCTTCAGGGTGGTCGTTTTAATGTCATATGTCATGCTGCCAGCGTCAGGAGAGGAAGACGTGACCTACAAGAGAGACACCAGGCAGGAAGCCAGGAGAGCGCGACACAACATGAGCCACTGCCAAGGTTAGACACCTACATGAATACACACATATACTCACAAGCTATTCTGTCAGAGGTGATACAGCTGGCTAAGGGCAGGCAGTATAGAGGAAAAAAACAAAACCAAAAAACCCTCCTCGCTTAACCAGCTGACTGGCATGAAGAACCTTTCGTCATGGGCATGGACAAGAAGTTGCTGTCACAACAGGAGAGTGCAGGATAAAAGTAATAAGGGGGGCAAAGAGCCATAATCTGTCCCAAAGGTAAGATATGACACTGTAAAAGAAGTGGAGGAGACTTAAAATAGCCACCTGGCACTGTGGATCTCACTCAGCCCTGAGAAAAATATGTAGCCTAAACAGGATTCAGTCAGGGGTTAGATGAACAGATCACATCTTATGCGATGTGTCAGTGGCATTCCTGTTGCTAAATATTTCGCAATCTCTCCGGCATCCCTTGCAGAAGTAAACAGCACACCGTCAGCTGGACACAGAAGAAATACAATCACAATGCTCAGAATCTTCCTTTCACGCTTTCTTTCTCAAAGAAAAACACGCAATCAGAAAACACAAATGCAGACATCCTAGTAAAAATCAGCATCCTGCATTGATTTAATCAGCTGCGATGTACGCTACCCTTCTTGCAGATTTACAAGCGTCACAGTTAATCAGAATATAACCTACAACTTTCTGACGACGTCCTACACATAACCTCTATTTGTAGCGAGCAGCGTTACCTACAACTCTATTCAGTTCCGATACAATTACATATATTTTATGTATTACTTATTGTGATTATGCAGCATTTTAACTTAGTTACTATTAAACATTTAAGTAAAACCATATATGCTACAGTGTCAGTAATGCGTGTTGCAATGCATTTTAACTCCATATTAGGTGATGTTTAAGCACCATAAAGAAAAAGAAATTGTGGGAAAAAATGTTATTTCCAATCGCTGTAGCTCACTGGTTGAGATGAAGGGGCTAAGCAAGTTAAACATCCATACCAACCAGACACTGTTTAAAAAGAACTGGAAAACCCCCCTATAACGTCCCCCACAGGTCTTCTGAAGAGTACTTTTGAAGCGTCCTTCTGCCTGGTACTGTGCGATGCCATGTTGCTAATGGCTGGAACACGCAGGAAGTCAGCTGTAACAGATCCACCTCACCACAGGGTAACTATTTTATCTCGGCTGGCTTAGCCTGTGCTAACAATATGATGCTGATGAATATTGCTTTACATTTATTTCTGATCAAGTTAGTCCAGATATACATATCAAACATGATGATAGCTGCTTCAGACTGCTTTGCTTTGCACCTCCAGACAATTCAAAACTGGTTGCAGCGGTCTTTTAGTGCGGTTTACAGCATAACAAGCCACACTGTCTCAAAAATAAACAAAAAATGACTCTGCTCTATTAGATTTGTATTTAAATTTAGAAGGTTAAGTCAAGACAGTGAAGCGCTAAGTACCTAAAGTAATGACAGCCAGCCACCAAAAGACTGCACCCCTAATTATTCACACATTTGTGGCTTTATGCAATTTTACCTGATCTGAGAATTTGTCCCTATACAGTTGTTAAAAATGTGCAATAAAACAATTTCTTTGAATCAGGCTGTTAATATGTTTATTTATTCTGCAAATATGGACATTTTAACATAGTTGTCCAAGGAGATTAATTTGCTTTGGCAGCCATCCCCCAGTGGTCAGTCCATGAACTGCAAGTAAACTCAAAATCCAGGTTGTATCAAACCAACAAGGGTATTGTAGACCCTTGATTTCAACTCAGTACTTAGGACATTCCTTGGCTTCCCAGAGCTGGGAAGATTGAAAAGAAGGGGCTTGACGTACCCACAGGAATGGCTACTGACCATTATATATGGTTGCCTCTGCAGTCCCATCTTCAATGTGAGCTCCGCAATTAGACTTCCCAGGGC
Organism: Xenentodon cancila; assembly: GCA_014839995.1. NCBI lineage: Eukaryota > Metazoa > Chordata > Actinopteri > Beloniformes > Belonidae > Xenentodon > Xenentodon cancila. The sequence goes on along the minus strand of CM026201.1, from coordinate 9,367,477 downwards.
TCGTTGTATAAAGTTGTGACTATCTGTAGAGACCTCCACAGTCATTGTACTGTACAGCCGCTGTGGTAAAGGTGAATGACTCTGGGAGCTGCGGCATTGAAATAAACTACATTTTAGCATAATAGTTCACACATATTTCTGCCGTTATTTTGGTAAATGCAATTAAAATCCTATGCAAAACTAGTTAAACATGTTGTAATTCAGAGACAGTAACATTGTGCAATAACTAATTACTTACCAATTGCAGTAAAAAAAAATATATATATATTACATTTTGTAAATAACTTATGCTACACTGCTAACTAAATATTTAATAAAAGATTCTTAGAGAAAAATAAGCAAATGTACAAAGTACTGGCTAACGGATACCCTCTGTAGATGAAGCTGCTGTGTAAAACTGTGTGTGGATACAAGTTTGCATACTTTAACATACAACATGGGTAGATAATTAATTTTCCTAAGAAGTGAAGATGTCACTATTAAAGCACGTATGGCGACCAGAAATCCATCCACCTATTGTTCAGGCCGACGTATTCCTGTTCAGGGTTGTGGGGATCTGCTGGAACCTACAGAAAGAAAAATACAGAGACTTATTTTCAGAAAAATCTTTTTTGTCTTTTTTCTCAGCTTACTAGACCAGTGAGCTTTGACAGATAGACAAGAAAAAGAAGCAAGTATAACATCAGCTTGACATGCTGAGTTGTTGACATGTTGGCCTGATATGTAGCCTCAGGTGGGCCCCATATCCTCCCTCCAGCCATGCTTTTACCATACTCTGTGTCAGTGCGGTGGTTTCTCCCAGAAGACTTCACTACCACCCTCCTGTAATCAAACTTTAACAAAAAAAAAAAAAAAACTGAGCTCAAGCCATCTGCTCTGTTGAACTTCCCTGAAAGTCAGGTGTAATCTGTGAGATTGTGAGAATGTTTGAAGAATTCTCTTGTCATACATCCAGACGTGAAAAGAAAAATAGGAACACACTTTTGTTAATCTTAAATATTCATAGCTGTCTGCTTACTTTACTGACCTGGCTCAGCTGAGTGCTTACAGTGAAGATAATAAAACAGTTGTACCTTTGATCACAGAAACCTAAACATTCGTAAGTTTGTTCTGAAGCAGTTTATTTAACACATTTTATTACAGTATGAAAATTATGCATTACAGACCAAAAAGAAAAAAAAAGTAATTATCAAATAAAATAAATACATTTATTTTGTGTGACATTGACATGCATACGTTAAAAAGCGCTGAGGAAAAAGGGTTTGAAGAAAATGTTTGTTCAATATTTCATGTTGTTGGACAGTGAAATTCCTTTCTCTATCTTTTTGTTTTCTTTCTTTTCTTTTTTTTTTTTTTTGCTCAGTTTTCTGCTCATGCAACCTTCTCCGGCTATCAGTGGGTCCTGTTCTGCAAACCTTGCACATTTTGTAGACAAACACAGTATGCAAAAGTGCTGTAATGGAACAGTTTCCCATTGCTGTAGCCTCATTTGTTTGATATTTTGAGTCAGTGAGGTGATGGGTGAATACTCAAACACGCTATGGTGTACTTTTACTTTATCAACGTCACCATCACGCCTGACCTTGCTTCAAGAAAACATCAAGAACTGCATCCTGCAGGAGGGAAAGTATATGTATTTGAATTATTTTAAATCCATGAATCATAATTGATGAATAATTCTAGTTATATTGAAATATATTGATTATAATTATATTAATTAATCTTTGATTTTTTTTCTCTTCTTTTTTTATACAGAGCTATGGTCAAATGAGAGAACTGCAAAAGCAAAAAAGTATACATTCTCATTTCCATTTAAATATATGATTTACTGGAGTAACAACGACTAGAGAGCAGCAGCGAACAGAGAGGCCTGGTGAAGTGTAATGTGCCGCTACACTCCATCCATTCAGCTCTGACAGCTCCTCATAATCAGCAGCTGCATCACACATAAGCTGAACACTGAGCCAAATGATGATAGCCACTGCGGGAAGGGGCAGCTCTGTGTGTGTGTGTGTGTGTGTGTGTGTGTGTGTGTGTGTGTGTGTGTGTGTGTGTGTGTGTGTGTGTGAGAGAGAGATGTGTGTGAGAGAAAGAGAGAGAGAGAGAGAGAGAGAGAGAGAGAGAGAGAAAGAAACAAAGGGAAAAACTGTGTGTAATACTGTATGGCTACACAGTGCACACTTTAAATTGTTATTAGTCTTTCTTTCTAACTACATTTTCTAAAGATGTTTTTACCAGTCTAATTTGACGCTCTATGTTTCCTTTTGTAAAGCTGCGCCAGCAATTATTTCACTTCACAGCGCAGCCCCCTCTTTTTCCTCTCCATTTGTCAGCTACAAGACGCGGGTTTCCATTGACAGGATCCCTACTGTTGGTGCCTGTCTCCATTACAATGAAGGTCCCTGCAATGGGAATTTTTAGGAACTTCTCCAAGACTAAAACAAGAACGTGCCTTGGCTTTGGTACTTCAGAGTAGTCCAGAAAACTGCTGGTTGGAGGATTGTGTTGACTCAGTGCTCATAGGATATGTTGTAGCGAGAAAGTGACAATGTACAGCTTTCTGGATGTCCCCTTTAAGTTTAGTCATCTCATTCATCACCTCCATTGAAGGGTACAAATTGACAACAGAAATGCAGCAATCATCCTAGCTCCATCAGTTTAATGTCATTTTAGTGATTAAAAAAAAAAATCTTCTATAATGATTTCTTCTTTTTTTGGGGTTGGCAAAAAGGCAAAAGTGACAAACTATATTTGCTAAGTCAGTGGATCCTACTGGGTCCATAACTGTAATGGGCTCCGTGGCTCTTTTGTGATCAAGGGCACGCTTTAGAGCTCCGAGTATCTTGAACATGAACCCTGGGGACTTCTCATGTTTGTTTGTTACCTAAGCAGTGTTACTGTACCCTAGTTATTATGGTAACTGGCTATGTCAACTTAACCTGGTAAAAATAAAGGATTGCTTCCATGCACTGATTTTCTCTGTGTCCCATCCTCCCCATAAAGCTGAAACAGTTTTAGTTTTATCAGACACTTGATCATAACACACATTTCAGAGATTTCGATCACATGTTGCTTTTACATTGGGAAAGAATATTGATGATCTGAATATTTACTGCTGTCAAGCCAGTCAACCCTTGTATTTGTGATACCCCAATGGATTTTGTAAAAGTGTTAGATCTGCCGTTTTCCCGCAGTTGGCCTAAACAACATAAAGAAATGATCTTATCATTCGCTGCATCCCATTTATTATCCATGTGTCGAATGCCTGTTATTCACATTAGAGTTTATTTATTTTATTAGCTATTCTTTATCTGAAATGTCAGTTTTCTTAAAGCTGGTGCTGCATCATGGGACACTTTATGAACACTAAAACTGGTTAATTAATTAGAATGTAAAATACATTTTTAACAATTAAGACAATACATCAAATCTTTCATTGTTATTTTTCTGCAGTAGAATAGGAGATAACAAGAGCTATCTGTCTTTCAGGACTCTGATTAGAACTCTGATCAATATTCTAGAGCAGTTCACTGATTTACCTCATTTTTTCTCTCTCTAGAAAGAGAGGGAGAGTCAGAGCCGGCATAACTTGCCATTCTCAGCCAGTTTACAGATAGACAGGAGGATTTCTGTATAGAATTTCTTAAAGGCATTTGATAGTTAACATTTCTACTTTGAAATAGAGCAGTATGGATCTCTGCCAGCAGGTTAACACAGCTGCCAGCACTCGTTTTAAATGTCCATGGCCAGTTGTCCAGTTAGTGAACCCGGCTGCTCAATCGCTGAGCTACAAGCAGTCCAGTTGGTGTCCACTTACTAGCCGACTTTAACTGCATTTGATGATATTGATGATAGGTGCTTCAGGTTGCTTTGCCTCCTCTATTCCTTCCTCTATTACTCGTCCTCTAAAAGTCTGCCTCTATTGGTCATTAAATAACAATAATAACATTTTATTCATAAGAGCCTTTCGTAAAACCCAAGGACACTTTACAACAAAGATATACAACAACAATGGACAAAATCAGCAAAATAAAAACAACAAACATTAAGGGCAGCGTAGTTAAACTTAGAGTGAGTAGGCAATCTTAAACAGGTGAGTCTTGAGTCTGGATTTGAAGATGGGAAGAGAGGCCGCATTTACTCTGTGAGGTGGGCAGAGGGGATAGTAAGGTGTATGGAGAAAGAGGATATGAGGGAGGGGGCTGGATTTGCAATCTGGAGGAGGTCAGAAAGATAAGGTGGGGCGAGGTTATGGGTGGCCTTGAAGGTGCACAGGAGGATTTTGTAGTTGTAGTATCTGCCATATTGCGACTCAGTGGAGCTGCTGCAGGATGGGGGTGTGTGATGGAATGATGGGGTTCTTGTTATGATCTGGACAGCAGAGTTATGGACCAGTTGGAGCTTGTGGAGGGACTTTTGGGGTAGACCAAAGGGGAGAGAGTTGCATTAATCAATGCGGGAGGTGAAAAGACAGTGAACAAGGATGGAAGCAGTGTGGACAGTGAGGGAGGGACGGAGTCGGTTGATGTTACGAAGGTGGAGGTAAGCAGACCGAGTGATGTTGTGAGTATGGGAGTGGAATGACAGTGTGCTATCGAGGATGACACCCAGACTCTTAACCTGAGGGGAGGGGGAGAGTGAGGAGCTGTCAGTGGTAAGGGAGAAACTGCAAGCTTTGGATAATTATGTTTTGTGCCAATGAGAAGGAGCTCAGTTATTTTACAGTTTAATTTCAAGAAGTTTGAGGTGAACCAGGATTTTATTTCGGATAAGCAGGAGGTGAGGGAGAAAGGTGGGAGTTGGGAGTCTGGTTTACTCGAAAGGTAGAGCTGGGTGTATTGGCGAAGCAGTAAAAATGGATATTGAAGTTGCAAAAAATATTGCCAAGGGGGAGGAGATAGGTGATGAAGAGAAGGGGTCCCAGGACAGACCCCTGGGGTACAGCTGTGGTTACTGGGGAGGGGTCAGATCTGAAAGATTTAAGCTGTGTGAACTAACTGTGGCCTGGGAGATAAGACTGAAACCAGTGGAGGGGGATATGGACAATGCCAATGGATGAGAGCCTATTGAAGATAAACTGCCGTGTTTCTTACTTGGACACTGGCTTTAATCCAGAGACCAGATGTTGCCCCTTGATTAATACACAATTACTGTTGATTAAATATGTGTTAATCCGCCTATAAATGACTCCTGACTGTTAGCAGGGTCCCGTGTGCTGCATGTACTCCTTCTTTGGTTACATGGAAGATTACTTGAGTTGGGTAGAGACAGAGAGACAACATTTTGAAATTCCCCTCATGAATAAAGTTGTTTTCCTTTAAGTAATTGCTCAGAGAAAAACCTGACATTTCAGTGTTGTACACTGTTGCACACAAATGAAAATTGTATACTGTGCAAACGGCAGAAAGGTGACTTGTGTGACATGTGCGCCAAGTGAGAAAAGCTTGTCTCTTGGGTGATGCACAGCAAGAACATCAGTAGGATGATACAGTTACGCTTGAGAGTGCTTTCAACCTGCTGGCTTTAGTTCATTTGAAACTAACTTGAGCTCGTTTTCTCACCAGATGGGCTTTTATTTTCTACGATCTGCGCAGAGTAATCAAACCTGTACTTTTTTTACAAGCCAAAACTATTGGACTTGAGATCCATTTATCCCTAAAGTTATGGTATTCATCCATATCAGCTGTTAAATTTGGGGCATTGTATTATGTGTAGACTTGAACTTCTACATGATTAACACTGATCTGAACAAGCTTAAGATGATTATGTTGGTATCATTGTGATTATATACACGCCCAACTATCTATACCTGACAAAAAAATAACATTTATGCACTGTTAACCATGTCATAAAAAAACAAAGAAAAACAAAAACAAATAGTAGACAAGTCTAGTGAGAATGTTCTCATGTGATTTGAAGTGCTACAACGGTGCACTGGATGTTTCTCTGTGAATAGAAACCAAGCCAAAGAGGAGAAGTTCATCACTGGGTCCAGAGCAAACAACCTAAGGTGCAAATGCACTTATAATCACTAATCAGTGCTGTTTTATTTTCTATGAGCTCCGAAGTTGTTGGCCTTTCAGATTTACAAACACAAAGAAAGTTTGAGATCCTAAAAATACTACCTCTTTTTTCTTTACAACAATATAAATAATAATTAAAATCTGACTTTATGCTTGTAGTTGCTTCCTTCTCCTGGATTTTCTCTTTTCGAAATGCTCGCGCAAATTTCTGTACTTTGTATGTGTGATTTTTTTGTAGAGCCAAATAGGAGGACAGAGTAAATTTGCAAACAAATAGAAAGATAATTCTCAGGTGGGGTTTTGAAGGCTTTGTTGAACTGAAGATGATGCCGTGTCCACAGACCTCGACGAAACTAATGAGGATCCAGTCTGAGACTGACACGAGCCATTCCTACGTTCCAGATGTGCTCCAACGTGCTTTGTCCTACGCGCATGACACGGCCACAGATGTCTGTCAAATGAAACAGAAGCTGGCTGAGTGCTGGCGTTCAGTGATCCAAGCACCGAAGTTAAACTGACGTAGCCAGTATTAGGATGTCATGGTACGACAGACGCACACAGCAGCATCCTGCTGCTTCTTCTAGACATCAGTTTAACTGAGCTAGTTTCAGAGCTGTAATGTTAAAGACACTGCTTTGAAAGCTATGTGGGTGATGTACTTCTCCGGTGTCGGTTTCTAGCCAACAAGATTTACTGGCTCCACAGGCACCCTGCCACAACTGACAGTCTGCAGGAAAGGTGTTTTCTTCCCTTGTGGAAATGTGAAAATTAGATTATTTCACACCCAATTACTTCCTCGCAAGGCTTTCTGAGTTATTAGATATGTGACCAAGTGATATACAGACCCAGAATGAACTGAAGCAAGAGAATGCTGTTCCAAAAAATATAGGTTTTATTTATAACAAAATTGACGGAAAAAGCTTTCTTCCTTAGACTGAATAACAAAGAGGAAATTCAATATATCTGCAGTACTGACTACAGAATAGGAAATGTGGATCAATTGATTAATTAAAATGCAATTCTTAAGGGTTTTTTTCTTCTTTTTAATGACCTGTAAAACAAATGTAAAACAATTCAGAATGAAACTATGCTTCCAGGCAGAGATCATCAAGAAACGGTACATAGGTGAAAATACCTGAGAAAACGTTCATTCAGATCTACTCCTCCTCTACTCACCTTCAGTTAATGAGCTTGTGAAATAATTCAATGGTAAAATTATTAGTGTTATTGATACCATCGCTCCCACCAAGGTGAAGGTGATCGCTGTTAAAATGAAACCTCCACGGGGAAATACTGCACAGGTCAGAGCTGAAAAAAGTGTCAAAAAGCTGAACGACGGTGGTGGAAAACTAAATGACAAGTTCATTATGACATTTATAAAGACAAACTGAGCATATATATATAATACGGAGCTTAGACATGCAAGGCAATCATATTTTTCTATTATCATTGCCAAAAATAACAATAATGCGCGCACTTTGTTCACTACTGTTGACAGGCTAACAAACCCCCCTGAGTCAATGGACCCTGAACTTCTACCCAACACTGCCTGCAGTGAGTTTGCCTCCTTTACTGACAAAATTCATAAAATCAGACAGTCAGTCAGTGTATCTTTGTTAGAGGCAGTATATGTGCCAAGATATTGCTCTGCGTCCAATTAGAAAAACCATGACACAGTTTTGTCCAATCACTGATCAGAACCTGGATGACATCATACATCACCTGAATTCCACCACTTACTGCCTTGATACTCTGCCAAAAGGTGTTTTTTTGAAGTGTTGCACATTGTATGGCCTCAGAGCTTCTAGACATTGTAAATACGTCAAAGTTGAACCTTTTTATTTTCTGCTGCATTTCAGTAATCCACCATCATGCACTACAGCGTTTATTTCTTGCATTTTATTTTTGTTTAATTCTTTTTTACTTATGTCTGTCTGTCTTTAATTTCTGGTTTTAAAATCTTTCACTTTTTAATGCATTTTTTTTTTAACTCTGTTTATGTAAAACACTTTGATTGGTCTTGTACATAAAATGTGCTATACAAATAAACATGTCTTGCCTTGCCCAAGGAGGTTGGATTCTGAGTATGCATTTCAGATAAAATGATAAATATAAATGCAAATAAATAAATCAGACAGAATAAAGCCAACCCAGACTGCCACACTCCTTATCATAAAACAAGCAGAATGACGTCCCCTTTAACACAGTAGGAAGTCCAACAACAAATGCTGACAACAGCTGATAAAGGTAAAAGCCATTGACTGCACAAAGGGATTTGGATGCTTTGGTAAGTCACTCGTAGGTTTGTGAAGTGCAGTTTTTAAGCCAATTTTTCAAGCCTTTGGGGTATGTTGGCAGGAACTGAACTCGGCCACCCCTGGTTAATCCAAAAATGGGTGAATGAGCAGAAAAACTGAACTGCAACTGGGACCAGCAATGTAGTCATGTGAAACTCTTGATTTAGGTTTTAAGTACATCAGTTTTAGTCATCAAGTCCTTATCTGATCTTACTCCTGGGACCTATCTGGCATACAACGGCTGGATTCTGGCTGCATCCCACGCCACTTCAAATTAATTCAAAAATACTTCTTTAATCCACAAATAATAAATCAAAATATTTTCAACCTTGAATTAAAGCAGCAAAGATTTTCAGCAGCCCTGATGCATCCTGGGAGTTTGTTCCACAGGTGAGGAGCATAAAAGCTGAAATCTGCCTCACTGTGTTTGGTTCTAACTCTGGGTACAGAAAGCAGGTGTGACCCTGGCCATCTGGGGGTTCTGGTTGGTTCATAATGGACCAGGAGATCAGAGATGTATTTTAGCCCGAGACCATTCAGAGATTTACAAGCCAACAGGCTGAACAGGCTTTCAGGACTCTGGGGCTGACACCATCTGGTCCTGCAGCCTTGTTCTGGTTCAGTCTCTTCAGATGCCTCTTCGCCTGACTGCTAGAGACAGACAGGCGGGTGGTAGAGGAGGACCCAGCATCTCCTGTTGTGGCAGGAGGCAACGATGGAGCAGCAGCAACATCCATGACTGAGGTGAGACTGTTGACAGGGAAGCTGTGGGTCATAAAATTATGCGATGACTTGGGGGAGGAAAGGAAGATGAATGGGTTCAGTTTATTGGCTCTGTCCAGGCTTCCATCTCTCTGGTCCTCCCTCTGCTTGAAGCCTGTGATCTTCTTCATCCCTGACCACACATCTCTGACGTTGTTCTGCTGGAGCTTGTTCTCCAGCTTTCTCCTATACACCTCCTCGTTGTCTCTAATCTTGACTTTTAGTTGTTTTTGTATTTTGTATCTCATAAATCTCTGTCCTCCTCCCTGGAGGCTATTTTATTCTTGCTGAGGAGCTCTTTCAGGTCACTGGTGATCCAGGGTTTAGTGGGGAATCACTTCACTGTTCTGGTGGGGATGTTGTCCACAGAGAAGTTAATATAGTCAGTCACACATCAGTCATGGCATTGACTGATGTGTGGCGTCTTTTTTTTTTTTACTTGTGAAACACTTGACAAACTGTTGACACATTGGAAATGTGACATAGGGAGAGACGTGGTTGAAATCACCAGTGAAACACACTGGGTGGTTGAGTCTGATGCTTAGCAGAAGGAGCGCTGATGACATCACATGCAGGATCTGTCCTAGCTGATGGCGGGATGCACACCGCAGCTACAAGAACACAAGTAAACTCTCTGTAAATCATCCAGACAGAAACTCACAGCTAACAGTGCAATATCCAGACTGCAGATATGATGTTTCACATTTGCATGTCCTGGATTACACCATCTGTTGTTGACAAGCCCTGCAACTCCGCCGCCCTTGTTTTTCCTGCTTCTCTCCAAGTTTCTGTCTCCCCACATCATCTGAAAGCCAGGCAGAGAGACACTGAAGTTGGGGATTTACTCATGCAGCCACGTCTCAGTGAAACACATGATACTGCACTGTCAAGACTCAATATTTGTCCCCGTCTGCGCTTCAAGCTCATCCATCTTATTTTCAGAGACTAGATGTGCCAATGATTACATTTGGAAATGCTTGTTTAAACTCTCTCTCTCTCTCTCTCTCTCTCTCTCTCTCTCTCTCTCTCTCTCTCTCTATCTCTCTCTCTCTCTCTCTCTCTCTCTCTACTCTCTCTCTCTCGCTCTCTCTCTCTCTCTCTCTCTCTCTCTCTCTCTCTCTCTCTCTCTCTCTCTCTCTCTATCCACTTTGGTCCTTCTCTACATCCATAACGTCTCCTTTCCAACTCTTGGGGGATTTGGGGTCTCACTCTGGGTATTTTTTGGCCTCTTCATAAAACCACAAAACCAGAATGAGAAATAATTCAAAGATATTAATTAAGAGACTTTGTTCAAAATGTTAAAAAAAAAAAATTGCTAAAACCTTATAATGATCAAGAGCTGCTGCAGCCAGCTCCCACCATGAGTGGTGTCATTCTGTGTGCCATCCTCACGTCGCGCTGCCAGCGTTTCACAAACTGAGTGCTTCCAAGTGCTACCTCTATGGTTGCATTCATGAGATTGTGAATTATCCAAAAGCTTTGCGATCGCAGTAATCTGCTACTTTAAAGATGGACTTTCACTATAAAATACTCAGAAGACTGAAGCTGTTTTCTCACTATTCTTTGCAAAAAGTGTGGATTTTGTCAAATAAAATGTGTTTTTTCTTTTTAATTGAACCTCTCTCTGTTTGTTGTCGCTGACTTGTTTACTTTTTGCTTCCATAAGATTGTGTTTAAAACAAAAAATGAAGCAAAAATACAAGAGGCGTTTGTTTTTTTTAACACGTCTGTGAAATGCAAATCCGTCATGTCACTCATACTCCTCCTCATCTCCATCTTCCTCTTCCAGCAGATGTATTTTAATTTAAAGAACCAATATTGAAAGTGCGACTTTACCACATTAATTAGAATCAAGGGCTTGGTTATCTAGGACTTACCGAATCACAAATAGTTCTATGTAGATGTACTTTATGCAGGTCAGTACCCTGCAGCCGCCATTTTATATTAAGGCCATATCCTCATATGATGTGAACTTTATACCCTTGTGAAGATAGAGTTTGTTTTCTTCAGCCAGAGGGATGACTAAAGTCCCCTCGGTGACAAGTCCTTGGTCCTGTCTGCTCATATTTCTCCATGTTTCCCTGTAGATGAGTTAAAGTTGGACAGCTGTCCTCCCTCAAAACCTGTGAGAGCCAGAGGGCTGGAGCTGCTCTCCAGTGTCCTCACACAGAGCAACCACACACCTTCATTTCTGTCATTCCGTGCAGGAAGGAAGGAAGAAAACCTTCATGTTCCCCTCTGTCATGTCATTGACAATTACCTTCAGCTACACAGAAACAATCCATCAGAGGTTTTACTTGAACTTTACTGGAAAGAGCAACATTTGGTCTGATACATTCATTTAAAGCCATCATATAAGAAAGTCGCTTGAATACAGTCAATTCACTCTTATAAAAAGGTTCCAACATTACTTTAATGTATCAGTATGTGTGGAGAAGAGTTTTAGTTTTGGACAGGTCTAGAATTGAACTTTAGACAATGATTAGAAGATGCTGAGCTGAATGTTTCAACATCTGGTGTCAATAGTAGTGTGTCATGCTCATAACAAGACTTGTGTCACTGTAACATTTTCTCAATTGCAAGTTTACCAGGTTTTTACCTAAATACCAGTTAGTACATAACTGGTAAGTATGACCTGTGGAGTTTGGAACAGCTGTAGACGTATGCACTTAATGACATCACAATATTGTATATTCCAAAATTTCCCTGAACATTAATTTTGCTTAGAGGGGAATGTGAAGTCATGTATGACCGTATAACCGCAACCTTATTTTTAAATAATTTTCTTGTGGATTTTATGGTTTTGGTTTTTTTTAGCTATGTTATTCATTAAGTTTGGTGGATGTGAAAAGAAAAAGAAAACTCTGAAAACAGAACATTTTCAAACAAACAAACTCTCTTCTGATACAATTCCTCCCGCCTCCATTCTTCTGTGGGCAGTTGCTCTCCTCAAGCTCAAGTCCTCTACCAGAGGCCTGGGAGATTGAGGGTACTGTGCAGTAAATTTGCTGTTCATTTGACTGCGCTCTTCTGGAATATGATTTCTGACATTGTTCCTGGGATCTGCTGGAGTCACTCTCCCAGCTTGGAGGATACATCTCAAATTGCTCCACCACCATTGTCTTCACCTTCCAGACTTTCTCCATCTCTTCCTTCAACCCCTAGTACTTTTACAATTTCTCATGTTCCTTCTTGATATTGCTGTTGCTTGGGATATCAATCACCATTGCACTCTTTTGGAGTTTGTCAACCACTGCTATGTCTGGTTGGTTAGCCATAACCGGGTTATCAGTCTGGATCTGGAAGTCCCCCAGGATTTTTACTCTTTTCATTCTCCGCCACCCATGGAATTATCTAAAACTGTGACTTGTGGAAAACCTATTTTTTCCCCTCTTTTCATTGAGATTCATCTCATGAGATATAAACAATGTGTATTCCAACTTTATGGAGAACAGTGTATATAGGAAAATATTACATCCAATCCATCCATCTTCTGTATGGGGGTCTGCCGGAGCCTATCCCGACTCATTACAGGTGAGAGGCAGGGACAGGTTGTCAGTCTTTCACAGGGCCACATACACAGACAAACAACCATGCACACTCACACCTATGGGCAATTTAGAATTATTAATCAGCTTAGTATGCATGTTTTTGGACTGTGGGAGGAAACCGGAGTACCCGGAGGAAACCCACGCAAGCACGGGGAGAACATGCATACTTCTGAGATACTTTGCCATTTGAAGTCTCTACAAGTCTCCTTCAGATGGTTTCTTGATAAAGACACAAGAACATCATACATGTCCACATGGAAAGGTTGAAATAGAACATCTTACATCAACTGTCATCAACAACTTGGTCTGTGTTTTAGTACCAGTGCACTGAGAACTTCCCGATTTCATACTACTCATTTCATACATAAAGATTGATTTTGCTTCTTGGTCTTAATGCTAGTTATTTTATTTTTCTTAAATACTTTTGCTAAGATAAACAGTTACCATAGTCATTTACACAAATCTGATTAGATTTTATGATGATATAAACATTTTGTTAGGTACATCAGAACAGAAAATCATGGCCTAAGTTATTAAATCAGAATCAGGATCCTTGCTGCATTTTACAGAAATTTGAATTGTCTCTCTCTTTCTTTTTTGATAAAGTTCTCTTTAAGTTTTTATATTACTTGTTTTGCCCTTTGTCTCCTTTTTTTAAAATGATGTCCTTAACATTAAAACATTATCTGAAACAAGAATATGAATAAGGTTTGTGATGGAAGGCAATAAATGATAGACTCCTTTTTTCCTTTTACTTTTGTAGATTCTTAGAATAATGAGATAAAACAATGTGAAACACTTTTTTTTAAATAAACCATCTTACATATTATAATATACGTTTTATGTGGTTAATAAACACAATAATAAAAAAAAAAACTAATGATAAATTCATGCTGTGCCGTGATAGCAGCTTCTCAGCTGGCAATTATTGGTGTGGACCCATGATGATCACTGTGATTCACACTGTAATTACTACTGTCATTACCATGGGCCAAAAATAGCTATGAGAGGCATGCGGACATTGTACAATATGTATTTGTAAGAAGAAAAAATTAAGTAAACCGGATTCTCCTTTTACAAGTGACTAAAAAATTAAATCTAAACTACAAATGTTCAAGTATGTTACGAGTCCTAAAATGGACTGCTGCAAAAGCTTCAGTCTAGTACACACTTTGTTAGTTTTTTAAGTGTTGGTTTGAAACCTTTTGATATTTGATTATTGTGGCTGGACAAAAGTACTCTGTATTCCTAATGACAATGACCTAAAATTGTATTATTCTCAGAGAGACCACCAACAGTGATCAAAGGGAGTGGATTTTGCCGAGAAGTCACACAGACTTGGAAAACTGAATGTATGAAGTGACCTTATAAAATATATAAAAGTTTGTGTACTGTTTGTTGAACCCTATCAGTCATATTGCATTTACGGTGCTTCTATGGCTGCTTCACAACTCTTGTGTAAGTAATGCTGTCAGTTTTTTCTTTTCTTTTTTTTCCTTTTCACTCACTTTATCCAATCTTTACTGACTAATAGAACCATGAATGCCACGAAATCTGCAATACTTGAATAGAACTTTAGTGTTAATTTAAAGGAGTTAGAGTGGTTTTCTGGTGAAATGGTGCATTAATCCATGTCACAGAGTAGCGTACGTCTTTTCCCAAACCTTTAAAATCATGTTTAACAACTGTTAATCTGAAGATATTTTTATATTATAGTATTAAAATAATGTGTATTTTAAATGAATGAAAGCATTCACCACAAATGATTTCTCTCTCTCTCTCACCATTCACAAAGTAAAGTAATACATTTTATAAGACGTTTAAAAAGACATTGTCCAGAGCTTTAACATTTTATATCCTTTGGAACCATCACAATAATGAGTGCCATTCTGACTGTTTAGATGCTTTTGTTACAACACCTGAGCTCCTCTCGCTTCAGGTTTATTGGTCTGTATAGTTGAAAGAGGAGCTCTTTAATTTAAGTAGTCAAAGGAGCCAAAGTGATTTACTCTAATGAATTTTCTCATTTTCTTCCTATTTAATGAGAGTCTAAAACAGTGTTATTGGGCCAAAGGTGAGGTTCATCCTGGACAGGTCACCTGTCCATCAGTCTGATGGACCTCAGGGGAGTGGTGGCCTAGTGGTTACAGTGGTGGGCTTGGGCGTGGAGGATTCCCAGGTTCAAGCCCAGGGCTGCCCACAATGGTAAATCACTGGGGGCCCCTGAGCAAGGCCCTTAACTCCCAGTTGCTCCCCGGGGCGCTGCCCTGCTAGCAGCCCCACTGCTCACTAGTGAAACTAGTTGATGGGTTAAAAGCAGAGACTAATTTCGGTGTGTATCGTACATACAGCGTGTGCACGATGTCCACACTGACAATGGTGCGAGCCACCTTGAAGTCCCATCAATTTATTTATATTTTGCTAATCCCCAAGAAGATTATACATTGCAGTAACTGTAACTATTTAAGTTTCTTCAGAGGGTGGGTGGTAATAGCTTGTGAGCAGACATGATCTCTCGTAGCAGTATATCTGAAGAATCCTCAGACTGAATACACTTTTTTGTAAAATCAGTGTATTGTGAAAAGGATGCTCATTGTTGTCCATGTGTTTTTCATTTAATGAAGTATCCTTCTTTGCATAAACAGCTCCAAAGCCTCCAGAATAGTCCCCCAGCTGCTTCCCCAGCTGCTACCCCAAGACATGATAGCAGATGTTGCACTCTCCACACCATACTTATATGTTCCAGTCCACCGAGGTATTCATACTCCTCCATCACCTCCACTTTTTTTCCCGTTATGGAAATAATGTTCAACTTATGCAGCTCCTCCTTCATCCACAATCATCATCTTTGTCTTGTATACATTCAAGATAAAATAACTGTTTCCACTCATACCACAAAACGGCCTAGTTCCCTGGAATGAGACCGAGTTCTCCGTACTCAGCCTCTTGTCTATCACTGATACACCCCACAACTGCAGAGTCAATCGTATTTGTGCAAATGACAGGCATTTGTCTAGTACTGAAAGTCTAAGTGAACAGATTGAAGAGAAATGGTGAGAGTACAGTCCCCTGTGGTTCTCCTGGTCTGTCACACATCCATTGAGTCTCACAAACTGTGGTCTGTTTATCAGGCAGTCAGTTATAAATGTGAATATTGAGTTTCTTATTTACCAAAGCTGGCTGAATGGTGTTGAATGCACTGGCGACATCTTCTCTCTAATCTTGATTTTAAATTATTTTTTACTGACCTCAATAATTCCCTGTCTCCCTTCCTGAGGGCTATGTTTTCCTTTTTCAGCAGCCCTTTCCAGAGATCCAGGGTTTGTTACTGAGGAAGCACCTGACTGTTCCAGTTGGGATGGTGTTTTCCACACAGAAGTTTATATATTCAGTACCACACTCAGTCATGGTACTGATGTTATCTCCACAGGTTCATCTCAAACTGCAGCCTTACAAAACCCCTACTGAGTATCTTCAGCTTCCTGTGACCACCTGCTCACATTTCTTTTGGTCACTGGTTACTTCTGAAAAATGGATCTATAGGCATATTAGAAAAGGACTGGATTGTGATGTGCAATAGCGGGAGCAGGTCGTGCAGAGAAATTGTATGCTTCTCTGACATTTGCACAGAACAAATACAACATATTCTTTGGTGGAGCAGTTGACAAACTGGTACATTTTCAAGGTATCAGAGAGCCATGGTAGAAATCTCCAGATGCAGCCATTAATGCACTACAGTGCTGGGCTTGTACCATATCAACAACTGAGTTAATGACGCCACATGCACCATTGACACCAGCTCATGATTGGATGTATAAAATAACACTAATAATGAGCTGTCTGTGTCTCTTTCTCTCTCTCTCTTCCTGTCATAGGAGTGGTGAGTGGTATTGATGGATGATGTGTTGGACTGAACAGTAATAGGTCACACAGCAAGATTGAAAATGGACAGCTGTATTGTGTCACACATGACCAAAATACAGCCCCTGGGACACAACTGACCCATGGATGGTCTGAATCCAGCTTTGTGACTTTATTGCAACCAAATAAAAATGACAAACTGCTTGTGATAACATCAAATACAAAGTAGACTTCATTCCTGTGTTTTGTGTTTTCTTCTCTTTTTAATGTGTGCGATAGGATAAATGGACTACATATAGCTGCAAGCCACATTCACCCATCCGCACTCATCTGTACAGAGCGTATTCCATCATGTACATAACTTCGTACTAATGATTGCATCAGAGGCAATGCGGCTATCAGCATCTTTGAATCATCCTCATCCCAAGTGGCAGATCTCTGCTCTACATCATGACCCATAGCTGCAGCATGCTTGACTAAGTGAGATTTAGCATCTTTGTTCAGAGACGGTAAAAAGAAACATTGATTGATAATTAAACCCGAAACATTTTTTTTTAAATCCAGGGAAATCAATTTTGTCCAATCTTTTCCAATGTCCCCTTTCTGCTGATGTGTTTTTTGAGTTTGCTTGTTTGGAGAGAATCAATTTATGCTCAAAATCCCAATTTCCAAAACCAGAATAGTCAAATATCGATGTCCTTTTCTGGTAAAAGGGTCGAGTTGAATGAAATTGTTATTTTGAGGACGTTGCCATTTCAACTATAGCAAATTTATCAGTTGTCAGTTGTTGTTATGTGTGTTTGGAATGGACTTCTCCTTTTGTTTTGTGTGACAATAAAGAAAAAAAATAACAAAGAGAAAGGCATGCAAGGACTCCAACAAATTAACTTAAATTTCTTCAAGCTAAGCTCAGGGACTTGTTTATTGTAATCTTTTTGTTTACATGGTGAGACACAATCTTTTTTCCACACATTTGTTAATACCCCGTCTTCTGTTCAGACAGACAGTTGTGTTGGAAACAATATTACAGCCGTTTGGTTGTTGCATGGGATTTTCTTCTTTTTTTTTTTAACCAAACAAACTCTTTGTCAAAGTGAAAGGAAATAAAAGAAATCACGCCTCAAATCTTGCATTTATAGTACACTTTAATTTAAATGAAATATTAACATTTGTAACACGTGTATCAGCAGTTTAGAATTGATTATGTCTGTCTTAACTTTTGATCATGGTGGGACTGAGATGTCTGATGTCCGGCCGAATGAAATGGATTGAGGTTCCTGAAGGTCCGTTAGGAATTATATAGACATACTAATAATATTTCGGAATGTAATTACTTTAAAGCTGTGGGAAATTAGGTTTTCTGCTATGCTTTGTCCCACTGTAGTCACACTGTAGTCACACCTTGGACTGGCAGAGCCAGGAGGAGGTGCCACATTGTATTGTGCTGCGATCGGACTCAGTCACAACTTTAAAAATCCTTAAGCCCAAAAATGTATTGCTTGGCTGTGGACATGTAAAGTCAAGCCTTCTCCCTCACTCAAATGTTATGTCATTTTGTTTTATTAGTTTGTATTTTCTCACTGTGGTAAGTGTTTATACCCACTTTTCTCTCCACACAAACTGTTTGCTATTGCAGCCTGTTGCTTCTGTGCCGATAGTGTCAGGAAAGACTCTGAAGAGGTTAAAAAACACATCACGGGGAGAAGGTCATGAGAGAGATACAAAACATGACCTGCTGCCAACACTGAACATCTGCAGAGCAAAGAACATGCTGATGGCTGGCAGTTTGTGACACTGGGTGGTAGGATAACTCTCTCCACTGAACCGGTTGTCTGGTATTAACAGCCTCTAGCCACGGCGTAGGATGAGGAGCTGCATGTCACAGTATGCCAGGCTAGAATTGGAAAAATGGCAGAAAAAGAGCCAAAATCTGTCCTAAAGGTGACATACAAGACCAACACAATTAGTAATTGAGATTTGAAATGGCAGTTTGGCACAGCGGAGCTGGAACTATCTCAGAGGAGATGGAGGGTGAGGGCAGCAGCTGGGATTTGATGTACTTTACTCTGGACTTTGCAGAGCCCAAATTGCCATTGGCTCTGCTGTGGTCCCTCCCATACACTTTACTGTAATAGTGTTCTGATATTCACCAACCACACTGTTTCAATGTTGAACACATATGGAAGTAAATTCTCAAGGGGAAAATGTGAAGACATCACATTGCAGCAGTCCAGCAGCTTTATCTGTAATATCTGAATCTAACTATGTTGTTTAAGTCTAGTCTTAGCCTTGTGTTTCTAACCCCTGACTCTTTCCATTTGATAGTAAGTTCCAAGTAGAGAAGTGAAAGGACTCGGCATTTATCCAATGAGTTCCAGGCCAGATATTACAACTTTCTATCCCCAACCTTCTTTTCCTCAGAGGAGACATTGTACCTCTTTTCCAAAAGCTGACACAATTTCTAAGCATGCGATGGCATATCTGTGATATGCAAAATACTGCAGGGATGCAGTATGCAACCTTTACAGTTCTCTTCATACAGAGCCAGTTTTACCCATAGGTCCCAACAGGAGTGGAAATGCCATGGTCTGGTTTCACAGGGGTTTTGCTCCATCCTCAGGTCTTGCAAATGCTGCCTTCTCATCTGGATTCATGAGATCACAAGTATACACTAAGGCTTTGAGATGATGTAAAACATGTGGCTCATCTTGAAATATAAAAATAAAAAGGATGACTTTTTTTCAAGTAAAATGAGTTGTTTGGTGTCTTCAGGTGTGCTGCACATCTCACCTGAACCCTACTAAAATGTTTAACTTATAGTCTTGACAGGACTATGTAAAGGCTATGGCAACCCGCTGTAGTCTGAGCCTGCTGCTGGGCTTTTATTTTGAAAATACATCAGGTTCTCTTAGGCATTGCTATGTCTGAATTTGTGCCACTTCGCAAAAGGGCACCAATATAAACTCAATGTTTGTGTTTGGCAGAGGAGAGCAGACGAAGGTTCGTTCTGGGACACCTTTAACATGCTCCACAGTGTATCGGGTGGGAACACACTCGCTGACTAGAAATTCACTGAAATTCACAGCAGCTAGAGTGGTGCAGCCATTTTGTCTTATTTCCACATCTGGTGGTACTTGCCTTTTAGGGGCTATTTCCATTCGCAGACAAACAAGGCTCCTTGGTCTTGCATAGAGTTTGTCCGTTGCCGTGTGCTGGAGTATGGGGTAGTAGGGTGGAGATGCAAGAGATGTAGTCTCCCACGCATCTCTGCCATACATCTTTGTCTGTTCTCCAACTGTGTGGATAACAGGTTTCAGTGTTTCCTAAAGCAAGGGATGCTTCAGGCTCCAGGAAGGAAGAAGGAAAAAGAAATACAATATTTTGGCTGTGTTAACTGTTTTACTCACCAATGATTTCCTTTTTTATTGACATGGTAATTTCTCTTCCTCAAGTAGCTCTGCCATTGTAAGGTGTTCTGTTTTAGCAGCTCTGGTCCAATACGAGGCCACTGCTGGAGAATCATTACTGATCATTGATTATCCTCCTCCACTGACTGACACGGGGAATGAGGCTCGGGTAGAGCATTCCTTGTTTTAGATTGGGCTTGGCAGGAGCTTAACTCAGTGGACCATGTGATGGGAAAAAAATGAACAAAAAATGAAATGTATTGTAGTTCTCTTTTTTCAGTTTGTTTTCAATTTCGTGCTGTGCAGCTCATGAATACAAAACAACTCCATTTGTAATTCTTGAGCTGTAAACACTATTTGTAATAACTCTTTTGTGCATGTTATGGCTGTATATAGCCAAATGAAGCCAGAGAGCTGAGTAGCCCATTGTGCATGCTTTCAGATATCCTGGGAAGGTGGTGTGAAGAAATTAGTTTGGGTTGTTCGTTTTCCCTTGCTATCACCTTGGCTCATGAATATTTGCCATAAAATAAGTGAATAGAGGTTTAATTGTTATAATTTGTGTTTATATACAATAGTTTTTCCCCCAGGATATTATATATTTAGTTTTACTTGAAATAATTATATAAAAATTACAGTTATTTTGTATAGGTTATATATCTATTTATTCATTTATTTATTATTGGTCAATTCTCACTGATCTAATTGAAAAATCTATCTGTACAGCATCCTTGCATCTGTTTAAACTCATGTAAACCAAGCTATTAATAAAAAACTAGAAGGAAATGAGAAATGTTGCGCATGAGTTTTGATGACCCAAGTGAAATCAACACCATTTCATCATGCAGTTGCTATATGCAAATTAAACTGTTGTGATTTTATCGTAGAGTAACAATTTGTTCATCTTCATGGAAGTAATTGCAGCTCCCATGAAAACCTCTATGAATGGTGGATTTTATAGTTAATATGACCAATCAGGCTTCCATGCATAGACTCACATTTCTTACAGTTTTCTCACTGAAAGCTTTGTCATCTAAAGATGTACCATGTGATATTTTATACAGTCTGACCTGACAAAAAAGACAAAATAATCCCTAAACCTATCTCAGCTGTCAGCAGGTGAGAGATGCGGTACATCCTGTACAGATCATTTGGCATAGATTCCTGAAGACATCTTCTTATTGTTATGAGTTTGTCCCTAAACATGATGCACTAATGACATGTTGGAAAATGTATCTAAAAAAAAAACAAAAAACAAAAATGAATATGTAAATATGATGCTATTTAAAATATTTTGTGGCATGTTGCATAAACCATCCATCCACCCAAAGCATCCATCTGTATAAGCTTGATTCTGTTTAAGGGTCACAGGGATCTGCTGGAGGCTCCTCCAGGTCCCAGTGAATCAGGTCCAATAAAGATATTGGTAGCAGTAAGGTTAGAATTGAAAAGACCACGTAAAATCCAGAAAGTGTTTCTGAATAGTATAGTGAATTTAAAAAAAGATTACTTTTCATTTTGCTTGATTTTCTCTTTTTAACTAAAAACTGACAACAGGGTCGATTTGTTATTAAACTTTAAACGTACCGGTAATTAATTAGCATTTCTTTTCTTTTTTTTCCTCAAATATTTAGATGGTTTTCTGCTTGTCGTACAGTGAATTTTTAATGGATCTTAGTGTGATTTTTAAAAGACATAATACAGATTAGAAAACTTCATGTATGGTTGTAATAATGTTTGATGAAAATGCCTCGGTCCAAATGCTCTTTCTGCGTATGATGACTCTTTGTGCGTCCGTCCTTAGTTTTAGGAGGGGAAAAGATGAATACACTGTAATTTTCTCTGTGCAACGAGCTACAAAATTGTCTGTAATAAGCCACCAACTGACTTGAGTTTAGATCACTGATTTCTGTAATTTTCTCACTCTAATGGTTCTTTTATAACAATGTCAACAATGGAGTAAAATCATGTCCCCAGCCAATACTTATTAAAGTTTGCTAGCCCTTTTATGGGTGGGTGGGTGGGGGTTACAGTTAATTTTAGATCAAATGACATTTTACACTACCTTTAAGTTAATCTCAGTTAAATTTCTAATAAACTGTGGGCTATCACTGTGAGAGATATTTCTAATATAGAGTGCACCATTTTATTTTCTTTCTGCCAGGAATTGGCTTTTAATAATAAGCTTTTCATAGACATCTGCATTTGGCATTTTTCTCCTTTATTATAGTCAAGTGCCTTTTAAAAAAGCACCATGATGTTTGAGTGCATTTTGTCATGCACATTCTTATCTAAGTTGCTTTGTTATTCTTTAGAACTTTTAACAAAGGTTTCCTCTGCTGTTTCAAACAAACACCTGAGGGAAATCTTAATGAGGAGAAAGGGCCAAAGCTGTCTCTAAAGTGGGAGTCTTTTTTCTAAATATTTGAACTGTAAAATACATTGTCAGCATGACAATGTGATGGTATAAAGGAATGGTTTACTGCTACTGCATTTTTTAAAAACAGTATTTTTATTAATATGTTTTAAGAAGAAAAAAACTAAAAACAAAAACAGAACTGGGGACACAAAGGGCAGCGAAACACAATGTTGCATCACTGAGGCTCACTAAGGTCGACGTGAGCGGCCCACCGCGTGTTAGAGCTTCGGCCAGGCCGACTGCCAGCATACTTGACCAACGTCACCACTGTCCCCATGATGAAGCTACTCCACCAGGTCCTCAGGGTGGTGCTACTGCAGAGGCACACAGGTAGCTTCTCATACACAGTCTATCAGCAGTGGCTGCCCATGACACACGTACCCCCATGCAGTCAGTCCCTCCTTGTCTGGATCCCAACCAGCCACCAGGTTCGACCCATCAGCCCCTCTGCTACCTCTGCATGCGACACCTCCTGGTGGCCTGCTCGGAGAGCTGGGGTCTCATGCACAAAGACTTGCGTAGCTTTCATGTGAAAAGATGGCATACAACTTTCAGATGCTTGTTTCTGCACAAATGAGTATGATATGACACGTGTCCACCATCTGTTTCAATAACAATGGCAAACAACAGAAATGTCATAAAAGAAAAAAAATGTAACATACTTGTATGGGAGTTGAAGGTGTAGTCAACTTCTGGTCTGAACCCTTTACATGACATTTATTATTATCATTTTTATTCCACGTTTTAACAACATGATCCAGGTACTCAGAGTTCTATTTTTTCTGGTTTTTGTGATTATCATCATCTGTTACACAA